>OX459048.1:10720214-11920214 GCA_949775005.1 Orthosia gothica | reverse complement strand
ATTTCCGCACAGCAATATGACCATTATCACAAAACCACAAAGACGACACCACATTTTCTAAATTATTCTATACTTTTGTGAATAAGATTCTGATAGTGATACCCTTAGTGGTAATCTCTTAACTCAATCGATTACATACATCCATTACAACATACTATCGTATGCATTAACTACCTGCTTAGTAAACCCAGAGGGGCTGTGGTTTCTAATCAGGCTTTAGTAAAGTCAGATTTATGCGCTAGTTCATAATATATTTAATCAGGATCATGTTATAATAACACCATGTTAGTCACCGATACAATATAGTAAGCCCTTTCGTGGGCAACAGTAATTCCGTTTTGACTGTTCGTCGAATAAATAATAAAATAGAATAAATAAAGAAATAATATTACTATTAAAACATTGGCAATCAATTTCGATTCCTTTAAGTATAGGTCTACCAGAATCTCATGGCAAAAGGGCAAATAAAAATTTGTTGTATGCAATACTGGGGAAATTGGATCAAACGATCTTGATACTGTTTAATTTTTATTTATGTCTTTAGTATTAATGAACATGAGGTACCTATATTATAGTAGTCACAACGGATCTTTGTGTCTTTGAACTTGGTCCTGCCAACCATTGCGTAAGAAACAGTTTGTCATCGAGTATACTGCATAGAGTAAGCGAGATAGGACGATGACAAAAAAGACAAAAGACAAAAGATATTTATTTGAACTGGGCCACAATTTAAATTTACATGGAATAAAAGTTGATTCTACCGTGCATTCGGTAAGTAGATTGTTATGGAGAAGAATGCACAAGAAACTCCGTAAGCTTATGTGACATACATAAGCGAGTGAAAGAGACAGTTATACAATGCTATCTTCACCTTCAACATTGACACAAAAATAGCTACTGCGCGGGGTCTTGCAACCAATTCAGAGACACAAAGATCCACTGTGAGTATTATAGGTATGTGTATGAATAATGTTGTTATACATCGTGTTCTTAACATAGGAAAAATAAATCAATTGAATATTAATTTATGTACTAATTTATTATTTAGCATTTAAATCATACTAATAACTTAAAACCTCATTCAGAACTAGAAAACTAGAATACGATTCCATGAACTCCACTGGCATTTCAAAAACTTGTATCTTTGTAGTTTTATGTCATCTCTCTCCATCAAAATGGTTCTTTTTCATTGGCATTTAACATATTCAAAACCAATCTCTTTATGTATAAAGTCTGTAAAAAATAATAAAATGTATCATGTTACTTATAGTCATTCATCATCATCAGTCTATATATACTTTTTTTATGTAAGTTTTATGGCCTGGTTGCTAGGACCTTTTAAGTCTTTGGAAAGAGTTTTGGATCTTATATTTATTCTTTAGTATGCATTAGAACGCGGATGTTATAGATTCTAATGTTTTTTGGAGTATTTGGCAGCAAATTGTATCGAGTCAGTCTTCCCAGTAAGCTTTGCAGAGGCAGTCAATACTACAATAAAATACACCGCTCCACTATCCCGAGATCGCTTTTGTCAATGATTTTACAAATTGTCCAGTTGCGGAGACAGTTGAGACACAAAACAAAACTTCACCAATAATATATCACAATATCCACTAGGAATCAATTTGCAAATAATATTAACAGCCACTGAACTTCACTCGACAAAATCCCGCCAAAAACTCCCGTCTATATACACGTCCCACTGCAGGGCGCAGATTATTACTTAATATTTTTCTTACGTCAAAGATTCTCAATCTCCGTTAAAATCAATATCTTGTCGAAGAATTAGTAACAGTTACATTACTGTTGCCGTTTCCTTCCGGCCATCATTCGATGTGCCCTGACCTACGATTTACCATATAATAGTAATGGAAAGAAATTAAAATTAAGTAAGAAAAATATAAATTAAACTAAAAGTATCAAAACAAGTCTGTCCAACTTACCGGTCCACTCTACGACGCACTTTAAAATCAAAGATTGAGTTTGATTTACGCCTTCTTCTTCCCTTATTTTATGATACACATTGAAAACAATATGTCTCGCATGAGATCGAAGTGGGTTTTTCGACATTTTCACAAAAATAACAAACTTTCAAGATAATATCAAAAAGTACTTTGATTCGACAGGTGACAATTGACATTGCCATATGAAAATCACAATTTAAATAAAATAAAAAATGCCATGAGATTCTGGTACACCTTATACACCATATGATTTTTATGGGCCAAGACAACATGATTCGTCATACGATTGATTGAAGGGGAATTTGTTGTTGGCGGTTCCCAAAGAGATGGCCAACATAGCTGTATAAAATAAAATAATCGGTACTAATTTGCTTTAGTATTATGATAATATGTGAAGCCTTATTGTCAGCAGTGGACTTCTTTCAGCTGTTATGGTGATAATTATGTGAGAAAGTTATAACTAACACACGATGGCAAAAAAAAAAAATATTGGTTTTTAAAGTAATTAGGAAGAATAATCCCTTAGTTTCAGTTGAACTTTGTTCCGTTGTCAATAAAAGCCGTCTTCAACAAACCAAGTTTCAGGTGGGCGCGAGTCAACTTCACAATAAATCAACTTTCCTTATTTATGGAGCGGAATTTTCGGAAAACCGGTTTATAGCCTGCGAAATAATCATATTCGTGTCTTGCCAGTAAACAAAACTCAAAAAGGCTGCATAAATCTTTCAAATGTTCGTTGTTGTTTCCTTTTCTTTCTTCTTTACTAATTGTGAAGTATTTGCTTGTGGTAATAAAACAAACTAATGGGGCTATTGCTTTAATATTTATAGATCGTATGGTAGGTATCGACTTTCACAAGAACTGCGAACTTTTGGTGAGATTTTGTAAGGTCGGGACTCAATATCGTAGAATGATTCCTTCCCCATCAGTGTATTTTTATATTTTTATGTTACATCGAAAAAATGATTTATTTATATCTATAGTAAGGTTAGCTTTAGTTTAACAATAAGCGAGTTTGCCGCTCTGAGTTTGACTGTACAGCAATTCAGTAAGATGCAAATCACGTAATTTGTAGGTAAACCGCCATGATGCCAAGAACTTAATTGCCCTGTGTTTCCCGATTTACCGCCCTACCGATTGTGAAATAGGGCAATTTATAGGGACATGTTAATTTACCCGGATCCGTATTGAGCATTGTTCAGCACATAAACAAACAACCGTGTTACCGTGTTAAATAAATGAGATGTTGCAAGAGAAACCACACAATGAGCATTATTTCCAGATAATAGGTACAACTGTACCTACATATGTGCGGCGGGGCGCGCAGCATCCAGCATCACCTCGCCTATTCATTTGTGTGAGCACACTCATCTAGCTTCATTTAGCGCGGACTGCTTCTCTGAAATCTTTCTCCACCGCATGTAATCTGACGTAATAGACTCTCCCATTTCCCGCTTGTTGTACATTGTAAAGCTGTATATATTCGCAGATGGGATTGGGGGCATTCGAGACGATTCTGCTGTACATATTAATTTGATCCGTTCTGTACGTCATTCAGTCCGTCAATTTATAACATCTATTGCTCCATTTTGATATGAAATCTATAATATGCTACATTTATAGGACGTAATTTTTCTGCCGGCGATCATGTCAGCTGAGGCTTGGTGCTGCAGAACAGAGATAACCCGAGTTTTACACGTTATTTACAACCCTCTTAACGATAGTGTGGCCAAGATAGACGTTAATCTCAAGACATTGGCTTGGCTGGAGCTGTCTTGTGAAGCTAGCTTGCAAAGAATTTATTGGCATTCGTTGGATAGCTAAAGGAACTGGCAAGATCAACGTCTCGAATTGGCGGAATGATTTGAATCCAAAGATTCTGTGAATGATTGGCAGTCAATTAACAGCCCTGCCTCGGAGTGACGTCTCTACTTTGTGCGCTTCACTGTTTCCTAATCTTCCGTTACAATCACAATTACTATTAAAGCTTAATCAATTGAATCGTGCTCTCTGAAATTTTTGTGCTTTTGCCATGACTTTACTAATATTATAAATGCGAAAGTTTGTTTGTTTGTTTTATCTTATTATTGTTTTATTCCTAACTTTGATAAACTCATAGGATACTTTTTATCCTGGTATAAAGATATTATAAAACTCTTTTGACCTGGGTGAAGTCAAGGACAGAAGCTTGTTGCTTTTAAATACTCTATGCTCTGTAGCTGTACAAAATTGTGCAACAATTTTGGCAACAAAATACGAGTATTAGGCTATTTGCATACCCGCGAGAATAACCTCAGCGGGCCGTTTATTCACTTTACTGCGGTTGCAATTGAATTGAAAATTAAATCTACAAGTATTCGCACAAACGGCAACCAATAGCAATATATTGCACCGTTCTGCTTCCATGGCGAAGCTCCCTTGATCCCAAACTAACACAACGACTGAATATTGGCAAATAGACATTCAGAGAGACGGTTTTCGCAATAAATATCTGTTTATTTACTTTGTTGTATGTTTCTACGAAAAATATTACGTTGTATATATACAAATATTCAGTTTAAAAAGCCATTTTGAGTAGTAAGCCACTTTATTATTCTCAACTCAATCCCGCTTAGTTTCAAACTTTTCTCGAATATAACTTCTGTATAAATTGTTATAAAAAGTAATTTAACTCGAAACATAAAGTGCTGTAGGGCAATCTTTAAATTAAAGCCCCGTAACAGTTGGCTCTGGAATTAAATTATTCCACTTGCTTGTGTGTGACAATACAATTACAGTACACATCTGTTTTTATTATAATTGTTTTTGCATATTCATTACTTGGAAGCTAATTTTGCAGGTTCATACATATACGTAAATACAACATACAAGAGGAGCTCGCGGCTAAATAATAATAAACACACAGGTCGATCTTTAAGGTTAAGCAACGCTTGACGAGGTCGGTCCATGGACGGGTGACCATTTCAACATACTGATTTTCCTCCTTGCCTCGGAAAGCACGTTAAGCCGTTGGTCCCGGCTGTTATTTGAAGATCTTTGACAGTCATTACGGGTAGTCAGAAGCTTGAGATCTGGCACCAGTCTTGCCAAGGGATATGGTGTTAGTTACTGGGTTGTGGAGGTCAGATAGGCAGTCACTCCATGTAAAACACTGGTACTCAGCTGAATCCGGTAAGACTGGAAGCCGACCCCAACAACAATTGGGAAATAGGATAGGCAGATGATGATACATAACTAAATAAAAAAGATAAAGTTTCAATATAGTATTAAGGTACGTAGGGACGAAAAGGGGATCTAAAAGGTCATATCTCAAAACCTACGTGAAAAAGATTCTAAGACCAATATTCACCTTCATCCTTGGAGCGCGTTTCACCTTGTCACAAACAAAAACACATACAGACACACACACACACTCTCGGGCAAGTAAGTGCTCATGCCTGGTGTTCATGGGCGCTGGGGTGAGGACTTATATTGCACTCACGGACACAACACTCTCCAAAGACACACATGGCACATCTCCTTTTGTTTTTGTATAATTATCTCCTCCTCTCAATTTGATACTTTCACATTGTTGTAGTACGTAAGTGCACCATAATATTGTATTTTTAAGGGTGTGAGCCTGGAGATCTGTCATACAGGTCTCGAACCCAGTATAGACTCCAGCTCTCACTAAGGTTTGAATCTGCTGTAACCTAGATTTAACGACCTTTAACGAAATGTACCTTTTTGAGAGAATTAAACTTCTATTCTATTCTAATATTAAGATACAAACTTAACATTTCCGTTCAGATAAATAACGTTTCGAAACAAATGATGAATCATTGTGTGAGGGAAAGTTTGTTTGCTCTATTAGCTTCAACTTTCAAGATGAGATACAAGATGGATGAAGCCAGTCGAGACTCCGATGTGAAACCATAGAGCAGTGATAAATGATATTCGAATCTAACTGTGACCGTGACGAAAAGATATGATTCTCATTTTGGTCACGTTCACTGAAGATTCAAGAGGTCGGAGGATATTTACGACTTACGAAGGGTGGATGGGAATGGCAGAGCGGGCAAATTATCTCGCAGCGAAGGGTCATAATCTATTGAATACGAGGAAATGAAAAGTTCCCTGCACTCTAGTGTAGCTCAACTTATTTCAAGCTGCTGCATGTAATTCTAGAACATTTGGCGATAAAAAAAAGCCCATCAAAAATCCAATAAACATTTGAAGCCTGTTTAATATTAATACAATTTTAGATGTATTCCAGAATACATGATTGGTGGATGAACGGACAGTAATGATCGGATGTGATGCGAATGAAAACATCGCGCCTGCGCCTTAACGGCAGTTCTGATTTGCAATAATTCGACGAACCTTCTACATAAACGGAATAGGTATTATACTCGGGGTATTCCATTTCGATTTCCAATGTTCTGTTAGAGAAGTTCTTATCACGGAATTAAAACCCTCCTCAGTGAAAGAGATTATGCTGTATTACTTTCGGTTTTAGCGCTGTCATTAGCAAATTGTGGCTGCATTTAAGGGATTACAGGAATTATGGAAATGGTTCTAAATCTATGATAATATACACAGACTACCGAGAAAATGTACCTATCTATGTCATAACTTACAAAGGGATTATTCGGACAATGCATAAATATGCATATTTTTCCTTTCCCAAAATATATAAAAGTGTAAATTGGGCGCTGGCATTTGAAATGAAACTTGTAAGGCATGCTGGTGACCTAGTAGTAGGCGCGGGTGGCCGCTTCCAGCGGCTTTCTTTACGACTCTTATCGGACACTTATGCAACTCAAGTGAGGAGCTCATCAGCTCAGTTGTCGAGAATACCGCAGCCATTATAAATCAGAGGCAGACACCGTTAACGTTGATAGGGCAATTTGTTTCAATCGATTTAGTGGATTAGTTTGGTTACGGTTGTAATGATTTAACATTACAAGTTAATAACGTCACACGTGAAAATTGCTGTTTTGACAACTCATAAATGGGTTTTTTCAAAACTATATTTCATAACAATATCACTTACTTTACGAAGCCCATAGTTGTCCACCACCCAGTCCTGTCAGGTAGGTCCTGAGATCTGTCTCACACTTCAGATGCAGGGCCAGGCTGTCGTTGTTGAGGTTCTCCATCCAGTTGTGGTGGTCCAGCAGGGACTTCATCCATGCCATGCGGGAGCCCTGGGGACTTCCAGGCGCACTCGTAGAGTTCGCATTTGCACCCACTACACTCACTAACACTAACAACGTCGCGATAAACATCGTTCTTGAATTGAATGTTTTTTCGCACATCTTAGAATTATCACACAAACATTACTTTTATCTCGGTGCTTGAATATTAATCACACATCCAACAAGAGAAATTCAATTTAAAATAGCGGTTTTATAAAAAATTGCGTCACTTAAAAATATTCGTGCTTCATTTAAATTTTCAGTGTTCTGAATATGAAGGTTTTTTACATTGTATAATCCCGAGGCACACTGCAGCACATTAAACATGATTTAATTAAAAACTCAGCTCATTGTGCAATTTATTTCAATTTTCCATTTATTCTCTTTTTCTTCTTAATTTTGCCTATGGCAGCCGTCTATGGAAATAAATCAGATTAAATCGAAAAATAACAACTGATATTTTTTTAATGCTTCATAGAAAATAAATAGCATCTGTTTATAGATTGCAACACATTCTATATTCAAAATTTCTAGAATTTGACTATAGAATCTGATAATCAAATCCTCGGATATTTTTATAAATAGCGCCCTCATAAAATAAAAAACCCGACTGCTTCAAAAGCGAACTAAAAAGTCGTAAACAAGGATAAAATCATGCTGTGCAGTCGGAGGAAACCTATTCGCGGGCTGGCTAACCAAAATCTGGTGTATCCTCCGCCTGCACACCATGATTTTATCCTTGTTTACGACTTTTTAGTTCGCTTTTGAAGCAGTCGGGTTTTTTGATTTTTTGAATTAAGTTTTTTTATTTATAACTTTTTAGTTAGTTTTTTTCGAATTAGATACATTTAAACATATAAGTGTTATATATTTTTGAAATCACCTCTTAAAACCCTCTTAAAACCCTTATGACACTCCACACGATGGGTTTGGAAGAAAAAAAAAATTTGGCCACCACAATATGGCACCCAAAATCCGCCATTTTAATATTGTCAAATTTTAATGTAGCCTATGACACTCGCAGAGTTAAGACGCATCGATTGACGTATGAATCATCAAAAGGCCTACTCGTTTGTTCAACACATACATACTTACATACATACATAGACTGATAAACACATTACCCTCCTTCGGCAGTCGGGTAAAAAGAAAATGTATAGAGATTAGAAAGTAGGTATGCTAAAAATATGGTGTAGAAAAATATTGGTCCTTCGGTAGAGCTCGTCGATAACGTCGGTAATGGATGTAACCCCAAAAATGTTTTTGCTCCTTCCTGCGAGCTCTCAAAGAACGTCGTGAATAGCACAAAGAAACTTCAGAGTCGGCGATAAGAAAAATGTATCTCTCCTTTCGTACATTACATTGGTGCTACTCCACTAATGTTCTTCACGCTGTCTAAAAATATAACAACAAACAAGCCCCTTTTATTGGACAAATACGAGGGCGGCTATAATTTTGTTTCTTAAGCAAATTAAAATTTTGTCAGCAATTTATAGGAAAATTTTGTTACCCGGACATTTTGTGAATATTTAATATTGGCTGTCGCTGTTATTAAAATCGGATCGGAAATGGTAACGTTTATATGCTGCAATAACTTTTGCCCGCGAATTCGTCCATATGAATTTTCTCGCTATTTGAATACAATCGAATTTTTCTACTTTAAAAGAAATTGAAGCAATTGGCTTAAACTGAGCGCGATCGTACGTAAAATCGAATATTCCGTAATAAGCTTTTGTATAAAATTTCCCTTTTTTTATCTTTGCACGATTTGTAAATGTATGTCCTTGAAAAATCTCTCCGTTAGTCGCTATAGAAGGTTTGATATCAACTCAACTTGACATGACGTCCCAACCTCCTGCTTTTCCCAACAAAACATGTTATTAATGGGATTAATAATAACAATTAACGTTGAAGACCGTCACAACAATATTAATTCATCAAGAAAGCATATACTACGCTACATCAGATTCAAAGTGACGCATATTTCATCACGCTCTTTATTACAATATATCCCTGACAGGGTTGTCTTCACAAAAATGTCGTAATAAACCCAAGGGTCGACCAAACAGAAGAGCACAATGGGGTCTGAACAATCGCAGTGCGTTGATTAACAACACAAAAGGGAGCCAAACCGAAGGCAATTAGACTCTATTGAAGATGCTTTTTAGCATAAACATGGAGTCTGCTGGTGAATACGTAATTGTGATTTGAGAGGTACGTGCGTCCGCTTGGACAAACAAACAATTCGGTTTGTTATAGTTTTTAAATTAAATGGTTGGTGATATTTATTTGTTGTGTCATTGGATTGTTTTCTTATAATTACCAGTTAAAATATGTTTCCGGGGTGTCTGTTAAAATAATAACAACATTGTTGGCATATTTAGTGTTATGTACATACTTTCATAG
Source organism: Orthosia gothica (assembly GCA_949775005.1). Lineage (NCBI taxonomy): Eukaryota > Metazoa > Arthropoda > Insecta > Lepidoptera > Noctuidae > Orthosia > Orthosia gothica. The sequence goes on along the minus strand of OX459048.1, from coordinate 11,910,664 downwards.
ACGGTATGAAATTGTAGTGTTTTCCAGTGCGAATTCTCAGTAGATGAAGACTTACGAGCAGGTACTTTGTACACAACTACAGTGTAGCTTGAGCCTGCTCATCTGCAAGTACCTGCGCTCAGATACCTTTTAGTTTTAAATAGACCATCAACCTGTTCCTGTAATGTAATGTAAGCTACTTTTTGTTTAGCTTAACTAAATTCTGTTGTCTTAAACAAAGTATGACAAAAATCAAATGTGTACCTACTCATATCATACAGCGTTCCTATTCTCAGAGACAGTAGTAAACAAAATACATTTTGGTAGATGTTAGATTATTCTTTTACAGTAGCTACAGAGATTTTTCCATTTAAATTTTCCTAATTTTTTGTCCCGTAATCAAAAACATACAAGCCAGATTTTCGGCATGCGGTCTTACCTTTTCGTTGGCGTAAAAACATAGCTTTGCAATGCTAGGGAAAACCGACAAGAGAAACATTTTGGTAAACCGCTATGTTTGTATGAAGGTATGCAAACAACAATGAATTATCATGAAACCAAACGAAAATTAACATTCAACCAAATAAAGCTTCTAATTTTAGATCTTTATGTTAGGTAGATATAAGACAGATATAATATGGTGACAGGAAAAATATAGGACAAAATATCTATAAGTGGAAGTCCCAAACGGAGGTCGGAATAAATATCAGAGCAACCAGATATACCTATCAGCACCGCACTTCACCAGGTTCCTGGTTGCTGATCGTAACAGAGAGAGAAAATCCGTGCACAAGTTTTTAGTTTAACAGTTCTGATTCTCAGCAGTGAGGGAGAAAGAGAAATAGGAAGAAAGGAAAATACAGAAGCTAGATATAACATTGAAGTGTTCGAAGCAAAAACATTATGCAATTCAAAACAAATGAATTATCCGAAATATCATGTGATCAGAGTATGACCAATAAATTGTGCAAACAAACAAATAGTAGATTATTAACCAAGGGGATAAAGCAGTGTCTTCTGTCGCGGGTGACGATTTAAATCGCGAGCGTAACGAAGGACTCGAGGTTTACTCCCGAGCGCAGCGAGGGTGTTAAAAAATTAAATCACGAGCGAAGCGAGGGATTCAAGACGAGTCCTGAGTGCAGCGAGGGATTTAAGTTCATCCGAGATTAAGACAGCTTTATCACCGAAGAAAAAACTCTACTTTTCGTACCATTTGTGAAAAAATTAACACAATAATAATATGAGATAAGCATTTATTAAAAATAATGACATATAAAATAAATTAAAATAAACTTAACGTTTATGTGTTTGAAGAAAACAAAAACGCGGCAAATTCCATGACTAATATTTTTTTGTCGGAAAAGCAAAGGCATCAAGCTCATACGGCCTCGTCGGTTTTCGTAATTTTATTTAATAATCATAACTGCATAATAAATGCGTATTCATTTTTCAATAAGATGTATAATGCTTTATATACAAACTCAATGGTGTAAACACAGATGTAGTTCAGTATAAATTTCGGTAAGTATTCCAAATTTGAATCACATTCTCCCCCTAGAGGTTGAATGAAATTCAGTACAATTTTCTTTCCCTGTTTTTAACAGATTAAAAATGACTATTGTTATGTTCGCTTTTTGTGGCATAGAATGTCACTTTTTTGAGCAAGTGGTACGAACACGTTTTTTATGCGATTTGGAAGGTATATTTTAATTCAAACATAGTTCAGTAATAGGTCTCTAGCAGTTGTTGTAACGGTCCAACGAGCATCACACACACTGGCGATTGTTGCCCGCGATTGAGTGCCGATTAGTTTATGCAATGAATTGTGCAACGCTTACAAACTGCTAATGTGACCAGTGATTGCATTTCCCCTAATTATAATCCGTAGTTAATTAATACATGGAATGAAGTTATTTAAGAAATCTGAAATGCTAGATGTTTAACAACTTTTTACCTTTGCCACGTTCTGTTTTGCTTATGAAATCAAGGATCTTGCAGAAAGGCGCATTACGACAGTGCGACATCGATGTGACAATGCGACATGACCACCCAGGTATTCAGTAAAATAACACATTGCAATTTTAAAGCTATTAAGGTTCACATAAGAACGAATGAAAAATTCAAACTTAATATCCTCCTTCTTAGAATTTATAAGCAGCATATATTACAATACCGCTCTGAATATCAGATGTAACACTATACAGCTTATACCTTCGTGGAAAATTAATGTGGGCCAAGTGAGAGGTCTCTACAATCCGTATTTATAATATAGAATCTATACTAATACTTCATGATTTAGATGAAAGTTGGCAGACGGGTACGGGACCTGTCCAGGCCTAGGACATAGAATACTTATTATACCAGGAGGACGGTGCTTGCCACGAAAGATGAGACTTGACACACCACGTGGTTTGACAAGCACAGTAGACGATTATATAGGTCTCAATAGCGGAATGAGGTCTGAGTGCGGGGACAACCGGGCGTCATCGGGGCGGCGGACAGAGCGCGGGTGGCGCGGTCAAGTCTCATCTTTCGTGGCACGCACTGTATGTTCCCTTGGAATAATTTTACTTACGCCGGCGAAACCGCTGGCAGTAGCTAGTACGTAATAAAACAATGTCGTTTCGGACTGTTTCTTTTTACCGAACAACTATAATATAACAGATCATATCTCTGTTCATGGCCGTTTTCAAAACAATCAGGTGTTCTTTCAATCCATCGTAACAAGCAGCAAGCAACCGTACAAAGTAATACATAACTAAGTACGTACTTAGTCACATAAATTCTCATAATACAGGTGGGTAGTATCGCTAATTAATTTAAACTGCGGGAACGGCATGATTTTGTGGTCATTCGCGTGATTGCGGCTTATCGTATGATGCAGGGATGATCTAGATACCTGGCTGGCTTTCCACGTGAGGACTGAGGCTATCTGTGGTTCTCAGTGCCAGTGTCGGTACTCACCACAACGCATTCTCCCCCACAATCGAATAATGCGCTGATTCTGTAATATCGGGCATTTATACGAACTAATTGTTCAATTGATTTTTCATATTATTGAGTGTTACCGATTGGATTTAGCCACTTTTAGATTTTATGGTCATTCGCGTGGCGCGCTAGCTCGAATTAAAAGATTAAAAGAAAATGCGGTATATTTTTAAAATGTGGCAATGCGGAAGTCATGTCCTGATTCTGTACTTGAAGCAGTTCCGTCGAATTCTCCAGACAATTCAAACTTTTGAATTGTATGCCAAAGCTGACAAAGTTTCAACTATAGCCGCGTCCAATGTGAGAAGTTTTGAGGAAATACGCCTACCCACGCAATTTGTTACCGCTCTAGGGTCGGTCCATTATCGAGGTGTAAACATTGTTCTGTTATGTGATAATAGGCAGATACTGCGTCGGAGCTAAATGTATCTGTGTTTCTATTACCCAAGCCTTGGTCATGCTTGGCCAAATGATACAAAAAGCCGGTGAAAATGGTCTACACACAGAGGGGCCATTTAGCAAATGACTCTGACAGATAACGTACCCTCAAACGCACACGCCTCCCTTTCTTACCGCAAAACCAAAGTGTTGTAATTAAGCTGACTGTAACACTTTCAGCGGAACACTATTCTGTCTCTAATAGATTGAGGTGATTAGTTAGTTAATAGCCAAAGAGAAAAAATGGTAAAATTTAATCAGGTTTGTTTAGTTACTTTGTTTGATTCTTTTATATATAAGATCTAATAATAGCATAGACCTTATACGTATTTCGTAGTAAGAATAAACATAATAGTCACTAAGCATAATAGTCACTAAATTGAATCTCTTTGTTACCAACTTAACGTTTGACAATCGATACGTCCAAATCGATATTGATTGGCCATCGATTGTCAGCGATGTGGAAATAATTTCAAATATCGAACGTTACGTCACATCGAAGCTCGTGTTTCGTGACTTTATTGTTGTTTGTAAAAACATTAATAAAACAATCATATGCCCGCAGCGCAGCGCTACTGAACCGTGTTTAGATACGAACAACTTAACATTGTTTAAGGTAATGAATTGGTTTTTTGATTAATGAAAATACAACATTGTAGCATCCTTTTTTTCGAGCTCGTTATTTGATACTGATCAATCAATATCAGTCTTTTTGAGGAGCTTATTGGGGTCGGCTCCCAATGTAAACAGATGCGGCCGAATATCGTTGTTTTGATCTGATTGATCGGGGAAAAAGTACATAGACGCAGATATAGGACATCATAATACAGACATTCAATCAGTCAGTAGATACTTTATCAAATTACTGCGCTACTTTACGATGGCGCAACTATACATCATGCCCAATTAGTTTTATTGACCTCTAGTCTTATATAATTGCGCGTAATATTCCATCGGCTATGTGCACTGGATGAAATAAGTTTCACAAATCTCAAGTAAGTGCTAACTCACATAGTATTTCATATAGTAAAGAACTAACATTGTTTTTTTTATATATTTGTAAAAGATAATTTCATTATAGACCCGATTGCCTGAAATAAAGTTAATCTATCGCTAAGTGCTTCAGCCTACTTTTTACCCCGAAAAAATTGTCAATGCCTGCGGGAGAGGCCTAGTACCAAAAAGATCCTATCTCACAGCAAGAAAGCACAATGATGAACTAGGTACAGAAGATAGAACAACAATAATAATGCTGTAATACCAAAAAGGGTCCAAAAAGGTCTGGTACAACATCGAGGTGGTACATTCGACGTGACTGATTTCTCAAACAGAGAAAGGTCTCATCTCATTACGGGAGGTAGGTAAAGCCGGTTGCAGACCGAGAGCTAAGCTACCTTATTTTATTTTAAGGTTCACTCAAAGAGCTGCTGCGAGTATCGGCTACTATTGGAATTGTAACTTTTTGTTGTTAATGTTTTGTTGTTACTTTACTATTAATATTCCTCTTTTTTATTTATTGTTTACAAAGCTAATCTTAAAATTTACCAAATTGTCTCATTTCGCACATTCCAGTCTTAACACTATCTCTCACTCAACTTGGGTGATTACTCTGGGATCCATAATTACGCTCGTGATTCAAAACGGGGAATTTTTAACTGCACCTCTATTTAGAAATTTAAGCAAACAAAATATCTCCACTAATAACCTACTGCAAAACAATATTACTCACCGTAAAACAAAAATACTGATTTGCACACAAATTATTCAATTAAATATAAAATAAATGTGAATTAGTCCAAGAGCGAGCGAAGCGAGCTCGGGAGCTTAGGGCACCCCGACACGGATAGGTTAGGTTCGAAGGAGATGACGGGAGCTGAAGTGAGCGAGCAAAGCGAGCGAACTCAGCTCCCGTCATCTCCTTCATGTTAGGTTACTTTAGACCCTGCAGACAGAAATAGGAGCCCTGCGCAGCGGGGCTCCGTCGACTTTGTTTCGTTTCCCCCCCTCCCTTAAAACTTAAATATTTTGTTGCACTCGAAGAATTATTAGATTTACTTTTAGTTAACAGATAGTTATTCAGTAAAACAGTTACAGATTAAAGTCAAAGTTAAATCTGTGTCAAATTCGTTTGTGGGACCCAAGTTTAATGACTAATGTGGTTTGCAACTTCGTTTCGCAAAACATAATGCGTTTTCAGTAAATAGGTTTTTATTTCCTTGCCAAGTACCAGTTACTCTACTGACCTTCTTAAGTGTGGTATCCACTAATGGTACTTGCCTATGAGTCTTGTATTTCCAGTATCAACTATAAGTCCGTCTGTTTGTGATGGTCACACACTAATCAATCGTCAACAAGACAGAGCAACCAAAAGACAACAAGAGGTCAATGCGTCATAGGTACATGGTAGACATCTTACCCATACGACGAAGCGTTTTGCGAATACTTTCATTATGCGCACAGCTATGGAGTGGCATCCCTGCCGGAGTCTTTGTTTCCTGATAGCTACAACCTTGGGGTCTTTAATTCAAGAATGATTAGGTAACTTCTAAGCAAGCGTGTTTCACCTTCAATCAAATCATCGCTTACCATCAGGCGAGACAGTGGTCAAACGCGTGCATATAGTAAAAGAAAAAAAGATAATAAAAAAAATAGGGCAGATCTACACAGCAAGTTAGAATCCGCAGTCGAAATTCCCCGCTTAATCTAAAGGAAACCTAAGGAGATTTACTAGTATGTTGCTAATAGGAAGCCTTTGTGGCTTAGTTTCACAGACAGTCTTGACACCTTTGTCATTCAAACTGAATCAGAGCCATTCGTCTTATTGGTAGCTGAAAAAGCTGATTGTAACTATTTCCTCGAGTTATACATCACGTCTGAGGAGTTTCGCTAATTAATTTAATTTGTGTCTGTACACCAAGGAGCTTATCTACTCAATCCTAAATTCAGCCAACACTACACAGATTAGTTAATAATTAAATCAATCACCAAGTACAACGAAGGGTAACAGCGAACTAATACAATTTGATCAGGTCCCAATACCGACACTCAACCGTTCCTGGACAGTTCCTGTACACCCTTGTCGACACTGCCGACTGCTGTGATTCAATAAGGCACTAATTGGACGTTAATATTGTTTAGATCGGATGTTATGTTGGGCGACAAGAGATTCTAATAACACGCTATTATAAAACATGTGTTGTCTTGTTGTAATTAGGCCTAACAATCTACATCGTTTTGGTAATAATGATTTGATAGCAAGCAGCCTCGTCTCAAGCTAAATTAATATTATATACAGACTAGCGGATGCCTCGCGGATTTACCCACGTAGTTCCCGTTCCCGTGGGAATACAGGGATAATAAGTAGCCTATGTTACCCGGGGATAGTGTAGCTTCCCAGCGATGAAAGAATTTCGGAAATCGGTCCAGTACTTTTTAAGTTTATTCGTTACATACAAAAATACAAATCTTTCTCTATTTATAATTTTATTATTTATGTCTTTGACAATCTCGGGACCCTGGGGCCCTTTGATAGGCGTGCGAGGGGCCGAAGCCAACTCACAGAGGCCTTGTTAGGCATGTATCAGAAATGTGACACGAACCGACTTATATTATTAGAAGTAATCGTAACAGCAAAAATGGGAATGGGATGAAGTGCGAATAGGACCAAGTGCGAATCGCACGAAGTGCGCATAACCCGAATAAACGTGTTGCCTTTATTTTAAAACCTAAAAGATTCCCTTTCTGACCAAAACAAAAAAAAAACTGATAAAACAAGCCGAAACCAGGGCCTTGAATAATAATATATACGTGGGACACTCAGAAAGTTTTGCGAAACTAAAAAAAATTGTTCTATACGTACATATATTTTTATTAAATCTTTTCAAAGTACTTTCCACCAGCCTCTATACAAAGATTCATGCGCCTAAACCAGTTTTCAAAACACTTTTTCCAGTCCGCCGCAGACACCTCGTTTACAGCCTGCTCGAACGCAGCCAGCGCATCTTCCGGCGACGAAAATTGTATCCCTTTGAGCTGATTTTTTATTTTTGGGAATAAAAAGAAGTCACACGGTGCTAGATCAGGGCTGTAAGGAGGGTGACCCAGGAGTTTGACTGGCGTGCTGTCCAGGAAGTCCCTCGTTTTGAGTGCGGTGTGCGCAGGTGCATTGTCGTGGTGGAGCAGTAGCCCGCGGAGCCCTGTGTTTGGTCGCTTGTTGCTTATAACAGAGAAAACTTCTGGCAAACATTTGGTAGTATACCATTCGGCATTAATGCTTCTTTGATCCCGTAAGGGAATTGATACCAAGTGGCCAGTCAAATTAAAAAAGCTAGCGATCAAAATCTTACCCCCGCTTCTAGATCGCTTCACTTTGGTAGGCGTTGGCTCATTTTGAAACACCCAAACAGTCGACTGGCGCTTGGTTTCTGGGTCGTATTGATAAATCCAGGACTCATCACCTGTAACGATGTCGTAAACACGCCGAGACGAGCCTGCTTCAAATTTGTTAAGCATATCACGGCACCATTCCACCCGGGCCTGCTTCTGAGCATCGGTGAGGTTGTGCGGCACCCAGCGTGATACTATCCTCCTCACGCGAAGATGGCTGTGTAGAATCTCGTGAACGCTTCCCGATCCAATCTTCAATATGTGTTGAATCTCCTGATATGTAATTCGCCTATTGTCTTGGATTAAATTTTTCACTGCTAGCACGTTTTCTTCGGTAACAGCCGTCAAAGGGCGACCGCTTCTTTCGTCATCCCCCAAAGTTGGTCGACCGCGCTTGAATTCGTTATACCAACGATACACGGTTGCCTTGGAAGGGCCTTCATCCATGAATGCCATTTGAAGTCTATCGTACGATTCATCCGGTTTCAGGCGACACTTGAAATCGTATAAAATCATAGCTCTAAAATGTTCCCGGCGCAGATCCATATTTCAGTGAGACACAATACTTTGAATTAACTCGCAAAAAATGTGGAGGGAAATTTTGAAATTGGAACTTACTTATTTTTACTTATAAATAATCATATTTTCGAAAAACATTATAACTGGCCAGTCTCCCATATATAAAAACTTTTTTTCGCAATACTTTCTGAGGGGCCTGGTATGTGTTAATTACGGATACTAAACCAGTGTTCATCTGTAGAACCCAGCCGGGTTTTAACTCGACTTAGCCAGATAAATGAATGTTTCATGAAGGTTCCTCAAACTGTAGGGTTGCTGAGCGTTTCATCTTTTCATTAATGGTTCGCAAATATCCCATGGATTAATGAAAAAGATTAGTTGAGGAAAGACGGCTCAGGTCCAGTTTCTAAGGAGATGTTTTTGGCCCAGTATTTTATCAGTAGTTAACTCAACCAATGGTTAAAATGCGTTTATTCGTCGATTGTTAGTTAAACAAATGGATTTTCGTTTTACCGAAATTAAGAACCATTGGCTAGCATATTTATATTTATGTAAAGACATAAAGTTTTCATCATCTATAAAAAAATGTACAAGATATTTTTTTAAACTTATATTTTTTTAAATGTATGCTTTTGGCTAAAAATGGCTAAAGGTTGAATTAATTTTAATAACGTATTATTTATATTACCTACATTGAAAAGTAGGGCCAAACTATATAAGGCTAGCTTCTTAACAAGCTATGTCACTATTTTGTTGAATTGTCGCTTGGTGTCTGGTGGACCGTAGGAGCTCAAACCTTCCAAACTCCACAAAACAAAGAATTTTAAAGGGGTACGAAACAGCAAATTATATTTAGTCCGCCGATTAAATTATCACAAAATATTGGACACTTATTTTTTCCTTATTCAAATCAATAAAAAAATCACCAAGATAAATCACGCATCAAAGTTCGGGCCCCACTCCCGATTTTTGATGCGCTTTATCTTGGTGATTTTCTTTGTGACGTAACTTCTATGTAAAACGTGTACCAAGGCATTACGTCATGCGATATTTTAACGTATTGTATCGTCATATTTTTTTTGCTAACGTGACAAAAGTAAAATAAATGTACAATATTTTTTGGAAATCTAGCTGACGGACTAAAAATATTTTTTTAGTCATAATCCCTATTGCCTAGCCAAGACAATCACTAAAGTGATTGAAGACGGCTAAGGACTTCAGAGATTCAGCTTTAATACGATTTGAGAACTGTGCCTCAACCCGCCGATAAATTGATTGTTACTCTACGACTAAGTACATTTATCTGTTCCTTGATTTCCGACCTTCTTATTAACAACAAACCATCCTTTTTACTCCATGAAACTTAATATTTTATGCCAGGCATTCTACATCTTACTTTTTGTTTTACTTACGCACCAGGGAATTTATCTACGGAACATTTTTAAACGAAAGTACCCTTATTATCCTGTTGTCGTTTGAAATACGACATCCTGAATAAAGAAATGTATATGTCGGGTACATAAGCATACGCATTTGTCCACTGCGAACCCCACTAATCCGTCTTTGCTGGCCGAACGTTCAACGGATAATTTCATGTCCATTTTCGCTTTGTCAAGTTTAGGGGTATATTTTGGCGAACTGTGCGTGTCGTTTGCAGCATAAAGCGAATTAGGACCTTTATAAAAATGTGTTAGTTACAGGCAAGAAAACTATTTGTAAACCCGGTTGAATGACACTTGCAGGTCGAAAAATAGACATAAACGTCTACTTGTCCATGTGACAGCTAGATAGCTTGTTTAATTGTAGAGTGCTCGCACGATAAGTCTGCGCGAAGAGTGGTGTGCTTAATGTTGCCAGCTTAACTGATCTTTTTCCTTCATTTAATCAATAGTCATTTTTCATTTCTCAAAACTTAAAGTAATTTAAGTCAGGCATAATTAAATATTAGATTTTTCTACTTGCATAGAATATAATGAAAAAAGCATCATGAAATTATTGTAAATCTTTTATTGAATACTTAGTAGCACCTACTGTTAAATTTGGTCTAACAGTTGTCCTGCAGTGGCTATACCTTCAATTACGATTCTTTTTTAATTTCTTCTTCAACAATTTATGAAGAAGCTGCTGCCACATAACCCTCTTGAGTTATTTGGGTAACGGTGCGTTCAGAAACGCCTAAAACAAAATAACAATGATGCATTATATTATATGATGCCGGGCCTGTCCCGCTGGTATATTTATGTACCACCTAAAAACCAATACTGTCGGGCACCGGGTACGAAAATTTTGGGAAATTTTAGTATTGTGGTATCCTTAAAAGTTACCTGTCAAATAAGCAACGCGGGCTCTATCTTTGTAAAACGGTACCGTAGGACCGTTATTGACTTGTTCACTTGAAGAAACATACCTGCCATCACTTTAAATTACTTTTAGCATAATGATGGCGATTATTTACTTCGGAAACGAATAAAAACAAGGAATACAACACACTCTCTTGACACCTGACATAAATGACAAACGATTAGTTCCAATTTTGACCGCGCGCAGACTTATCTTGCGCGCACTCTACACAAAACTCTACCAAAACTAGTGCCTAAAGCTTTTTTTGTAGACGAAGGTTAACCATCCACGACTAGCTTAATCCCCTCTGCATCAGAAGGACAGATAAGCAAAATCCCGGAATAGCAAAATCCCAGATAAGCAGAAGGACAGATTTGCATAAAGGCAGAAGTACAGACCCACACAGAAAACAAAAATAAATTTGAATAGTTACAATTGGTAAAATTTTATTTGAAAGTAACTATTTTTTTTTTTAATTCCTTTTAAGCTCGCGTTTGACCACTATCTCGCCTAAGTGATGGTCTGGTCGAAAGTGAAGCACGCTTGCCTAGAAGAAACCTATTCACTCTTGACTTAAAGACCCTTAGGTTGTAGCTATCAGGAAACAAAGACGCCGCGCCGCGCGCCGGCAGGAAATCCACTCCTTAGCTGTACGCACAATAAAAGTATTATCAAAACGCTTTGTTCGTATGGGTGGGATATCCACCATGTACCGATGGCGCATTGCCGTTCATCTTGTTGTCCGATGATGGAAAGGGCTAGGCAGAATCAAATTGTGCAGTTCCATCGCACACTCCCCGAAATGTAACCGATAGAAAACCGACAGGCTGGCAACCTCCGGCCGTCGTCGGTGTTCAAGGCTCTGGAGCTTTTAGTCGTGGTCGCACATCGTTGCCGATCAGTCTTTTGGCCCGTCTGTCAATCAACCCAAGTGCATCAAGTTGGTATTTGGCAGATCCGTCCTAGAGTGCACATTGTCGACGTTTTATAAGTGCCCATGTAGACCTATGTGAAATAAAAATTTTTGATTTTGATTTTAGAGGTGAAAGCAGTACTCCATGCATGACCTTTAGATAATAATATATAAATCAAAGAGGTCACAAATTGATAATAAGGTTACTAGGATTTGTAACTTTTTTGACGGCGACAGTACATTATCTGCCTTTATGCAAATCTGTCCTTCTGCTAATCTGGGATTTTGCTATGCCGGGATATTGCTTATCTGTCCTTCTGCTGCAGAGGGAAATAATTATGTCAAGAGATCCGCAGAATCCAAGACGATTTTATTAAAATGGATGGAAAAGGTTCGTACCTACTATTTGGACGTGGGATTCATATTATTCTTTGGAATCTAATCCAGCCAATTCCATTATCGGATTCGAATTTTGACAGGTAATCCTGAACGTGATTGAGCCGGGATTTAATCTAAAGTTTGACGAGATATCGGTATTTTAAATTGATATTGTTAGCTAGCTTTGACGGCTACACCATCATTTTTAAAAGTATATAAAATTATGTGTACAGCCAAGAGTTAAAACTGCAGTTGTACTCTACCAAAACTAAAGTGTCTCATTTTTATTTTCAGAACAAGGTCAATGGTTCAGGACTGATTATATTTATAACATAGAATCGAAAGTATAGCTTGTCTGTCCTTCTGCTGCAGAGGGCTGCAAACTCTCTTCTATTTCAGGCGTGTGATATGATCGTCTTTGTGAATAATATATCGCAAGGATCACTGGAATACCTCATCTTTGTGAATGTCTAAACACTTAGCTACCTTCACGGTATTTAACGATGCGACACCTTACGTTACTCACTGAGATAATAAATTGATAATTATAACATGTGAAATTATGAATACAGCATCAAACACGTGCACACCATCAAACAGAGAAGGCAGCTTTTAATTAAAGCCACGTGTCACTTTAACACATGCCTACATATGTTATGATCCCTCAGGAGTCGGTAGTTACAGAGATAAGACAAATATAATTTATTAGAGAAATATTCGAAGTTAGATATCGTCTTGTCGGAGTTGTTACGGAATATGTTTCGTAAACTATTATAAATATAGACGGCTAGTCGAGTCCCGCTAGTATGCTCTAGTCCCGCCCTGCTATGCTCGGCTCGAAAAATACCTACTAAAAAGTCCCGCTATGCACTAAATTCTTCGATCCTACGTAAACAATGGAAGGTACAGTTGGAAAGAAACGTGTTTGAATTCAATTAAATTGAGCAGGAAGCTGATAAATATTGAAATTAAACAAAAAATATCGAAATCTTAGTTCAAAATATTATTAGGTTAAGTTTCTTTTACGGCAAGAAGTTTAGTTTTTCACAGTTCTATTGAATGGATGGACACTTTGTTTTCAGAATGAATGACGCGACGTGTTGAGTGGCGGCGAGGCGAGTGTGCGTTAGTATGTTGGAACAAAACGTTTATTAACTTTTTTTCGCGGTGGTAAGGAAGCTTGTAAAGCTAGGTTTACTTAATTATTTTTTAAATGATCAAATAAAATATTACACTAACACTTCTTCATCACTGCCCGCAAATGTAATTTCGTGCATAGCGGAACATTTTGGTAGGTATTTTTCGAGTCGAGCATAGCGGGACTAGAGCATAGCGGAACTAACCGAAAAAAAGGCTCCCATAGTTACTGCCATTGTTCTCGGTCTTCCACGATCTTGTGTTTTACGGTGTCTGAACATATAACTATTACAAAACTCTTCTGTGTAAACAATTTATTAGTTCGGCACTAAATCTTGCAGAATTAGTAGAGCTGTTAGAAGTGCTGTCGTCATTGGCAGTTTGGCAACGTTTGAGTCTGCTTTCTATGACAACGCCGATGGCACTTTTTCCTTTGCACAAGGTCATGTGAATATTATATAACCATTCATATTCTTACTCGATTGCCTTCACATAAAAACAGAAAGGATTGCCTCTGAGGCTTTATGTCAATAGAAGAAAGTTGTTGGTTTAAAAAATTATATAGATACCTACTACTTAATATATCATCATGTCATGAATATTGACTTTAATTAAAGAAAAGTCAGAATAAATTGTCAAGAGACGGCTGTCTACGTTTACTGTTTAAACCTCAGACTGTGTGCCTTGTTTTTTAGCTGGCGTTTGATTAAAATCTTAGCTAATATACTCATCTAAGCAAAGATCAAAGACAGTGAACGATTCAGTTACACATAAATTTACTTGCATAAAGGAACAAACCACCAAGAGGTTACAGATACAAAATTGTTATTTAATTATTTTGTACCTGCACCGTACCATAACACGTTCGTGTACTCACATTATATAAACAATACGTACATATTACCGGCTACAGTAATTAACTACATACATAATTAATAATCCAGTTCGTTTACATCGAATGTATTTAATAGATGGATTTTAACTGGACAACTAGGTACAGCATCAGATTCATTATTAAATTTACGCCGACGGAGTTCATAATGGTGTTATAAGTTCATAAGCAAGGGATTTATTGCCAAATTAAAAATAATGAGGAAACTGAGCGCTTAACAAAATCCGGATTGTTTTATGAATCGTGATGAATCGTGAAATCTTAATAATCTTACAATACAGCCTTATATTCCAAAAGCATTTTCAGTATGGCGCCGCGTATATACAATCACTTGCCTAAGTCCATACTAGAAACTCAATCCATCGACGATTTCAAAAAGAAATGAAAAAGATTCTTGCTATGTAAATGCTATTATAGTATTACATACATTATACTATTATATTATTACAGGATTACTTAAGAGAGGATGTTAGGACATATTGTTGATGTTACTAGTGCACAAATTTAATTAATAATTTAATTATTAATATTATTACTTTGACATTTACTTTGATTTTACTTTAACATTTATTTACAAATTTATCTTGACATCCACATTTAATCAATGACGTTTTCAATGACATTTTTAATTTAATTCATCTAGTGACATTATTGATAGCTTAACATTTGTTATGTTTCATTGTCGCCACACAGTGAAATTAACAAAACGAAATAAATTGAAATTGTGTTTAATTATAAAGTATTTTTTGCAAGTAAATGTGTGAACTGGCTTGTGATTTTCATGCCTCAAGGGTGACTAGTGCGCAAATTTAATTAATTATTAATATTATTACTTTGACATTTACTTTGATATTTACTTTGACATTTACTTTAAAATTTATTTACAAATGTATCTTGACATCCTCATTTAGTCAATGACATTTTTAATTTAATTCATCTAGTGACATTATTGATAGCTTAACATTTGTTATGTTTCATTGTTGCCACGCAGTGAAATTAACAAAACGAAATAAATTGAAATTGTGTTTAATTATAAAGTATTTTTTGCAAGTAAATGTGTGAACTTGCTTGTGATTTGCATGCCTCAAGGTGTAATATGGTTGGACTGTGCTATATTTTTTGACAACTTCATGTAATTACCCATATTAGCAAATAAATGATTATGATTATTATGAAATGATCGTAATCTGAGCTTTTCATTTATTATGATCGGCACCGGAAATTCACCGAAATCTAGAAAAAATCCTTTTTATGGCATATTGAGCTGTAAAGAATGTATAGAAAAAGTTGGCCGAGACGTTGGAAATGTTTTCTTTCATTGGTAAGTAAATTTGTTTTTAAATTGTTTGTGTAAAAGTGGCACTATTGGTTTTCATACAGATGGAGGGACTTGCGTTATCGAGTTAGATTTATGTCTGTGGTTGAGTCCTTTTCATTATTACTATTACGCCCGAAAAACAATACTTATGACTTCACGCTTAATTACAGCCTATACAGATCCCAGTTTACGAGTATTTCTCAAATAATCACGGCCAATCAATTTGGATATACAAATAAATGCCTCCGTTAATGTATCGCCCTGTTTTGGTCTAATTCCCTATGAAATAGACGTAACAGAAATCACCGGGCGACGTAACACAGGGGTGGCGAGGTCATGCTCCTGGGTGTCCACCATTGAACGAGAACAATGATGGATAGCAATAACCTCCCGCATGTTTGTGCCGTGCGCGGGGACCCGTACGGGGGGATGAAGGGATCCTGGTGGCTGAGCCGACGAGCGTAGGCGGTTTAACGTCTCTGAGGCAACACTCCACTTTGGCCCGGATTTCTCTTCACACGGGAGGCCGTTGCTTTGCCAGCTACGGTCAATCGGCTGCGGGGTCCGGTCAGACGGCCCCCAGGCGAGTTCACTCCCATTGGGGGCTTGCAGGCGGCAGTGCTCGCTCGCATCGCTAGTGGTAGCGGTGTGGGTTGGTGCTGTGCAGTCTCGTGAGCAACTAAAGGGGGGGAAATGCATACCACGTCGTTTGGGGCAGTTCAGATGTCAACAAACGAGGGGAGGATTTGTTGGACTTTGTGGTAAGGTCTTCTTTACAAATCCTTAACGCAGGCAATAAACCTACTTTCAGGACCTCGGCGAGAACTGAAGTTATTGACCGGATACTGGCTTCAAACAGGGCCAGCAGTCAAAAGTCACCTTTGTTCCGAAGGTGGGTAGACCGACTTATGAGGAAGCTAAAGCTTACAGGCCCATCAGTCTATCATCGTTTCTCCTAAAAGCTCTGGAGAAACTGGTAGACAGGTACCTAAGAGAGGGACCACTTAAAGTATTCCCTCTACATCAACTACAGTCCGCCTACAGCCCTGGAAAATCTACGGAAACGGCATTGCACTATGTTGCGAGTCGAGCCGAGGCTGCGCTTGAGGGACAGGAGATATGTGTCGGGGCTTTCCTCGACATAGAGGGAGCCTTCGACAAGACAACATTTGAGTCCATACGCATAGCTGCAAAGGAACATGGCATCAATGATACCACGTGCAACTGGATTGACAATATGCTGAGAAGCAGGATAGTCAGATCGGAACTGATGGGAGACAGACTTAGTGCAAAAACAAAAAGAGGTTGTCCGTAAGGCGGAGTGCTGTCACCGTTACTGTGGTGCTAGGTAGTAGATTCGCTACTTACCTAACTCAATACCGGACCATTCTACACAGTAGGCTATGCAGATGACGTAGCTATAATGGTTAATGGTAAATTCCCGAACGTAGTCTCTGGATTGTTACAAAAGGCATTGAGGATGACAGAGGAATGGTGTACAAAGAACCACCTCTCTATCAACCCAAGTAAAGCAGTCATTATTCCATTCACGAGGAAGAGACAACTAGGAAACCTAGGAGAGCCCTCCCTCAATGGAATAAAGCTGCCCTGGTCCACCGAAGTTAAATATCTGGGTGTAACGCTTGATAAAGAACTCAGGTGGAAAACTCATGTGGAAAATATTACGACAAAGGCCTTACGAGTGTTCGGCATGTGTCGTTCCACCTACGGTAAAACTTGGGGATTAAAGCCCAAAGTGATACGATGGCTGTACCGAACAATGATAATACCTATTATCACATACGGCAGCATAGTGTGGTGGCCAAGAACAAAGCTTGCCTCGTGCAAAGCGCCACTCACCAGGTTACAAAGAACAGTGTGTCTCGGCATCACGGGCGCTTTCAGGACAACACCTACGGCAGCGATTAAGAGATACCTCAATATCCCTCCTCTGCATATGATGGTTGAATTCGAGGCAAGGAAGACATTACATCGTCTTGCTGTTGTTGGACTATGGGATGCCTCTAGGCCAAAGACTAACCATACAAAGTTTGATTGCAATGAAGGCCTGGATCGGATAACTAGCATGATATCCGATAAAATGCAAACTATTTTTGTGTTTGAAAGGTCTTTTAAGGTCCAAATCCCTTCAATAGAGGACTGGACGAAGGGACTCGATCCACCAGAACAAGATAGTCTGGTGTGGTACACTGACGGATCCAAAATGGAATCAGGTACAGGAGCGGGAATATACGCAAAAGGTTACAAATGTAGCAAAAGCTTAGGGAAGATGGCAACTGTATTCCAAGCAGAAACATATGCCATAATAACCTGTGCTCAAGAGAATATAGATAGAGGAACAAGAGGTAAATCCATATATATTCTTAGTGACAGTCAGGCTGCAATCAAAGCCCTGGCATCCTACAAAGTGGATTCCAAACTTATTCTGGATGCCATCCAGGTCCTAAACAGGCTTGGGAGGCATAACAGGGTGAGACTGATGTGGGTCCCTGGACACAAAGGAATCCATGGTAATGAAATGGCAGATGAACTGGCAAGAGAGGGCTCAGCAAATGATTTTGTGGGTCCAGAACCATGTGTAGGCATTTCGACGTGTCTCGTAAAAGCCACATTTAAGGAGTTTGCAGATCACAGACAACAAACACACTGGTTGTCTACTACTGGTCTACAACACTCCAAGAAATTCCTAGGCTCTACGTTCAAAGCCCGGGAATGCATCTGGAATATGAGCAGGGGGCAAATCCGCTACCTGCTTGGGGCCTTTACTGGGCATTTTGGAACCAACGACATGCTCATGAAGATGGGTCTGACCGCGACACCCGTGTGCAGGTTGTGTGGGGAACATACGGAACGCATGGAGCATCTCCTGTGCACATGCGATGCACTGGCTGGTAAGCGAATGAGTCTACTAGGGGTTGGATATCCTAAACCAGAAGACTATAGGCTCATATCTCCCAGTCTCGTTGTAAGACTCATGAAAAGAGTTTTCAACGAGATTGGGGAGGAGTAAGTTATCTAGGGGACCACAATAGATCCCAATGGGTCGAAGTGTCCGAGTTGCTTCTCGGCCCCTCCATAAGATAAGATAAGATGGGATAAGATCGTAGGCAGCTCATTTACCTAGTATTTCTGGCGGGGTAAATAATGTTCATATTCTGCACGAAAACAATTTACCACAGCGATACAAAGAAAATATGAAAATATGGGAAATGGCGCGCAAGCTTTTTTTTTTCAGGCACCAAATACAATGTGAGTGAACATACAGCCTACTTCCAAATTATAATTGTAAGTAATAAAATGCAAATATTTTAATATTTTTTTCAAATCTTTGTTAATTTGCTAATTTTGAAAAATCTTTGTTTGACTTAATTATGGATGTACACATTTAGTTATTTCAAAAACGTATATGGATTTTCAGCGGCATGAAACCTCTTTGTTGTTAATAAAAAAACTGTGTTACCCGGTTAACTTGCAAATGCTCTGTTAAGTCGCATATAATTTGCATAAAGGTACTAATTTAACTTTGTAGTGATAAATCTGGGGCACACGGTTGGCACAGAGGTTGAGCGATTCACTGCTGCGCTGCGAGTCGCGGATTCTATTCCCGCACGGAACAAATATTTGTATGATCTACGGATAGTTGTTCCGGCTCTAGGTGTTATGTATGTGAGTTTATATGTTCGTAAACGCACCCACGATACAGGAAGAAGTTACTGGTGCGGGGCAACGTTTAAAAATAAAAAATATATCTATTACGCACTAGTGTGTTATGTTATTACGCACGTGTGTGTTATAGCTCGGTTTATGACCCTAAAAGCGACATAATAATTTGTGTTTGTTCCTAGTATTTATGTTATGGATATCACTGTATATTTTAAACAATTTTATATTTTATGAGCACATAAAAGATTTTCATAAATATACTGAGAGGGCACAGTCATTACATTAATCTCCTTAAATTTCTCTCTGAGAGAGTGCCTCGGGCTTAATTTATAAATTGATCGAACTGCTCTTTTCAGCAAAACAAAGATAGTCTGGATGTCGGCGGCATTTCCCCACAACAGAATACCGTACAACATTACACTATGAAAATAGCTAAAGTATACCAGGCCCCTCAGAAAGTATTGCGAAAAAAAGTTTTTATATATGGGAGACTGGCCAGTTATAATGTTTTTCGAAAATATGATTATTTATAAGTAAAAATAAGTAAGTTCCAATTTCAAAATTTCCCTCCACATTTTTTGCGAGTTAATTCAAAGTATTGTGTCTCACTGAAATATGGATCTGCGCCGGGAACATTTTAGAGCTATGATTTTATACGATTTCAAGTGTCGCCTGAAACCGGATGAATCGTACGATAGACTTCAAATGGCATTCATGGATGAAGGCCCTTCCAAGGCAACCGTGTATCGTTGGTATAACGAATTCAAGCGCGGTCGACCAACTTTGGGGGATGACGAAAGAAGCGGTCGCCCTTTGACGGCTGTTACCGAAGAAAACGTGCTAGCAGTGAAAAATTTAATCCAAGACAATAGGCGAATTACATATCAGGAGATTCAACACATATTGAAGATTGGATCGGGAAGCGTTCACGAGATTCTACACAGCCATCTTCGCGTGAGGAGGATAGTATCACGCTGGGTGCCGCACAACCTCACCGATGCTCAGAAGCAGGCCCGGGTGGAATGGTGCCGTGATATGCTTAACAAATTTGAAGCAGGCTCGTCTCGGCGTGTTTACGACATCGTTACAGGTGATGAGTCCTGGATTTATCAATACGACCCAGAAACCAAGCGCCAGTCGACTGTTTGGGTGTTTCAAAATGAGCCAACGCCTACCAAAGTGAAGCGATCTAGAAGCGGGGGTAAGATTTTGATCGCTAGCTTTTTTAATTTGACTGGCCACTTGGTATCAATTCCCTTACGGGATCAAAGAAGCATTAATGCCGAATGGTATACTACCAAATGTTTGCCAGAAGTTTTCTCTGTTATAAGCAACAAGCGACCAAACACAGGGCTCCGCGGGCTACTGCTCCACCACGACAATGCACCTGCGCACACCGCACTCAAAACGAGGGACTTCCTGGACAGCACGCCAGTCAAACTCCTGGGTCACCCTCCTTACAGCCCTGATCTAGCACCGTGTGACTTCTTTTTATTCCCAAAAATAAAAAATCAGCTCAAAGGGATACAATTTTCGTCGCCGGAAGATGCGCTGGCTGCGTTCGAGCAGGCTGTAAACGAGGTGTCTGCGGCGGACTGGAAAAAGTGTTTTGAAAACTGGTTTAGGCGCATGAATCTTTGTATAGAGGCTGGTGGAAAGTACTTTGAAAAGATTTAATAAAAATATATGTACGTATAGAACAATTTTTTTTAGTTTCGCAAAACTTTCTGAGTGTCCCACGTACTAAACGGGCTGTCTCTATGTCAGTTAAATTACGAATTTTTCTAACAGCATATGCTGCGGAGCTTAGCTTCTTTGACAATTTATCTATATGTGGGCCCCACTGAAGCTTAGCATCCAAAGTTAAGCCTAAAAATACTGTGCTATTCTCAGGATTTGGTAGGTTGAAAAATATATTACAAAACTAGCTGTGCCCGCGGCTTCGCTCCCGTCAACTGCCTAACCTACTTACCTACCTACCTATGCCTTACTTACCCAACCTACGCCTTACCTACCCTACCTACATACCCTATTTACCCAACCTACGCCTTACCTACCCTACCTACCTACCAACCCAACTTACCTACCTACTCTAGTTACCCAACCTACGCCTTACCTACCCTACCTACATACCCTACTTACCCAACTTACGTCTTACCTACCCTACCTACCTACCTACCCAACTTACCTACCTGCAAAGAACATTATTTATTCTAGGGAGAAGAATATCGACTTTATACAAAAAAAACCGGCTTAGTGTAAGTCAAACTTGGGCACGAAGGGTTCCGTACCACTATCGCAAAAAACGGCAAAAAAAACACTTTTGTTGTATGGGAGCCCCACTTAAATATTTATTTTATCCTGTTTTTAGTATTTGTTTTTATAGCGGCAACAGAAATACATCATTTGTAAAAATTTCAACTGTCTAGCTATCACGGTTCATGAGATACAGCCTGGTGACAGACCGCGGAGTTTTAGTAATAGGATCCCATTTTTACCCTTTGGGTACGGAACCCTAAAAAGGAAAAGACAGTTTAACTGCCCGCCATTTAGTGGCTCTCCAGAACACTACACCGAAACGAAAACGTTGATTCGAAGTATAGAGTTGACACCCCCTGCCTACTTGCCTACCCTAATTGACTTGCTACTTATCCTTCCTACCTACCAATTTTTTGCAAGTGTCATTCTGCCGCAGAGAACATTATCACCGCCATTCAGAAAATTATTTCAAATTCACATTGTCATCTATCGAATACGGAGTTCAACTGTCCGATTATCTGAATTGCGTGTGTCACAGTTCAGAGACATGGCGTGTGTTCACAACATATTACTTCTTGAACACTTTAAATTTACCTAACTTTTGATAGAGTGAACCGATTGCGATAAAACAAAAACTAAGTTATACGTCAAGTTACGCATAATGTTTATGTATTAAAGTTATCTACGTTGGCTTCGGAAATTTTACGTGATGCGAGCACAAATAAACAGACAAACAGATAAACAGACAAAAATGCTGGAAATGGGTTCTGTAGGTTATCTTTTAACTCCCTGGCTATTTTTAATTTTAATTTTTTCAATGTACAATAACGACTTTTCTACAGATTTATTATATGTATTGATGATTGATGATAAATGATTGATTGATTGATTGAAGTATAATGCAGGGTTGACCGCTTCGGCTTCAGTTAGCATCCATAGTAAATGCGCATACGTAATGGAAACTGTAACACAGATAGGCATTGGTCAACTCCATCTTCCCTTGAGTTCAAAATACGAAAAGCCTGATTTCCCCGAGGATTGCGGTGTTCATCTAACATGACAGTTGCAGATACTCGCCATATCGAAGAGAATAAACTGGTAGTTTACTAAGAATACTCTACTTTTCACACCACCTACGAGACAATAAAAAGCAATATTTATAAAAATATATTATTATATTTATTAAAATTATTATTTCAGTTAGTAGACCTGTTTAAAACAATTAAATGTTAAAAGTAATGTTTGATACATTTGAACAGTTGTGGAGAGAAAAGGTTATGTTTTTATTCGGTACATTTATTATTTATTTATTTATTCATATAACAATTCACATTGTGTTTGAATTATGTAGTACATTATTTAATTCATTACAGCCTAGAACAAAAATTATGGATTTAAAACAGTAAATTTCACTTAAAATAATCAATAACATATGATAAATACTAGCTGACCCGGCAAACTTTGTTTTGCCATAAAAAGACCAAACATTTATCTACCCTACCATACCCTACCCTACCTATATAGCCTATGTCCTTTCCCAGGTCTCAAACTATCTTCATACCAACTTTCATCTAAATCGGTGCAGCGGTTTAAGCGTGAAAAGGTAACAGACAGACAGACAGACAGAGTTACTTTCGTTTAGAGTTACATTTATAATATTAGTATGGATTATGTCAATACTCAATAGATTGTAAATAGTTATTAAATGAATATTAGTACAAATTATCATGTCAAATGTAAAAATAAAAAAAAAATGTCAACTTATTCCATAAAATACAAAAAGTCAACAATGCGTATATTAAATGTCATAAAAAAATACTAAAATACATAAACCATTTACCATCCTTTGTCTACAAATCAGATAAAGAATATAAACATTTATTCAACAGGAACGCCCTAAGTTTTTTTTTTTTTTTTTTTTTTTTTATAATTCCACCGATCGGTATTTAGAGCAGTGTTTAGCAATATTGAGTTTAGTTGCAATTTTGTTTTTCATAACGTTTCTTCTTGTGTTCTCTCTAAGTTCACGTTCTTCTTGTGATTCGTGCTCGTGTATGGATTTTGCAAAGTGGCTGAGTAGTACTAAAACATATAAACTTGGTACTGTTAAAATACCTAATCTTCTAAAGTATTCTTTACAAGACTCGTGTTGTGGGATTCTGACAATCGTTCTTAATGCACGTTTCTGTAGTATGAATACTCTTTGGCAATTATACCCGTAACTGCTTCCCCAAAACATAATGCTGTCCCGTAACCTGGATTCTACCAATGCATAATATACTGATTTTAGCTGCTTTAGATCAATACAGTCCCTTAGGTTTCTTAGCGCGTAACAAGCTGAAGATATTGACGTGGACGACGGTGGCGAGCTCTTTTTTCCAGTTTAATAGGGAATCTATATAGACTCCTAAAAATTTTACTTCGTTTACAAGTCCAATATTATCCCTTTTAAGCATGAGCTCTATGCTATCGCTGTTACGTGACGTTGTTTTAAACAACATAACCTGAGTTTTATTTGGGTTTATAATTAGGTTATTTGCTGTAAACCAAACGGAAAGATTTTCCAAACACATATTTACTTTTTCTTTCAACTCATTTAGGTTTGACGAGCCGATTATGGCGTTCGTATCATCTGCAAACATTACAAGCCCTGCGTTGGGTTGGGTATTGTTCATAAAATTAAGTAAATCATTAGTAAAAATTAGATATAATATTGGTCCCAAGATTGAGCCTTGAGGCACACCGCGGCTTATTTTGGTCATTTTTGACTTATATATTACTTCACTCACACACTTTATGTCACAATTGTTTGCATTAATGTCTTTTATTTCTACGTACATTCTACGGTTTTTTAAATAAGATGTCAAATGTTTAACGCTTTACCCCTAATGCCATAATGCTCTAGTTTAGCCAGAAGTAGCTCGTGATCTACAGTGTCAAACGCAGAACTTAAATCAATTAACAAGCCAGCCACTTTCATTTTGTCATTCTATTTACAAATAATGTCATTAACAAGATTATTTATTGCATCTGAAGTGCCTACTCCCTTTTGGTATCCAAATTGTCTAAAGTTAATTATTCTATTTAAATTTAAGTGTGCCATAACCTAGTCTTCATTATTTTTTCAAATTTTTTTGATACAATTGGTAATAAGGATATTGGCCGGTAGTTTTTGGGATCCATTCTTGTACCCTTTTTGTGTAACGGAACCACCTTTGCCAATTTAAGTTGTTCTGGAAAAACAGACTCTTCAATACATTTATTAATGAATTCAGATAGGGGATACGCTAATATTTCTATATTTTCCTTGATCACCGATATCGGCACTTCATCGTGTCCACAAGACTTTTTGTTTGCCATTTTAAGTACAATTTTTGCTATTTCCTGTGGTGTTGTACATTGAATGTCATCTCACTTTCTGTTCTCGGTGTTGAGTTTCTTAGGAAGGACATCGCTCTTTCTTTTTCTGAATTTAAAAGTGATTATTTATACATAAATATATCAACAAAAGTATCTGCTATTTCTTGTGGATCTGTAACCACCTTGTTGTCAATGTTTAGAACAAGTTTTCTTCTAACTTTGTTTTGCTTTCTCTTTGTCTGTTCATTTACAATCTTCCATGTCTCCTTTGATATGTTTCTGGCTTTGTTGAGATGACATGATATGGCTAACTTGCGTGCGTGCTTTAAAACTCGTCTATAGATTCTTATGTAATTGATTTTGTAGTTATAAACACTAGTATTATTGGTGGTGCCCGAACATAATATTCTTTTCATTTTGCTTGACACCTTAATTCCCTTGGTAATCCACTTTATCTGATTATTGTGCATCTTTGGGTAACACTCACGACATTTTTTATTAAAACATTTGAGAAATGTATTGATGCCTACGATATCATTACTTTTATTTTGAAAGCTCCTTTTAAAAGCAGCATTATTTTTTGTGTCAAATATTCTTTTATTAATCAATTTGGTATGTTGAGATTCATTTGTCTTTTTATCAATCTTATCAAGAATTATATTACAAAGAAGGCCGCCATGGCCATCTGCTAAACCATTGTGATCTACCAAACACTGCTCTATATCATCGTCGGAAAGATTAGTCAATACATTGTAAATGCAAGAGTATGATTTGTTTCGAATAAAAGTAGAAGTATTTATAAGGTGCCTAAAATTGTAAGACTTTAATATACTTATAAATTCAAAAGATTTTTTACTTTCCGCAAGTATGTCAACATTAAAATCGCCAAATACAACGCACTTCCTATCAATAAAATGTTCTAACAATTTTTCTAGGCTTCCTAAGAAACTGTAAAAAAAATTGTCATTTGGACTTCTGTAACAGCAACAAATATTTAAACCTGTCTCAAGATCCTTTACTCCACAAACCTCAAAACTTTCTGATCTGTATAACTTCTGCACTGCATCAATATTTTCACATTTTTTATTCATATACGCTAAAATAAGACTACCACCTTTTTTTTATTTGTCCTTGTGTTATATGACACTAAGTTATAATTGCTTAATTGAAATAAATTAATAGATTTATCATTCAAAAAATGTTCTGTTATACAAACATAGTCCAAGCCTTTCCAAAAAGTTTCAATATATGATTCAAGTTCAAGTTTTTATTATTTATGCCACATATGTTTTAGTGAAATAATTTTAAACAGATTGTATATTCTGATAATAAAGGGTCTGAAAGATTTTTGTTCAGTGAATGATAGTTTCGTGATTCTACTTTATATTGAAGTTAAGGTAGAGCTTATTTGAGTATTACTGTTAAGTAAAGTTTCAGAAACTTGGGTCTGCTTCGGACCATTTTGGATCGTGAAAGTTGGTGAAGGTGGTGCTTCAGGCAGCAGGCTAAATGAATAGTGTTTTGATGTGGAAGGTTGTGGTGAAAAAGGTGTATAAGGACCGCGTTTTACCGTAACATAAGGTTGAAGACCATAATTGGATTCAGGTTGGATGTGCTTAGGAGCTCGTACTTGGTCGTGATAGATGAAAATAATCTTATTGCAGATTACTATAGAAGAGTTATTTATGTTTAAAATGTGGTGCCATTTGCCCCTTTATCTATGGTCACTTCGTATTGGTACAGGTTAATGCTCGGCCGAATAACACTTTTTTAACTCCTGCTCCTCTTAATAATGCCTTTAACGCAGTTTTGGAATCGTCAGCGAGGTCAACAGATATGCATCCGATATAACTCGCTTGGGACTAGGAGGTCCTAAATCGAAAATAAAATTTAATAATCCCTACACCTTCTTCTTCTTCATCGTGTCGGTGATTCCATTTTTAGATTTTAATTTTATATGTTGTGCTTCGGCCAGAACTCAGCCACGTCGACAGCCCTAGCGTTGGCCTCACACAGGTCCTTCATGGTGCAGGTGTTTGTGCACAGAGAGCAGGACAGCAGATGGGGCATTGTATAGAAATGGTAGAGACTTGGAACACAGGAAAAAAAAAAAAAAAAAATCTCAACATGTCTAGACGGATGAAAACTTTAATAAGAGCATGTGGAGGAAACACTTAAGCTGGGAACACATTATCGGACGCGGCTGACGGACGCGACTTACGTCCGATAGTTTGCACAATGTAATGTACATTCATTACCTAGATACTCTATAAGTCGCGGCTGTCAGTCGCGTCCGTAAGCCGCGTCCGATAATTTGTTTCGAGCTTTAATCTTGTACGATATTATTTTTATTGTATTTTTTTTTTATTATAACAAATTAATTTGCCTTGATAACCTTCACAAAGCAACAATGTGCAGTTTGCCCAAGTTTTCCAAAGCAAAAAATTTACTAAATGCGATCTCGTATTTATACCTTTTAAAAAGGAGTATTTTTAAGTAAGGGAAATTGTCTAAGTCAAAGTTTTTTTTAAATGTATGTAAAAAAACACTTCATTTTTATTTTGTTCCGCTAATTTTGCCGGTGTGCGTATTTACTTAAAGATTTGTGCAAACCATAATAAAAGGTCTAGAATGATGATTCTGGACAAATCTTTTGATTCCCCTTTGTTGACAAAATATTTGAAAAAAATATCAATGTACATTCTTTCTACTTGAACTTAAGTACATTATCGACACATAATATATTACTTTTATCGACATTACGTTTTGCATTCGATTATCGTGACTGCGTGCATGAGGACATGTACGGGGTCAGGATGGTTGAATGTTAGGTTTTATTAAAAATTGAATTCGATTTATTTTCTTAAATTATTAGCTATGACAACATTTTCAAAAAAAAATCGAATGTTCGATGCCGCGTTTTAAAAAAAGAAGAAACATTAAAAACAAATGAATGAGTGAGTGAGAGGCGGAGAAAAATGTTGGCGGGCTTTTGGAGTTTTCGTTTTTGGATGAAAAACTCTGGAGATAAAGTATTTCGAAAGTGTACCTAAGAAATAGTCTATTTTAAATTATAATTTGATAAACTGATTGTTGAAGGCATAAATTAGTGTGTGATTTCAAAGTGAGTATTTATTATGTACTCTTTAAGTATTCTTCTCTCCAATATCCTTAACCACAATTGGTTGCTTGCTAGTTTATTTATTCAAGCCTGTTGATACCGTGGTAGTCTTACTAATAGTTATGTTTCATTTTTTTTCTAAAACTACTTGCTAACTAAGGACGATAGGATAAAATCAAATAAAACATTCAAATAAAGAGGATAGAGACAGGGAATCGTTAACTTCAGTAGGTACTCTGTCGACATCAAAAGAGTGTCTCCATCTGGTCTACAGCAAATTTTGTAGGCTGCAGGACTTGATATTTCAGTTTAATAATTAACGCTTTTCCCACAGAGACGGAGCCACTAGATCCCACTCGAGCACACACACGTAAGTCCTTATTATTTATTTGGCCGCTAAACCACAACAGATATGGATTTTCATATAACTTTTGCCGGCAGATGCTCGCATATATTTGGCCAGTAAAGCAATTTCGATTTAACTCGAAGAAGGTTGTCAAAATAATGCTCAAATTTCCAAGCATGTTTGAGAAAAGTACTTTTCTTTCACCACTCGAGAGTTAAATCTGATTGAAATAATGTGGTGATATTAATTAGTAGATATCTAAAATAACTAAATTAACAGGTACTACGTACCTACATAAAAAATAAAAGTGTCTAAAAAGTGTCTGAATATTTATCTTACTGTGCTGTCTGTCTGTTAGCATGATATAATAATTTCTCTCAGGCGAAATAACAGGATTAACGTTACTCCACGTGTAACATGAAATTCCAGAATTAGGATGAAACAGCCTCAAACTGAGAAAAATTTCCTTTCCATGCAAGTACAGTACGATTCTACTACTGATAGTAATTCTACGGAGCATCACTAAAACCTTGTTTTCTCAAGGAGATTTTCGCGATGTGGCTAGAAGAGATAAAATTGTGTGTTTCTCACAATTTTATCTCATCTTTAGAACTTCCACCACGTGATGCTGGCTTCCATAACAATGGTTGTACGTGGGACACTCAGAAAGTTTTGCGAAACTAAAAAAAATTGTTCTATACGTACATATATTTTTATTAAATCTTTTCAAAGTACTTTCCACCAGCCTCTATACAAAGATTCATGCGCCTAAACCAGTTTTCAAAACACTTTTTCCAGTCCGCCGCAGACACCTCGTTTACAGCCTGCTCGAACGCAGCCAGCGCATCTTCCGGCGACGAAAATTGTATCCCTTTGAGCTGATTTTTTATTTTTGGGAATAAAAAGAAGTCACACGGTGCTAGATCAGGGCTGTAAGGAGGGTGACCCAGGAGTTTGACTGGCGTGCTGTCCAGGAAGTCCCTCGTTTTGAGTGCGGTGTGCGCAGGTGCATTGTCGTGGTGGAGCAGTAGCCCGCGGAGCCCTGTGTTTGGTCGCTTGTTGCTTATAACAGAGAAAACTTCTGGCAAACATTTGGTAGTATACCATTCGGCATTAATGCTTCTTTGATCCCGTAAGGGAATTGATACCAAGTGGCCAGTCAAATTAAAAAAGCTAGCGATCAAAATCTTACCCCCGCTTCTAGATCGCTTCACTTTGGTAGGCGTTGGCTCATTTTGAAACACCCAAACAGTCGACTGGCGCTTGGTTTCTGGGTCGTATTGATAAATCCAGGACTCATCACCTGTAACGATGTCGTAAACACGCCGAGACGAGCCTGCTTCAAATTTGTTAAGCATATCACGGCACCATTCCACCCGGGCCTGCTTCTGAGCATCGGTGAGGTTGTGCGGCACCCAGCGTGATACTATCCTCCTCACGCGAAGATGGCTGTGTAGAATCTCGTGAACGCTTCCCGATCCAATCTTCAATATGTGTTGAATCTCCTGATATGTAATTCGCCTATTGTCTTGGATTAAATTTTTCACTGCTAGCACGTTTTCTTCGGTAACAGCCGTCAAAGGGCGACCGCTTCTTTCGTCATCCCCCAAAGTTGGTCGACCGCGCTTGAATTCGTTATACCAACGATACACGGTTGCCTTGGAAGGGCCTTCATCCATGAATGCCATTTGAAGTCTATCGTTCGATTCATCCGGTTTCAGGCGACACTTGAAATCGTATAAAATCATAGCTCTAAAATGTTCCCGGCGCAGATCCATATTTCAGTGAGACACAATACTTTGAATTAACTCGAAAAAAATGTGGAGGGAAATTTTGAAATTGGAACTTACTTATTTTTACTTATAAATAATCATATTTTCGAAAAACATTATAACTGGCCAGTCTCCCATATATAAAAACTTTTTTTCGCAATACTTTCTGAGGGGCCTGGTACGATAGTTTTACTTGGTAAACTTTCATAGTCAAGGGTCATTTCGCCTCGGATGTGCACGCTGAATACGTATTAACGTGGTAAGTGTTCTGTGAGTATGTGAATAGGTTAGAAGCTTGTGTTTTTGCAAGTCACTAGTTTGAATATGTAATTATGTAGTGTTAGCTTTTACCGTAGAGTCACTGCTGTGGTCTACCTATCATAAAGGAACCGTGCTTTGTTTTTTCTGGAAAAAAGTGGCCTCTGGCATTCAGCGATACTGTGGCTTGAGGCTTCCTATAAATACATTTTGGAATCGGATCAGTTGGCACTTCCAGAGATTTCCTTTTACATACAAACATATCTAAACATGTTTAGATAATGTTTGTGTTGGTAAATACAATACCTACATCAAACTCTCAACCTACTTCTCTCTACTTACTTATTGATCTGTGTAATTGTAGTAATTACCGACTAACAGATTGCGGTGATTTCATAGAACGCTCGCTTATAAATTTACTGTGTATAGTTATCCGATACGCTTGATTCCTACAGAGTGAATTTCGTCACGTATGTTGTGTAGTGAATATCTCCGTGAAAATGAATAGGATTTAAAAGAAAATCCTCAATCACTTCGTTCGATTTCGGGATCAAACAGTGAAGAATCTACAATGACTTACGAAGCTAGCTTTATGCAGATATAAAGCTACTGATTAAGCTTGCAAACATAATTTAATTAACTTATATGATTGAGAGGATACGAGTTTCCTCCGTGCCTCAGAAAGCACTTTAAGCCGTTGGTCCCGGCTGTCATTCAAAGATCGTTAAAAGTCGTTAAGACTAGTCAGAAGCCTAAATTCCAACATCATTCTGGCCAAGGGGTATCGTGTTACCCAGTTACTGGGTTGTGGTGGTCAGATAGGCAGTCACTACATGTTAAATACTGGAACTCAGCTGAATCCGGTTAGGCGAGAAGCCAACCCGGAAAAGGCTAGGCAGATTGATTGTCCGAGAGGATACTTTAATTAATAGTTAAGTTCATTTACAAGGACTTACCCCGGATTTCCGAATTAAGTATTTGACGCTCAGTATTTGTCAAACTCTACTTTGGCCCGAAGACATGTCAAAATTTGGCATTTAAGCAGAGTTTGACGCTTTCTTATTCTCAATTCAGAAAGTCACCCTTAATGTACAAAACTAAATAATTATCCAGATCTGTAGCGGTCCATCGTCCGGTCACTCATCGAGTAATTAAGTTGTCGCAAACTATGAGATGAGCATTATGCGACCGCAGCTGTAAGTGTCATTCAGTGCACTAAATACAGTATATTTCAATGTTTTTCTCCTTTTTGTGTTAGCACTGTTTGACAGGAGATTATTCTCTAGAATATTAAACAGCTGTTAAAATGAGATAGTTATGAAAGTAGTGCTGTAAAAGAGTAATATGAAATTACTTTTGGTCATGAGATATACTGGCCCCAACATAAGTAAGCCATTTTAGTAGGTTTACTTTTAACCAATGTTTTCACAGACTTTAATGAGCACGTTTTCGGAATGGTACTGACTTAATTTAGGTACTACAGATATTCGCCGAATACGGTAGTATTTTTTACTATAAAACTTTTCAGTGCATGCTTATTAAAAGTTATTCTATAATTAACACAAACCTGCTTAATTAATGGTTAAATATCGGACTTTCGTCATAATATTAGTAATATTTGTGCTAATCTGGTCGATGATCCTTTGAAGCCAAAGTTTATAACAATGATAAAGCAACCGCGATTAAGCGAATTGAAATAAATAAGGGCAAGTTATAGATCTTGCTCACCGCAACCATAATTGCGGTGAGCAAGATCTATAACTTGATCCCAACTTTATGCTATCCAATACATTCACAGTTGCAAATAGATACCTTTAGAAAGATTAGGTACAGAAGATATTGAACAGAGGGAGATATGTTACTTATGTTCTAAGTCTTTGTCCTAGCTTTTTTGAATGTGAAAAAACATGTCTGTTTACGGTGTTTTTTGTCGACTTTCTACAAGAACAAGTTTTGAACTTAACTTGTACAATGCTGCTAAGATTTACACAGAATGCTGGCTGTGTGATAGGTATGTTTATACCCCGTATACAAAGAGACTACAAAGTTCACCTGTTGGTATTGTAACATATATCTGCTAGTAGCGATACGACATTCGCTACACAAAGAGTGAACAAAATAAAAAACACGTAAGAAACATTTCACAAAGGCAAACAGTTCTGTTAAAACCGCATATATCAACGTGACGAGATGAAAGAATCGCCCAATGGTTTAGCAAAGCAACCTTCTTTAAGATCGTGTGTGGCTGTGTATCTGACCGCGACTGTAAAATAGCAATTTCTCAGTAAACTGAACAGAGCCTGCATGCTAGTGATAAAGTGCTCCATTTGTTGCTCATCGACGCGGCAACATACTCAGCTGGAGTGGTGGTAGCTACAATCAACAATGAGCAAATATTACACACTCTAATGCCCCAGCCTGCTAATTAGGTCTCCCAAGGGAAATCTCGTGCGGACACTATAAATTTGGATAAACAAACAACTTTGTTTTAAGTGTCTTGCTAAAGGAAATTGAAAGTTTTCTCCAGGTTTTTAATAATATCTTCAATACAGGCGCTTGTAACTTACGATTTAGTTTAAAAAAGATGATATTGGGATTTTCTTGAACATTTTCATCATAGTCTCAGTCTCATCGTGTACTGTTTAAGCGGTTTCTGAATTGGGTTTTTGGAGTTAAGAACGTGTCAAACCCAAAGGTTGACAGGTTTACTGACTATTGACAAATACTCATCTTCTCAAAATCGGGGGCAAGCGCTGTAGCTTTTGATGACATAAGTACGCATAGCCTATAGCGGTAGTGTTGTACCTTCGAGGTATAGATAATGACATCAGCCATACATCATACAGGTCGACACTAGACAGTTTCCATCAAGTGAAGAGATCGTTAGCGCTATAGAACCTGGGAGCTATGTAGCGTGTCATGAATTCGGTGCGGCTTACTTCGGATAATCCGCTCGAATACTCTACTGTATATATAGGAGGTAGTACCTACCCCTTGCAATGGCATTGTCTATTCAATTTCCTACCGACATATAGGAGAGTCTTGCTGGAATCACACTGTACGGCTTTCGGCTACTGCTGACCGAGTTTTCATTGTAAGGCCCGCTACGTGTTTTCGCTTTTGTCTAATTTGTTACTATATAGTTATGTGTTCTGCAGAATTTATAATAGGGGTATCAAGTTTCCACTATTCTACTGTAGTAATGTTAGCTAAAGCAAAAAAATAGAAGCGTATATTTTTCAAAGAAAAGCATTCTCAATTTTCCTAACATGGCTTAGTACGTTCATTTCACAGCATTATCACATCACTCATACCAAACTCCACTGACTACATGTTTTAATCCTAGTCCTTAATCCTTTGTCCAAATCTGCTTTGCTTAAAAAAACTTGTAAAGTGTCTTGCCCCAAATTAGTTAGTTTTCCTGCCGCAATTATATTTTTTTTAAATAAGTATTTCTGATCTACGAAACATATATGTAGTCTTCTTCGTGACGGCTTCCTTTGTCTTAATTTATATTTACACCACGTTAATTCCCCAAAGGCCGGATCAGAGCCTATTGCATATATCGGAATACCTAAATATATATATGTAGTACTAGGTACACTTCTTGACGAAACATTATGAATCGTCTCAAGTATGGGCAAGTGGCCCGCCGATGGGAAATTTGATTTATAGGGTCCAATGGACCGCTAAATATATACGGTATTGGACCGGGAACGAGCGAAGCGATTGATGGCGGGGACGTACGCTCAAATAGGCCCCAGGGTGACTCCAATAACACGCTCCATTTTTCAAACAAAACTATGGGAAATTCTTACGAGAAAAATTTGTTGAAAAGTGTCCGTATTTTTCAGCAAAAGGAGTATGTACGATTCGTAACAGGTGAGAAGGCGTGAGTTCAAGTGTGCACTTTCAGCTTATCACAACTTTCACACTCAAACTTTTTGGAATATTTTGAGTTTGTTAACGCATAAAAAAACTTTTTAACAGTCTCCTCTGTTTTTATTACAACCATATTTTTTAACGTCAGATTTCGTTGAGTTTGAAGTGCTCATGAGGGCACGTTATCTTGAGTGTATTTTGTTGTACGGCAAGCGAGGCTCAAAATGGTCTAGGTCACAGAGCTACGCAATCACAGTGCTTTGAGATTTACAAGTATACTAAGTTTTGAAACATGAGCTGGAAACAGATTGTAGCCTCTTTACGGTGGTAAAGTGTGCTAAAGACACAGACGGGGAAGAAAATATTACGTATTTATCCAAGAATAAAGGCTTATCTTTCAAATATTTAACAGGAGCAATGGACGTCCGTTATTTCCGCTTACCCCAAGATATATGAAACAAGGGTGCTATAATAAGGGTGTGTATATTAGAAGTTGTTCAAGGATTCATAAGGAAGGCAACCGTGCGCGTGTTGGCCGGGGTTGCAGGGGTCGCTATAAATAAGCACCTACAGGTCCTAAGCTAACAATCGATCGGTCCCCGAACAATTATCAAATACCTGCTGCTACCAGAGAGCCCTCCATTAGCTAAGTCGTCCAACATTCAGTGTCCTTAGGGTACTGTTAATTATACTAACTTATGCACTCCATGGCAAACACAAATTTGTTCATTGAACTAGAGCAGTGATTTTCAACCTGTGGGTCGCGTCCCCCTAGGGGGTCGCGAAGCTTCTGTAGAGGGATCGCCAGAGGTCGAGAGAACAACTTCAGTAAAAAGCAATAAAGATTAAAAGATAGATTACTAGGATATACTCATAAACATTTGTATGTTAATACAAACAAATTAACAAAAAATAAAATCTTAAGACTCATGTTAATGCGAAGGTTGTGCTTGTTTTTGATTAATCAATTCCCCCATCGTGGATCTGTATTTGCTACACATAGAATTAAATCGTTTTCAAAATTTAAGCGATTTCTTTGCTTACTTTTTATTTGGGCCATTAATGAAAATGTCAACTCGCATAAGTACGCGGTGGCAAATGGAATCAAACACTTCAAAGCCTCAGTTGTCAATTCCGGATATTCTGTTTTTCTCCTTAACCAAAAGGTATCGAAATTAGCAGACTTGAATTCCAAGTGTAACATCCCATCGGCACATAGCTCTAGCAGATTCTCTTTGAGTTTAGTTGGCAAATTAAACTTATTTATAGCTGCATTTAAAAACGGATTTAAGATCCACCTCTGCCTAGTGTTATGGAATGGAGACGCATAAAAACTTCGTATGGAATGAATATTTGTAACACTGTAACATACACATACATACATGAAAAAAAAGCGAAGGGTCGGGGGGTCGCAAAATATTTTTTCATACCAGGGGGGTCGCATCATGAAAAAGGTTGAAAAACACTGAACTAGAGGAACAATAATAGTAGCCTTTACTATAGAGCTTACAATGAACTTTGTTAAGAACTCAAAGTATTCTATTGAAAAGTAAGAAGCTGTCTGTAACTAGCTGTAACATATTGAAGATTACACAGTAGAAGTTTTACTGTAATGCCGAGATGATTGTTCCAACTTTCTTTTGCTTTAAAAGTAAGTATTTAAAATATTTAAAACTTTGTCGATCAAACTCAGCTCTTTCTTTTCGGTCCTGAAACTTGAATCGTTTATCGAATGGTACAGTTTTTAAGTAAGTCTGTATTGACGACTAGGGCTCTTTAAGTAACGAATAAAATAAGATATTCATGGCATATGACATGACGTGTTCTCTAAGCTAGAAGGTAGACCACAGGTAACTAAAGTGGAAAGCTACTTAGATCATGAATGGTTGAATACCTTTTGAAATATACACCTGAGTACTTGTCGAATTACAAGTTACTTATTTATAGTGACATAAATGTTATTTTAGTAGTTGTTGGTCTGGTGAGGAGCATCCCAGGAGAGGCAGACATTTTATGAGTGGCGAGTAAAAGAAACTGTTAATAATGCAGGTTAAATTGTCTCGAACGCGGGCAAAGAATTATGTTTTATATTCGCTCACGGTAAACCTAAATAAAAAGGTGTATATTTAAGGTGCGTAAAAACAATTTTATCTGTCTTTTTCGGAATACAGATATCTATGTCAAATTATTTTGGTAATTTTAATCACAGACTCTTTCCTCCATTCTTCGTCATTTCACGAATGGTCGAGTTACCTGTCTCAAAATAATACTAACACGTATATAGATT
Organism: Orthosia gothica; assembly: GCA_949775005.1. NCBI lineage: Eukaryota > Metazoa > Arthropoda > Insecta > Lepidoptera > Noctuidae > Orthosia > Orthosia gothica. The sequence continues at coordinate 11,874,404 of OX459048.1, read as the reverse complement.
TGTAATCCGATACGGATCATATATTTTATTCCGAAATTGAAAAATTCTCTTAAGGAAATTCTGGAGAGTTTGATGTGCTCTCTGATTGCAGCGATACTGGAATGTCTCCGACGTGTTTTATGAACCTAAACATCTTTTAATTTGAGATTCGTTTAGTGTAAATGACCGTGTTCTCAGATCAAGTCATTATTTAAATTCGAACACTTCTGCTATTTTTTTATTGTTTTTAGGGTTCCGTAGCCAAATGGCAAAAAACGGAACCCTTATAGATTCGTCATGTCTGTCTGTCTGTCTGTCTGTCTGTCCGTCCGTATGTCACAGCCACTTTTTTCCGAAACTATAAGAACTATGCTGTTGAAACTTGGTAGGTAGATGTATTCTGTGAACCGCATTAAGATTTTCATTCAAAAATAGAAAAAGGACAATAAATTTTGGGGGTCCCCATACTTGAAACTGAAAATATATTTTTTTTTTCTATCAAACCCATACGTGTGGGGTATCTATGGATAGGTCTTCAAAAATGATATTGAGGTTTCTAATATATTTTTTTCTAAACTGAATAGTTTGCGCGAGAGACACTTCCAAAGTGGTAAAATGTGTCCCATCCCTGTAACTTCTAAAATAAGAGAATGATAAAACTAAAAAAAATATGTGATGTACATTACTATGTAAACTACCACCGAAAATTGGTTTGAACGAGATCTAGTAAGTAGTTTTTTTTTAATACGCCATAAATCGTAAACCGCAATTTACCAAGTACGGAACCCTTCGTGCGCGAGTCCGACTCGCACTTGGCCGGTTTAGACCTATTCATAGATACCCCAACGTATGGGTTTGATGAAAAAAAAATTTTTAGTTTTAGTTTCAAGTATTTATAAGTAATTTATTGTTTTTTTTTTCTATTTTTGTGTAAAAATCTTATTGCGGCGTACCAAGTTTCAACAGCATAGTTCTTATGGTTTCGGAAAAAAGTGGTTGTGACATACGGACGGACAGACAGACATACAGACAGACATGACGAATCTATAAGGGTTCCGTATTTTGCCATTTGGCTACGGAACCCTAAAAACAACAGTCAAATCGGTTGAGTCAAGGGTTGATCAGTCATACATACATACATCATTACGGCAACAGTTTCACCTGTCCCGGTGTATGTGTGTGATCATACCTTGCGACTTAATTGTGACCTACTTCCCGGTGTTTGATTGAGCTGCAATTTTGTACACAAGTTAGTTGCTCGTGACAATGCAATATTTTAATATAAAAGATAATATGTTTTTTTGAATAAAATTACTTGTTGTATACGAGTGCAGCCCAATTTGCAACATTGATAGGTCTTAGCGCATGACGCAATGTACCTAAGTAAAAAATTTGAAAAAAACTGCTTTCAGATAAAAAAAACATTCATGTCACCGCTTATTATCCACCCGACCACCTAATAGTTTTATAACCTAAAATGTAGGCATTAAAACTATAAAATGAGTCGGTTCTCCTTGTTAAACGTGCGCTGAATAAAATCATCATGCTTAGTGCGAGCTCAGGGTGCCATCGCCGCCTCGGTGTCTTTTTTATTGTAGAGGCTTATTAGCATATAATTAAAATATATCATTCTTCAGGAGACTGGCTTTAGACATATTTTAAGGGTTTTCAACCGTGCTTTTTAAGCGCGTAGTAAGCGCTTTTAGCTCAAATTATGTGATTAATTTCAGTTACAATAGATTTCATGAAAATAAAATGATCCTTATGTGTACTTATGAGGGTTCGGTGTAATATTTTTGGGTCAACTTTATATAAATATTTAATGTAATTTTACGCAAAGTCGTAACTTAGAAGGAGTACCTTAACTTTTCATAAAGATGGAACGGTGTTCGTAGATCCTTATTTAAATTAGATACACATAAAATGTACGTCAGCCAGGCAGATGTAGTAAATGATCTTGTTTATTTTATTACAACTTAGACAATAGTTTCTTATCTCATGAATATTTAATATCTGTTATCTCATTATCTTGTAGTGCTTTAACGCGTTCTCTGAAACTAAATATGTTAGAGTATAAATGTTTTAGTTGAAGCTTTGTAACTTATGGCTCGATGTTCATTATACAAATGCTCAGACTAAGATATTATGTTTCGCTTATAATATAATATAATGCTTTAAGATATATTATAATGATGTATCGCGTTATTCTGCCTCTGCGTCGTCTTGTCGAGAAATATGTTTTTCTTTCGCAAATTAGTAGAAACACTGACGTTTGGAGCCGAGCTATATAAACTGCTAGGGAGCGCCAAAAGAGAGAAAATATAATTCTATCAAATAATGTATTTTTCATTGCAGTTTTAGTGCTAAGGCTTAAGGCTGCTTTGACAGCAGTTCTTGAACAGAAAGAACGAAATGGAAATTTTTGACTAACGATGTTTATGACATTATGTTAGGTAGGTATTTGATTTGCCGTATTTCCTCGACACTTGATCACTAGCCGGATAACGAACAATGAAGCAAACGAGAGCGCTGATAGGTATTCACTCTCGTCTTATTAAGCTATGAATAGATCTGAGCATGCTTAATTATAAGCACAGCTAATTAATCCATCTGTAAGTAAGTTCTTTACTCCTCTCGAAAATATTACCAAGGAAAAATCTAGTAAGGTTATTGAAGCATAAATCTGATAACTAGTTCATAAGAGAGGCTGTGGTCCTCGACAGTGGTACCAAATGGTCTGGAAAGGCATATTTATTGGGTTACACACATTACGAAGAGAGAAAGTTTGTCTATGATAATCCCACAACCTATAGTTCCGATATGAAAGTCTATCTTATTAATTTATTAACAACGTCATTACCTTTGTGTTTTCCCACACATTATTGTTAGATTTCTACATTAAGGCGCCTCCCCGAGCGAAACGCCGCGCTAGTCGTTTTTGTGCAGTTTTTAGGAGCTATCTACTCGTTACTTAAAAAGAAATGTCAACTCATAAAAATGCATCAAATTTATACATAATATTGATTCCAAAATGTTAGTTTTTTTTTATGTTTCACTAATCTCCTTCCAACAAAACCATAATTATAAGAAATAATGATTGAGAGCATGCATCTCCTTGTAAAGTGTTAATTAATTAATGTTTGTACTAACACTAATGGATAGACAATTAAATAACGAACATTTTGTTAGTTTTTTTTTTTTTCAAAAGGCCAAGATTAGATTTTATAAAGATTTTATTCTAAAATCTGGGCGTAACTCATGCGTCACCAGTGTGCCGCTAGGGTACTAGGAATGCTCACGGCGGTGTTTTGGTCAGGGTACGACCTTAACATGGATTATTGTGTGTGTTTGTCAGGTGGTTTATACATGAATTCAATAAATTATTTTGAAAAGCTAAAGTATAGGACGGTCAGTAGTATTTGTAACAAATAGATCCCATTAAGCACAGTACAGTAGGCGCATTTCATCACACATCTATGCAGACGAATAACAGAAGCGGCTATGTGAATGCATAGTACCTACTGCATAGCTCGTAACTAAGTAGACGCGTACCACTCTCGACTATGCAGACACGTTGACGCGTCGTAGTATAGCAGACGCATATCAGCGTAGCAGACACATAGTAGGTAGTACTCGTGACTGTACAGATGCGTAGCACACGAGGTGCCGAGAATATAAAAACGCGTACCAGCGTAGCATGCCCAACTATGAGAACGCGTTGTACTGGCGACTGTGCAGACGCGTACCAGACGCGTAGAAGCCCTGAAACCTATTTTTATCATAGAAAACAATATGTGTTCAATAGCAACTGCGGTAAACATTATTTATTTACGTACTTACTACATTCAATATAAACACTTATACCTTTTAACATATTTAACAGAGGTTTAATAATAATAAAGCTTCGATTTTAAAATAGAACACTGAAATAACGTGGCTTCACTTCGTGGCGCTTACTTATTACTTTGAACAGCGCTCACTTTGTCGAAGTTTGCAGATTTCGTTACATTTATACTATAAGCGAATAATGTCGGGGCTTCCGTATATTCTTTTTCAGGAAATATTTAATGTACCAAAACTTTCTGCTGCAGTTTAATAAAAAATTCAAGGAACAGGCAATTTTGGACTTAGGTATTCAAGGTAAAACATAAAATTGTAAAAAATTGTTTTGTTTATTAAATGACTTGATTTATAAAAATATTCACAATATTAGTGCCTTAAATTAGATAAATGTAGTATCTTGTAAGTTGCCACTGCAAAAAATCTTTTAAAGGGTGCTAAGTAATTCTAGCTGCTTAGTAAGTTTCCATTCGTGTTTTGTATTCTGATAAAATGTTTGTAATCTTGCGGCAACGGGCAGGTCATCTGTATTATGTAACTTATCGTAATTTGAAAACTTCGTAAGTAATACATGTTTGTGTGTAGGTAGTGCCAGCTTTACGGAGCGTTAGTAGCCGCAAAAAAAAATCAGTTCATGTGAAAGTACCATATTGCTATAATATCAATATGCTGTATTCTATAACAAAATCGATATAATACCACAAGCTCATTGCGACCAAAATACGTTCAAAAATAAAATATAACAGTTATGAAAACAACCTCAACTTCGTAAGTATCGGAAAATACTTATTTATGTAGGGAAGCTGAAGCGGGCGGAAAGCGACACAGCATCAATAAAATATATACGTACTATCTTTATATAAATATCTCAAAGAATATAACGGTCGGTATGTTTTTAACATCTGTTGGGTTCGCGGGAAAATAAGTGAGAAATATTAAATTAGGTAATCCAAGTGTACGCAAACGATTACTCTTGCTAATTGCTGTAGAGTTTCGGTCGTGAGAAGCGAACATCCGCCTTTGAAGCCCTTCTGTACCCCGTTTCCCCTCTGGTCCAGTTTTCATTTTATTAAAGCACTGGTGATCTAATTAAGGGGGAATTATCGCGGCATCAGCCACGGAGCCCCAACAACAACGAGATAACTATTTCGTCTCAGACTCTCGGTTCATGTTGCGACGAACCGTCGCGTATAATTTATTATTGTTTCTGAAGTTACGACACTGAATTTATTAAGGAAATCAGTTTTCAGTAGGATATTGTTTGTAAGAACTTGAGTGTTTTGTCTTATTGCGCATTTGTAGAAACCTACTTACGCGTCGCTTAAATTTTGAAGTTTCAATGAGAACATAATGTTACTGTCGCCATTAATGTAATAATTGGTCATTAAAATGTTTAGAGCACAAATAGCTGCTTCGTATGTTTGGGACATTTGCAAAAAAAATAGACTTTGAAATAATTGCCATACGTAATAACTCGGCGCTTTACTATTATATGTGTCCATGATGTTTTGCATTTTATTGTCAATGGCAGAGAGAAACTTATTAATGGTTGCCTACGGTTGACGCAACAAAAGAGTAGGTACTATGTGTATGAACTGTTATGTTTATAGTACATTACTGCCGCGGTCTATACTGACTACTTTGCTGGTCACGCTGATTATGGCCGACAGCGCAGCGTAGCGCAGCGTAGCGCAGCTCCAGGCCGACACAGCGTGGTCAGCGTGCAGCACTTGATGGACGAGCTGAGGTAAAGGCCGAGACCGTAGGTCGAGGCCTTTACAGCGAGGCCAGCAAGGGCTGCAATGATGGCCAAGCTGAAAGGATATTACTAATAGTTGGCGATAATTCTAATGCGGTGTTTGACTGCTGTATTATTTCTTAATTTTTGCATCGACATGCACCGTAAATGCCAAAAATAAGAACTACCTGTAACAATAACAAGTACGAGTATTAAATATGAGAACGTGTAGGTACAGTACAAATTTGGGTTTTTAGATATAAATACTTACTTTCACCGCTAAGTACTCAAATTGTGGTAATTTTTAATGTTCAAATTGTGCTTTATCAGAACCATGCACTTTAACATTGAATAGGTATTCCAGAGAGACGAAGGCTTCATTTTGTTGGAGAGATCATTGTAATACGCAAGAAAAACATTTTCGGATAACGATTTAGATTTTCTACTGATTTTCCACTGCACAGATTTCTCATATGCAAGCACATTTTTCCTTTGAGTTTCGCGGTATCAAATTTTCAAACACTAATTTAGATTCATCTTTAATGTCTGGCGGTGTTAAACACATTGAATCAGAAGAATTTTCGCTTTGGGTGCTAATTTTTTGCAAAAAAGTCACTAAATAAAAACAAAGTTTTCGCTGAACCGCGCTTTTGTTATTTCTTTGTTTTTTTTTTGAGCAATGGTAGTTGGAACTATACAGCCTAATATGGAATATAATCTTTTTGTACCTATCTCTATAGATACAAACAGCTGTGTTTTAAATAAAATCTTTTTGGATTTGATTTTTTTAAACGTTGAAACGTCAAAATAGCGGCCGGCAACACTTTGCCGGCCTGTTAGAGCGGCCAGCAAACCTTTGCCGGCCGCTCCTTGAAACAGAACGGCAAGGTCGACTTTGCTCAAACAAGGTTGTCAGAATAATGACCACATTACATGCATTTTTGAGTAAAATATATTACGTTTATATGCGCACGGTTGGCGCAGTGGTTGAGCGATTGACTGCTGCGCTGCGTGTCGCGGGTTCGATTCCCGCACGGAACAAATATTTGTATGACCTACAGATAAGTTGTTCCGGCTCTGGGTGTTTGTGTATGTGAGTTTATATGTTTGTAAACGCACCCACGATACAGGAAGAAATTCCTAGTGTGGGGCAAAGTCTAAAAAAAAAAAAAAAAAACATTTTCATAAAACATTTTATCTACACCCATGCTATAAATCCTCTATAAATGTTCTTGAAACAGTTAGCTTATTGCCAACATTAAAACAGCCAGTGTCATAGTAACCATAATATCATCCAAATGGGTGTTATAATGTTGTACAAAATTTCATAATGCAACTCCTATTTTACTCATCGAACAGCCACATTCTAAAGGCATCTCTATGAATTTCAAAAAAAGAACATTGTCATGCACGCGCGTTTCACTACCACAGCGCCGTAATTTAAAAAAAAATATTAGATTTTTTGAATTGACGTCGTATCCCGCCATTTTTGTTCAATAATAATATTGAAAATAAAAAACAAATTGTTGTTTACAAAAATTAGTGATCCAAGCTTTGATAACACACTACCAGATATTTCTAATGCAGCAAAGAACATTTCTAACCAATTATTACCAGAAAAGTCGAGAAAACATGAAAAGACGTACCAAAATGTCATGAATTGGAAAATATCAAAGAGTAGTACTTCATTTTCTGAAAATGTGCTATTAGTATATTTTCAAGAATTATCAGAAAAATTCAAATCTTCATTCCTATGGACCTTCTATTCAATGTTGAAAAGTACGCTAAGTATTAATACCCTATGGTTTCAGAACCTTTATAGAGGATTCATATCATGGGTGTAGATAAAGTCTTGTATGCAACTGTTCTAATTAGGTATTAAAAACTCATGTGATACTATTATCAAACCCACATTTGTGTTTTAATACCCCTTATTATACAACAGTTGCATAAATAACTATAATTACACCAAATTGTAAAAATAAATTGAGCAGGAATCTGACGTCCATTGCCGCTTTCACATCGATTCGATAAATCACTTATGATTGAGCCTTACCTACAACACTATGCTCCGCACTTACAAAATTAAAAAAATAAGGTTATTGCATGGTTATCGCCAGCTGTCAGTTTAATCTACGAAATTAAAAATTACAGTTATAAGATAAATAATTAAAAAGGCAGCATTTTTTTTTAAATTACAAGCCGTTTTTAAGTAAACAGTCATTCATCCAAAAAAATAAAATAAAAACTAAACTTTAATGGCTTCACTTAATTTATTTTGAACGTAATGGCTGAGTGTTTTCAGTTGACAAATAAAAATAGGTTGCTCTTTATTAAAAATATTTTTTTGAAACATCGATCTTTTTTAATAGACCACAAAAAAAGAGGCTGCTGACACTAACTTATATAGTTCTCGCCAAACTTCTTGGCCGCCCTGAAGTTGTCTACAATGGCTGCGCAGTAGTAAATCTCATACAAAAACAGTACCGTTTCGTGCCTCGCGCATCCGGTAAACCAACTTCAGGGCGGCCAAGAAGTTTGGCGAGGGTTATACCTAATATTTACTTATAGATTTGTGGAAACCATTTTGTAAAGGTCTTGAATGATGATTTTAGACAAATCTTTTGATTCCCCTTACCAATGTACATTCTACCTAATTGAACTTAAGTACATTATAATTTCTTCTTTCTTCTTCGACTGTAGAATCAAATATTGATAACAATTGACCCGAGCGTCATCCGGCGCCTGCACGAGCTTCAGAGCAAGGCTTATCCAATCTCATTTTCGGCTCGAGTGGGCTCTAGTGGCTCCGTCTCTTTGGGAAAAGCGTTAATAATTTTTAAACTTACTTCAATTGCCTCGGTTCATACGTTTTGCCGGTATTTACAATTGACGTCTATCCAAATGGGGCTTATTGTGAATCATTAAAGTTAAGCACAAATACTTGCCTTTCTTGGGTACGGATGTGGTTTGGGACAACGATTCTAGGTATACAAATATCAGGTCCTGCAGCCTACACAATTTTCTATAGACTCCAGATGGAGACTGCACTTTTGTGGTCGACAGAGTACTACAAATAACGAACCCCTTTCTCTATCCTCTTCTATTTGAATGTATTCTTCTATCCTATAGTACTTAATTAGCAAGTTGTTTTAGATGAAAAATGGAACATCTATCTAGGCCTTTACTGAACTAAAATGTTTCGTTTGAAGCTGTCTAGACACTCTATTATCTTAGAAAACAGTTTAAAAGTTTTCCTTCATTATATATGCTTCTGTCTAAAACAATATAGAAATTTACTGAAGTAAAGTTCAAACCCGTTAAATCTCTCTCACATTTTCTGAAACAATTTCCCGTCCTTCAGTTTCCAGTCTATTTATTTTTTATTTAAGACGATACTGGCAGCTCGCAAGTTGCCTGAAGAAATAATGAATAGTGACAATAAACGGCCCTTTGAAAGGTGTTCTTCGCTAAGAATGTTTTCCAAAGGTTGCGATCAAACGAACCGACGTTGTTTGACGTGAAACTCGTCAAGTCGTCAACTAATTTTAGCGGGGGTGAGTGCGGACGAAGGGACCTGGTCGGGGGGGTAGTGTGACGAGGGACCATCAGATAAACGCCTAAATGGCCAGCTTCTGTTGTGAGACACCTTCCTGCCGGTTCATACTGACGACTGTTTGCACAGGCGGCGTGGACTACATTATCGTTAGTGTTGGCTAAACATAATAAGCGTCCATTATCGCGCCTGTATTACACCGAGCCGGCACTATGTTAGCTTCAGACAGTAACACTGAGTGTCGGTGGAAAATTATATTTAATCCAATTTCCCTCAGAAAATGAATTATATTCCAGAGCAATTAAGTCTTTGAGATGATTAACTAAAATTAAAACTATGACGAGAATGAAGCTGGGAACAAACAATCGGATGCGGCTGACGGATGAGACTGACAGCCGTGACTTATAGAATATCTGGGTAATTGAATGTATATATTATATAAATAAATTGTGCAAACTATAGAACGTTAGTCGCGGATGGACACGACTGTCAGTCACGTCCATCAGCCGCGTCTAATAATTTGTTCTCAGTTTAATGGACTGGATCATCCACTATAAACATGACCACACAAAGTTAATTTAAAATTCATAAATTGTTATTTTTAAAGTGTCCTTGTCCAAACACTTTAGGATCAGCCCACTTTGACCTTAATTACTTTACAGCTTAAAAAGCATTATTAAAACGAAAGCTTATTTAGTTCTAATATTTCGCATGCATTTTTTTTCCTTGGCACAGTTCTGCGGAATATAGGGCTCTCGAACGGTCATGAAATAAAAATAAAAAAATCAAGAAACCCGACTGCTTAAAAAGCGATCTAACAAGACGTAAACAAGAAGAAAATCATACTGTGCAGGCGGAGGATACATATTCGCGGGCTGGCTGACCAAAGTCTGGTGTATCCTCCGCCTGCACAGCATGATTTTCTTCTTGTTTACGTCTTTTAGTTCGCTTTTTAAGCAGTCGGGTTTTTGATTTTTTTATTTAACTTTTATATTTATAACTTTTTTGTTATTTTTTTTCGAATTAGGTAGACTTAAACATATAAGTATTTTATATTTTTGAAATCACCTCTTAGAGCCCTTTATTTTGATACCCCACACGGTGGGTTCAGAAGAAAAAAACAATTTGGGCTCTCACAATATGGCGCCCAAAAGCCACCATTTTTCTATTTTCCAATTTTAATGTCCAAGCCAGTGACACTCGCAGGGTTAAAACAAATCGATTGACGTAAGAACCATCAAAATCGGCCAATGCGTTTGGTCTCTAGAACGCCATAAAGGAACATACATACATACGTACATAGACTGATAAACACATTACCTTCCTTCAGCATTCGGGTAAAAATATATTCCTGATGAGAACCACAAAAGGGACACACCTTACCTGAACTAAATAATACATTGAGACGTAGGTAATCTGTTCTGATACTGGTGAGGGATTCATAAATATATAAAGTTATTTGGAATATAATAATATATGTTTTATCGGTATGTTCCAAAATGTCCCGATCGTAAAGTACGTAAAGATCAAATCGTTCATTGAGAACAATGTCAGCATCAAATATTTTTTGTATAATTTCACCAACATTTATGTGTTTAGTTGTTGGAAGTATATTTTAACTCTATCCAGCCACCGTGAATGCCCTCTGCCCCAGCTAGGGCACTTAGGATCTTAAGTGATCTAGGTACTGTAAGGGGGTAGATAGGGTGATCAGCAGTTAAACATGGAAAATAACTTTATATTATATATATTTAGTATGATATTACAATACGCCTGCCTTTGGGCGGCTTCAATCCAATTCTGACACATTGAAAATTAACAAAAAACATCTACAGCTATTCTGTTCGAAATTCATACATCTTTCAAGTAATAAATATTGCCAGTGTTTTAATAGGCAAGTAGGTTGCCTTCTCAAATGGTAAGTCCTTACATGAGCTACGCCCCTACGAATAGGCGCACAGAATCATATGAGGTGCTTCTATTCTAAGTCTTGAAAGGATATATGAATCCTACCTTATCCTAACCCGAACATTTACCTAACAGAGGAATCAAAGTACAATTGAGGTACGACCCTTAAAAGGGGAAGGCTTAATCATGACAAACGAATTACCGGATACTCCGTGAAATTATTACCCCACACTAATATATTATCTACGTAACAAATGGCCTTTTTATATTTGATACCAGCTAAGACCTTATCCATTATCCTTTGGAAAACAGCTTGACTCGTCTTTAGCCCAAAAGGTAAAACATTAAACTCATATAGACCGGAAGCAGTAATAAACGCAGTTTTATGCTTATCCTTTTCGCTCAAACGATGCTGCCAGTAGCCTGAATTTAAATCTAAATCCGCAAAGTATCGCGCCCCTGACAAATAAATCATTAAATCTTCTATGATTGGTAATGGGTAACTATCGGTAATTACTTTTTTATTTAATTTCCGATAATAAACACAGAATCTCCAGGACTGATCTGGCTTCTGTACTAATACTACCGGAGAAGCGTACGCACTCCTCGATTCCCGAATAACACCATTCTTAAGCATCTCTTCTATTTGTGTATTTATTATGTCAAGCTGTTTAGGGGATACTCTATAAGGAGGATGATGGACAGGTATATCATCTACAGTTCTAATAGTAATTTCTTCTATACTACAGCTGCCTAGATCCGAAGCCGTAAAAGCAAAATTCTCACTATAAGATGAAAGAAGATTCTTAAGCGATTCCAATTTACAGAGACTCAAGTTTGGGTTTATATCAAGTTCCCTTTTTAAATTACATTCTTTGGGTACAGTTGATATATAACTCGCATCATCACTATTCACTAATCTCGAAAAATACAAATAGTCATTCTTAGACACCGTATTTATACTTCTTTCTTCCATAGATTCACTATCGCCGTCCAAGACGTTATTAACTTTATTTGTTCCGTCTTGATAGCTCTTACACACCACTGGTTGTGAAATCGACGTAACGTTTTGTTCAGAGAATTTACAAAATTTAGCACAAAACTTGCCTTTAAAGAATACACATTTCTTACTAAAGTCAATGATAGCTTCATTATTATATAGAAAATCTTGGCCAAGTATTAGACTTTGGTTAATGTCTTTTATCACAACAAAGTCATTTGTTAAGACACACGAATCCACAATGAAGTTGATCCTCGTTTTTCCAATAACTTTTAGGTGTGCACCCGAAATGGATTTCACAAAATGTTTCGTCTCATCACCGGTATGTTTCAGACCTAGCAGCAGAACTAATTCTTCCGTAATGCAAGAGATAGAAGCACCCGTGTCAACTAATGCGTTATAAAATTGATTAGCTATACAAATATTAATAAATGGAGTTAGATCACCGTGTTTATTGACTTCGGTTGGGAGCTGCTCTTTCCTGGACACAGTGCGCAACTCCTCATCTATCTTTATTGTCTGTGTCCTGGTTCGTTTGGGTGATCGGTTGGTAGAGTGCTTCTAAATCTAGGGGCAACATGAGAGCGGTTATTTCTGTCCTCGAAGCGCTGCCTTGGGCGTAGATTGTATCTTGGTGTGTGAAAGGTTTCGCCGTCACCCGCTCGATGCGGAGTCACGCTAGATGTGGCCACACCTGGGCTTGGTGATCTCCGTGAGGCAGGGAACCCTTGACTAGATGACGGCGTTTCGAAATGCACGCGCGGAGGTTGCACTGGCAAATTTATGCGCTCATTTTGCACACCTTCTAATATTTCCCTCATTTGTACTATCGTGGCAAGAAGCTCTGCCCTGGAGCCGTACAGTTTCGTGCCTAACTTAAATTTATAATAATTTGTTACCCCTTTCAAGAAAATTCTAATGAATATTTGATCATCGGTTATGCCTGCTTGCTCAGCATAATCCGCCAGTCTATAGAAAAAGGCATTTACTTCCTCTTGTCTATCTTGCCGTGCGTTATAAAATTTCTCAATAAAATTTATCCTCGCTGGGAATTCTTTTTTTAAATTATTACAAATGTCCGAGAACGAGAGATCGTCCTTGTAAACGAACTTATAATAGGCAAGAGCTGGGCCGTCCAAGTATGCGCCCAAAATCAGCCCCAAGTCTTGCGCCTGCCATTTATTTATAGCAGCAATTTGACGGAATTGCATGAGGAAATCCTCAAAACTGGACTTTGTTCCTGTCCCTGTGAATAACGGTTGTGCCATCTTTTCTTAGTTATAAAATACCACTTATCTTTGATAATCCAGGTGCTAGGGTTCTCGCCAACGGTATCTTCGTTCTCCGTAAACTCATATACTCGTAGATGGGGCTTCGCACACTGTTTTCGCCGTGCACACGCGAATTTTATAATTTTTATTTATTTTTGGATTTCGCACCTCCACCAATATGTAAGGGGGTAGATAGGGTGATCAGCAGTTAAACATGGAAAATAACTTTATATTATATATATTTAGTAAGATATTACAATACGCCTGCCTTTGGGCGGCTTCAATCAAATTCTGACACATTGAAAATTAACAGGGATCCTGCCGTTTTGCCGAAAAGATTTTGACAAAATTTCATTACCCAAACAAATTTTAGCAACCTTTTTTTATACCATTGCAATATGTCGAATGATTTTAGGACGCATATTTTTATTTGGTCAAATTTTTACTTGGCAAAATATTACCAAGTATAATGTCATTATGGCATTTGGTCTTTAATCAAATGATTTATTACAGCAAACAATCTTCAGACAATAAACGTTTGGTGAAATGATTTGTTAAGACAAAAAATATTAAGGCAAAAAAAAATAAGAAGTTTTGGGAATTATTTAATTTAAAAATTATTTTAATATAATCATTTGTTTAATGCAAAATATTTTTACATTACAATTTAAAAAAAATTGCAAAGGACGTTAGCAATTTTATTTCGGAGTATTTAGTCTTGTGTTGCAGAATTCGATTAATTATTTCAATTTGTCTGAAACAAGTCAAATTTATGGTTACTTGGTATTAGTTTATTTAAGGAAGTAGTTAGAGTAGGTTAATTATTAAAAAATGGTTAGGTTAGGTTAGGTTAAAACTGTGACCTCCTACGCACGAGCCGAGCGAGCGAAGCGAGCGGTGCCGCGGCAGCGGCCGGCGAGTGCCAGAAACGACTTGCATTAATAGAAAAAAAAGAGATTGTTTTTAGTAGGTTCCCCGGAACTGAACTATTTAGATTAGGATAATAACTTATTTAAAAAAAAATGTTGAACGACTACATTAAATTACATATCTTTTTTTGCAATTCTCCTCTCGCAGATATGCTGGAAGAGATTTCGATAGAAATAAGCATACCTTTGTACCTATTTTCTGTTCCTTCTTCTTGTCTATTTACTGTGTGTGTGTATATTAATGGTTAAATAAATAATAAATAAATAAATAAAACTAAAAAATATATATAAAAAAAGGAAAGTAAAAAAGTATAAATATTTGGCTTATTTGATTTTGCGTTAAAACTGTTATTCCAACTGAAATATTTGACTAAATAAAAAATGTTAAAAGTACTAGTTGGTAAACAAGTTATAGTTTAAACGTTCATTTCCCAAACATTAGGTTTGCGTTACAATTTTTTGTGAATAGATTTATTGCTAAGTAATAATTTGGCTAATGAAATTATGCGAAAATTTTTTTGGGAAGTGAAAATTTGTCAAATTCCTTTCGGTCAAACAAGGGAGACCCAAATTAACAAAAAACATCTACAGCTATTCTGTTCGAAATTCATACATCTTTCAAGTAATAAATATTGCCAGTGTTTTAATAGGCAAGTAGGTTGCCTTCTCAAATGGTAAGTCCTTACAGTACTTACCTACATCACAGAATAAATATACAAACAGTATGAAAACTACCTACAAACGCTCGAAACGGCACACTCAAACAAAACATAAGGTGAAATACAAAATATATACTACTCAAAACAAAATAAGAGCCACTCGTGTTACTCTTCGATATTTAACATCTTTTCTGTTCTTGAGACCAATTTGCTTGCCAACATTAAAAAAAAAACTGACTTAGAATATTCTTGTTATTTCGATTTTCTTTATGTTTCGTTTCGATTATCTTCATGGTAATCTGAAATTGCAAATAATCACAAATTTGTTTTTTTAATTTGTTTAAATAACATCTTAAGTTAAATGTGCCACAACTACGAAGACATATGGACGCAATTACTGCAACCAGAGCCGTTACAATGATCCAAAAAGGAAATTCGCAGCGGTCTGCGGCTTTGCACCTGAGTTTTTCTTGAAAGCTTTACAAAATGCTTGTAATTGCTTCCAAGAAACTGGCAGAGTTGCAAGTAGACCTGGTTCAGGTAGAGTTCGCATTTCACAGCTGTTCATTCTCGCAGTGATGAAATACGGTAGCAAATTATCACTTTTATAATTTTCAATCACTAATCTTTCACTTGCACCATAAAACTTTATCACAATATATCGAATTCACAGACATATTCAACAAAAAAAGAATTCATTACGATAAAACAATATGTGTAGGTAATGTTTAGACAAGCAATTCCAAATAAACAACACTCAACAATAATAAAATATAATAAAAACTATTTTGTTAATGAAAATACATGGCGTCGGAGTTTCAAAAACCCAGATGCATTTTGTCCTTAGATAAAGTACCTATAGATGGAGCCATGGCGTGGCCGCACATGAAACAACAATAACAATAACACTTTGGCTTTTACAGCCTAGAACACTTCAACCCACCATCGCACTGACACTTATTATCTATAAATAACACAATTCCTTGTCTCAATAAACACTTAATCCCGCAAAATCACAAAAAAATCAAACACGACCGAGTTAGTTTGTCAAACCTGCCATGATAGTATCGTTTGACAAACAACAAAAGCCGGCCATGGTGACAAAGACAAAAAATAATCTTTTGTCCTTATTATTTACATGGGGCTGCCAATTAGCGATCTCGCTCTATCAATAAAGCTCATTTTATGGCTAAATCTATTGGTATTTTATCTAAGATTTTGTTAAATTTTTATGTCATTCAATTTGACACGACCAACTTTTCAGTGAAACGGACGTTTTTGGAACTTACATTTTGAATGGGACATAAGATCGGTTTTTGTTTATTTTCGGTGAAATGGTGACGAACAGTGCCACTCATAATTGCACAGTTAAGTTGGTCGGGCAATGTTACCAAAGTCGGTGAAATATGAATCGATTGAACGAATGATACAGCCAGAAAGTATTGCATGTGGATATTTTACGTCAAAAACCAGCGTCCAATCGGACGTGTGAGTTACTCACATCGTTTGGCACTTATTTTCTTACACACCTGCGTAGGTCCAACGCGTCGGGGGAAATCATTTTAAAAGAACCCATCTCAAATATTTTAATCGACTTTAAAAAGGAGGCGGTTCTCAATTCAAGTATTTTATTTTTAATTTTTTATATGTGTTACCTCAGAACTATTTACTAGGTGAACCGATTTTGATGATTCTTTTTTTATTTGAAAGTTGTTGCTTCTCATGTCGTAAAAACAGAACTCTTCAATAAATGACGGCAAAACTCTCGGGATTGCTGCAAACGCATATCTGTTCATTGTTTACATCATTTCATAACATAACATCACGCCGGTACGCTCTAAACGGGTACGCAGATGTGTACAGCTCACCCTGGTTCACTCTAATTTCACCGCTTATGTCCAAGTTTCGGGTTATTCGAGTAATCTATTTTGGAATAACTGTGGGCATTAAAAATACCACAAAAAAATGCAAAAAAAACAACCGTCTTCACGTTGAATTTAATAACTTTAATACGATATAAAATCAAATTTCGAGGTAAATACCTCGAAAACTGAAGCTGATTTTATTGTTCTAATATTTTTTCGTGGAGCTTACCACTTTTTCCCCTCGCCCTAGTTCTTCGGAATATAAGGTCTTGAACGGTCATAAAATAAAAAAGATATCCCTGATGAGAACCATAAAAGGGACACACCTTCCCTGAAGTAAATAACACGTACCTATCTAATATAAAACGTAGTCATTTCTTATGAACAAACTACTGGACACTGGTTAGGGATTTTTAAGTAAGACATGCAGTTAGTTGGAACAAAAAAATATATTTTTATAGCAATGTCCCAGTCGTAAAACAAAGGTCGAATCTACCATTGAGAGCAATATCAGCATCTTTATTTTTATTTTATCCTCCTGCTTAGTTTCTTTTAGTAAATGATTCAGACAGATTTCCATGGAAACTATACGAAAATATAACGTTTATGGCCATCAATCTTTAAAATCCAATAACGTGGCGTTATGATGACAAAAATCTTTATTATTGGAAGTTGATCGCTTAAGCGAAAAAAGATACTTACTTAGTAATTTTCTTTTTAACTCGCAGCTACTCGTATTTTCCACCTAAAAATCTAAAAATACGTCAAGGATGGCGCTGGATGAGATTTAGTAATTTTAAAACTTTTTCTCATTTTCAGTGGGCGACGTGGAAAGTTGAAAAGTTTGAGGAACCCGACATACTAACTGCTGTCAGCAAACACTTATCAGTGGCTGAAATGTGTCCAATCCAGTGAAAGCTCACTGCTGAAAGCTAACATCCTATATGAATTTCAGGCAAACGTGGGTACGTTTGCCTGAAATTCATCTCTCAATCTAATATTATACCGGATAGCGTATAAAATTCTTCGGCGGAAACTCAAAGTCATTACATTTTGTATCGTGTCACCTGCATATTCGTTTTATTCCGTTTTACATACAACTTTTATTTTGTTTCAACTTAGAATTTGTCCGGTATTTTAAGCGTACGGTTGAGAGAATTTTGGAAACAGGAAAGAGGAAAAGAATCATTCGATCTATCGGTATTGTATAAAACAGCGTTGATCGATGAACAATTCGGGGAGAACTTTAGGTACTTGAAATGTTTTGGTATCGCCACAGTCATGTCGAGTCCTTACAAACCCGTGAGAGTGCGTGACTTCTCTCCTTGTTAATTTCCCTAGTTTGACACGTTCACACTAAGTTACTTCCAATGCTTATTAATGGTAATTGCAGTCCCTTGTAAAACCACTGCCGAAATTGCCAAAGCAAGCTTTTTAATATCAAACTTGAATAACTTTTTTTATTTTCGGCTAGTAGGTACGGCACGTGAAAGTTGAAAGGATGCCTTTGCCCGAGGCGAGGGAAAATTGGGCATCCGAATATTACGCCGGTGCTCAAAAGCTTTTTATATGGGCAGTAGGTGTATGATCATCTAATGTTTTAGGATTTTAATTTATTTGTTACGGGTTTCATTATTTGACCTGTAGGAATGAATAGGAAAGTATAGAATTCTTGGATAGATCTCGATTGTATCAAATTAACTGTATATATTGCTGTTGAAAGCAATCAATTTTACCAATCTACATATGATATTTTATCAGAGATGTTTTATATCATATTATGATGTAACTCTACATTCCAGTATTATAGAAAACTAGCTGACCCGGAAAACTTTGTTTTGCCATAAAAACACCAAATATTCATCTACCCTACCCTACCCTACATGATCTGAAAATTTAAAAAAAAAATATCTACCCTATCCCATGTCCGTCTCCTGGTTCTAAGCTACCTCCCCACCAATTTTCAGCCAAATCGATTCAGCCGTTCTTGTCTTATAAATAGTGTAACTAACACGACTTTCTTTTATATAGATATATAAAACTTAATTCTAGGAGGTAAAAAAAAAGGTGCCGTGTTATAATTTCACACGTTCCGTTAAAACCAAATATTTGGCTAAAACGTTGCCAACTTTCGGTAAATAGTACACAACATACTCCGAACTATGACCCGAATCGAAATAGTTGAGATAACTTCGTTGTTCGCAATATAATGCTCATTAAACGCTTCAATCTTGCAAATTATAAACAAGTATCTAGATTACATACATATACACCGTCCCAAAGCAGAAACGGAGAAAATTGTTCTGTATAAACTACGATGAAATAAGCACAACAGGGTACATTTATCATTAAAAGTTTTATCTCCAAGCCAATATTTTCTGGAGCCTGAGAGTTAATTACAAAAATTAATTTATCTACACTCACAACGTAATGTTCCAAACATGAATTCAAAAAAAAATGTATAAACACGTACTTTATATTCGTGGATAGGTAAAATTAAAAAAATAGTTATTTGTTATACAAGAGTGCAAAGTTGCTTTTTATTTATTTATTTATTAAATAAATAAATAAATCCTGAGCGTTAGCGAGGGAATCAAAAGAGCACGAGGTGAAAAATCTTTGCACTCGAGTGCAACACGCAACTTTTCATTCCACCTCAGCGAGGAAATGACTAAATGCAAAAAAAAAACGTTTATAATCAACAAGATAGGTACACTTTTATTTCAGTTTAGGTATTAATTACTACATTATGACAGGTAAGTATTACAGAATAATCTTTAAATTATAACAAAATAATACTAAGGTATAATTAAGAAAATTTTTTTTTTTTTTTTTTTTTCTACTTTGTTATTAAGAACAGAATTCTTAATAATTAATTACGATCTAGCCTAAAAGACTAATAAGCAATTTAACTCTAACTTAATATGTTACGTTATAGATTATGTTAAAACTAAGAATAGTGTCCATTTGCACTTTTACACAAGTCCGTAGCACTTTCTTAGAGTCTGATATAATTTATAAAAACACTATGTTCATGTGTTATATGTATAGCACAGCGTTGTCACTATTATGCATTCACTTTGTACACTACACCAATTCATAAGGTTTAGTTCTTTTTAGCCTACGCACTAAGTCTGTATTGTCTAGCAGCTGGATAGCCTCAACATTCACGTGTCGATGAAGTCTGTGTTCGTGGGCTTCAGCAAATTTTTGGATGATGGTGGTGACGAATTCCATTTTAAGATCACGGTGAAGATCGTCATTTCTTACGTACCAGGGTGCATTTACAGCATCCCTGAGTACTTTATTTTGGAATTGTTGTATTAATTTTACGTTGCTTTGTTTAGTACAGCCCCAAAGTTGGATACCATACGTCCAAATTGGCATTAGTATATGCTTATATATGGTTATTTTATTATGTATTGATAGACAGGATTTCCTTCCGAGTAACCAATACATACTTTTATAACGTATGTCGAGTTCCTGTCTTTTCTTTTTGACATGAGCTTTCCATCGCAACTTGGCGTCGAGAGTTATGCCAAGGTATTTGGCTGTATTAGCATAAGGCACTTGCATGCCATTTATGTAGATTGGGTGATAGTCCAAGTGTTTATTTGTGAAGTCAATGTGAATTGATTTTGACTCATTCAGTTTAATCTTCCATTTTTGTGTCCAGTCATAAACTTTGTTCACAGCTAGTTGAACTCTTTCTACTGCTTCTCTGTGGCTTGATCCGGTAGCCATAATTGCAGTATCATCTGCAAAGGTCGCAATGGTGTTGTTTTCCAGTTCTGGGATGTCACATGTGTATAACAAGTACAAAATTGGGCCTAGCACACTTCCTTGAGGTACCCCAGCTTTTATAGCTTTTAGCTCGGAATATGCGTCTTCTTGCCGTATTCTAAACATTCTATTAGTTATATACGACTCTAGAATATCTGCGAATTCTGGTAGCATGCGTCTGAGCTTGAATATTAGACCCTTATGCCAAACTTTGTCAAAAGCTTGCGCCACATCTAAAAATACGGTGGCGCAGACTTCCTTATTTTCAAGTGTTTTTTCAATGATATGGGTTATTCTATGTACCTGGTCTATTGTTGAATGTTTTTCCCTAAAGCCAAATTGATGATTTGGAATAAGGTCTTTATCTTCTATTACTGGTTTTAACCGTTTCAATAACAGTTTTTCGAATAGCTTTGATAACACGGGCAACAGAGAAATAGGTCTATATGATGATGCTTCATGGGGTGGTTTTCCAGGCTTCGCAATCATAATGACTTCAGCGACCTTCCATGGCTCAGGTACATATTTTAAGATAAATGCAGCATTGATAAGCTTGGTCAGCTTTACTATGGCTTTGCGTGGGAGATGTTTTAGAATTTCCCCTGTAATGAGGTCGTAACCCGGAGACTTTTTCAAGCTAATGTTATTTTGGATTTCTCTCATTACTTCTTTAGGAGTCACAAGCTTAATTCTTTGGTTTTGTGACAATCTTTCACGCTCAAGTATTTCTATCGAGCTTTCGTTGGGTTGAAAAGTTTCTTCTAAGTGTTGAGCAAACCTTATCGCTTTTTGGTCATTGCTTATGGCCCATTTTCCGTCGCTATCTCTGATGGGCGGTATTTGTTTTATTGGCCTTTTTAGATTTCTTGTAGCTTTCCAAAGGGAGTAATCAGTTGATTTGTCATTGGTTAGCTGCAGAAGGTTGGTATTCAGAGATTCAGCCTCAAACTGTAGAATATTCCTCTTTAACCGTTTAGTTAGATTATTTAGTAATGTTTTATCCCTCGGGCACCTTGTTTGTTGCCAAAGCTTCCTTTGTTTCCTTTTCTCAAATAGTAAATCTACAATTGCCTTAGGATAGATAAATCCTTTATATTTACGTTTTAATTGCGGTGTGTTGTTCCACGCACATTGTTGGATATTAACAATATATTTGTTTACCTCTGAGTCAAGCTGATCTTGCTTTTTTATCGGAGTTTTAAGGTCGATAATATTATCTAGATCAAGGGCAAAACCTTTCCAATCTGTGAACTTATTAACCAGGGTTAAGTGGCTTTCTTTGAGTAGGATTTTTTGACTCATCATTAGTATAATAGAAGAGTGGTCCGAGTTCATATGAAAACCTTCCTCCAAACTGAGGTAGTTGGCGGATATATTTTTGCATATGAAAAAATCTATAAGATCCGGAATTTTCTGTTGGTCAGTGGGCCAGTACGTTGGTTTACCCGTGCTCATAACTACTGAATGTATTTCTTTAACTGCACTTAAGAGCTGCCTACCCTTAGTTGTAGTAAGTCTTGATCCCCAATGCGTGTGCTTAGCATTAAAATCGCCGCCTAGGATAAATCTCGGGCCTAATAGTTCGAAAAGATGTAAATATCGCTCTTTTCTTATCATATGCCGTGGAGGGCAGTATATGGCTGCAACAGACACGTGACAATATTTGGTTTTAACAGATATTGCCATAGCTTGTATGTCTTGTTCTTCATATTTACACTGCACGTAGTGACTAATGTTGTCTTTGATTATAACCGCACTACCTCCTCTGGCAGAGTTGTCAGGGTGGAGCGAATTATATACCATGTATCCTCTAAATTTGACAAAAGATTGCTTAGTGAAGTGCGTTTCGGAGACCAAACACACGTCTATATTTTCTGTGTCTAGGACCGCCTGCAACTCATTTTGATGTTTGAGGAGCCCATTAGAGTTCCATGCCATTATTTTAAGAGTATTAATCATTTTGGATTATTTAAAACAGCTGTTTTAGTGCTGGATTCTAGTTTCTCTAATCTCTTGTCAAATGAAGTAATAGATTTTAAGATCTGATTAATCTTATCCTCTAGATTCAAGGGCTGTGATCTTTGTTTTGCAGCTTCCGCATAGGATCCAATGTTGGTAACTTGTATGGGTTTTGCAGTTGACTGGACACTTGCCTTCTGTGCCTGTTTATCAAGATTTTGTACGGGAAGAGATTGCTGGGTAGTTGGTACCACAAGTTTCTTTTTAATATTTTTATTTTTCATCATTTGTATCTGTTTAGCTACTTCACACCCTCTATAGTTGGCAGGGTGAGGAAGACCACAGTGAACACATTTTGGCTTCTCTTGCGGAGATTTGGTACAATTGGCTGTAAGATGCTTGCCAGTGCATTTTACACACCTTGGCTCTTTTCTGCAGTATTTATGAGTATGCCCATACGCCTGGCATCTCTTGCATTGGGGAATGAGTTTAGGATTTTTGAGTGGGTGTATTTCAATTTTACACCCTAAAATGTACTTTATGCCATAGATTTTGTTGACATCTTCATCATTATTAAATGATAAAACATACATATTGAGTGGTTCTTTACTCTTCCAGCTCAATTTGTTGTCTACTTTTTCTATTTTCAGTCCTTGTGATGTTAGATCGTCTTTGATACGATCAGGTTGGCAAGAGGAATGTAATTTCTTCACAACAACTCTAATTGGTCTAACCTGCTTATTCTCGTACGAATGCCAATGGTGGTCTTTTTCCGTCAAAAGCCTGGCAATTATTCTATAAGAGTCTTCTGTTTTGGCGTTCACCTTCACACAATCCCCATTCATCATTTTAGCGGTAAATGATTCAGCTGGTATTGTTTCCGTTAGCGAGTCGTAGAACGTTTGGTAGTTCTTAACCCGGTCTATTATAATTGGCGGCGGTGGGGGCACCTTTTTGACAGAAGTCTCTTTCGCATTTTTTTGGTGTTCTTGTTGGGCACTTATTCCGGGTTGTTGTTTTGGAGAAAGGGAGGTGTTAAGCTTCCTCTTTTTCCTGCTCTTGGCCCTAATCCACTCAGTCTCTTTAGCGAGCTCATCCTCGTCTGTGCAATATTCTACGTCACTTTTAGTACGCTGGGCAAATATTGCTCTCTCGCTTTCCTGTTTTTCTAAGGGTTCTCTAGTTTCTTTTTTTTCCTTCAAGCAATTTAATTCTCCTTGAAGGACTTGTACTTGGTCCTGCAAGCTATTAATATGATCATTAAGTTTACGTACCATAAGTTGCAGGTTTTCTCTATCCGTTTTCTCCTGGATGTAACAGTCATACAACCGTTTTTCCAGGTCAGTTTTTATCTTAAATGACTGTGCAGCCATTATTTAGTTGTTAGGACGAGTTATCCACCTAAACAATAACTTATTGTAAACACTTCATGACTTCCGCACTTGTAACTAGGTCATGGCAATGACACCGATAGATCGACGTAGGTACACCGCGGCGACGCGACGGTGTTGTGCTGCGTCTGCAAAATACTCTTAACTAGAGCATGCGCGCGCGATCGTACGTCCGTTCACTATTGTAATTAAAAAAAGAAAATTTTAAAGTAACGTTTCTACAGTTATTTAAATTGAGTGTAATATTTTTGTTTGGTACCGTAATATTGGTGTTAGTCACTTGTGTACTGTTTTTCGGTAAACTATCTGTCATACTTAATAGTTGTACCGATTCATCGGATTCCCTTGGCGTGAATGTTGTAGAGAGAGGGAGATGGTTAGAACCGCGTACAAAGCAAATTGAAAAAAGAACACCAAGAAGGTTCCGAGTCTGAGTTTTTAACAAATTTAAAAAAAGTTGTATGATATATTCGGCACCATAGAGGTAGCAGTAAATGGGTTTAATGTTTTTTTTTTATTCACAAACTTAGTGCACACGATGTTCTAAATTCAATTTACTTTATCCTCTAGTGAATAAAAACGGCTTTTCCACTCAGATATTGAAGATTAAAAATACTCTTTCCGAGATGGTGGGATGAAAAAACCATTACAGTTCAACATTTTCCTTCGATTTTCAAACAACTGCATCATAATAGTTATTTATGATACAAGTGCGGAAGGTAGGTGATTTCCGATGAGTGGCGTTTTTATTCACGAGCGAGCGTTGCGAGTGAGTGGATAAATCGACACAAGTCGGAAATCATCTTACGTACGTGTATCATACAACATTTTACTATGCATTGTGCGAGGAAATAAATAAATTAATAAAATGAAATTAATAAAATGGCGGGCTTATTCAAGATCGTTCAGCATATCCACAGATTAACTAATAGTTCCTCGGGCATATCTACTGCGCATGTGCGAATAGTTGTCACATCGTAACGCAATAAGGCACGAGCAAAATATACGTTCTGCCAAACATATTTAATGAATATTTAAAATTAATTTATTGATCAAAATCTAAATCTAGATTAATTAAAAACGCCTAAAATAAAGTATTAGTTTTATTTTACCTTTTATATGAATGACAATCTGTACATAACTAATTTTTAAAACTTTTCTCAAATAATAAAAACTCTATGCGTCGGGCTGACGTTGGAGTTAAAATTAAAAAAATACAGGAAAGTAAAAAGCACTAGTGAAAAAAAGTGACACTTTCCGCACAGTTTGGCTGCTTGGAAAACCGCTCTTTTCGAGGACATGCATTGTAAAATAACTTTTAATTTTTATAGCACACTTTTACTTTTTAATTTATTGGCGCTTATGGGCTCATGGACATTGACAGTCATGATGCAATGAGAATCTAAATTGCCCGCCATACTGCATATTTTTGCAACGGAAACGGCCAAGCAATTAGTAGAATCTTGAAGTGAACCAGAGCACAGAGTCGCACACCACTTCGAGCGGGCTTTATGAAATGCTCATTTCACAAAAATACATTTTTAACCCTTTCACGGCGACGTCTTTGTCCTTTTGGGTTATTGTTACAATTGTACCTTTTGTGGTATTGTGGACAAGACAATAAGCTTTTCATAACAATGTGACTACTTGACAGATTTACTTCAAGTACCGATACGATAAAACATAAATTGTTTGTATAAAGTTGTGTATTTAAATCAAAACAAAAGGTTATGCTGAAGAGGTCTTAGGGTTATTAACAACTTAGGTATATACGTTACGTAGCAAAGTTTCCTGTTAACAAGCCGTATAAAGGCAATGTTTAATGTGTGCACACACATATACCTTAGTTCTGAGTTCGTGAATTTAATCAGATAATGTATTCCCTCGTCGGCCTTACACAATATTATATGTATTCGTTTACAAGTACTTAGGTACAGGTTAATTACGGTAAGGAAGTCACGGTATAACGAGAAAATCGGCCAATAATAATAACTTTGAATATTGCAATTTATTTGCAAATAACATTAGTTAAGCAATGCCTTAAGTTGATTAAATTCAAAGTAGTAACAAAGGCTCTTCGTTTAAATCCTACTACATGCACTTTCACGGTGCTTAGATATGCTGTGAGCCGAGTTTTATTTCACAAATAAACACACTGAAGGATTTTACATAACAATAGGGTGAACAACCTTCCCCTGTACATTACCACAGCAGCAGTAAAGGAAAAGGCCTCTTCTCAAACGCGTCACACGCCCTGTACGTCACTAGTCTCCGATTTTGTTGAAACTTTTTGAGGATATTGTTCTCAAATTGTTCTATTCAGTACCTTCAATGAAAAAAAGTGTACCTCTCGGGTTTCGCTAAAAAATGGAAAACAAAAAATTACGTACAGGGCGTATACGCCCCGTACGACATTTTTTTTTCTGTTAGAGTTAGATATGCACAGTATACATCAAATAAATGTTCCCGAATATAAACCTATAAATACTGAATATTGACTCTACAGCGCCCACCAAACCGCCACAATATTAAATTGAAAATCGTAAAAATATAACCTAAAAATTTTGGACCCAGAAAAAAGGCATTTTGTTGAGATTGTTTTACCTGAAATAAATGTTCTCATTTAGCGCTCCACAAATATGTAATTATATCACAGATAAATGCGAAACTTTCAAAGTTATTAGCAAATCAAAATTAAACTAAAATCACCAACACAGATCTAAAGATTTTTGCAGTACCTAGATGTGGCAATTAAATTTCAAATTGGAGCGTATAGATAGAACTATATGTTATCTAGAGATTGTTTATAACTGGTTACTGATTGTTTCTGCCTCGACTGTATAATACCTGCATCAAATTTATTTGGATATTATTATTTTTTACATCTCATAATTATTTTCGAGAAAAATATTGCTTAATTTTGAATAATTTTAAGCTAATTAGTTAATTTAATTTAAAATTGTCATAATTTGCCACTGTTTATGTAAAATAAGTGACAAAACGATTTTAATTTTTATTAATCATATTTTAGGTTTCCATGTACTCATGGATATTTTTTTAGTTTTGAACTTTGCAGGTGATAGGTTGATTTCAAATAAAGTATCATTAACGAAACATCTTCTCGAAATCGAATCGAAAATTAGATTTCAATTCGATTTCGAGAAGATGCTGTAAATGATATCTACAGTTTTTTTTTGTTTTTTTTTTATTACACCCTATTAACCTTTGTTTTAACCCTAATGATCGGTTCCGTCTATCCCAATCAGTTGGAATACATGGAATATTTTTCCACTCTTCCCAGCATGCGAAATTGTTTCGTTTTTATGCTGAACATGTGATTATAATATTTATATTTTTTAGTTTAAAGTTAGTAAGTTTGACGTTTTGTTTGTTAAAAAAGTTAGATTAATGACTTTTTCACTTTTCCGCAAAGCTTCCTTTGAAAAAATTGGCATGGGCAGAAGAAGTTTTAAAAAAATGACGTTAAACCCTGCAGAAAATGGGGCTGATATTATTGACGTCTTAAACACTACAATCGTGTTCAGAATTTGAAGCTTGTGTATCAAAAAGAAGTACCTTAGAATATTGATGATGGGTGATGATGTCAAGGACAAAATTAAGACAATTTGAGAACATACTAGTTATATTATGCCTTCTTAGTCACTGAAAATGACTGTAGTCACTGATGATGATAATATCATGATAGCTACAATCGCCCTAGGCCCTCGCTCTCATGTTATTATGTCTTCTTTAAGTAAAGAGTACTCAACGGTGAATAGGTTACTTCTAGACAAGCGTGCTTCTTCTTCTACTACATTATCGCTTACCATCTTGAGATAGTGGTCAAACGTGAGACTACAGTTAATAAAAAGTAATAATAATAATATCATCTGGTATCATATTTCTTGATACATGTCTAACGGGGCCTCTACGAGTTGGCTTTGGCTTCTCGCACGCCTTTCAAAGGACCGGGACCCTAAGGACCCGAGATGTACAAAAAAAAAATATCATCTTCTCCGTGGCCTGAAATTAAATGATTTAGAAGAATCCGTATGAATAAACACGATAAAAATTATATATGATATAATCTATACCAATCAACAGAAAGCTGCCATATTATATACGTGTAGAATAGTTTGAAAAAACATGCAGCTGGACGAGGAAATCTCAGCCTCATCTTGAATTCACACTGCCGCTATATTTTATTGGCTTTAGCCCGTGAATTTCCGATAATAATAATAATCTGGCTTCTAGCTTTACGCACTCTGCTTTCCGCCGACAATCAGTGAGAAGTGAGTAGAGCTAGACACTAGATACGAGTTGGCGAGCAGCGCAAAGCGAGTGTGTAATATCGATGGTTTTGTCGCTTATAAGCGAGTTCTTGTGCGGTTGGCGATTACTCTCACTACTCGCTCGGGGCATTCGGTTGTGGTTGGTCTTTCATCGTGAGCTCCGACTGCCAAGCAAGCATCGCTGAGCGATTATTATCTTTGATAGCTCTTGTCGCTGTGACAAAATAGTGGTGAGAGGGTTCTCGCCGACAGTGTGAACATCCATCGATCAACTATTAATACGTATATATCTTTTGTTCGTTTCTTCAGCGAGAAAATAGTCAATAGCTACCTCATCACTTCCTCGTCGGTGGTTGGACAAGTGCCTTATCCACCACAACGAAGTAACGTGAGGGTAAATAATGTACTGAATAGCTTCGAAAAATAGATGTGTGTGGTAGTGATGTGTTGTTTGTTTGTTTTTGCTTAACTGCCATGCTCCCAGATTGCAATTCCATTTCTAGATTCTGAGAAATACGTGGACAAATAAATGTAAAAACAAACAAAGTAAGAAATAAAGAAAACATATTTATTTGCCACAATTCGACCTAAAAATTCATAAATATAAACACGATAAAAATTATATATGATATAATCTATACCAATCAACAGAAAGCTGCCATATTATATACGTGTAGAATAGTTTGAAAAAACATGCAGCTGGACGAGGAAATCTCAGCCTCATCTTGAATTCACACTGCCGCTATATTTTATTGGCTTTAGCCCGTGAATTTCCGATAATAATAATAATCTGGCTTCTAGCTTTACGCACTCTGCTTTCCGCCGACAATCAGTCAGAAGTGAGTAGAGCTAGACACTAGATACGAGTTGGCGAGCAGCGCAAAGCGAGTGTGTAATATCGATGGTTTTGTCGCTTATAAGCGAGTTCTTGTGCGGTTGGCGATTACTCTCACTACTCGCTCGGGGCATTCGGTTGTGGTTGGTCTTTCATCGTGAGCTCCGACTGCCAAGCAAGCATCGCTGAGCGATTATTATCTTTGATAGCTCTTGTCGCTGTGACAAAATAGTGGTGAGAGGGTTCTCGCCGACAGTGTGAACATCCATCGATCAACTATTAATACGTATATATCTTTTGTTCGTTTCTTCAGCGAGAAAATAGTCAATAGCTACCTCATCACTTCCTCGTCGGTGGTTGGACAAGTGCCTTATCCACCACAACGAAGTAACGTGAGGGTAAATAATGTACTGAATGGCTTCGAAAAATAGATGTGTGTGGTAGTGATGTGTTGTTTGTTTGTTTTTGCTTAACTGCCATGCTCCCAGATTGCAATTCCATTTCTAGATTCTGAGAAATACGTGGACAAATAAATGTAAAAACAAACAAAGTAAGAAATAAAGAAAACATATTTATTTGCCACAATTCGACCTAAAAATTCATAAATTTTGCATAATATGAACATTTCAGTGTTTTCGATGGTAGTACATACATGCGCTTATAGTCAAATCAAGCTGATACAGAATCGAAGCGAAGAGACGCGTCAAATTATCTCAGATGAGCGCGAATACGTGCTATCTATGCATAATATAGTATACATTAAATAAAACGAACAATGAATAAACTATATACTGAAAAATACCTACATTTTTAAATGAACGAGATTCTCATCCATAATCAGTCAAACATTTTTTTTTTCAAAACACACAGGCCACATGTAATAGCACTTATAATAACGACCAAACACGTAACAATATGTATGTTGGCCATTGATTCATGATAATAGCCGAACCTTCGCCAGACGGCTACGTGACGATTTCTACCAGGCAACTCTTTTCGCCAGCAGCATTAAGGAATTGCGTAAAAAAATACCGTCGATTTTTTTGCGTTCTCATATCACTACCACTGATATTATTATTAAAAAAACCTAAGTCAACATAGTATCAACGATAGTTTGTACCTACTTGAAATTTGATTGCCACATCTAGGCACTGCAAAAATCTGTAGGTCTGTGTTGGTGATGTTGAGTTTAATTTTGATTTGCTAATAACTTTGAAAGTTTCGCATTTATCTGTGATATAATTACATATTTGTGGAGCGCTAAATGAGAACATTTATTTAAGGTAAAAAAATCTCAACAAAATGCCTTTTTTCTGGGTCCAAAATTTTTAGGTTATATTTTTACGATTTTCAATTTAATATTGTGGCGGTTTGGTGGGCGCTGTAGAGTCAATATTCAGTATTCGTAGGTTTATATTCGAGAACATTTATTTGATGTATACTGTGCATCTCTAACTCTAACAGAAAAAAAATGACGTACGGGGCGTATACGCCCTGTACGTCATTTTTTGTTTTCCATTTTTTAGCGAAACCCGAGAGGTACACTTTTTTTCATTTAAGGTACTGAATAGAACAATTTGAGAACAATATCCTCAAAAAGTTTCAACAAAATCGGAGACTAGTGACGTATAGGGCGTGTGACGCTCTCAAACAAGTAAGGGACAAATATTAATCACCACGCCTGTTCTAGGCGATTTTTTTCTGTTGCCATGATTTTCCGCCACCGATGTGAGTGATTTTGTCTTGTTATTTTTATCTTGGACCAATATATATTACACGAAAGAAAAATATGAAAAAGTTTGCAATCAAAAAGACTCAATTCCAAAATAAATTCCTCGGTTGAGTTTGGTCCTTAACTTTACCCAGATCGGAGGGTTTTTCAAATTCAATATTAGAAATGCGAAAGTTTGGATGGATAGATGAATGTATGTTTGTTACTCAATCACGCCAGAATGTCTGAACGGATCTGGAGGCACAGGGATAGATTGTATTCTGGAATAGCACATAAGCTACTTTTCATCTCGGTATAATGTTATTTTGAAAAAAAACTTTTTACGCAAGCGAAGCCGCTGTCAGAAGCTAGTCTCATATAAATACGGGGCATAAATATAATTTCAACAAACTCAGAAATTAATTGAGATTAGGTAAAGAACAAATAGTAGAGTAGTAGTCACTTGAATAATATTATTTTAATTTATTTATCACTACGTATTAAGATAATTATTGTTAATCCATCTTTTTTATGATAATTTTATTGAAAAGTTTTATCTTGTTATTGTTTGTGGAGAAAATTTTATGCGTTATGGAACATAAAATGGGTAACTGCGTCGTCATATTCTATGAATGCAGAGAGATGTGAGAGCAGTGGTGGCCTCGTGGTAACGTCCCCGACTTACGTGTCGTAGGTATTTCATCACTACTCTTAAAACGGTGAAGGCAAACATCGTGAGGAAACCGGCATGTCCTAGAACTAAACAATCAAAGACATGTGACATTCACCAACCCAGTTCAGTGCGCTCGCGTTGTGGATTAAGGACCATTACCTCTCTCACAGAGAGGATGCCGGTGTCCCAGCAGAGGGAACATTATAAGGCTGACGACACTATGAATGCATCTTTCAGGCCGGGAGTAGTATCTTTTTCGCAATTAGGTCAGAAAAAGTTATGTAAGTCTTTAAAAAAAAGCTGAAAAGTAAGCTTATCAATAATAGAGAAAAAGCAATGGTTTGTGAGTACCTATCTAATTCGTATTTATTTTCCACACGAAACTCGGAGCCCTGAAGCCCGCCTCGAAGGCTTCAAGTTAAAATATTCTTTCTTATTGTCTCCACATCCGGATTAAGGGCATCATCAAATTACACCCATATTTGATTTGTGTTCACCTCACGTCTTCGTATGATCCACGTTTATTTGCAGAAAATCAAAATTCTTCATGGTGTTATCAATTTATGGGCTCACATCCGTTTTCTATAACCGATTGTGATCGCTACGGGGCGTAAGGCAGCCAGCAGGCACGCGGATCGATCGCGCGACTATTCTGTCGTACACCGCAGACCTCTGTCGCACAAAAGCTCACGTATCTAATCTCGCCCTATCCACTGATTTCATTTCAGTATTATTTTTCCGTTTATTCTGATGCGATTTGCTATTACGGCCCATTAGGTTTATTCGTTTTGCTGTATTGTGATGCTTTTGAAATAAATGCGAAGTTTAGAACCGACAGAGTTTTATTTTATTTTCTCTGGTGAAATTCAGGGTAATTTTATTTTACTGCGTGAATAAATCCTTCATTCGGAGTGGAATGAGCGATGAATGCGGTATATTATTCAGGCTATAAAAACGTACATGGAACTGCCACTAGTATTATACATATATTATGTCTGATACAATCTAGGCTCGATAGCCACGACTGATAGTCGTAGTAGTACTTCGCTGGCAGGCTAATCTTTTCACCACGATGCATGAATTTATCATGCGACATGAATTTATACTTTTATAGATCGGCACAACACTAGGGAATAACAACAAAAACTAAGTACAAACTTACTACATATTTATAACCGATTTCACCAATAAAACTAATTGCGAGTACTTGAACTAAACACAGTGTATGCAAATACAGCGTTCTGTTTGGTAGTTTCTCAGCGGTTTCAACCAATCAGAAAGCTGTATATGCATAAACTGAGTTTAGTTAAACTAATCGTCATTAGTTTCATTGGTAAATTCAGTCTTTAGAAGTCTATATTTAGCCTGTGGTCTGGGTTTCAAATTGAGAATTTCAGACGAGCTCGTGGCTAAATAATAACAGCCACACGGGTCGATCTTCAAGATTAAGCAACGTGAAGCAACACTTGACGAGGCCGGTTCGTGGATGGGATTTTAACATACCGAGTTTCCTCCGTGCCTCGGAAAGCACGTTAAGCCGTTGGCCCCGGCTGTCATTTGAAGATCTTTGACAGTAGTCAGAAGCCCGAGATCTGACACCAGTCGTACCAAGAGGTGTCGTGTTACCCAGTTACTGGGTTGTGGAGGTCTGCCTATCTGAGGCAGTCACTCCATGTAAAACATTGTTATTCAACTGAACCTGGTAAGACTGGATGCCAACCCCAATATATTTGGGAAAAAGGCTAGACATATTGATTGGTCTGGCTTTTAAATGTCTAGATCTTCGTCAGCAAAAAGTTGCTCAAGTAATCTAAACATTCACTGCTCCGACCCACGATCTGCTATTATATAAACTTCAAATATGTAGGAATGTTGCTATTCTATGGCTGTAGCATCCCGTTTGGATGCTCAAAGTGAACACAGTCAAGTTAAAAAGCCTAAGTGCTTCCAAATCACTTAAAGACTTACTCCTACTTTGTTGTTTTGATCTAAAGTGAACAATACTTACCTACTTAGACAATACATATTTCATATCAACTGAAGTTGAAGCCAACTCCACGGAATATTACTGTGATTCTCTTTGTAAATCAGTCACCGTTCGGTGTTATTCGTGGATACACGCTTGTTCAGTTAAAACAAATTTCCAGTGGTTCTCAAACTACTATCGCGATGTTTACCTGCCCGGATTGCAATACCCACCACACTGATGGCCCGAC
Organism: Orthosia gothica; assembly: GCA_949775005.1. NCBI lineage: Eukaryota > Metazoa > Arthropoda > Insecta > Lepidoptera > Noctuidae > Orthosia > Orthosia gothica. The sequence continues at coordinate 11,840,799 of OX459048.1, read as the reverse complement.
CTGCAGTGCTTGCAAAAGTCAATATGACTTTGGATGTGCTGGGATTACTGAAGCTGGTTATAGGCGTCTAGGGGAAAGGAAGAACAGCTGGCGTTGCCCTAAGTGCAAGTCAAGTCCATTACCTTCTCCTGCCCCAATCTCTCCGGTACCAAGTCAATTGGATAAAATGCAAGAACAGTTGAACCAAATCGTCTTTCAGTTGGCTCCTTTGGCTACTCTTGTTGAGGATGTCAAGTTGATCAAATCGGATGTCAACAATCTAAAGGACTCTCTTGAAATGGCTCATGGATTGATCAAGAACTTCTCAAGTACCATTGACTCCTTGGAAGAACGAGTGTCTTTAGTGGAGAAAGTTGCCACCCAGATTCCAACTCTTCAGGCTGAGATAACCAGACTAAACCGGGAATTGGACGAAAAGGATCAATGGGCCAGGGCGAATAATGTTGAAATTCGGGGGATCCCACAAAAAAGGAATGAAAACCTTTATGAAATAGCCCAGAAAATCGGAAGTTTGTGTGGTTTTCCCATAAAAAAGGAACAAATAAATTATATTGCCCGGGTACCTACACTTGCACCTAATGCAGAGAAACACATAATAATAGCTTTTAATAATCGCTATATTAAGGAAGAACTGGTCGCGTCTGCACGTAAAAGTAAACAACTCACTCTTTCCAATATGGGGTTCTCATCTACCGGTAACTTTTACGTAAACGACCATCTAACGCAGCGGAACAAGAAACTGTTGAGTAAGGCGAGATCATTGGCAAAAGAACGGAACTTTCAGTACATATGGGTGAAACATTCAAAAATCATGGCCAGGAAAGTGGACGGTTCTCCAGTATTTTTTATAAAATGCGAAAACGACCTTGCGAGGATAATTTGAGATACTTTAATTTTGATTTAACTTCTTTAATATTTACAATCTATAAAACCTATGTAAAAAGTTTGAGAACCACATTCTGTTCTAAGCGGGGCTATTGTGTTGTGATTTATGACCAGTGTTTTAAAGGTGTCAACAAGTTAACGCACATATCTATGCAATACTCAATGGCATTCTCGTACTTACTGACGCGCCTACTCATACTTATAGCGGTCGCTTTCGCGCGCACACTTAACTACTTAAGATTGAATATGTATTTGCATCTATGTCGGTTTCGATACACGGTACGGACGTCAGTTAAACGAAATAGTTGTGGGTTTACCTGCAATGTTAAAATAAATAAGCGTTATTATATTTCTATTATAATTATGATCCGATTGTTGCGTTTTATAGTTATGGTATACTATTTGACACGTTTTTATCTATCTCTTATACAAATATTATCTGTGCTTGGCTCTTTGCGTGTCGTGTTATTGAATTCGCGACAATCATATCGTCCTGTTTTTATGTTATGTGGGTCTGAGTGTGTCAATTTGACGACGCGTACATTCTTGAGCTACTCACCGTGCGAAATATTTAACAATATAACATTTTCAATTAATTGGCTGCGCTGTAGTTTATGTTTTTGTTTTATTGATGGCTACTTCTAATTTAAGTGTGTACTATCAAAATACTCGGGGACTGCGCACGAAGACGCACATATTTAAACGTAATCTCCTTCTTTCATTATATGATATTGTATCGTTGACTGAGACGTGGTTATTGGAGGGTGTATGTGATAGTGAGTTGTTCGACGAAAGGTATGTTGTCTGGAGGCGGGATAGGAACTATGTTGCGACGGGGGAAAGATACGGTGGCGGCGTGCTATTAGCTGTTCGTCGTGAGTATGCTGCGGTTGAGCAGCCCGATTGGCGCTCGACGGCTGAGGATATTTGGGTCACCATAACATTAAAAAATAATAGTCCTATCAGTAGATCACATCGACTGCATGTATGTACTTTATATCTTTGTAAAGAAAAGTCAGGTAATTCTTTCAATACGCAACTGCAGAATTTCACCGAAAATCTTTCCTTTATTGTTAACGCCCACCCTCAGGATGCGTTCCTGATAATGGGCGATTTTAACTTAAGTCATATCAATTGGTCAGGCGATTTAGGTTCTCTACAGCCTAGTGGGATTAATGGTGAATCTCAGGTATTCTTTTTCGATACCTTATCCGAATGTGACCTCAACCAATATAATTTAAACAGGAATGCAAATAACAGACTACTGGATTATATATTATGTAACTATAAGGTAACGGTAACATCATGCACAGACCCGTTGGTACCGGAAGATAGTCATCATAAGTCGTTAGATATAGTCCTCGATTTTACCAAGGAGTGTTTATTGAAAAGTAAAACCAGACTTAAATATTATTATAATAAAGCGGACTACGGAGCCATAAAAACTTTCTTAAATAACATAAATTGGCAAACATGCTTAAATAATAATACATTAGAGGACGCAGTACAATTATTTTATAAACACCTATATGATGTCATTGAGCAGTATGTTCCTCACAAATTAATAGCCTCTGACTCTTTCCCACCTTGGTATTGTGCTCCTTTAAAGAAACTTCTCAAAGAGAAGTTCAAATTCTTAAAAAAATTTCAAATATATGGTAATACTAGTGACCATGATACTTTTTGTCTTCTTCGTGAGCGTGCCAAACGATTGGAGAAAGAATGCTACTTAAAATATATAAAACACGCGGAAGATGCAATAATTAAATGTCCCAAGTCTTTTTGGTCGTTTATTAAGTCAAATAAAAAGGGATCGAACTCACTCCCATCAACTATTCATTATAATGGTGTTCCAGCTGATACTGGGGATGAAATATGCGATGTGTTTGCTTCTCATTTCCATTCAAACTTTCTACCTCCGTCTACATGCTCTTCTTCAATACCCATGTCTATTGATAACAACGCACCAAGCAACATAGGTAGTATAGAAGTCACTGCTGACCTGGTTCTTAAATTATTAAAATCTTTAGATTTAAGTAAGGGTGCAGGGCCCGATAATGTGGTACCATTATTTATTGTCTCTTGTGCTACGTGCTTAACTGAACCTCTTGTTATTCTTTATAAAAGGTCTATCTCGGAAGGACTTGTACCTAAAATATGGAAATCTGCATTTATCACACCCATACATAAGAGTGGTAGCAAGAGTGATGCTAAAAATTATCGCCCCATTTCCAAATTATGCATCTTTGCTAAGATACTGGAAAAAATCGTATATACACAAGTTTATGAGAGTATCTCACCAACTTTGATCACGGAGCAGCATGGTTTTGTAAGCAAGCGGTCAACTTTATCTAATCTGCTGTCTTTCACAGAGTTTACGACGTCTAGCATGGATGCTGGTGGACAGGTCGATGCAATTTTTACTGATTATAGTAAAGCGTTTGACCGAATCGACCACAAAATATTACTACAGAAGTTACTCCAAGCTGGCATCCATGGAGACTTATATCGGTGGTTTGTTTCGTACATTGAAAATCGATCGCAGGCAGTGGTTGTGAATGGGTACCGTTCTAAATGGAGCATCGTCCCTTCTGGGGTACCGCAGGGTTCTTTGCTTGGGCCCCTTCTTTTTAACATATTTATAAATGATGTCACTCAATGCATTAAATACTCACAATTACTCCTTTATGCTGACGACATGAAAATTTTCAAAAAAATCACCAGCTTTGAAGACTGTCAGCTTCTCCAAAATGATTTAGATAGTTTCGAACAATATTGTTTAATCAATAAATTAGACTTAAATGTCAAAAAATGTTTTTTTATAACCTTTACTCGTAAAGTCAAAATTATTAAATTTAAATATTTTATCAAAAGACATGAGTTAGAACAGGTAGACTCAGTACGGGACCTAGGTGTCATTCACGACTCCAAGCTAACTTATGAAAGACATGTAGATCATATTGTCAAAAAAGCTTACAGGACCATGGGCTTCGTCTTGAGAGCCAGCTCTCAGTTTTCGAACTTGAAAGTACTTAAAATTCTTTATTGCTCTTTGGTGCGCAGCGTTCTTGAGTATTGTTCCCAAGTGTGGAATCCTCTCTACAATATTTATATAGATAGAATTGAATCCATTCAACGTAGGTTCCTGAAACACTTGCAATATAAGTCTAAAACATATGACCCCAATTATGAGGCGAGATGTCGAAGACACCATATCTTACCATTGTACCAAAGAAGAAAGTTTTCGGATATTGCGTGCCTTGTTAAAATCGCGCAGAATCACATTGACTCACCGGATTTACTATCTCAAGTTAAACTTAAAGTCCCAAATAGAATGACGAGACGTAAAGCATGTGTGGACGTGCCTCAGAGTTCTTCAAACTACAGGCAGAATTCATTTTTTGTGAGGTCCGCTAGAGAATTTAATAAACTTGTTGACTTTCCTGAACTGGATTTGTTTAATTCAAAGCCACGCGTTTTCAACAGAACATCAACGAAATCATGGTTTGGTTCTCTGACTTCAACATAATTTAGTTATTGAATATACTTACTCTAAATTTCCCTTTTTCAAATTTTCAAATTTTGCTTAATATTAGGTTATTTACATTACCTGTTATATCACTAAAGATTGATAACAAGCTTTCTAAATGTTTAAATGCGGAAACATGTAAATGGTATTCAGTTGTTTATATCTGTTTCTACTCTGTATGAATACACTGTATGTTTTCCTAATAAAATAAAATAAAATAAATAAAAATAAATAAAATTGACTTTTGCTGGCGACGGATGATACAGACGCCGGGATTATAAACATTGAATCACGTTCGCAAAAGTTAATTACCATCTGTAACACATTCAAACAGGGATAAATTTAATAACACACAGGAGTCTAATTAAATAATGCTTTAATATAAAATCTTCTATTTACAATATTATGTAACGTGGTTTCAGAGTATTTTAGTCAAATATTTACAATTTATTTTTCAGTTGAGGTCGATGATTGAGATAACATTGCATGATATCATTCAAGATTCAATAATTAGTCAAAATTAAAGGAATATAATTATTGTATCAAATGATTCCTGAACAGGCAGATGTAAAAATTCTGACGAATAGTATGAACAAGTTATCAAGGACCTCTATCTAAATATTCAATGAAATATCACATGTTAAAAATATTTTACAATAAAAATAATCTAAACGCTAAACTCGTTGCTAACTATTGATAAGAAATACATAAAATAAAATCATTGTACTAGCTTACCAATGAAAGCAAAGTTTGTGTTGGACCTACTCCTACACTACCGTCAAATAAGAACTAACTGAGCATACAACACAAGGTACTTATTAGAGGTAGAAAACATTTAATAGGTCCTCGAAATTATATAAAATACAACATTGTTTAATCTCTGACCCTAAATAAAATTCATTGCTTTACGGCGTAATGTAAAAATGTACTTTTTTTTACCTACATTGACCATTGGTGAGCAAACGATGCAGTATTAATTTTATTTTCATGAGCTAGTTCAAGTACCTCTCAAACATTCTGTGTGTATATTCATGTAGCGTCTGGTTGTTAGCAACAAAAACATTATCAGAGACGAAGAACGTTCGGTTTGGGCTCCTAACAAGAACCTGGTTATTATACAAAGAGAATTTATGTATGTGGATATATATAGGAGAGATAACGCGCGGTGAGCCAGCATGATTGATTAATTGCATGTAGGTGGCTATGGAGAGTAATCATAATAAATTATCATATTCTGGAGCGACACGGCGTATTTGACAATGGGAGAAATCAAAAAATTGATTTACGTTGACGTGTGTGTGAGGATGACATGTTGTATAGATATAGTGGCGGTCAATTTTGTAAAATAACATCTAAAATAAAAAACACTCGAAGTTTTCCCTTATTGGAGACATTGTTCATGAGAAAATTTAGATTGTTCCTCTTAGTGTAAAATTTTAAGGCATACTATTGTTTTGCATAACGTTTTCGCATAACATATATTAGCATAAATATACTGTGGAATAATGCAAAGATTAGCATAACTGTCATTTGGTCTAATTTGTTATTGGATTTAATTTTGTTTTAATTGGATTGGATTAGGTTAAGGTGCGGCAGGAACATATTTCTTTTTACGTGATTTATATCGTAAATATCATTTTGCGTTTATAACATTATGCTTTATTAAATTAGGCTTCATTATTATTTTGCCAAACATTTATGCCTAATAATATTATGCGTAATGATCATTATGCTGAATTTCGTTATGCCAAAGTCAATTATGACTATAATATTTTATGCGTATCATTATTAAACCTTTGTCCTCTCCCGTCTCTGAATATTGTGATTGTTTAGCTTAGCGAGCAACAACATTATTTAATCTAATCCACGACCTTACGATCAACAATGCTTCGCTCACTCGCGTTGTGAAACTATGCTGTATGTGAAGATAGACACATCTTATACTGGTTTAAATCAGTTGTCTAAATCTAAGTACAAGTATGTGTTTAACTTCGCAATTAGGTCAACTCGTGATGACTGGTACTTGTGACAATGTGCCATCTATAGATAAAGCAGTAAAACATTACCCCTTTGAATCGATGTCACATCGCACGGCTCGGATACGAACGACAGCCCAACCATTCGGCCAACTTTATGTTAGCAGCCGATAGATAAAAAGATATGAACTCACATTGGTAACATGTATAAAGTCTTTATTGGTAACTATCAAGTCCTTAACGTTTTGGGTTTTTAAAATTATAACCTAAATAAAGCTTCGATCGAGCGCACTTCATTGGGGAAGGTTTGGTCACAGTAGAGAGTAGAAACAGAAAATTAAATCTCCAAATACACAGGATATGGGCTTTTCTAGGTAAAACTTGTGTAGGGGATATCAGAAGTGGGATAGGAGTACCTTTATTTTTATATAGAATTGTTGTAAATCAATGAGTGCGCGTTTAACAAATACCGCATGTGTTCAACACGTTTATTTTGCGTGTCAATGCTACGATTGTCTTCTTCTATCTTCCGTGTGGTTCAGGAGCTCTTCTTGCGCCGGGTATCGCCGCTGATTATCTTGAGGAGTCTGACGGCAGGCGCCTCGAACGCCAGTGAAATGGCAAACGAAGCCAAGAATGCCATCACTGCGTACCCGGCGTAGATTGCGAGCTGTAACCAGAAATATATAAAATTTAGGACCCTTTTTTATTAAAGCAGTAGTATGGTGTTTCGTTGTATGTCTGTTTTAAATGAATGAACAACAAGTCATCAGTCTTATCATAAGACGAGCTTCAACTTGATTTCAGGAAGCTTTAATAAAATTGAAAGTAAATAAAAAGTCATCAATCTTTTATGCTGAAACCTTAGCAGAACAGGGCTTTGAAAAAAAAAACAATCGAAAAATATTTAGAATCTTTGCTGAATCATATCATGCTTTTTCTTAACAAACGGTGGGTATCTTCGTCTAGAATAAAAGTAGTGCGAAGTATATACTTTTGTAAGTATATTAATTTAATGGAACATAAACCCTCCGCGTTTATGTGCGTGAGTGTGTTTAGTTCCGCACTAGGCCACTCTAATAAGTGCTCGTTAATTTAGCAGAGAACCACATTCATTACCTCTTAATATATTACCAAATTAGTGTTTATGTAAACAGACACCTTTATAGCTTTAATGTTATATAAATTTATCTTAAATATTAATGTATAATTTTGTATACTTCAGTCATCGTGGAACTAGATTCCAACAAACGATAATTTTATGAGATTTTACAGAATTGAGTTTAGATGTCCTAAGTACCTAATATGAGAATTTATCTACATAGTGAACAACTGCACAGTATACACTACCGCACCTAAGAATATTTCCTAGAAAACTTTGAATACCTCTCAACTTGATTTACTGAAATGTTATTTGCGGCAAGCATTTTAGCTGATTGTATGTGGAAACGTAAAAGTTAATTTCAAGTTATGGTTTGAGTGCAATTTCATAACTCAACATTTATGTGAGTCCGTACGAGTTTTATGTGACGTCTCGAGAGGGGGAAGAATAGAAAAGGAGATTCCTCCTTGTCCTTAACTTAACTGAAACAGTAAAGTATACGTGTAACAACTAACTCCTGGCTGAGGTGGCGACGAGGTAGAAATCTTTTGGCTGCAAACTGTCAGCTCTCCGGGTAAACGCAGGATAAAGTTGACAGGATAACTTATCACCTCGACTTTTGCTTTTGGCTTAATTATGCGACGTTTCACCCTTCGTGTTTGATTAACGGCGGCAGAAAAAAAAAAGTTATTGACCTGAACACGTTTGAAAACAAAACATTTGTTAACGAAGTTATATGGCACGTTTTACGTTGACATGAAAGGTTCGGTAAGGTTCCATTTTAGATTTCAGGGAACAGTATTCTGCCATAACGTTCACTACTAAGAACTTACTCAGAAACCATGTCAGTGCACTATGTAATGTGCAGTTGTTCTTAAGTTTCAACAGCTGTTCTTCGCAGTGCATTACTATCAAATTTGAAGACGCAAGTTTCATTTGAGCTAAAAAGGTTTATATTTTACCTGAAACGGTAAAATCTTGTGAAAAGCTTTTTATACTAATTAGTGCTACACTAATGGATATCTTTATAACATATGTCACAAAATTTTATAGCCACGCTGTCATTCGAACATCATCATTATTTTAGGAATCTTTTATCGAGGTAATAATTTCATCTCGAAGCCATGTAACATAAGTAGTAAGTACTATGGGATACGTGTTTACATTTCTACGGCGATAAAACAGGAATATGAAATGGGTTTTCTGAATATCGTTTTAAACAAAATAACACTTCGTTATTGCAGTATTTTATATGTCGGTTAATAAAGCCGAAAAGCTTACGAAGGACACGCTGAAATAAAGGAAGATAACGTAGCAAATTATTATGTATGTGTATTGGGATATCTTTCTTTGAATAGGTCATTTCTAAGGCTTCTATTTTCTATCAACTGACCCTTCTATCCATATTAATATATACTGTCATTCATAAATCATCAAAACATATAATAAATCTGTAGAAAAGGCGTTTTTGTACATTGAAAATATTAAAATAAAAATATAAACAGGGTGTTAAAGAATAACCTACAGAACCTATTTCCAGCATTTTTGTCTGTTTGTCTGTTTATCTGTTTGTCTGTTTATTTGTGCACGCATCACGTAAAATGTACGAAGCCAATGTAGATAACTTTTATACATAAACATTATGCGTACTTAAACTTAGCTTTTGTTTCATCGCAATCGGTTTACTCTAACAAAAGTTAGATGAATTTAAAGTGTTCAAGAAGTAAAATAACACAACACACGCCATGTCTCTGAACACACTGAAATACAGATACTCGGACAGTTGAACTCCGTATTCGATAGATGGCGTTGTGCATTTGACATCATTTTCTGAATGGCGGTGATAATGATCTCCGCGGCAGAATGACACTTGAAAAAATTGGTGGGTAGGAAGGATAAGTAGCAAGTCAATTAGGGTAGGCAGGTAGGCAGGGGGTGTCAACTCTATAATACTTCGAATCAACGTTTTCTTTTCGGTGTAGTGTTCTGGAGAACTACTAGATGGCGGGCAGCAAAACTGTCTTTACTTTTTTAGGGTCTTCTGTCACCAGGCTGTATCTCATGAACCGTGATAGCTAGGCAGTTGTTTTTTTTACAGTTGATGTATTTCTGTTGCCGCTATAAAAAAATTAACTAAAAACAGAATAAAATAAATATTTAAGTGGGGCTCCCATACAAAAACGTGTTTCTTTTGCCGTTTTTTTTTTAAATAAAGTCGATATTCTTTTCCCTAGATTAAATAATGTTCTGTGCGTAAGTTGGGTAGGTAGGTAGATAGGGTAGGTGACGCGTAGGTAGGGTAGGTAAGACGTAGGTTGGGTAGGTAGCTAAGGCATAGGTTGGGTAAGAAGGGTAGGTAGGTAGGGTAGTTAAGGCGTAGGTTGGGTAAGTTGGGTAGGTAAGGCTTAGGTTGGGTAAGTAGGGTAGGTAGGTAGGGTATTAAAGACGTAGGTAGGGTAGATAAGGCGTAGGTAGAGTAGGTGCGGCGTAGGTAGGGTAGGTAAAGCGTAGGTAGGGTAGGTAAGGCGTTGGTTGGGTAAGTAGTGTAGGTAGGTATGGGTAGGTAAGGCGTAGGATGGGTAAGTAGGGTAGGTCGGTAGAATAGGTAAGGCGTAGGTTGGGTAAGTAGGGTAGGTAGTTAGGGTAGGTAAGGCGTAGGTTGTGTAAGTAGGGTAGGTAGGTAGGGTAGGTAAGGCGTAGGTTGAGTAAGTAGGGTAGGTAGGTAGCGTAGGTAGGTAGGGTAGGTAAGGCGTAGGTAGGGTAGGTATGGCGCAGGTAGGGTACGTAAAGCGTATGTAGTGTAGGTATAGCGCAGGTAGGGTACGTAAAGCATATGTAGAGCAGGTAAGGCGTAGGTAGGTAAGTAGTTAACGGGAGCGAAGCCGCGGGCACAGCTAGTCGATAATAAGAGTAACACCGACCCTATTCAATATAGCTATGTATGCACATATCTACACTCAACGAAACCTACGAGGCACATCCCTTAAGATAGATTTTCAGCTAAAGGGTGGAAATGCGTAGGTACATTTTGTGTACGAACCCATTAAATATGAAGAAGGATCAAGCACCTACTTTTGTTATAAAGCGGCATTTAATGGAAAACAACTCTAAACAGAATTTTCTATCATCACCGTTGTTTCCTTCCGATATTTCTTCTCACGTCATATTATTTTCACATAACATTTTATTGCACGCAACAATAAGTACACAATGTGATTATCCTGAAAGATTTTCTCGTTTCCAAGATATTCAATACGAAAATCAGTCTCGAGTTTCAATTAGGAGTGTCAGCGTCCAGTAACTATTTAACAACACCTTAAGTACGGTAGTTACGTTGACACCAACTAATGAGAACTGACAAATAAAAGGTACTGTTACTGGGTAGAATACTGACAAAAGAATGACCAGTGACGGCCTGCCAGTCCTGTGTCGTGAAAAATGTTCTAGTTTATAATGAATCACAAGTTTTTCACACAATTCAAGGGCCGCCTTTCATGTGCCAGCGTTTGAATGGATGTCGAGAGCGTGGCATAAATCTGTGCCTCTCAAGCACCCAGCTATAGAGCTTACAAGTGTATTGTAGCTTTCAGACCATTCTTTACGACACATTACGTGAGGAGGCGACAGTTATGAAATGTTTAACTCTCATTTAGTGATAGTTTTTAGGGTTCCGTACCCAAAGGGACCCTATTACTAAGACTCCGCGGTCCGTCTGTCTGTCTGTCTGTCACCAGACTGTATCTCATGAACCGTGATAGCTAGACAGTTGAAATTTTCACAGATGATGTATTTCTGTTGCCGCTATAACAACAAATACTAAAAACGGAAAAAAAATATATTTAAGGAGGTCTCCCATACAACAAATGTGATTTTTGTGCCGTTTTTTGCGAAAATGGTACGGAACCCGTCGTGCGCGAGTCCGACTCCCACTTGGCCGGTTTTTAATGTATATTTCAGTGCTACCGTTGTCGCCCAAATGAGAGATTTATGTTGGCAATGAGATACGGCTGCAGTTTAATCTAACTGTCCCGAATTCCTCCGTGGAACCCTGTGTTCCCGAATCTAACCCGTCTTCTCGAGTTGGGGACATTAAATAAATGAAAGCGAGTTCGGAAGTACGATGAGTTTCGGAATGGTTTCGAATTAAAGCATGTGGTCTTGAACATTAACGATGTCGATGTTGTATAAATACCGAAATACAGTTGGAGGTTAAATAGGTCGCAACGTCCTAGCTGGTGACAGGAAAAACGTATCTATATATTTTTATCTCTAGGTTATACCGACAATAACAGCAGTCGCCTATTTCCTATTAGGTACACACTGTTGCTAGGAAAAGTCTATCTATTTGTGAGATAGCTCGGAACACAACAGTCTCCTATCTTTATGAGACGTAACAAAACTACGCTTTATGATTTTTGCAGGACGAATTTTCTGACATGATATTTTAGCTAGAGTAGATAAAATTTATCAGAACAAAACTCTGGTTAGGTTTTTATTTTTTCATCATATAACTAAAACAGCGAATATAAAATGTGTCCAATATACTACACTAAAAATACAGTACATCCGACAAACGGTTTGTGTTTTTAATAAAATCCAAAACGGAATGAGAACTGTAGCGAATTCCAATAGTCAATTGTACATTGTTGGGACCATTACGTTGGAAAGTTACAACATTGTGCGACATCAAACTGAACGTTTGCAAGTTAGCAGCTTAGCGAATGAACATATCGAGACTAGTGTAATAAAGTAGAACAATACATGTCTGTAGACAAGGGCAAAAATATGATACCTTATGAAATTCAATTACGGTTTTGTCGTATGGGAATGCGATTGGACTTTCAAGTCGCTTCTTTGTAAATTTAAATTCCTCAATATAATTATGTACAACGTAATACTAAGACAAAAATTTAAAAAAATACTAGGAATACCCGGACCACCCGCCTAAAACTATTGAGAGAAATTATGAGGTCTTGTCCAGATTTTTATCTTTTAATAAAAGCTATGACAGTTAGTGACTATTTAATCAAAAACTACTCCCGGAAAAATCCTTTTAAATTTTCTCTTAGTGTGTAAATATTTTTTTCGAAACTGTACCTACTACGAATATATTTATGGATACGGTATCGCAGTAAATTAACGCCTATACCAGGCCCCTCAGAAAGTATTGCGAAAAAAAGTTTTTATATATGGGAGACTGGCCAGTTATAATGTTTTTCGAAAATATGATTATTTATAAGTAAAAATAAGTAAGTTCCAATTTCAAAATTTCCCTCCACATTTTTTGCGAGTTAATTCAAAGTATTGTGTCTCACTGAAATATGGATCTGCGCCGGGAACATTTTAGAGCTATGATTTTATACGATTTCAAGTGTCGCCTGAAACCGGATGAATCGTACGATAGACTTCAAATGGCATTCATGGATGAAGGCCCTTCCAAGGCAACCGTGTATCGTTGGTATAACGAATTCAAGCGCGGTCGACCAACTTTGGGGGATGACGAAAGAAGCGGTCGCCCTTTGACGGCTGTTACCGAAGAAAACGTGCTAGCAGTGAAAAATTTAATCCAAGACAATAGGCGAATTACATATCAGGAGATTCAACACATATTGAAGATTGGATCGGGAAGCTTTCACGAGATTCTACACAGCCATCTTCGCGTGAGGAGGATAGTATCACGCTGGGTGCCGCACAACCTCACCGATGCTCAGAAGCAGGCCCGGGTGGAATGGTGCCGTGATATGCTTAACAAATTTGAAGCAGGCTCGTCTCGGCGTGTTTACGACATCGTTACAGGTGATGAGTCCTGGATTTATCAATACGACCCAGAAACCAAGCGCCAGTCGACTGTTTGGGTGTTTCAAAATGAGCCAACGCCTACCAAAGTGAAGCGATCTAGAAGCGGGGGTAAGATTTTGATCGCTAGCTTTTTTAATTTGACTGGCCACTTGGTATCAATTCCCTTACGGGATCAAAGAAGCATTAATGCCGAATGGTATACTACCAAATGTTTGCCAGAAGTTTTCTCTGTTATAAGCAACAAGCGACCAAACACAGGGCTCCGCGGGCTACTGCTCCACCACGACAATGCACCTGCGCACACCGCACTCAAAACGAGGGACTTCCTGGACAGCACGCCAGTCAAACTCCTGGGTCACCCTCCTTACAGCCCTGATCTAGCACCGTGTGACTTCTTTTTATTCCCAAAAATAAAAAATCAGCTCAAAGGGATACAATTTTCGTCGCCGGAAGATGCGCTGGCTGCGTTCGAGCAGGCTGTAAACGAGGTGTCTGCGGCGGACTGGAAAAAGTGTTTTGAAAACTGGTTTAGGCGCATGAATCTTTGTATAGAGGCTGGTGGAAAGTACTTTGAAAAGATTTAATAAAAATATATGTACGTATAGAACAATTTTTTTTAGTTTCGCAAAACTTTCTGAGTGTCCCACGTATTTACTGAAAAGGGTGAAGTCAGCGAGTGGCTAATGAGTCACCGGCCTCCCTTGGAAATGAGCAGGTATCAAATTTTACTACGTTTTTATCTACTGTTAAATATAGACTGTTTCTGCGAGTAGTTTGGGGCAGTTTATGTTCATATCACGCTGTGCAGGCGTAGAAGACAAGTAATCGTGTTTTTAGTACTTAGGGATGTCACCTTTAGATATGATTTTGTGTTACGAGAACCATCGGCTTACAAATTTCGAGTTGGTGATAGCCCAGTAAAAATATACAAACAGTATGGAAACTACCTACAACGCTCGAAACGGCACACTCACACAAGCATACCCACCGATGAGTCCATTAAGGCACTTCTGCATTGCTGTCAGTAGTGCGAGCTGGTTAGAGGTCTCGATGCGCATGTTTGTGTAAGTGTGTCGTTTCTAGGGTTTGTAGGTAGTTTCCATACTGTTTGTATATTTATGCTGTAGTTACAGGCTTTCATGCCATATGATAAAACATAATAAACACTGTTATAGTTGCTCAATATCCCACTGTCCATAGTGGGACTAGTGCCAGATATTTTTCAGTTGAATTAATTTCTTCAAACATCATAGCGGTTTTAATTTTGTGGTCTGTGGTACGCAATACATAAAAATATTAGACTATTTAAATTAAAAAAGGAGTATAGATGTTTTCGAATAAAACTGGATGACCTTCAGACAGACTACACCATTTGAATAAAATGGCTACATCATCTTGCTGCGCCAATTACCTAACAGGTTTTATTATACTCACCACTGTAGAGTTCTGCATGTGATAGGGTCCATCTAGCAAGAAGGTTGTATACATCATGATGGTGGGGTGCACCAGGTAGGCGCAGTAGGTCAGCCTGCTCAGCGGCAACAGGCCCCGGTACGACAGCGCGGAGTTCACCAGCCCTCCGTAACCACTGCAGCAGGAGATCGCCACCCATGCTACTGCTACGCCCCAGGCTGCAGGAAATTATTATTTTTAGTAACTTGTTAATAATAAGTCTACCTTCAGCTAAACGTAAGTTGGCCATTTACTCAGACAGTATTGTTAAAAGTAGCAGGCCTTTTGAAGGTTCATTACAAAAAGAAGAAACTAAATACACGGTGACAATTTATACGTACTATGTTCTTTTCAACTCAATTGATAAACTTCCAATTCAATCGTCTTTATAAATTTTCTTTAATGTTCAGAAACTACTAAAAACACTATCGAACATTATGACATCGCGTTAGAAGCGATATAGGAATCACTCGTGCATTTGTGAGCACACTAAGTCATTCTGAAACTGTGCTAATGTTCTTATCAGCACTCATAGTCTTTTACGACCCCCACCGGTAAACAACTCCCAAGTTTAATTGAAATAACAGAGCAATCATTAAAAGATTATGTTAAACACGTTCTCAAGCCTTTAATAATACAAGTGTTAAATGTTCTATGACGGCAGTAAAAGAGCAAAGCAATTAACAAAGTTTTAACACCAACTTTATTTAATTTCAACTTGAGTGGTTCATTTATTAGAGTAACAAGACTTTACTGGTAAATATGAGCTAATTCAGAAGATTTGTAACTAAAACCAATGAAGACAATAAAAACTTTTTTGCAAAAAAAATACTACCGACTTCCAAATGAAAAACTACAAAGTGAAAAATAACTTTATTTTTGGAAGTCGGTGTCTTTCGGTAACAAAAAAAAAAACATGCAAGAAGTCGAACATAGAACCTCCTCCTTTTTGGTAAGTCGGTTAAAAATATAAAGTGCTTGTTCACGTTGGAACGCGCGGGCGCGGTGGCGAAATAGGCGCGGTAGACGTCGCGAGCTCGTGTTCACATTAACCGCCAGGCGTTCGCGCGAGTGTGACGTATTGTCAGAGGTTGTAAATATGGACCACGATCTTTTATTTTTAACCGAAAATTCATACCTAAAGTGGGAGATGCTAAAAATTAGAATTGGCGTGCACGAAATTAATAAAGAAAGAGAACGGTATGGTGAATTTCACACTTTATATGGTAATTTGAGAGAACATCCTTCAAGATTTTTTGGATATACCAGGATGAGTGTCCGCTGTTTTGATTACATACTGGATTCAATAAGGAGTGATATTTCAAAAGTGGACACAAATTTTCATAAAAGTATAAAGCCCGAAGCAAGACTGTTTGTAACTATAAGGTGAGTTTAAAAAAAAATAATTTTCATAGTAAGTAGTTAAGTAAATTATCATTTTTTATCGGGATACATATTGCAGTCATTCAAATTCAAACAAGGTTCCTCTTTATTATTTTATTTAATTAATATTATCGTTATCAATTATACAAAGTTTAATTTCCATAATTAGTCG
The DNA here is from genome assembly GCA_949775005.1 of Orthosia gothica. Classification (NCBI taxonomy): domain Eukaryota; kingdom Metazoa; phylum Arthropoda; class Insecta; order Lepidoptera; family Noctuidae; genus Orthosia; species Orthosia gothica. The sequence continues at coordinate 11,824,501 of OX459048.1, read as the reverse complement.
TGTTATAATCGTATGTATTATATCCATGGTGAGACTGCGTCATGCCACTATTCATTTCGTCCATAATAACTTGTGTAATATTGTTTCTAGCGCGTAGTTTTTGCATAGGAGATAATTCTTTCATGTACGGCAACAAACTTTTAAAAAATAACAGATCTTCGCAATCTTGTTCGTGTTGTTTGCTGCTTTGTGACAGTTTAAGTTGTAATAATTCCAACTTTTTCTTCTCCAATTCCATAAATTCCTGTCTTACATCTTGTGCACATTTACGTTTGGTGCTCGTATATTGTGTACTTGAAGATGCACCAGCTATGGATTGGGGAGTTGAGGACTGCTCATCATCATCATTATTATTGCTGTTTTCATCAGTAGTTTCATCTAAATTGCCTTCATTTATTTCTGGGGTAACATCATCTTTTATGAACAGCATCATTTGAAAATATGGCCACATTGAAGTGTTTTGATCTGTTCCAGCATCACCAGAACGAGAAACCGGAATTTTCTTAAATTCTTTCATAAATTGGTCCCGAATGTTCTTCCATTTTTTCCTTAAAGCCTTTTCTGTAAAATCAGAAATATTGTTTAGTGTTGATGATTAGTGTAAATATATTTAAGTTTTACATTATAATTACATTTTTTATTATGTTTCAGATATCTCTCCACTGGATTGGCATTTCGATCTTTGGCATATAGCTTTCGTATGGGTGTTAGTACTGTGTCTGAGATTGTTTATAGTACCTGTGAAGCTATTTGGAAAAACAATTTGAATGTCCACATGCCACAGCCATCTGAAGACCAGCTTATGAACATTGCTTCAGATTTTAGGGAGATGTGGCACTTTCCTAACTTCATTGGCAGTTTGGACGGTAAACATTGTAGGGTTAAACGACCTAAAAAATCAGGATCGGCATTTTTTAACTACAAGCATTATTTCTCTATTGTTTTGCAAGCTGTGGCTGATGCGAGGAAAAGATTTTTAACTATTGAAGTGGGAGGTAGAGGAAAGCAAAGCGACGGCGGTACATTTAATGCCTCGTCCCTGAACCGGTTACTCGAAAGAGGTGCATTTAATATTCCGGAACCAAGAACATTACCTAATTCTAATATTACAGCTCCATATGTTATATTAGCCGATGAAGCTTATCCTCTTAAAGAATATATAATGCGTCCATACCCACAAAGAACATTGAATCAAGAGAGAGAAAATTTTAATAATAGATTGTCAAGAGCGAGAAAAACCGTGGAGTGTGCATTTGGAATTTTATGCAATAAATGGCGAGTTTTGTTAAAACCTATTGAAACTGATGTTAAACATGCACGCCTGATTATAAAAACTGCTTGCTTATTGCATAATATTGTAATTGATACAGATGGTTACGATTGTGATAATGAGTTCACAATTCCAACTCGACACCAAAGGCGACAAACTAGAACTGGAAGAAACAACAATCCATCAAATCGGGCTAAACAAGTTCGGAATTTATTCACGAAATATTTTTGGGAAAACAATCGTTTAATATACACGTAGTCGCCTTTGTATTATGTATCTTTTGTAGTCTTCAGGAAATAAAAAGTTTAAAATACCTACAAATATATCATATTTCCAGCATAATAATATGTATTTCATTTACTCACCCTCCATATCAGGAAACAATCCAGCAATTTCCTTCCATAGTTTATTAAGAACATTTCTGTTCATATGATGACTGTGTTTACTTTGCCAAATAGGAGTTCTAGCCTGAACAGCACTAATAAACTCTTCTGTATTGAACGACATGAAAGAAACGTGCTATCGTTTCTAGCGACAAGTTCAAACTGGTTGAACTTACCTGACGTCGCGAGTGAATCGCGCGCTCCGCCGCTAGTTCGACGTGAACACACACAAACGTCTCAGTCGTTTGATAATGCCGCGAGCGGGCCGCGCGCGTCGGTCGCTAGCTTGCCCGCTACTTAGACCGCACGTGCGTTTTGTACGTGAACACTTGGATATAAACTCAAGTGTTTGATATTTCGTGACCGCGCCCGCGCCCGCGCCCGCGAGTCAACGTGAACAAGCACTTACAGTTTAGCGGGCGCGGTCGTTTTCTGTTGCTACGCATATTGCTACGCCGTAGCAAGGTGCTACGATCGTGTATTTTATAGAATCTTCCTTTGTGATAATTTTCATCAAGTATATGGTTTTGGTTGTGTAATATATATTTATCTACACTCATAACGTAATGTTCCAATTATGAATTCAAAAAGTATTGCATAAACACGTACTTTATATTCGTGGAAAAGTAAAATTTAAAAAAATAGTTATTTATGCTACAAGTGCGGAAGGTAGGTGATTTCCGATGAGTGGCATTTTTATTCACGAGCGAGCGAAGCGAGTGAGTGGATAAATCGACACGAGTCGGAAATCATCTTACGTACGTGTATCATACAACATTTTACTATGCATTGTGCGAGGAAATAAATAAATGAATAAAATGAAATTAATAAAATGCCGGGCTTATTCAAGCGCGTTCAACATATCCACAGATTAACTAATAGTTCCTCGGGCATATCTACTGCGCATGTGCGAATAGCTGTCACATCGTAACGCAATAAGGCACGAGCAAAATATAGATACGTTCTGCCAAACATATTTAATGAATATTTAAAATTAATTTATTAATCAAAATCTAAATCTAGAGTAATTAAAAACGCCTAAAATAAAGTATTAGTTTTATTTTACCTTTTCTATGAATGATAATCTGTACATAACTAATTTTTAAAACTTTTCTCAAATAATAAAAACTCTATGCGTCGGGCTGACGTTGGAGATAAAAATTAAAAAAGTACTGGAAAGTAAAAAGCACTAGTGAAAAAAAGTGACACTTTCCGCACAGTTTGGCTGCTTGGAAAACCGCTCTTTTCGAGGACATGCATTGTAAAAACCATTACAGTGCAACATTGTCCTTCGATTTTCAAACAACTGCATCATAATAGTTATTTATGCTACAAGTGCGGAAGGTAGGTGATTTCCGATGAGTGGAATTTTTATTCACGAGCGAGCGAAGCGAGTGAGTGGGTAAATCGACACGAGTCGGCAATCATCTTACGTACGTGTATCATACAACATTTTACTATGCATTGTGCGAGGAAATAAATAAATTAATGAAATGAAATTAATAAAATGGCGGGCTTATTCAAGCGCGTTCAGCATATCCACAGATTAACTAATAGTTCCTCGGGCATACCTACTGCGCATGTGCAAATAGTTGTCACATCGTAACGCAATAAGGCACGAGCAAAATATACGTTCTGCCAAACAAATTTAATTAATATTTAAAATTATTTTATTGATCAAAATCTAAATCTAGAGTAATTAAAAACGCCTAAAATGAAGTATAAGTTTTATTCTACCTTTTATATGAATGATAATCTGTACATAACTAATTTTTTTAACTTTTCTCAAATAATAAAAACTCTATGCGTCGGGCTAACGTTGGAGTTAAAAATTAAAAAAATACAGGAAAGTAAAAAGCACTAGTGAAAAAAAGTGACACTTTCCGCACAGTTTGGCTGCTTGGAAAACCGCTCTTTTCGAGGACATGCATTGTAATAGTAGATTGTTGCATCGAGCGCAAAGTGAGTTATTAATGCATGAGTGTTATGTTGGTGCCCGAGCGCACGCGAGGGCACTAAATTAACACGAGTGCATTAATTACACACTTTAGCGAGGTGCGTAATCTACTTTATATTACCATTGCATAAACTACTATTACAATGTTTTATTATAATCTTTTATCATCATATACTATCCCACAGCTCGGCAAAAACATCCAAGTCCATCCAGGAATACTTTTCATCTCGAATGGAAATAATATTGTTTTAAAAGGATTAATATGTATTCTTAACAACGTGCGTGGGTTGATGTATCTGTGTAAATGTTTTCTCAACAAATAGGCAAAATGAAAGATGTGTTCTCTGGTTTTTGAAAAGCTTTATCATTGATATAAGAATAAAATAAAATAAAAATAGTCTTTACTTTTAGTATGAGTCTTGGGAGCCTTTATCTACCCTTATCAATTCGTTTTTTTAAGGCTGTCAGTAACTTTATAATAAATTATAAAATAAGTATACCAAAAAATCTTTTAAATTTATCATTTAGATAGGACAAAAGATACTGTACTGGTTTTCATTGGGGTGGTAACGTGAACGTCAGCACTCCATTGTCCAACTAATCAGATTCAGATACCTTGCACAGGAATAGGTACATCAAGGGGGGATTATATCAAATTGGAACATATGGAAATTACTTAATTTTCAAAGTATAGCACTATTTTATAGATTATTCAGACTCTTCTAATTTAACTGACAATAAACTTCAAACTTTTATATAGCTATATAATTTTTACGTATTAATGTTTTTTAACCCCCGCCGGGAAAAGAGGGGTGTTATAAGTTTCACGTGTGTTGCTGTGTATCTGTGTGTCTGTCTGTGGCATCATAGCGCCTAAACGGATGAACCGATTTTGATTTAGATTTTTTTGTTTGAAAGGTGATTTTGTTGAGAGTGTTCTTAGTTATGTTTGAATAAAATCGGTTCAGCCGTTCAAAAATTATGGGCGTTTTACGGTTTGAATCGGTGTTTTCGCACGATAAATGTGTCGGGATTTTTAAATTTTGAAATCTTACTTGTTTAATGAAGCAGTACACCATAGGTTACTCCCTGTTTTATTTTAAGTTCTTTGTGTCCATTCAAAGGTGGTCTGGTAGATATCGTTGTCAGCGATAAGGCCGCCTTTGTACTCATAGTAGGTATCAAGTTGTAGTTTATATGTGTAATTTCTTTTTTTGTTTTATAATAAAGTATTTTCTATTCTATTCTATTCAGGTACTTTATAATACTATAGGGTACTATAGGGTACTAAAATCAAGTGAAGGATAAAGACTCTGACAGACAGGTGTCACGTGACAATACTTCTAATATGCGACAATGTGACAACGCATTTTCCTAGGAATTGTTATAAAATTGCTCTAAAGACAGAGAGATCTGAAAACTCGTTGTCGCATCATTGTCGTGTTGGTTCTGTATATGGGACACTTAACGGAAAATAGGACTTATTTAATGTACCTAGCATTGGTATAAAAAATATAAAAAAGGGTGAGATCTTACCTGTATGCCCGATACTAATGTAGAAGGCAGTGGGCCACACTTCGAAGTAGCCGTCTACCATGCTGAAGATGAGACTGCCGATGATGGCCAGCGCACCCGGCCAGCCCAGAGCCACCACCCAGTAGGGCAGTCTCAGCTGGCACCTGGTCTTGTGAAGGTACCATCCTACCACCATTCCTGGAACAAGTACAAGGCATTTTATAATCCTGAATAAGGGTGCTTTTCCTCCAAAGATTTAATTACATAGTAAATCTTTGCGAGACTGCGCGAGGTTGCGTAGCGAAGGTATAAAATGATGTGTGGCTAAGTGGTGCCTACATCCGTCGCTCACATCATCACACTCAATCTTCGCAAATGTTTCTAGCACTTCTCATCCCTTGCTAGATTCTCTTGTTTTCTTGTAAGTAAAAATACATAGCTCTGGTCCTTTATTTTATTTGGTTTGGGTACTTTTTATAATAAAACTAGGGATAATTACAATGTTTTATATAAAAGTCCCTTTCGACCAGAGCTGCGCTAAGCCGGACTAAAAATAGAACTGATCCCATTGGTGTATATTTTCTTATTGCGTAGCCTCGCTACATAGCGCGTCTTTGCCGGAATAGCACCCTAAAGGTGCTCCTATATAAAATTTGTTCTCTGTTTGATAACAATTCCTTTCTTTTTAATTCGAGCAATTATGATGATTGAGCAATTCTTTTTGAAAATCGGTATATGTGTTTCATTCGTTAGAATACCAAATAAAGCAAAGCTGCTACAGTATAATATTATGTAAATGTTTGTAAATTGCGAGCCATGGAGATTACAATCGGAAGCCACACGAAATTGATTTGAACAGACATTCAGGCATGTATTGTATATTATATGAGCGGAATAAATCCCAGTGATGAGACGGTTGAGGGTGACAGAGGACTTCCTTCCTATAATAAAAGTCTAATAAATTTTTCAACGACCTCGTCTCCTGACGTGCAGTGGCACTCGCTACGAGCTGACTTGTCCCATGCTTGTATTTTTTACATCTATGTTCTACTCTTAAACTACCTTCTAGTTCTCAAGGTAGTTTGAATCTAATCCGAGAAGAGTGCTCAGATAGAATATTCAAACAGTCACTTATTTTGAACAAAATATCAGTAGGAAATTGTAGGACCAAACGCAATATACATAATTGGTTGTCTAAACGACAAAATACACACACAATTTCTAGCGAATAGAAAACGCCGAAATAGAACGGCAGTTTGTTCTCATGCAAATTGCGAAAATTCGAATTTATTGATAATAATCAATGTTCATGTTGGGTAGCGGGTACGTACTCGTCTAGTGTGAAATAGACTAAGCTTTGAACGAAGTTATCGGGTTGTTCAGTCTACCATTTACGCTTTGTCGAAAGGGTTTATGATTCCCTCAGTGACCAGCGCAAGAAATGTAGTGAGTGTATAGCTTTCTGGTAGGATCGATAAAATCTCAGTAAAAGGCCCATTTTCAGGATTACGCGAGGAGACGAGTTCGGAAGGGCTACACAATCAGTGGCGCGTCGAGCATTCCGTGCGATCTCGGTGCGGGTGCGGTGTTTCGACCCAAATATTTTTAACAGAGCTTTTATTTTATTACGTACTAGCAGAGCCGAGCGTTTTGACCTATTTTAATATGCGCTTTTCAAATATCCACCGACATTGTTTCGTAAACTGAAACTGTAAATGTAGGCTACCGAGTTCAACAAATGAAGTCCAACAATGAAGGCGTATGAAGCTTTCACAAAGGACAGGAATTCCATAAATGTTAGAGTTTAGGATAAGGTTAACAAGCCAATGAAAGTTGTTTGTTAAGTTGTCAATATTATGTTAAGTATGACATGCATATTTATTGACAGTTTTAATATAATATCATATATTTTACGCAATGCGACCACGGATGTTATTTTCAAATTACACATACTTTCGTTATAATACATAACTACACGTAACACAAAACGGGTTTATAATAAACAAGGACAAACGGAATTTAATAACTTAGGTGAAAATACAGTAATCCATGAGAAGAACATTAGGTAGTGCTAGTATATAATGGTGCTCCCACATCACTGTTTGAAAATGTTTACAAACATTAGTAAACATTTTCTAAGCAAACATTTTCCTAACATTTGTTAGTAAATGTATTAGAGTTAGAAAATGTTTGTAAACATTTTTAACAGCCGGTATGGGAGCACCATAATATTGTTTAAAGACAAACCACAATTTTAAAAGCATTTATAAAAAGAAGGATGACGTGCGAATACATTTAAAAGAAGGTAGAGTTGCCAGTCATCCAATTTCGCCCGCTCTTCATAATTTATCAAAGTTGAAATTGCTTCAGAGGGTGATTCGATTTAAGAAGCTGAAAGCTTCGCCGATACAGAAATAATACAAAAATACTGGGATAAGTTGAGAGAGTACGGAGCATGCGTAACTTTGTCGGGGTTTGGAATACTTAGGCAATTGGTAATTACTTCTTGTTACAACATTCATCCATCACAGTCTATTCATAATTTGTAACAAGTTATACTAAGATCGACGAGTAGGTAGGTACTAACTTATTTCTTTCGTAGTTTTCTTGCCTCATTATTACATGATATTGGAATATTAGTTCCTCTTACCGACTAGATATGGTCCGATCCTGGACCACGGCTTGTCGTAGAGCGGGTCGAACATCTCGAACGGCTCCTGTATCCGCGCCTTGTATTGATGCCACACTGAGATGTAGATGGTGGTTGCCCATGAGCTCAACAGCAACAACCCTAGCGATATCATCGCAGACTTTGGATGCCTGGAAACAGAAGATACTGTATAATAAACCACAACAAGAAATAAGACCAACAAATAAAAGATATGAAAACACGATACGCAAAGTTGGCCAAGAAAAGTAGGTGGCTCGTTGAATAAAGTGTATTACATTAGGACCGCGCTGGCTGAATACCGTTTCAAGATTCTACAAACGGATTCATAACATAAATCGGCTAAATAGTTCCTCAGAAGACTTGTTACGATTCAGTAAACAAACTTTTCTACTTTATAAAAGAGTGTCCACGGAAAAGAGGCAGCGAATTTGTACAATGTTTACAAGTTAGTAAATACGCAAAACTAGTGAAAATATACGCAAAATTATGTCACTGGATTTTATTTTTCATATGCAAAATTGTTACTTACTTCACAGAAATGAGTAGCAGTATAATGCCGACGACGTAGAACTGAGTGTCGTTAGCCATGTACCATGACCAGACCATGCACATTTCCCGCTGAGGGTACAAGTTGTTGATGTACAGCAGATTGCGCCACCAGTACTTATCACAAGTAATATGGTCGAATATCGCCGGCTCGAACACTGATCTGTCGTGAGTATACCTTAATGCAATCTCGTTAAGACCAATCACAAACCCATAAGCTGGGGTCAGTCTCACTAATCGATAGGAAAACAAAATGAGGAAGGACTTAATCATCGCCAGGAATTCTACTATGGAGTAAGTGCTGGTTTTCGGCTTGTCCAATAAATCCTCCTTAAAAGATTGTTGGCTTATCACAGAGACGGAGAGTGCGGAATTACTGAAGCCGTTAAGATTCTTGTTGATGTCCTGTTTGTCTTGCTGCTCAGCTTTTGCAGCCTTTTTGTCTTCTGTGCGTAAAAATAGAATAGTGACGAGTATCCCACTGTAACAAATGAGAGGACGTTATTGAAGATTCGTGTTACGAAGTCTATTTAATTGAAGGACCGTGCGGGATGGTCAGTTCGTGTATTACAAAGGATAGGGAGGCCGTATAAAAGAAATTGATAACTATTAAGCTAATGTCCGACCCTTTCAGGTCTTTCCTTTATCAGCTATCGTGGCAGAGATTTTTTATAAAATATAGCTCTAAAGTTCCCTTACGTACTGTCCCTTGCCTTAAAAAAATATAAAAGTCAGTAAAAAAATATTTTGAGCAATTTTATCATAATGCTATGTTTCAGAATGCTTTAGTTCTTATAAAGAACTAGCTGTCCTCTGCGGCTTTGCTCACGTCTACTGGCTACCTTCCTACCCATCTACCCTACCTACCCTACATACATGATTGTTGCGTAACTTAAACCGTTTACGCAGCGCACGCAACGGAAGCTTTCAAAAAGGAATTTTGTTTTGTGCCCGTTTTTGCAACATTTTTCATTTATGCGATCGATCCTATTGGTCGTAGCGTGATGTTATATAGCCAATAACCTTCCTCTATAAATGGACTATCAAAAACAAATAGTGTTAAATATTTTTTCAATTCCAACCCGTAGTTCCTGAAATTATCGCGTTCAAACAAACAAACAAACTCTTCAGCTTTATAATATTGGTATAGATATGCACACTAGTGCATACTACTACATCTTCACCATCTACTGTAGATAATCATCATAAATTCAGCCCGTCCTATCCACCCACTGCTAAGTATCCATCATCCCTTTTGTTAACTTTAATCGTATCAGCTTTTATAGCTAATAAAAATAATTTATCTACTTGATTACATCGCCCAAGTGAACCACATTAATTTGATAACACGTACGGAGTTACCCTTGTGCACAGCCCTGGGTATAAGGACCGAGCCTTATACCCAGGGCTGTCAAACTCAAAAGGAGGAAAAACAAACTAAACTACTCGAACTGCCCAAATAAATTGGACATTGTTATAACTACTCGTATTGTGTTATGGTTATACGTGTTTTGATAAGCTCCCGCTTCCATAAATACAAATATAGAGTCAGGTAGCGAAACACTGCGCAATTTTGTTGTTACTTTTGTTCTTTTACGTGTACCAAAAACAATAATGTAAATTGTCATGCCAATTTGTACAGGACACAACATGACACAAAAAGGTCAACCTTGTTCGCAAAAATAGATTGACAGCCCTAGTAGAGTATCTAAAATGTATCTGTATGAAACAGTTTTATGAGAATCGAAATTGATGTCCGTGGCTTATACCACTCCAAAATCTATAACTATCGGTAACTATTCTAAATTGACACCGGCGGGCGTTTGCAGTCCTTTCGGACGTAATTGGATTTGACGGTCAAACAGTCTGATGGATATCAAAGCAGATAAGGGTTTCATTGTCGCTCCGATGGAAGCTCAGCTAATCGCTAATAAAATATTCATTTGTGTTTGATCGTAATTAAATGTTTGTGAAGCGAAAATGTGTGGACACTTGGACAGTCCCGTGGGTAGTCGTAGGACCGGAACAGAATATAATTAGGTGACCATTTCAACATACTGAGATTCCCGCGTGTACTCGGAAGGCACATTAAGCCGTTGGTTCCGGATGTCATTTGAAGATCTTTGACAGTCGTTACGGATAGTCAGAAGCCTGAAAACTGACACCAGTCTTGCCAAGAAGTATCGTGTTACACAGTTACTGGGTGGTGGATGTCAGACAGGCAGTCGCTCCATGTAAAACACTGGTACTCAGCTGAATCCAGTAAGACTGGAAGCCGACCCCAATATAGTTGGGAAACGCTAGGCAGATTGATTGTATTTGATTTGTTCGTATCAAAGGGTTAACACAAGATTTATTTTGATAAATCTACATAAATAAATAAACACGCCTAAAATTATAATTGAGGTCAAGTCGGCATTGTTCCCTCTTATAAGAAAGTTAACGAAAGTTTTTGTTTTACATCTTCGCGGCTAAACGTTTGAAACGATCTTAATGGAATGTTAGAACGGAATTTCGAAACACTGGCAGGTATAAAATGAGGTAAGTACAAATCTTTTATGCTTGAAGAGCTGCAGGCAAAATTTTTACTGTCAGTTATAAAAATGCCCCTAAACCGAACTTCTTGACGCATATTACATAAGTAGATAAATTAGGAAAATGCGATTGTATGACTATGAAGTTTACGAGGTTATGAATATTTAGTTTGTTTACTTTCTATTTCTTCTCAAGGCCAATGTTTAGTAAGTAAACGCATTAAATAAATCTAGTTAACATTGTTATATACATTTTGTGTGTGGTTTATAATCACGTAACCATGAAAAATCTGGTATGATCATCTTACGCATGGATTTAAATTTGTAATGATTATGGATACGTGCGTATGGCAATCAAATCTTGCATTCGGTCATATTGCGCTATAGTATAAACCATGTTTTATATTAATTTATATGCTAAAAGCTTAAAGCTAGAATCTTGCAATAACATATCGAACAAATTATGATGAAGGGCATTAGAATCTTAGACATTATTACGATCAAAACTACGGCTTCTATATTTATTGCGTATATCCGATCATTTCTCAATAACTTTCCGAAGACAGAGAGACTACCTCTCTGTGTAAATTACCAATAAAGCAGGGATGCTCTAATCTAAGATTGCCTAAAGACGGTTTAACTTTCAACTTACTGACGTCAAAAAATATACTGAAAATATATACAGCAAAAGATAATTTAAAAGAAATTATATCGAATGATAGCATGTTGGCCGGTGTGTCCTTTGACAGGGGAGAATGCAAGAAAAAAAACGCGTTGCTCCGACCCCAACTAACATGGCATAAGAGCAGGAAAAATGGTTTGTTGGTAAAACAAGTTTAGGTATGAACAAAATTTTTGATTGGACCCTCTTTTAGGCAGATAGTGGCACGAAGATGATATAGAGACGAGTTGAAGAGCACATAACATCACGCCTGTACTTTCCAAAGGGTTAGGCAGAAGTGGACGTATAGCCGCAGTATAAATATGGACGGACAGTACGCACAAACGCTCTAAACGGCACACTCACATAAACATGTGCATCGACGAGATTCCTAAGTTGTCAGTAGTAGTTTCCGTACTGTTTGTCCATATTTATACTGTGGTATAGTACAACCACACACACAGACACAAATAGAAAAAAAGTACTAAAATAAACAGACCTGATAACAAAGAAGGTGTCGACACAGTAGGACGCGTTGCCGACGGACTGATACCAGAAGTTCCTCTCGGTGATGACGCGCATGGTCTTGTTGTCGGCTACGTAGAAGATGGTCAGGTACGTGTGCACCATTATCACCCAGATCACCGACATGAACCTGGAAACATGGATAGTGTGAGGTATCGTACAGAGCATAGGTTTCATATGAACTGACTTGTTGTAACTTCAAAGTTAAATAAGTATTATGAACTAGCTACCACCAACCGCAACGGCTTCACCCACTTTAAAATCGAGATTTATTTATTATTTACTTTATTGTACACCATAAGTTACATTTAACACATAGTTTAGTTTATATTTATTTTTATTGTTTATACCACGGTAACAAACAACCGGGGTAAAAAATATGCTAATCTAGGCTATGACTATCTGTGATCCAAATTTTATCCAAGTCCGTTTAGCCGTTGAGTCATGATTTATTGACAACGCTCCAAACATGCAGACTATCAAATATATAATCCCATCCCACTTCCTATATTTTTATAAGTGTGAAATATACGATATGAACGAATCTAGAATTATCGGTCTGACGTGGTTGCTGCCAGCCAAGATTCAGCCAATAAGATCTACTCACTAAAATAGGAATCCTAATAATATACTCTTACTGTACTAACCAACTGATCATTACAGTGGAACTAATTATTATAGTTTGATTAACGCTGAAAACTAAGTACATAAATCTATCGATTGTACACCTACGTCCTACACTATTAATGAGCTAGCGTACATTGTAAGTTTGAATACTTAGAGTACAACCAATATCCATTTAGTTAGAAAACCTACATTTACCTAGGAAAACTAATCAAAAGCGCGTAAAACTAAACAACGGATCAGAACACGCTCCAATCAGACTTTAATTCAAATACTTTAGATCAACGGCCACTTTGTAGAAGAGTAGATTCGAGATAAGCAGCGGACACACTGGCATAAAACAAAATGATTGGGACTGTAACATTTACATTCATATACTCACATAAGCTGAATCGGGACGAAAAAAGTTTCGTAATAAAATAAACGTACCTCATTCCGTGAAGACAAGTGAGGGCCCCGTCGTTGGGAGGGTCCGTGCTGAGGATGGTGCGCCCGTTCGACAAGATTGAGAACGATAATAGCACCTCCGACCATACCCCTGCACACGGAAAAGAATAACTTGAATTGAAATAAAGATAACTCCGATTAAAGGATCTCAACTTCAAAGTTATCTGAGAACGTTTTCCTAGAACAAAGTAATTGCTTTGATTCTTGTTTCAGATTTATTAAGTTGACTTTGCTATTTATTTTAAAGAGTTGCCATACAAACAATCGCAACTCGATTGGGTAACATTGTTTCACAATGCATACCTGCGACACGGTTTTGTAAAATAAATCTGGAAAAGCATTTGTGTGGGCGTTGGAGAGATCATAAAACTGGAGGCCGTGAGTCCAAGTAATTACTTCGGAGTTTTTACTACAGACGGTAATATACTTGTAGGTGAATGGCGGTGTAACATATACCAAGGTACTTGGGCGTCACATTAGCTTAAATTTAGTCTAATACTCATTACAGTGAAAGATTGTCTCAGGGGAAATGCCGTCACCATCAGATTAATGTCCTCCTGAGTTGGATAACTTGTTTAGCGTAGACCTATAGCCACGACATTAGGGTTAATTAACATGCTATTAGTAACGAGAATAGCATTAGTTATGTTTCATAGCATCGTCGCCTGTACATTCGCTCCATGGTAGTAACTGTATCAACTATTAAGGTTATGTATGCAGGTAATGCTGGTTTAATCGCGGAATGTAAACTCCCTTATTCCCAAACCGCGACAATTATTCCTGTGTTTAATTTATTAGGCGAACGTTTATAACGTTACCGAGTTTATATGTTATAGAGAATTCATAACCTTCAATACCTTTCTAGATGTGTATAATAAAATACGTTTGAATACTTACGATAAACTCTCACCAAATGTCTTACGTACGTATAATATATGCTTGCTAAATACAAAACCCACTGTCGTAATTTGCAAACTGGTCTCAAAGTTATGTCTCTCAGCTCAAAACTATTGTACTCCTTGACCTTATGACTTCCAACTTATTCAAACTTCTTAATTGTCGGCTTATGAACAAACTTTATTTTCAGAGCTATGAAGAATTGGCAGGTTTTTTGTATACCCGAACAAAGTGTAAAGTTTCGTCAGTTCTTAAAATAATTTCTTTGCATAATTCCTTGAATAAATAGTTTCGTAATTTGATCATTATCATTTGGGAATTTTCTTGAGGGTTCATTACTTTTAATATATTCTCATTGTGTTGGAAGAAAATAAATAAATTTTGGGGTCCCTACATCATCCCGGGCTCATTGTCTTCTTTGTTTTTGTGTGTAGTGTTCTTTGTTTGGGGACCATTAAAATGTATATGTTGTTGTTGTATATGTTTCTTAGCTTCTTAATTATTATCAGAAATTGCTCCGCGACCTCTAAAGCGCGAGGGTTCTTTAAACACAATTCATCATCATATTTAACTTCGCTTATAGTGTCTGTGTAGTTGATCTGTAATGATATAACTCGCATTAGGTACTCACCGCAAGTCTCCCGTCGAAGGTCCCTATCGGCATTGTCTGCGCTCACTGGCTTCCCATCGGCAGCCGAGACATTGTTATTAGCCTGCAAATATCGTGACGTCAGAAGTGTTCATTGCCTATGAACAATGGAAGAGCATCCAACACTTTTCACATAATTATTCGTTTGGCAAGAATTCGACAAGCATTTCTAACGATATAAACCTAAATGCTAAGTAGATAAGTTTTTGTCTAATGAATTAGTAGTTATTTATATTTACAGCTAAGTTATGAAATGGATTAACGCCAAAGAAAAGGAAAGAGATATAAAATTAAGATCCATTGAATTAAAAAGGGCATTTAAAACATAATAAATCTTTGCTAGATGTAAACAAAATCTAACTGCGACATTCAATTAACGCCTCTCCCGTTTTTATCAAGGTCGTTAATCGCGTGTCTACGATAGCGATGTGCCGTCCACGTCCGTATCCTCACGATGATATGGTTACTTGATGATGATAATGGGCCCATTTACAACACTGATAACATTTATTTTCTGTTTCGTAGTACATTTACATTGATACCGACTATTTTCGGTTTTGAAACATTATCTTTATTAAATTAATTATGTCACACTTAATATAAAAGCAATTATAATTTTGGGCTTACCTTTGTTTGATCTACCCACTCTAAAGTGTGACACAATGAATACATAGGTTTATCACCATAATTGGGTGTTCGTAATTAATTTCCGCTCTACGTTAATAATGGAGAGTTTAAATTTGCCTATTAATTGAAATATCAATGCCGGCTGGTGTGAATATAGGAAAAATGTGGACCAAACATTGAATGGCACAATAGATTCGCTCACCCAGACGGTTGATGCGATGCCCTGGTTCAACGGGTCGTATTTATCAATGCTGCTATAACATCCACACTTCTTGATATAGCTTATTTGTGGTTGCGATATGGTTTAAAATGAGTAAATCTAGTACCAGAGTTATAGCAGAAAAGTGAGCTTAGAAGAATATAAAACCAAACTTCCGTTTTGATTAAAACATAAAAGTCATTCTGAGAAAGGACGGTTCAAAAAATACTTAATAAAAATTCAATGATTCCTGTTAAAAAGTTGGAGATTTTAATATTTGAGTGTGTACGAAACTTTTCGGTTTAATAATAAATGTCCCTTGACTGTTTCGTAGACCGCACAATGTCGTTCGGACTTCGGTCACGTTTGTTTTGGGCTTATTTCAATTTAATTTGTATGGAGCCGCTGGCTGAAAAATACGGTGACCTTTCGCCCTGGCACGGGCGTGCCTGGTTGTAACACGCCATGCTCAATCACACGCTATGTTTAATGAAACACCTCTGTGGTTCGGTGAAAATGGTTTTTCCTTGTTGTCGCAATCACGTTTTTGCGGGTCATCCTAATTTATTGCTATCGGATGGTCGGAGCAGTCCTCATAACGAGTAGGACGCGGCCCTATTTGTGGCACATCGAATTTTGGAAAAAGTCTAGCTATATATAGCTTCCTCCTATATTCGCAGTCAGTTCATCTTCGAGTACAAATGGAATCAGTAAATTGATAGTTTTATCTTCTCATTTACTGGCATCGATCTAATCGAGGCATTTTTTCCGTTATCATGGTGATTGTTCGAGTGAAAGTCCTTCAAACTCGCTTCACCTGTCACCAGGTGTGGCACTCTAGCAATAACCAAAAATAATAATTAATGGCATATTCCATCCTCAGATCAAATAAAAAGTCAAGATAGAACGTTGCAAACAACAAAGTGAAGCCGGTTCAAACTATGCCTTTCCGTTTAAAGATACAATTACAAGCGCACACGTACAACGAAACTACCCCTAAGCTTGTCAGTTGAGCTTTATTATTTGATCTGTGAGCTCGAATGACCAGCTAAGGCGTAATTTCGTTGTACTTGAGTGCGTGTAATTGTGTATTTGTACGGCAAGGCATAGTTTGAACCGGCGTCACATTGTTGTTTGCAACGTTCCATCTTGACAATTTATTTGATCTGAGATTCCATCATGTTACTGGCAGGTGGCTATAAATACTGATTGCTGTCAAAAAGGAAGATATTATAAACGAAAGTACCAACAGGTTGCTTATGGTTGACGTCAGTAGCCACTTCGAGGTCGTCGTCCTTCATCAGCCGGTACTTGCGCTCCAGGTAGCCCTCATACAGAGACCCCAAGAACATCAGGATCAACACCAGGGTCACCACCGTTCTGTAACAAGATATAGCTATTAGAAATGGTAATAAAAGAGATAACTTGAAGTGACGACGAATAGAGATATCAATACAAAAGAAGACATCAGGGCAGGAGGATGATACTCGTATTAGAAAGAATTTGAAATGGTCACCTAACCTACTCGTAGTAGGTGTAGCTTTATGAAGAAAGTGAATAAACTAAAAACTTCAAGATAAAGTTTCTAAAAGCATTATTTATTCTAAGAACATTCTGTTTCCAAAAGTTCTATATATAGTTCAAGTTTACTGAATTTCACCTAAAATCTTTGAAGACATTGTTAGTGTTAAAACTCTTAACATGATTTAAAATTGAACAGCTTCCAAACATTTCATAACATGTAAGCACGGCGACAGCCATGAGAGGCTGTAACGAGCTTCTTGGCACTCGTTCAGAACCTTGTTTAACTACTAGGATTTTGGCAACCTCACATTTTAGCGCAAAACAGTCAGCAACCACACATTTGAGTAAAGAACCAAAAATAAAAATGAGAGCAGTGTGAACAGAGCATAAAAAGTGTTATTGCTCGGAGTGTTGCCATTCCTATCTGTTGAAATTATTTTTGAATCCAGAAAGCTAATGGTCTACGTGTTTTAAGGTTACACTAGTCGAAAATTCTTCCATACAAACGTAGTCCAGAGATTACTCCACTGTTTGACGAGGTACGTTCAAAATAAAAAATGATATCAATTTGTCTCATCATTATCTAGTCCTGTATGGAAACAAAAATATAAAAAAACAATACATTTGAAAGTTATGAGCTTCGAAAGTTCCATATTTCAACACTAATTTTAACGCATCTTTGGGCGGAAATAAATACCATACGAAGAAAGAAAATTGCAAAATGGCCTCCATACAGGGATAGATTAGTAATTCAACAATGCAAATAATTTTATTTTGAAAATATACATTGAGTAGTTTTTTGATGATATCTAGACTCCCAAAGGTCTGTTCACAAATTTTTGCACGTTCGTTTTCGTCCTAAATCATCATCCATTTCGCTACAAATTTTAAAAGTTCTTATCTATACGAGAACTAGCTTCTTACTGCTCATCACAGCATCAATCTCTTTCGTGCGTTTTGTCGGATGAGACAGCATGCATTTTAACCCCGCGCACAAAATAGTTCGTGCCAAAATAGACAGGGGCACCCTAAAAGAGAATTTAAATTTTGTGTTCTCCTTGTGGAATAAGTGCGTGACCGTTCATACGTGATCGTAATATCTCTGTTACTCTGGGGTCGCATTGCTAAACGGATCATTTGGGAAATACATCTTCGGCTTAGATGTTTCGGCATCAGTTTTTGTAAAGGGTTTGTCAGACAATAGTATCGTACGATGCTAATGTGTTGGAGTTATAAATTAATGATAGTTTTGACCTTAACAGAGACATTTGTTTAGTAATAGGCTTCGAGTGCAGTGAATGTGTGACATTCAGAACATTCTATACCTACTATGTACGTATACGTGATGCCTGTGTCTGTAGGTCAAGACCTCAAGACTAAACAAAATATGCAATGTCGGTTTCTCCACCATCAGGACAACCCAGTAGTTATGTTAATTAAATCGGACTCATTATTACACAATCATTAAAAGCTAAACTAGTTCTTAGTTAGCTTTACTTAAAATAATGGCCATGTGCGAGACTTTTTCACAGCAGTGTGACATTATAGGTCAAATAAATAAATATAAAAAAGTTAACCAACAAGAAAATATACCTAAACACAAAATTGCGTTAGAAAAAATACTCGATGTGTGAGCAATTTTGAAAGCTGCACTTGTTTGCTAATACCGAAAGCAAGACACATGTGTTCATAGATATTACAAACATACAATACTCTTTTAGTTTAAAATATTTGTCGAGTTGTTGCCAAAATAATACTTTCTGAAAATGCGCCAAAAAAAAAACTGTTGTTTTTCAGGCAATTTGAAACAGTCAGGTTCGGCTTCCGGGTCGAAGGGGATTCAGTTCAGCAGATAGAAACACAAAGTTGACTTTGCAAATATTTAATCAAACTAATTGTTTTACTTTTACTATTCTAGTATTAAATAAAAATCTGTCTGCAAACATGGTCTGCACCTAAAAAATCGACACGTTTTAAACATTCAAAAATATTCTAAATTTGTATTTATGTTCCAATCCAGCAAGAATTTTTTTCTACCAACCTGCATATTTTAAGGTTCCCTGCAGCAGATAGGCACAGTAAGGCGTTGTTGCAAAATACGTTTTACATACCCATTTGTTTAAAATACATATTCTGTATTCATATGTCAGTACTCGACAACAGAAATTAATAAAATAAAATAAATAATTTATGCAAGCATTTGTTAGCACTCAGAATTAAGTATTTAAATACTACAGCCGTGACATAATTATTATGTCTAATGGGCATAATAATTGCTGAAAATATGCAATATAAAATCTTATTCTTTTTTGCAGTAAATTAAAATGTTAATGTATTTATGGTCAATATATTAATTCAAAGTTTTCACTTGTATATTTGTATACTTGTTTTCACTTGTAGATTTCTTTTATTTGGGTTAAAGACCAATTACTTATCATTCCTATACTCCATTTGAGATAACATTAGACATTTAAATAATACCATTTTACAGCCCGTTCAACCGATTTTGACTTATATTGCGTTGGTGATGTGACAAATGGCAGTTGTAGTAAACAGTTAGTTTTGGTAACAGGTTCATGCTTCTTATACTATCCTTATATTTACGTGATAGAACTCAAAATTGGTTGAACGGAATGTAAAAAAAGGTTATAGAAATTTCTAATTTTATTTTAAACCAGCTGACCCGGCAAACTTTTTTTGCCATAAAAAGACCAAAGATTTATCTACCCTACCCTACCCTAACCTACCCTACACTACCCTACCCTACACTACCCTACCCTACCCTACCCTACCCGACCCTACACTACCCTACCCTACCCAACCCTACCCTACCCTACACTACCATACCCTACCCTACCCTACCCTACCCTACCCTACCCTACCCTACCCTACCCTACCCTAACCTACCCGACCCTACACTATCCTACCCTACACTACCCTACCCTACACTACCATACCCTACCCTACCCTACCCTACCATACCCTACCCTACCCTACCTATAAACCTCACGGAGCCCGAGACCTTTCCAATGAATGCAAAACCATGGAAATCGGTTCGTGCGTTCTAGAGTTATAGCCAAAGTTTTACACAAAACTATCCAACCTCCCACTGAGGTTAGGGAAGGGGGATATCCTTAGCGTATAAAAAAAAAATAGCCTATGTCCTTTCCCAGGTCTCAAACTATCTTCATACTAACTTTCATCTAATTCTGTTTAGCGGGTTAAGCGTGAAAAGGTAACAGACAGACAGACATAACGAGTTACTTTCACATTTATAATAATAGTATGGATGGAGTATAGTTATTAATTAGGTAAATGTTCTCGGAGTTGTAAATCAACCCCGAATGGGTAGGAGATAATGTAGTCCCTGCTTTCATCAGTGATTTACATAATACGCCATAGGCAGTGCCATGAACTAATTAATTAGATATTATTAGCTAGCTCTACATAATACCTATCTATCTGATTTGATCAGTGTAATTAATCTAGTTAATTAAGTTGAACATTGAACTAGGTAGTAGGTTAGTAGTTGTTTTGTGAGAGTATTTCAATGCTCAAAATTGTGTAAGATTTTTTGTATTGACTAACTATTTGGTACCTTGCCGTACAAATTGCATCGTTTTGAGTTCATGCAGCCACTCACAAAAATACCATCTACATAATATGATTAATACAGGTATTAATAATATTCGTTCCGAAGTAAATTCAGAATAAGACTAGCTCTTGCAAAATTCAGTATGTCTAAACGATTATTCAGCTATCTAAGTAGAATCTAACTACCAACAATTGGATAATTTACATTCGTTTTTAGATATAAACACTATTCCTATCATTACTGCAATTGTATGTCAAGTACATCAGCTCAATAGGACCACACACTAAACAAAATACAACCACAAGGCCAGCAGCCTTTCAAGACTTGACTCCATCTTTTGTTTGGAATATTGGACATCATTACTTAAAGCACGAAGGGCCTTGCATAACTATAATAGGGAACTACACTTCCTTTCCAACCAATGAAGCTCATAGCTACCTTTAGGTATCTGCTGGTTTTTGAATAATAACCGTAGAAAATTGTGTTGAGCAAGAAATCAAAGTTTTGGATAAGCGAGGAAAAATCCACCAATTGAATTACTCCATAATTAGTAAGAAGTAATTTTATTGATCGTTTTTTACCATCCCACTCCTCGCTGGGGTAAAAAAAACCAGCCGTTTAAGCTGGTCACATGACAGCATCAGCTATAAATAACAGCATCTTACCCTAATATCTGCAGCTTAGGGTCAGCGAAGAGGTCATAGTCGCCAGGTACAGGGCGCACGTTGAGGGTGCTGAAGGAGGCAGCTAGGCCTGTAATGGAGGCCTGCGCAGAAGCGGCGCCCTCCGCGGCGCTTAGCAGCAAAGTGATGGCACCTTTGTCGCAGGAGGCGGGGACGCACTCGCCGACCAGCATGAGTCTGCTCTGTAGGGAAAAGAAGGAGATTAATGGAAAAAGATATAAATAAAATCTCGTCGACCAAGTACAGACATGTTTAGCGAAGAATGACAAGAAGAACCGACCTCAAAAAATGGGATAAGGCTAGGCAAAGAGAGAGTGGGCCAAGTGACAAAGAAACCTGGAGTCCTCGACCAAATTCCATTTATCAGCGATTGAAAAATGTATGGATTTGAAATCCCCTATTGAGATGTCTCGCGGTCTTACCTAAACTTTTTGGGACTTTAACAATAGTTATCGCTGCTAGAATACGAAACAATACAACACTAGTTATCATTTTGTCAGACTATCTAGAGCCCATAATATGTCCATTTATTGGACCATCTACAGGTCTACCTGCTGGCGCCAAGCTATAAGGGTTTAATTAATCGTCGACTCGAAGAGAAGAAAAAGTTCATTTATTTTGTTGCTATTCTGCGTTAGGATAAAAAAGATATGCGTACATAAATTTGCCGATGATGAGCGATAGCTTACGAAGCGTTTTATAATTATACAAACAGAAGGTTGCTTTAATTATGTTCAAATACTAAAGCCAAGCCAGCCAAGTCTGAAAATGAACATGGACCTCTTTTATCTGTTCTGTGGACAAAACCAAGGTGATGTTGAATGTTACACCCATGTTACACCCACTCCTATCAAGGTTAGAGACTCTACACTCGAAGTTGTGGACGACTATGTCTACCTGGGACAAACGATCCAGTTGGGTAGGGCCAACTTAGAGAGAGAGATCAACCGTCGAATCCGACTCGGCTGGGCAGCGTTCGGGAAGTTGCGCGTTGTCTTCTCGTCCAACTTACCACAGTGTCTCAAGACAAAAGTCTATGACCAGTGTGTGTTGCCAGTGATGACATATGGCTCTGAGACGTGGTCGCTTACAATGGGCCTCATCAGAAAGCTTATAGTCACTCAAAGAGTAATGGAGAGGGCTATGCTCGGCCTTTCCTTGCGTGATCGAATCAGAAATGTAGAGATCCGTAAGAGAACCAATGTTACCGACATAGCTCAAAGAATTGCCAAACTTAAATGGCAGTGGGCAGGGCACATTGCTCGCAGAACGGATGGCTGATGGGGCAGAAAGGTTCTGGAATGGCGACCGCGAACCGGAAGACATTGCGTTGGAAGGCCTCCCACCAGGTGGACCGATGATCTGGTGAAGGTTGCGGGGATGCGCTGGTTGCGAGACGCACGGGACCAGTCAATGTGGCGACGCTTGGGGGAGGCCTATATCCAGCAGTGGACGTATTTCGGCTGATATGATGACTAAAGCCCCAACATCGATCGGGTTGGTTAAGCAAGAGAAAAATCCGGCCAAGTGCGTGTCTAATTCGCGTACAGAGGGTTCCATATAAACAGCTACATTCACCAAAATAAATAGGTATCACTACTAACGTAACAATTGTAATTTAAAGCTTAATTTGACGCAAACGGAGCCCTGAGTCGAAAATTGGTTTTCATAAGCCCGTAATATTTTTGAATGACCTATCTAATGATACCCCACACCATGGCATAAACAAAAAAAGAAAGAAATAGCCTGCTTTAGGCGTACAGTAGGTACCCTAAATAAAAATTACATCCTTTTATTTTACCTCAATGTCGGCGTGAGTAATATGTATATCCATGCTAAATAATAGCTTTCTAGTACTTAGAGTCTCTGAGCTAAGCTGTGGACGGACGGACGGACGGACAGACAGACAGACATGGCAAAACTGTTCCTTATTGCTGAACACTAAAAACTGCTACGGAACCCTAAGAAGACAGAAACGACTTTGTTTTTCTTCAACATGCGGGATAAAACTCGTGAACAACATTAAATCGGTCAATGAAACAGTTGCCTGAAGCGCCAATTAAAAACAATATGAGAGTTTTGAAAGGTTATCCATTACATGCCCGGGTCCAATCAATTGCCTTAGCCAATATTGGCCCGATAAAGTGTAATTTTCTTCACTTGGCTAATTGGTAATCAAATATAGTCCAGTTTTGAGTTCATGGCTTTTGAAAAGACGTTTTTAAATTTTCGAGCAAAACATAATATAATCTATTGATGTAATTCATTCATGATCACTGAAAGTGTGGACTAATGGAAAAAAAAATCTTATCAAGTTTGTTTACCACATCTAAGGAAAAAGACACCAGATCCATACCTAAACTGTACTGTGTACCGACTTGTCCATAAATATTTGGCACCATTTTGGGGTCAAGCTTGCTCAATGCACTCCATTCATTAAGCGAGCAAAACCGGGTGACCTTTGCGTAAGCTCACATAGGTAATTGAATGTCAGTCAGCTTGACGAATGTACCACACGATGTATCGGTGTACCAGGGAAGCAGACGTCAGCTGAAGGTTCCCATCGCTTTTCTTCGTCTTTAAGGCATTACGTATACAAATGCTACGGATTTTTCTTTTTCAGTCTACGAGCTTTCCGGCGATGTTTTGTTTAAAAATTTGTGACAATCCGGTGTAAAAGGTTGTCTTTAACTTTGTCTGCACACCTATGTTAAGGATCGTAAAGTTTTAGCTGGTTTGCTTAAACGACCTCTGTGTTTTTTGTGTAAAGTTGTAATGTGGGTCGATTATACAATTTGGATTTGCAAATAGTAAAATGGTAAAATGTTTGCTTTAAATATCTTAAATAGCTATGTCATCGTATGAAAGCCACTCTAATAACTTATACTAGGCCAGTGTCAAAACGACACTAAGTGGACTTTAATACCAGGTCATTAGGTATCGCAGCACTCATTAGCTGCCAAGTTCTGACAGGTTCTGGCATCATGTGATTACTAGTATGGTTGGCTGGTTTCGCAACAACAGCTAAATTGCTGTTGATTTTTCACTGATGTTGACTAATATATTTAGGTACTTAGAATTGTACAAAACTATAAATATAGGCGGTAGTAACTTTGTTAGGTCGGTCGGTCCTACAGGAACCGTACACTCTTCTAGGATTAAAATCCTATCGCAATCAACTACTTTTTTTTACCTTTGGTTAGATTCTTTTACCGATTGTTTTGCGAATGTGTGAACATCAACAGTAGGCCCTATCAGAATATCAGCGCAGCGTTATTACTTTTTTTGGATATCGCTGCACATGCTGAGATAGGAGCCTTTTTGGTCTCGCACAGGGTTTTTATTTTATTATTGTTTAAGTGTATGCTTATTTTCTTGTGTCTCCTGTGCGGGTCAAAAATGAATATTTTTCTTTCTTTCTTTCTTTTTTTTCTTCTAGATTTCTAGATACTTGTTAACATTTGTTAACTTTTTATCTCGTTTTACTTTCTTTTTTTCTTTTGTAAAACAAAAAAACAACAAAACAAAAAATATGAACATTTTTTTAGTTTCTTACGACTTATTGTCATGCCTACGTTGTCCTCCCATATCTAAGTACTAATGCATAATTATCATTAATATGGAAATATTGAAAAACCTAACCATTTAAAAAAAGTAACCGTGGCGTTTCGGGCCGGTTCTTCTCCATAGGAAATGACCAACCCGAACCGTGCACCTTTTGTCGAAGTTTTATAAGTGCCCATGTAGGCCAGGCCTATGTGAAATAAAAATAAAAAAAATGATATAGATAATATTAGTTACTTTACATCAGAGTTTTCGTCTTCTGGTTAATTCCTACCTATTTCCAGAGATTACCCTTTATTAATATGGAAACTAACAATATCGTATATATTTCCAATAAATGTTTGTTCCTAAAAATAACCCACCATATCTTCTAACCTTAAAGTAATATCAATTCATCAAAGCACTAAAGATAATTCACCTAAATGTACAAACTTCAATAACCACATAATATTAGTGAAGTAAGTTCCGTGTTCAAGTTCTATATCCCGTTAATAAATGTTGATTCATCCACGGCCCTCGCCTTAGGGGATCAAAACTTTCTGGCCATCATTAATCTATATATGTACTTAGATTGATATGTAATATTAATTTCTTAAATACGAGTATTTGTGAGCACTGTTTTTCTTATTTTCGTTAGCTGTTAGCTGATACTGCAGGAACACAGAGTATTTGCCATAAGACACCTCGCAAGCCTGGGGTCTTATAAATTAGAAATACCTGACGTACTCGATAAATATTAAATCAAATTATGCCTTTACATTAACCAGTCTAAATCAAATATCCCCGGCACTTAACACGATACGTTCTACTATGTATTTAAAACTCATTCTAAATTGAGTCTTACAAACCAGCAAGAACTATTTCTGCACAGCCAGCATGGAGTAAGGTTACTCAACACAACAGGCAACCTTCAACCAGTAAATATTTGCATAACTACAAACTACCCATGTCGAAGGTAGAATTTAGTTGTGACATATTTATACCTGTCTTTAACTTACATGAAAACAAGCAGGCACAGCCTGCGGTAAAGATTAACTAGAA
Organism: Orthosia gothica; assembly: GCA_949775005.1. Classification (NCBI taxonomy): domain Eukaryota; kingdom Metazoa; phylum Arthropoda; class Insecta; order Lepidoptera; family Noctuidae; genus Orthosia; species Orthosia gothica. The sequence goes on along the minus strand of OX459048.1, from coordinate 11,798,589 downwards.
GTCTCCACAAATATAAAAAACTAGCTTTTCCCCGCGGCTTCACTTCCAAGGCCAATCCCACGGGAATCGTTCGCATTTCCGGGATAAAAAGTAACCAGCGAGATTGTGTATTTCTTTTATCAGTGAACATTCATCCGTAATCGGATCAGATCGGATCTGTCTTTCCAGAGACTACACAAAATAACTATTAACAAACAAACAATTTTATATTTTTATGATATTAGTTTAGAAGACACATTGAAATATATTTCTTAGGTAATAGGGTAGTTGACCAACATTTCTATTTAGTCCGTCAGTTAGGAAACTAAAAATATTGGACACGTATTTTTCTTTTGTCACGTGAACAAAAAATTACGACTGTGCGCTACTCTTTATGCTGACAAAGTGACGTCATAAGCCCCCACTCCTGAACTTTGATGCGATTTATCATTGTAAATTTTTATTTATTATCAAAGCAAAAAAACGAGTCCTATATTATTTGATAATCTCACTGACGGACTAAATATATTTGATTTTTTTACCCAGGAAATAGTCCTATTCTTGAGCCTAAATCGGTAAAACTATCTCAGTCTGTCATCAGTTTTTATTTAAATGCTTGCGTTCAACCCAAGTACGTTATCCATCGGAAGCAGTCCAAGTTAACGTTTACGATGGTCATATAAATTCATATCATGGCTTGAAGCTTTGTTGCCTTCATTAACCGCAGGCAAAAAAGATCCGAATTTATCGGTTTCAGGAAAAACATCTCCTGCAGTATCCTGAATAGTTCCTTATTCAGGGTGATTTATAATTCATTGGCAATCTTTCATGGGAAGAAAGTACTCATGGCAATTAGCAACTTTTTGTATGGGGTCAACTTTTAAATAAGAACTAACCTCCTTTTTGTGAAGTCGGTAAAAAACAGTGGATCGTTCAGTAGTAGGTACATTTATCTTCGCATACCTCACTCGGTAAAATGCAAGTGACAGCTGTTTTATTTTGCGTTTTCAGGGTTGATACCATTTGTTCATATTCATAAATACTTCCAGCCTCTGAAAGATTGCCAACGACTTAAAAGTTAACCTTTTCACAAGCTTTATATTACCGTGCGTGTCCTGCAACTCGTAATCGATTTTTCAAGTCAGCACTTCCTGGCTTCCGATTAAGCTGAAACTTAGCATACTTATGTAACTTTGGAAACATTTAAATTAGCTTTTTATTTGATCTGAGAGCTCGACTGGCAAGCTAAGGCGTAGTTTCGTTGTACGTGTGTGCGTGTAATTGTGTATGTATACGGCAAGGCGTAGTGTTAACTGGCGTCTCCTGTTGGCAACGTTCCATCTTGACTTTTTTGATTCTGATTTGATCTGAGGTTTCATTATGAAGCCGGAAAGTGACCATAGTAACTCCTTAACCAGACAAAATTGCACCCTCGTGTTTGAGGTCATTGGATATACAAGCGATATTACATTCATGCCTACATTCTCTCCTTTAAGTTCATTAAAAGCTTGTTTTAAAAGATTTTTGTTTTAATTTTGAACTATGAATTCAGGACCCATGATATTATTTCATAGGTAACCTTTTCGCAGAAGCTTGCCGTGTTTTCTCACAAGACTGCAGGGAATAAGAGCGTAGCAAATTAAGTTGACTCTATCGCAGAAGGCTGAAATTTGCCGCGAGGTAGTAAAACTTTTATATTAAACTTTGCTGACGTAAGGGTGAATTAGGTCCACACTAAGGTATGGCAATTTAATGTGTTCTATTTGTCTTCTGTGCCCACATCATGATATTAATGGGATGGAATGACGACGTGTTTACGATTAAGATTTGAGTTTATTTGTTGTTGTATGTTTGGCTAGATTGTTATTGTATTTTTGTCAGTCATGTTTTATAACTAGCTGTCAATAAAATTCAACAATACTAATTGAAAAACAAAAAAAAAGTGTGGCTAAGGGTTTCAAATTAAGAATTAACGCCAAGACCGTGTCAAATCTTACTTTTATTCCAAAATTGGACAGATTTTCAGGCTAAAGTAATGTTTGTTTGACAGAGTACTCGACTAAAAGTTCTTAATTCAGAAATCGGGGGTACTATACAGAATGCGTTTTTCAAGTGAGTGTGGATGGGCAAATCCGAAATTATGACGATTAACGAAAAACATTCAAAGGTGTCACGAGCGACACCAGTGTTTTTTTTTTTTTTTGGAGTAAACTAAAACTGCATCATTGGTTTTTTTTTAAATCAATATTTCTAGTCAGAAATCGAACCCGTTGTTTTTGAAACACAAAAACACATGCTGTTTTATAACACCATTCGATAGTGTCGCCATTAAGGATAAAATTCTGCGAAGTAATGTCATACGGCAAGCTTAAGTAAAGACCTCATTCTTAACTAAATACTGTTTTGTAGGAAATCTACGAAGACTCGTATCATGGAATAGATATCATGTAAAATCTTTCGAGAATATTCTAAACGGAAACAAAATAATTGTAATGCGGATGTAGTACAATGCTTGAGTTGTTGGATCCGGCTATACTAAGCTTGTTTGAAAAAAATATTCATCACTTAATGTATAATAGGGAGGTACGTAAAACGTAGGAAAAAAAGTACACAAAGGAATACGAAAATCTCTCAAAGGGGTCATCCTTTATGAAATTTTCGCTTTTCCTCATAATTTCGAATTTGGCTATCCACGCCCACTTGAAAAACTCAGCCTGTATAACATAAATTTGTTTGATAAATACTCAACTCCTTCAGAATCATACAATAATCCAAAAGGTACTTCAAAAATAAATATTTGTTCTTTGAATACGTCTGCATGATTAACCTCAGAGATCAAAGAAGTCACGTAACTCGGATTGTATAGTCATTCAAATGCTGAGTCACGGAGGGAAAGCTTGAACTTCACGCAATCGGTCACATCTTCCCTCAAATAGAAAGCAAATCGTTGATAGTTGATGAAATATACGAAATTTTGCAACTACGCGACAGTTTGAATAAGTTTACATAAAAAGGTACTTCAAAACGTCTATTTGAAATGTATCATCAATATCAGTAAGCATATTCAAAGAAAAACAAAACAAGCGCTCATTTATGCCGATAACCGGATATGCAGAAAATATCAACTTATAAATTCAATTTTTATTCAATTTCTTTTATTAGGTAAAATAAAAAAAACCTACCTACTTACCTAGTTACTTTTCTTGCTATTCATCCATCAACGAGGTAACAAGAACGTTCTTCTATGTTGTAAGAAAAATAGTAGATTATTAACCAAGGGGATAAAGCAGTGTCTTTTGTCGCGGGTGATGATTTAAATTGCGAGCGTAACGAAGGACTCGAGGTTTACTCCCGAGCGTAGCGAGGGTGTTAAAAACTTAAATCACGAGTGAAGCGAGGGATTTAAGTTCACCCAAGACTAAGACAGCTTCATCACCAAGGAAAATAATCTACTTTTCGTACCATTTGCGAAAAAATTAACACAATGAAAATATGAGATAAGCATTTATTAAAATTAATGACATATAAAAATAAATTAAAATAAACTTAACGTTTATGTATTTGAAGAAAACATAACGCGGCAAATTCCTAGACATTAGTCTAGGAATTCGCCGCGTTTTTATTCAATCCCTCGCTTCGCTCGTGATTTAATTTTTAACACCCTCGCTACGCTCGGGAGTAAACCTCGAGTCCTTCGTTACGCTCGCGATTTAAATCGTCACCCGCGTCAGAAGACACTGCTTTATCCCCTTGGTAATAATCTACTATTATCGTTTAATTTAGTACGATTTTCTACAAAATCTCAAAAAACTAACCCAAAAACAATATCTTACCTGCGGCAAATGATCATTATCCACGGTCAGATTAATCTTGGCGACATAGAAGGTGGTGGGGAAGGGTGGTGTGTGCTTATAATACTCCGTCAGCTGCAAGTCGCGGCAAGCGTTCTGCGAGCCCAGCCAGTACTCGTTGCCAAACAACACGTTGGGGGTGTAGTGGCCTGATGCGTCGAATACTGGAAAAATAAAAAAAAACTTTGGTTACGAAAACATTTATAATCCTGATCTCAAACGAAAGTCCGATTTAGGAATATTGAGAGTAGATAAGGCAATAGGAACCCCAACTTGGAATATTTATTGACTCCTGCATGGCTAATTTCGGATGTGGCCCTGTCCTACAAAATCAAATGTGAAATATGTCTATACGGAGGGGCCAAAAACAAACAAGGCATTGTATCACTTTGCACCTTACTAGTTAGGTATGTCACTGATTGATCCTTGCCTACTTACTGCATACGTTTGTATTTCCGAACGCATTCAACCCGAATCTCTTCAAAGTTAAAGTGAACAGGTTTCTTCTTCTGGGTAAGCTCACTCTACCGTCTACTTTGTCTCTGTCACCTCTGACCTAGAATAGAGTGAAGAGCAAACCCAATTCAAATTAAAAAAAGAATCTGACCTAAAGCGATGTGAGTAGAACGGATGAGGCTATAAACAAACAAACAAATCCAAGGTAAAAATAGAAACACACGGAGAATTCCTTTTTCCTCTTTGTTATTGCTTGTCGAGACTATAAGGCGCAATACTTGTTGCCACGACTTGAGTCATGTTATTGTGTCTCTGAAATGCCACACACAAGATAACTGGGAAGAGGCTTACTAGCGCATTTTCACCCCAATCTCGTGCTTATACAAGTAAAGCACAAATAGAAAATATTTAAAAGATCAATTCGGTTTAGAACTTTTGTTTTACCAAGAGCTCGGTTGGAGTCGTGGTTGTGCCTACTTTGACAACATTAATCTTCCCACATTAGTCAAAGTTTTCTGATTGTTAATTGTTCTCTCAACAGTTGCCTTTTTTACCTTTACCAGAGTAGTGTGTTCATTTATAATAATGGATGAGTTGCTTCACTTCGTACCTACACCTCCTACAATCTGACATTATTGCACACAAGTGCAACATAATGTCGTCAAACTATTCCTGCGGTAAGTTTTAAAGCAGTTTCATATATGACGCTCTTAAGTGCTAGCTTTGACGTATTGCAGAATATAATTGGCTACAAAGTGTTTCGTACTTTCGTCATAATTCCCTACGGTCGCAAATTGCCTCAACACATTGTAGGATGTGTCGTTTAAATACTAGCTTTTGCCAGCGAGTTCGCTTAGTTATAGGTCACAAATTATCCCAAGTACCTACACTTTCATGGAGTCACACCCTTTGCCTTGCCGAATTCACTTACACTTTTAGGCAGCCAGTCATGATCTACCCGTGTACCAATTTTAATTCAAATCCTTTCAGCTTTTAAGGCATAAGTGATTAACAAACATTCAAAACCACAGACATAAATCTAACTAGATAACGCAAGTCCCTCGATCTGTATGAAAACTAAGCGTGCAACTTCTTTACACACAATTTAAAAACAAATTTACGTACCAATGAAAGAAAACATTTCCAATGCACGCGCACGTGCGCGTGCATTGGAAATGTTTAAATGCACGTGCATTTTGCACGGTTGGCGCAGTGGTTGAGCGATTGACTGCTGCGCTGCGTGTCGCGGGTTCGATTCCCGCACGGAACAAATATTTGTATGACCTACAAATATTTGTTCCGTACTAGTTGTTCCGGCTCTGGGTGTTGTGTATGTTTGTAAACGCACGCACGATACAGGAAGAAATTCCTAGTGTGGACCAACGTTTTAAAAAAAAAAAAAAAAAAAAAGCCTCGGCCAACTTTTTCTATACAGTATTTACAGCTCAATATGGCAAAAAAGGCATATTTGTAGATTTCAGTGGATCTCCGGTGCCGATAATGTCAAATGAAAAGCTCAAAGTACGATCATTGATCGTAATTTTACTCCGTTTTCTGACACGCGACGTACATACCGCGCATAATCGCGTCATCTAGTTAGATTTATATATCTGTGATCAAAACATTTAAAAACATCCATACGTACAGATTTTCACATTATTAATTTTAGTAAGACGAAAGACGAAAAAGAATTCAATTTCTTTGCCAAAAGTGTTTTCACGCTTGTAAACGACAGGCTATTAATATTATTCTTCGTTTTTGCGCCAAGGAAAGGCTCTGTGTAACTTGAAAGTAATAGAGCAGCAAATAAAACTACCTCAGTTGCCTATAACAAAAAATAAATTATTAAAAACCTAATTTTCATTGCAGTCGGGGGACGGTTCCTTGGAACAGTTCTTTACAAATCCCCGACTTTACTGAAATAATTTGTTTTCAGTAGAACAACAAACCGTCCCCCGACTACAATGAAAATATGAGTTTACAGTGTTCCACTTTTAACTTTTGGACAAGGCAGACGTGTTTTTTTTTTCATTTCATACATTTTAGTGATAAAACGACATATTTATTTATTTAATTTCTTTTGTTATTGTATTAGGGAACGAATGCATATTGAATACTACTCTTAAATATTTTTGTTATTTATGACGCAAGCTCTGACGATGATGATGAAGATTTTTTTTGCCGTTTTTATTCATGAACTAGCTGTGCCCGCGGCTTCGCTCCCGTCAACTGCATACCCTACTTACCTACCCTACCTACGCCTTACCTACCCTACCTAAGTTTCTACCTACCCTACTTACCCAACCTACGCCTTAGCTACCCTACCTACCTACCCTACTTACCCAACCTACGCCTTACCTACCCTACCTACCTACCTACCCTACTTACCCAACCTACGCCTTATCTATCCTACCTACATACCCTACTTACCCAAACAACGTCTTACCCACCCTACGCCTTACCTACCCTTCCTACCTACCCAAATTACCCAACCTACGCCTTACCTACCCTACTTACCCAACTTACACCTTACCTACCTACCCAACTTACCCATCCTACGCCTTACCTACCCAAGCCCTTTTTTTTTGGTTGGTAAATCATCCAATGACTACCCGTGTTCGTTCAGTTGCTTGAGCCGGGGCCGCGGTAACTCTTTTTCAAATTTATCCGCGACCCAGACAGGCATCGGCCCTAGCAGTCCCCGTCAATTTGTACCTACCTACCCTACTTGCCTAACCTAAACCTTACCTACCTACCCTACTTACCCAACCTACGCCTTACCTACCATACCTATCTACCCTACGTACCTTATCCGAATTTATAAAAAAAACCGGCAAAGTACGAGTCAAGCTTGCGCACGATGGGTTTGTTGTATGGGAGCCCCACTTAAATATTTATTTTATTCTGTTTTTATAGCGGCAACAGAAATACATCATCTGTAAAAAATGCATCTGTCTAGTTATCACGGTTCATGAGATACAGCCTGGTGACAGACGGATAGATAGACGGACCGCGGACTCTTAGTAATAGGATTCCGTTTTTACCCTTTGGGTACGGAACCCTAAAAAAGTAAAGACAGTTTTGCTGCCCGCCATCTAGTAGCTCTCCAGAACGCTGCACCGAAACGAAAACGTTGATTCGAAGTATAGGGTTGACACCCCGTGTCTACCTACCTACTAAATAATTATTAAAAGAGCTTGTACATAATATGTCTGCAAACTTTTTGATTCAAATCGCCGACTTTTATTTTCTAACAATAATAGTGAACGTTCTCCGACTTCTTTTTCCTAAATGTGATTAGACAAAATCACAATAAATATTCGTCAAAAAAGGTAGTAAAGTTTGTTCTTTGTGAAGATCTCGGTTCAGCGAACTAAGATCTATGAGACATCTCGCCTCATCTCAGATATGAAACTAGATTTGTGAAACCCATCCTAGAAAATTGCCCATCACTGTAAATTCTAATAAAATCTCGAAAAAAGAGCCTGAAGGCGGGAAAATATCATCAAATCAAATTAAATCTGCAATAAATTAGGATCAACACTCCTCGGTTTCGTTTTCATTTCAACTTTATGGTTTTTTGTTCTTATACTAATAGATGTTGTGTAAACAAAGGAGATAAAACGGTAAAATTACGACTCTTCAAAAGGAAGCGAAGCGATCTCATCGAAGTTTTTATTTAAAACGATGTAATTCGTTTAATCCCAAGAGTTAGGAGAAGAAGATCCTTTTATAGATTCCTCGACATTAAGAAATATAAGCTACCTTTTTCTGTCCTTTCCTTTTGTTTGTGTCTTGAATGTAAAATTATTAATGCTTCCAGTTAATTTATTTCTGAGAATTGAAGCAAAAATGATAATGTCTAAATCCTAACCCCTAGTCTATAAATGACATCAAAGAAACTAGTCAAGCACCGATCCCTAAATAAATTAATTCCAGAGTGGAGCTCAGATAAATACGGTCGTTTCAGTTGGCTAATTCTGTTTACAGTCTCGATTAGAGTAGTTACAACTTCCGCAAGACACAATAGAGATACAGACTGCCGGATACCCGGGGCTCTGCAGCCTGAGTCTGAGTTGCCGGATACTCGGATACCCGGATACTCGGCGGGTTGTAGTCTGTGGTGCTGCGCTAGATCCCAGCCTCGTGGAGCGCACTTCCAATGATTTATGGCCATCACACTTATTAATTCAGTGAAATATTGCTCTCTCTATATGAGCCCCCACAGGAGGTTCTATTATATCCACGCCTTAAGTGTTATTATAAGCTTCTGTGGTGAAGCGCCTTTTGTTAAAGGTATTACGTGTTATCTACACATTTTCAGCGCAATATTTTGTGTTATCAGCCAACTTTCGAAGGTTAGAAAATTTTTCGTTCATGAAAACTAGTATCGGATCCGTTCAAGCTTGGGTACAAAGGTATTATTTTATGTTTCTTTATAAAAAAAAGCTACGATTTCTGCTTTATACAGTTTTACTCCGAGAGTAAGGCAGCCGATGGGTCTAAAATTTAGATTCTATTACGGACACTTTTACGACTTCTTAAAGAAGAAACAAGAATATTAAACAAGATTCCTACCACGACTGTAAAACAAGGCTGGAGAATCGGAGATATTAAATCATGCAAAGCCATCCAAAAGAACATTTTATTTGGGAAAACGGCGGCAAATCACACTTCTGGGTGAGATATTTGAATGAAAGTAGGGAACCCTCTCTGTAATAAATTAGCCAGAGAGTCATTGTTATAGTGTAGCAAACTCAGAAGGACTCTATAACCCTTGTTTTAGTTTCTTGTGCTACCTATGATACAGTCCTTAGTAACAAAAAGTTTTGATATACGCTCTTCAACTTGCTTTTATTGCATTTAATATTGTGGTAAAGTGTGGCATTCTAAGTTGCTTAATTCTGTTGCGTGTGTTAGGATCATTACCTGGGTGACCGAGCTCAGCTCGGGTGAAAATAGGGAAAACGTCGTTTTCTAAAAATTAAACATAGCTAGATCGATTTATCGCCCCCGAAACTGCCCTGCATACTAAATTTCATGAAAATCGTTAGAGCCGTTCCGAGATTCAGACTATATTTACATACACACATATAATTTATACAAGAATTGCTCGTTTAAAGGTCAGAAAGCAGTCATTATGTCAGAAAATGTATTAGAAGTATATAAAATAAATATGTAAATAAATAGGTAATAATTATATTATGTAGCCACCTAGTACAACCCCATATTATCTCTTGATAAATAAATCAGTCTTTGAGACAATCTCATGTAGGTAGCTCAAGCTTTTTGGCACAGTACAATTGAATTGCTATCGTCACATTAGTGTACAAAAATTGTACAAATAAGTATTATAAAAAAATATAGGTTTCATGATTGCGTCGTCCGATTTATCAAAGTCACGCAAGAAATACAAAAGCTCATCAAACTTCCTTTTTATTGACAAAGGCGAAAGGTTTTCCTGGTTGTTGCGATACCAATCAAGACCACTCTTAGTTATCAAAGTCAAATCCGGCAAACATATTTCATGTCCCTTTGGGGTTATTAAGGGGTTGTTCGTGTAAGTGATTATCATGATCACATGTTCACTAAACACTTTAGTGATTACAAAAGTTTAGGCTACCCAGCACCAGTATCCTATCCCAAAGTTTGTGCGAATGGATGTTTGTCTCTGACTCTTTCACGCAAAAACTACTGAACAGAATTTGATGAAACGTTACAGTAATATAGCATATACATATATAATGTTATTGGAGGAAATACTAAATTATACAAGGGTGGAGCCGCAGGTAGCAGCTAGTCTACTATAACTTCTGTATTCCAAATCACACGAGGTTGTATGAACTGTGAACATTACAACATAGGTACGCATACAATTAACTAAACCAATATTGATTACTTTGTAAATTAATATCTAAGTTTGAACTACGATATCTGTGAGTTGACACAGATAACCACAGGAGTCGTTACACACCACAGAGTATTATACGGAAACAGACCCACAGTCTACAACAATATTAGATCTTATGAATATAGTAACGTAATATTTGGTTCAACTTGCACACTGCCATCTATTTGCTTTGTCTTTGAAGTTAATTAAGAAACCGAGATAGCTAGGTATATAGACCTGTATCCAATTAACATTAAATCAATGCCTACCGCTCTTACTCCAGTATTTAAAAGATTAAAAAGGCACCTAAATAATTTATATCTTTTGTATTAGTTAATTTAGGCACGATACGTGGGACACTCAGAAAGTTTTGCGAAACTAAAAAAAATTGTTCTATACGTACATATATTTTTATTAAATCTTTTCAAAGTACTTTCCACCAGCCTCTATACAAAGATTCATGCGCCTAAACCAGTTTTCAAAACACTTTTTCCAGTCCACCGCAGACACCTCGTTTACAGCCTGCTCGAACGCAGCCAGCGCATCTTCCGGCGACAAAAATTGTATCCCTTTGAGCTGATTTTTTATTTTTGGGAATAAAAAGAAGTCACACGGTGCTAGATCAGGGCTGTAAGGAGGGTGACCCAGGAGTTTGACTGGCGTGCTGTCCAGGAAGTCCCTCGTTTTGAGTGCGGTGTGCGCAGGTGCATTGTCGTGGTGGAGCAGTAGCCCGCGGAGCCCTGTGTTTGGTCGCTTGTTGCTTATAACAGAGAAAACTTCTGGCAAACATTTGGTAGTATACCATTCGGCATTAATGCTTCTTTGATCCCGTAAGGGAATTGATACCAAGTGGCCAGTCAAATTAAAAAAGCTAGCGATCAAAATCTTACCCCCGCTTCTAGATCGCTTCACTTTGGTAGGCGTTGGCTCATTTTGAAACACCCAAACAGTCGACTGGCGCTTGGTTTCTGGGTCGTATTGATAAATCCAGGACTCATCACCTGTAACGATGTCGTAAACACGCCGAGACGAGCCTGCTTCAAATTTGTTAAGCATATCACGGCACCATTCCACCCGGGCCTGCTTCTGAGCATCGGTGAGGTTGTGCGGCACCCAGCGTGATACTATCCTCCTCACGCGAAGATGGCTGTGTAGAATCTCGTGAACGCTTCCCGATCCAATCTTCAATATGTGTTGAATCTCCTGATATGTAATTCGCCTATTGTCTTGGATTAAATTTTTCACTGCTAGCACGTTTTCTTCGGTAACAGCCGTCAAAGGGCGACCGCTTCTTTCGTCATCCCCCAAAGTTGGTCGACCGCGCTTGAATTCGTTATACCAACGATACACGGTTGCCTTGGAAGGGCCTTCATCCATGAATGCCATTTGAAGTCTATCGTACGATTCATCCGGTTTCAGGCGACACTTGAAATCGTATAAAATCATAGCTCTAAAATGTTCCCGGCGCAGATCCATATTTCAGTGAGACACAATACTTTGAATTAACTCGCAAAAAATGTGGAGGGAAATTTTGAAATTGGAACTTACTTATTTTTACTTATAAATAATCATATTTTCGAAAAACATTATAACTGGCCAGTCTCCCATATATAAAAACTTTTTTTCGCAATACTTTCTGAGGGGCCTGGTATGTCGTTTATTTTCAATCGAATTCGCGCAAGTTTAATTGCATGCAACCATTTCTATGCCAGAGACAAAATAAATGGTATGGTGTTTTATACTTTTTGGAAAAGTCGAATGACAGAAAGAAAGATGGCAGCGAACCATCGCAGCAAGGGGTTCCGTTAGAACCTTTTGAAGTAGATAGAATACTCCGAATGGTAAGAATTTCATGTTTGCATTGGAATCTGTTTTCGCTTGAATTCCTAAAAGGCCGCAGGTCCTTTTTGCGGCGAGGCTCTGTAAGGTCCATCTGGCAGGCTGAGGCAGACCTTAAAAACATGCATACATTTTGTCTCATAAAAAGGTCGCATGTTACATATTTAATGGACCCTTGTCAATGTCGGGTACATTCACAGTTAGAGGGAAAACGGGTAAACTGGGATATTTGCTTGGTAAAGGTTTCTCGGTGTACATTTGTTTCACAAGCCTGTAATTAAGTCGCATTGGTGATGCGTCGCCGGCCGTCACCGTCACCGCGCGCTACCGCGGCCGGCGCGGGCGCACGGCGCGTCGTATGCACCTGCAGTCACGGTCGGACAACGACCCACTTTGCGGTCAATTCTGCACTTGCTTGAATATTTTTCTCTTACCTATTACATAAGCAATGGCACATCTCGCGCGTCACTTGACATCTTCGTAATTTACACAGACTCCGTGTGGCGGCGGGAAGGCGCTTTAATAATAATATTTCGGCGTTGTGACGTCATAAACACATCCAATCATACTATGGATAGTGATGAATATGGAAATATACGATTCACTCCACTTTATTTAAATATAAATGACGTCAGCGAGTATGACATTATTAAACATAGTGGAGCTTTCTAAAAGCTTTTCGGCTTTCCACAGACAATCAGACAAAATACGGAAATGTGAGTCCAATAGTAGCATATACGATATAAACTGGGGAAGCGGTTTAAAATTTTAGTACGGGGAGATAGAATGAAAAGCAGCTATACTGACCGATTTTCAGTCTTGTATTCATGTCATTAATTTTTGCGACTAAAATCTGACAGTGACCTATATACTAAGGTAAATGTATTAAATCAGCAACAAGAAAAATGAAAAACACCAAGACAATTTTTATTTCCTGCTACATTTTTTATCTAGTAGTAGACACGCTTCGATCGACAATCTATTGAACACGTAATTATGACACGATATCTTGCGAAAATACCCCGATTCAAACAGTAAAACGCGCATTACTTTTGAACGGCTAAACGGATAAAGATACCTTTAATACAAAAACACAAAATCAAAGGTTCATCTGCTTAAGAGCTATGATACCACAGACAGATACACAAAGACACAGTACACGCATCAAACTTATTACACCTCTCTTTTTCCGTAGGGGATAAACGTATATAATATTATTTATTGTAAAAACGTTACGCTAAACCTGAATACAATATTATATCTACCTACAATCCCACATACTAGGTAAGATTATAGCTGAAAACGCTGCTGTTGCGGCAACAATTAAAAAATAAAGTTTCGCGAACAACGGATAATTTGTGGCGACGTGAATGGCACTTCAATTTAATATTTTATTAAGTTGTTATTTATTACTTTGTCGCGTTTCCCTCTTCGAAAAATATTTTGAGGGTTGACAAATTGGTGCACGGCATGGTGAGCTCCACAACAAATATTTTGTAAGGCACCAGTTATTATAAGTACAACTCAATTTTGTACTTATCTTCTGTAATGAGGTGAAAGTGACTCAGTGGTAGAATCACATATTATTATTTAAATTACAAATTACGTGCGTGTGATGATTATATAGAGTGAAGCGGATTCCCTATTCTAGTTGTAAACTAAATAATAAACCAGATGTGTTGACAAAAGCATTGGGCACTGCACTGCCATAGCAAACCCACGAATATTCTCTGTAGCCCAATGAACAGTGCTGCCAACTCGTTCAAGCAAAAACGCGCTGTTAGCTCTTTAAAAAAGCGCTAGAACGAGCTAAATGGTCGCTGTCAAAAAATCGCTCAAAAAATCGGTCAAATTCGGCGCTAAATTCAAACAAAACGCCCAATAATTTGAGACTAGAAATGTCTATACTGGTATACACGCATTTTTTTTATATAATCAAGATATGTCATATAAAAGAGTAACATACATTATAGTACTTGTTTAGTAATAATAAAATAAAGTAGCAACGTGTTAATGTAATTATTTTATAAAATAAAGAAATTACAGAGTTTCAAAAACCGCTAGATTTAGCGCTAGGCCCTAGAACGCCCTATTGAACAAAAAAGCGCTAGATCTGGCGCAAGGAGCGCTAATTTGGCAGCATTGCCAATGAACCACCGCAATGAAAATAAAGTTGACAAATAACTGAGTCATTCTTTCTAGGGAGCTACAAATACACTGTGTCCATATATCCGTTCTACTTGCTAGCCGCCATTAAATATTTCATAACAAAGGATTGACGTGGATTGGGAAATGTTGAGCAAATTCCTGTTAATTGACCGATTGGCTTACACCAAGCACACCACGTTGTGTGGTGGTGTGGCAACGCCGGTACCACAGATTGCAATGCGTGGTCGGGTGATGCACGCAGGCACTCCGTGTCAACATCTTCACAATAACGAGTGTTTGTTGGCTTAGGTTATGTTATTCCACTTTGAGACACGAACCATGATTATTTATTTAAAACTGAATATGTAGTGATTTCGTGACAATCTTAGTTTCGGTCTATCAATATACCTTCAATTATATGGAAGGAAGGATACTTTGAGAGTAGAAAAGTGGATGCTAAGGTAAAGTTCTAGGAGTCAATTCACTAACTATCATAATAATTGCTGTCTAGAATAGAAAATTAGAGCAGATTTTCAAAAATTTCTTTATTTTTTGCTTGAAAGTTAAGTTAGGTACTGAGAAAATCGATAATTGTCAGGCTGAAATAAACGAATTCTATTAAAATCATGTTTCAGAACCAGCTATTTATGATTTTGTAATATCACAAATTCTTTTTCCGCAAGCCAATACCAATTTAGATAATCACTTATCTCCGCCAGAGAATGTCGAATTAGATCGGAGGATGTTAGGCGGGCCGCACGCAACGTTATCAAATTATGGAAGGCTTGTAACTCTATTACAATGTGGGTACCTATGTCTATTACAATATATTACCTGCATGAGCTTTTTGCAGCTAAATTGATTCCATTTTGATAATATTAAAAAAGAAAAATAAAGAAAAACCCGACAAAATTTTATTTCGTGCCACATTATTTATATAGTAGTAGACACGCTTCGATCGACAATCTATTGAACACGTAATTATGACACGATATCTTGCGAAAACTACCCGATCCAAAAGTAAAACGCGCATATTTTTTTAACGGCTGATTAAATTTTCATCAAACATAGCTAAGAACACTCTCGATGAAGTCACCACTTAAACAAAAAAACGAGTTCAAAATCGGTGCATCGGTTTAGGAGCTATGATGCCACAGACAGATACACAAACACACAGGTACACACTTCCAACTTATAACATATATCTAATATTTCTAATATATATCATTTATGTTCTCATATCTCGATAATACGTCGAGGGTACGTCTGTTTTTCAGATTTGATTATATAAAATTGTTTTTTCATATAAGTGAGTAAATGTAAAACCCCGGCAATAAAATTTAGTGGTGGCCCAGTGGCTAAGACCTCGCCACTAGTGCTTGAGATCGTGGGTTCAACGCACGTACGTATGTTATCTTGGACATCACAGGCAATAGTGAAGGAAAATGTCGTAAGGAAACCTGGACTTATATAGTTAATGTCAGTCTGAAATAGCCAAGTCAGAGGTGGCTTAATTAACTCTGACACCAGAGGTGACCACATCCTCACACGAAAAGAAGAAGAAGACCCCCGGCAAGATTGCCAACGAATTAAATGCAATGTAACCTAATATAAGAAGGTACGTCACATTTGCTAGAGCTTCCATTGCTAGCAGTCTATTAATAACTTAAACGGATCAACTAAGGATAGAACTCAATAGATAGCCATTACTCTCGACCTTATTAGATCTCGCTTTGATTAATTTTTTAAATGGCACCCAGTAATAGGGGTATAGGGGTTCGACATTAGCCTCAATAAAAGTCCGTTATGTATGTAATTTAGATTAAAAGTTTCGCATTTCGATTGCAGTGACATAAGTTGCATGTCAATCAGATTTTATACATATCGTTGAACATATTGCATATTATTCTTGTTCTTAACATTTCAATTCTACGAAACACAAGTTGCATAACCGGATCTTGCTTAAGATATTTGTCAGAAAATAACAGTGTAAATTTTCCTCAAGCCACAAGCAATTAATTTCATAATAAAACATCACGGTTACAACGCTGAGAGTGGTAAGCAGAGCATAATCGCCTACTCATAGTTGACAGGCGAAGCTACTGAATCCGACACAGAATGTAGATAGTTTTAGTATCGTCGAGCTCCGTTCCAATCCCGAACTATATTTATAGTTGAAAACCCAATACCAATCTTACTCGGAGCGAAAAATCGACGCCGCACTAGTTTTCCGAAACAACATCTGGAGAAAGACTAACACGGAAACAGACGGTACTTATCAAAGAGAAATTCACTGGCGCCTCATTTGAAACGCGAAGAGCAAATACTATAATCGTAACATTAACATAAAATACAGATATAGATAGCTATGAACGAGCTGATGGAATGAGATCTACGCGGATTATGTCACCGCCGGGCCACAAGCGTGGCTTGTTTAACAAGAGCCGTCGATCGCCGCAGCCGTGCGTGTGAGTGAAATGAATCGCTCACTTTCACGGGTTACTTATGAAATTTGCGATTTACACGTTATGAGGCGTATTTTGCGCAAGAGTTTGGCTTCGCGTGGCCGCAGCCTGCGTGCAGCTGACGTCACTAGCCGGCGCACGCGTTTCTCAATAATCAAGGCTCGTCTCTATAATAAAGAATAGTTATATTTCTTTTAATTAAATTGTTACCTAATATTACTAAGCCTACTACATAATATTATAATCATCTGAGTTATTAAGTGCGTAATTTCCTACGCTCTAGTTGTGTACTTTTATTCAAGCTATTAGTTCGTTCTTAATATTACATGAACAATGACCGCATATCCTTATAATAGCTAGATGAGAATCTACGAAATTCTCTTTGGCTTATCTATTGAGCTTTAAATTACAAACTACCACACTTCATTATTAAAACCTCTTTATGCATGCATCATCATCATCATCATATCAGCCGAAAGATGTCCACTGCTGGACATAGGTCTCCCCCAAGCGTCGCCACATTGACCAGTCCCGTGCGTGTTGTCTTCGCACCCACGTCATTGCCTCGACCGCTACCGTAGTCGAGGGTAGACGGGCTGCCGGGCACTCGGGGCCGTTTTTTCTAGGTGCTTTTCATTTTGCTTTGTGGGGGGGGCGGGGGTTGCCGTAATCGCCACGCTTGGCAGGTGGTTTGGAGATCGCTGTTTTTCTTAAAGTGCACAGAGAACGCTGCTGCACATTCTCTGCTGTTTCCCTTAATAGTCGCCTCTTACGACACCCACGGGAAGATATGGGATGGTGAAATTCTTTACTTCTGTCACCATACAGTACTGCATTTATGCATGCAATATTGGTTAATATAGATTTATTCGATTCGCGTTACAATTCCATCGATTGTTCGTGAACAGAACCGGTTCCATTACAACAAGCGACAGCTTGAATTGCTTGAACCAAAACATTCGCCGACTAACCACTAAATATTATACCAGCTGAATGAACTCGAATAACCTATCTATAAGTAGCGCAAATTGAAAAATCTATAAGTATTTCATGGACGCACTTGATTGCAAGTTTTTAATCAAAACTTTACCCAAATGTTATTAATTAGTCCAAGTAATAATAATAACTGTCTGCCACTGTCCCACTGCACGGCTAAACGGAGAAAGCATGAATATTAATCACCACGCTTGCACAAAGCGGGTTCTAAGAAAATTCATGAAGAAACCACCATATTACGAGGTTTTTCCGTCACCGATATCAGTGATGTCTATAGGTATAAAGATAAACGTAGTAACGTTACGAAACACAAGTAACGTTTGTACTTGACCGGTTTTGAACCACGAAATGAAAGATGGAGGATTGTGTCATAAAAAGCGCATCCATAACTCTGTAGTACAAAACGAATGTTGCTGAAAATAAAAGATAATAAAGCGACACAGACAGTGAATGAAGGTATTAACGAACTATATGGTAAACAATGAGGCGAGGCGCGTGATGGAACAGTTTGCATTATTCAGGCATTAACGGGCGTCTCCCTTTGCGTTCGCTGTGTAGCTCCACGGTACCGGAGAAATGTGGTGTTCCAATAATACCTCTAATTAAACATGAGTGCTCTGTGGTTGCTCTGTACAGGAGTCGGTGATGTTTGCTTTGTTAACTAATAACATGTCATGTATCTTGGGCGTATGAAATGTACCCATTTATTGCCAAAATTCCTCAGAATGTTATAGGTATATCCATATCCAGGTTCAATATCAGTTGGTACAACTCTTGCAGAAATTTGTCATTAGTGCATCTGGCAGCCTGCAGACTGTTCACAGTCATAATATGCTCGCTCGCAATGCTCCGTTATATTGCAATTGAAAGATGATTATCGAAATCAAATTTCAATCTTCCTAGTCTTCCTTTCCCTAATACTATATTGGATTCGGCATAACTGATAAGATGTGGCTGTAGAAACCGGGGTAAACCAAACGTTATGGTTAGTTATTATAAAGAATAAAATCTATTTTTATAGTCTTTCGAGGGATGTGTCTTAACAGGCGCTGCAAGGGTTCGGTCTTCCGTGTTCTGATTGTGAAAACTGGGGTGGTTTTAATGAAGTCAAAATCCCATACTGCTCTCTTCCGCAAAAGTCCAGGAGCCTTTTGTAAGTTTTATCTCGATAACATGAACAAAGAGGTATTCCGTGCTCAATGGACGGTTGCAAGTGGAAGAAACCCTGAGGCGCATCAAATTGAAGCGCGGGTGAGATGCATAGGCACACCGCGCTACATCTCGCTAACATGATCATCTCCTCGAAATATGCGTCGAGTAGGTCGCTCTTATAATCTCATTATTAACTGGATACATAAGTAAACTAGCTCGTGTATTATGTAACCCGTAGATCTACCGTACCTCTGTGGACAGTTAAGAAATTTATTCTAAGTACAAAGTCAATGAGTTAACCTTAGTTTGGTCATATTTACGCGGATATGTATAGGTCGGTGCAAACAAATGTGGTGTAAACGGATATCGACTTAATACAGGAAATGGCATGTCATATCAATATTTTTTTTGGTTTCACAACTTACAACAGATGTTAATCGTAGACGTAACATTACAATATAAAAAACCAGCCAAGTGCGACGTGGACTCGAGCACTAAGGGATCCGTACCGTTGTATGGGAGCCCCGCTTAAATATTTATTGTATTCTGTTTTTAGTATTTGTTGTTATAGCGGCAACAGAAATATATCATCTATGAAAATTTCATTTGTCTAGCTATTAGCCACGGTTCATGAGATACGGCCTGGTGACAGACAAACAGACAGACAGACGGATCGCGGAGTCTTAGTAATAAGATCCCGTTTTTACCCTTTGGGTACGGAACCCTAAAAATTTAAGTAAGTCTTACGTTAATTGATATGCAAATATATCTAAATATGTACCATGTGCAATATTTGTTCAATACAAACATTTAGGTGTGTATTACTAATTGTCTATCATCTCATATTGCAATCCGTTTAACTATTGACAGATATTGTGAAGTAGATTCCCACCGAAGAGGCCGGCTTGAAATTAGAAAGGGCGTAACGGATCTGTGTATTCGGACGTATTAAATCAGTTTCAACGAAAGAATGATGAAACTTTCGATTGCGAAATTCTAGAGACGCCTGGGAAAACGTAACATCATATTGTACTTCGGCAGACACCTACAGATACATACATCTAAAATTCACGAGTTTTTCCCATGTGGGTAGGTAATGCTTTTGCTTCGTTCATACATTATTTTATTGAACAAATATTGCATATTTATAATTTCTAGAGCAGTGGTAATAACGGCCCCGACTAACGTGTCGTAAGTCGCGAGTTCGAACCCAGGCTGGCGCTTTACTTTATGTAAATTATTTCATCTAAATTGTTCTTAAAACGGTGAAGGAAAAGGCCGCGTGGTGGATTAAGGCCCATTACCTATCTCATAGAGAGAGGTAATGGGCCTTGGATGCATGTGTCCCAGCAGTGGGAACATTATAAGGCTGATGACGATGACGTTCATACATCTAGTCATACACGCACACCGGTTATGAGTATTGCGCACCTGACCTTTATCTACAGATATATGTAGAATTGCTCATTTTCAAGTTAGACCTTAGTTTGGCGTTTTAAGTAAAAACTGACTTCAAACTAGCCTAAGGTCCAGTTTCAAGTCTGATCTGAATCAGTTCCCTCAGAATTTTCCAACGAAAATGTCGTAATAATAATTCATAAAATATGTGAGATAAAATATTAGGTGAAGCATTTGTTCCGTTGGATATAAATATGTACTTATGCACACAGTCAAATCGAGCATCGAAAGTTACTTACATTCTCCAGGTGACTACGAATACTTGAACAAACTCCTAAATTGGTGGCACATAATAATGTAATACTAATATCTTGGCCCAAGACAATCAGTGCTGGAATGTGAAGCTCGCACTTAACAAATAATTTTCTCTGTCCGAGCTTAAGTGAAGTCAGTTACAGGTTATTTACATTTGCCGTTGCCTTTTCAAAGATCTACCGGTTTTACTTTATTAAGTAGTTTCAGCAAAGTGAAACCAGCTGAAAACGGTTTTCAAATTTAACTTGACTTAATATTATTAAAGTTTTTAATTGTAACGATACCTTTGTTTTATAGTTGTCATGATTTAATATTATACTACAGTTGTTCTTAATTCTATTTAGCATTTTAATAGCCTCTTTAACTAATCCAGAGGGCTGTGGTTTCTAACCAGGCTTTAGTAAAGTCAGATTTAAGCCCTTGTTCTTAATATATTTAATCAGGATCATATTAATAACACCATGTTCTCTATTCTTAATTAGGCACCGATGTTAGTAAGCCCTTTCGTACAACACTAATTCCGTTTTGACTGTTCTTCGAATAAATAATTAAATAGAATAAATAAAGAACACTATTAAAACATAGGCAACACATTTGGATCCCTTTAAGTACACCATATGATTTTTATGTGCCATGACAACATGCTTCGTCATTCGATTGATTGAAGGGGAATTTGTTGGTAGCGGTTCCCAAAGAGATGGCCTACATAGCTGTATAAAATAAAATAATCGGTACCAATTTGCTTTAGTATTATGATAATATGGGAAGCCTTATTGTCAGCAGTGGACGTCTTTCAGCTGTTATGGTGATAATTATGTGAGAAATTTATAACTTACCCACCCACGATTGTAAACATTTTTTGTTTGGATTTTAAAGTAATTAGGAAATCCTTAGTTTCAGTTGAGCTGTGTTCCGTTGCGCGTTGTCAATACAAGTTATCTTCAAAAAGCCAAGTTTCAGGTGGGCGCGAGTCAACTTCGCAATAAGTCAACTTTCCTTATTTATGGAGCAGAATGTTCGGAAAACCGGTTTATATCCGTCGAAATAATCGTATTCGTGTCTTGCCAGTTAACAAAACTCGAAAAAGCTTCATAAATCTTTCAAATGCTCGTTGTTGTTTCCTTTTCTTTCTTCTTTTCTAATTGTGAAGTACTTGCTTGGGGTAATATGACAAACTAATGGTGCTATTGCATTAATATTTATAGATCTTATGGTACGTATCGACACTTTCTACAAGCAAGAACGGCTTTTTGGTGAGATTTTGTAAGGTCGGGACTCAATATTGTAGAATGATTCTTTCCTCATCTGAGTATTTTTATATTTTTATGTTACACCGAATAAATTATTTAACTATCTCTAATAAGGCTAGCTTTAATATAACAATAAGCGAGTTTGCCCTTTGTCTGACTGTACAGCAATTCAGTAAGATGCAAATCACGTAATTTGTAGGTAAAACGCCATGATGCCAAGAACTTAATTGCCCTGTGTTTTCCGATATACCGCCCTACCGATTGTGAAGTAGAGCAATTTATAGGGGCATGTTAATTTACCCGGATCTGTATTGCGCATTGTTCAACACACAAACAAACAACCGTGTTACCGTGTTAAATAAATGAGATGTTGCGAGAGAAACCACACAATGAGCATTATTTCCAGTTAGTTGTACCTCCATTCGTGCGCCGGGGCGCGCAGCATCCAGCATCACCTCGCCTATTCATTTGTGTGAGCACACTCATCTAGCTTCATTTAACGCGGACTACTCCTCTGAAATCTTTCCCCACTATATGTAATGTGACGTAATAGGTTCTACCATTTCCCGCTTCTGTTGTACATTGTAAAGCTGTATCAATTCGCAGATGGGATTGGGGGAAATGCAGATTTAAATTCGAGACAATTCTGCTGTACATATTAATTCGATCCGTTCTGTACTTCATTTAGTCTGTCAATTTATATTGGTTTACATCTATTGCTGCATTTTTATATGAAATCTATATTAGGCTACATTTATATTGATGGACGTAATTTACTGCCGGAGATCATGTCAGCTGAGGCTTGGTGCCGCAGAACCCGAGTTATACAAGTTATTTACAACCCTCTTAACGATAGTGTGGCCAAGATAGACGTACATCTCAAGACATTGGCTTGGCTGGGGCTGTCTTGTGAAGCTAGCTTGTAAAGAATTAATTGGAATTCGTTGGATAGCTAAAGGAACTGGCAAGATCAACGTCTCGAATTGGCGGAATGATTTGAATCCAAAGATTCTGTGAATGATTGGCAGTCAATTAACAGCCTTGCCTCGGAGAGACGTCTCTACTTTGTGCGCTTCACTGTTTCCTAATCTTCCGTTACAATCACAATTACTATTAAAGCTTAATCAATTGAATCGTGCTTTCTGAGATTTTTGTACTTTTGCCATGACTTTTCTAATTACCGAGTTTATTCCTACTTTTTATCCTGATATAAAGATATTATAAAACTCTTTTGACCTCAAGGACAGAACTTTGTTGCTTTTAAATGCTCTATGCTAGTATTTTTTTTTGTTTCTGTATATTCTATTGTTACACAACTTGACATTGTTTATTCACGTTACTGCGGTTGCAATTGAATTGAAAATTAAATCTACAAGTTTTTGCACAAATATTTTTTTTTTTTTTTTTTTCTGCTTCCATGGCAAAGCTCCCTTGATCCCAAACTAACACAACGACTGAATATTGTCAAATAGGCATTCAGAGAGACGGTTTTCGCAATAAGTGTCTGTTTATTTACTTTGTTGTATGTTTCTTACGTTGTGTATTCAAATATTCGGTTTGAAAAGCCATTTTGAGTAGTAAGCCACTTTATTATTCTCAACTCAATCTCGAATAGTTTCAAACTTTTCTTGACGAAAACTTCTGTATAAATTGTTATAAAAAGTAATTTAACTCGAAACATAAAGTGCTGTAGGGCAATCTTTAAATTAAAGCCTCGTAACAGTTGGCTCTGGAATTAAATTATTCCACTTGCTTGTGTTTGACAATACAATTACAGTACACATCTGTTTGTACTGTAATTGTTTTTCCATACTCATTACTTGGAAGGTAATTTTGTAGGTTCATACATATACTTAAGGCTAAAGGCTAAATAATAACACCCGCACGGGTCGATCTTTAAGGTTAAGCAACGATTGACGAGGTCGGTCCATGGATGGGTGACCATTTCAACATACCGTGCGTGCCTCAGAAAGCACGTTAAGCCGTTGGTCCCGGCTGTCATTTGAAGATCTTTGACAGTCGTACGGGTAGTAAGAAGCTTGAGATATGACACCAGTCTTGCCAAAGGGTATGGTGTTACCCAGTTACTGGGTTGTGGAGGTCAGATAGGCAATCGCTCCATGTAAAACACTGGTACTCAGCTGAATCCGGTAAGACTGGAAGCCGACCCCAACAACAATTGGGAAATAGGCTAGGCAGATGATGCCACAAAAGATAAAGTTTCATTATAATATTAAGGTACGTAGGTACGACAAGTATAATTTCACAATTTAAAAACCCCCGACACATTTATCTTTCGAAAACACCCCGATTCAAACAGTAAAATGCCCATAACTTTTGAACGGCTACACTGATTTTATTGAAACATAGCTAAGAACACTCTCGACAAAATTACCTTTCAAACAAAAAAAAACTAAATCGAAATCGGTTCATCCGTTTAGGTGCTATGATGCCACAGACAGACACACAGATACACAGCAACACACGTGAAACTTATAACACCCCTCTTTTTCCGGCGGGGGTTAAAAAGGGGATCTAAAAGGTCATATCTGAAAACCTATGTGAAAAAGATGCCACAACCAATATTATTTCCGTTGTTATAAATAACGTTTCGAAACAAATGATGAATCATTGTGTGAGGGAAAGTTTGTTTGCTCTATTACCTTCAACTTTCAAGATGAGATACAAGATAGATGAAGCCAGTCAAGACTCCGATGTGAAACCATAGAGCAGTGATATATGATATTCGAATCTAACTGTGACCGTGACGAAAAGATATGATTCTCATTTTGGTCACGTTCACTGAAGATTCAAGAGGTCGGAGGATATTTACGACTTACGAAGGGTGGATGGGAATGGCAGAGCGGGCAAATCATCTCGCAGCGATGGGTCATAACCTATTGAATACGAGGAAATGAAAAGTTCCCTGCACTCGAGAGTAGCTCAACTTATTTCAAGCTGTTGCATGTTATTCTCGAACACTTGGCGATATAAAAAAGTTAAAACAAAAAATCTAAAAACCCGACTGCTTAAAAAGCGAACTAAAAAGACGTAAACAAAGAGAAAACATGCTGTGCAGTCGGAGGATACATATTCGCGGGCTGGCTGACCAAAATCTGGTGTATCCTCCGCCTGCACAGCATGTTTTTCTCCTTGTTTACGTCTTTTTATTTTAGTTCGCTTTTTAAGCAGTTGGGTTTTTTGACTTATTGTATTAACTTTTTTTTGTAACTTTTTTATTATTGTTTCATAGACTTTGAAACGTATTTAAATAATATTTTTTATCCGTTCGTTTTGGTATAACATAAAAATGAAAAATATAAAAATTTCTACCATTTCTACCAAATCCAATGATTAGTTGAGCTAGCAAGATGTCAGACAAGGACACACTACCAGCGGGAACCCTCTCGCCAGGACCGCTTTTGGTTAGCTACCGCTTATAAGGAAATAGCTAACCTAGGCGTATGATAATAGATTTCATTTTAGCTAAACAAAAATTTTTGGTGCACAGTCTAGTAGTAAGAAATACGTATAAGGTCTTTGGTAGCCAGTGACACTCGCTGGGTTAAGACGATTCGATTGACGTAAGAACCATCTAAATTTGCCAAAGCGTTTGGTCTCTAGAACGCCACATAGGAACATACATACATACATAGACTGATAAACACATTACCATCCTTCGGTAGTCGGGTAAAAAAGAATTCCCATCAAAAATCCAATATACATTCGAAGCCTGTTTAATATTAATACAATTTAGATGTATTCCAGAATACATTTATGCATGATTGGTGGATGAACGGACAGTAATGATCGGATGTGATACGAATGAAAACATCGCGCCTGCGCCTTAACGGCAGTTCTGATTTGCAATAATTCGACGAACCTTATAATCGGAATACTCGGAGTGTTCCGTACCCAATGTTCTGTTGGAGAAGTTCTTATCACGAATTAAAACCCTGCTCAGCGAAAGAGATTATCCTGCATTACTTTTGGATTTAGCGCTGTCATTAACAAATTGTGGCTGCATTTAAAGACTTACAAGAAATATGGAAATGGTTCTAAATCTATGATAATATACACAGATTATCGAGGAAATGTACCTATCTTTGTCATAACTTACAAAGGGATTATTCAGTCCACTTGCTTGGACAATGAATTATGCATATTTTGCCTTTCCCAAAATATATAAAAGTGTAAATTGGGCGCTGGCATTTGATATGAAACTTGTAAGGCATGCTGGTGACCTAGTTGTAGGCGAGGCGCGGGTGGCCGCTTCCAGCTGCTTTCTTTATGACTCTTATCGGACGCTTATGCAACTCAAGTGAGGTGCTCAGTTGTCGAGAATACCGCAGCCATTATAAATCAGAGGCAGACACCGTTAACGTTGATAGGGCAATTTGTTTCAATCGATTTAGTGGATTAGTTTGGTTACGGTTATAATGATTTAACATTACAAGTTAATAACGTCACACGTGAACATTGCTGTTTTGACAACTCATTACTAGTAAAAATGGGTTTTTCACAACTATATTTCATAACAATATCACTTACTTTTCGAAGCCCATAGTTGTCCTTCGTCCAGTCCTGTCAGATAGGTCCTGAGATCTGTCTCACACTTCAGAGGCAGGGCCAGGCTGCCGTTGTTGAGGTACTCCATCCAGTTGTGGTGGTCCAGTAGGGACTTCATCCATGCCATGCGGGAGCCCCGGGGACTCTCAGGCGCACTCGTAGAGTTCACATTTGCACCCACTACACTCACTAACACTAACAACGTCGCGATAAACATCGTTCTTGAATTGAATGTTTTTGCGCACATCTTAGAATTATCACACAAACATTACTTTTATCTCAGTGCTTAAATATTAATCACACATCCAACATACTGCAGTAACACCTGAAACCAAGAGAAATTCAATTTAAAATTGCGGTTTTATAAAAAATTGCGTCACTTAAAAATATTCGTGCTTCATTTAAATTTTCAGTGTTCTGAATATGAAGGTTTTTTACATTGTATAATCCCGAGGCACACTGCAGCACATTTAACATGGTTTAATTAAAAACTCAGCTCATTGTGCAATTTATTTCAATTTTCCATTTATTCTCTTTTTCTTCTTAATTTTGCCTATGGCAGCCGTCTATGGAAATAAATCAGATTAAATCGAAAAATAACAACTGATTTTTTTTCTAGAATTTGACTATAGAATCTGATAATCAAATCCTCGGATATTTTTATAAATAGCGCCCTAATGAAATAAAAAGAAAATGTATAGAGATTAGAAAGTAGGTATACTAAAAATATGATGTAGAAAAATATTGGTCTTTCGGTAGAGCTCGTCGATAACGTCGGTAATGGATGTAACCCCAAAAATGTTTTTGCTCCTTCCTGCGAGCTCTCAAAGAACGTCGTGAATAGCACAAAGAAACTTCAGAGTCGGCGATAAGAAAAATGTATCTCTCCTTTCGTACATTACATTGGTGCTACTCCACTAATGTTCTTCACGCTGTCTAAAAATATAACAACAAACAAGCCCCTTTTATTGGACAAATACGAGGGCGGTCATAATTATGTTTCGTAAGCAAATTAAAATTTTGTCAGCAATTTATAGGAAAATTTTGTTACTGGACATTTTGTGAATATTTAATATTGGCTGTCGCTGTTATTAAAATTATTAGGATCGGAAATGGTGACGTTTATAAGCTGCAATAACTTTTGCCCGCGAATTCGTCCATATGAATTTTCTCGCTATTTGAATGCAATCGAATTTTTGTACTTTAAAAGAAATTGAAACAATTGGCTTAAACTGAGCGCGGTCGTACGTAAAATCGAATATTCCGTAATAAGCTTTTGTATAAAATTTCCCTTTTTTATCTTTGCACGATTTGGGAATGTATGTCCTTGAAAAATCTCTCCGTTAGTCGCTATAGAAGGTTTGATATCAACTCATCTTGACATGACGTCCCAAGCTCCTCTATTTTCCAACAAAACATGTTATTAATGGGATTAATAATAACAATTAACGTTGAAGACCGTCACAACAATATTAATTAATCAAGGAACCATATACCACGCTACATCAGAATCAATGTGACGCATATTTCATCACGCTCTTTATTACAATATATCCGTGACAGGGTTGTCTTCACAAAAATGTCGTAATAAACCCAAGGGTCGACCAAACAGAAGAGGACAATAGGCTCTGAACAATCGCAGTGCGTTGATTAACAACACAAAAGAGAGCCAAACCGAAGGCAATTAGACTCTATTGAAGATGCTTTTTTGCATAAACATGGAGTCTGCTGGTGAATACGTAATTGTGATTTGAGTGGCCTAGGTACGTGCGTCCGCTTCGAGTGGACAAACAAACAATTCGGTTTGTTATAGTTTCCAAATAAAATTGTTGGTGATATTTATTTGTTTAGTCATTTGTATTGTTTTCTTGTCATTACCAGTTTAAAATATGTTTCCGGGGTGTCTGTTAAAATAATAACAACATTGTTGGAATATTTAGTTGCATGTACATACTTTCATATACAGTATGAAATTGCAGTTGGAAAACCAGTGCGAATTCTCAGTAGATGAAGACTTACGAGCGGATACTTTGTACACACCTACCTACAGTGTAGCTTGATTCTGCTCACCTGCAAGTACCTGCACTCAGATACCTTTTAGTTTTAAATAGACCATCAACCTGTTCCTGCTTTATGGATATATTTGATTCATTACTTTGTAGTCAAGGAACTTCTTCAACTTTTTGTAGTAAAGGAGGCTCACACCAACGAGTACCTAAAGCTCATCTTTATACAACTTGTAAGGAAAACAGCATGTAAGTACTTTTTGAGTAGCTTAACTACATTCTGGTCTCTCTTACAAAGTGTGATAAAAATCAAATGTATAATCATACCATACAGCGTTCCGATTCTCAGACACAGTAGTAAACAAAATACATTTTGGATGTAAGATTATTTCGTTTACAGCGGCTATAGTGATTTTTCCATTTCAAATTTCCTCATTTTTTGTCCCGTTATCACACAAGCCAGATTTTACGCATGCGGTTTTACCGTCTGTTTGGCGTAAAAACATAGCTTTGCAATAGCTACGAAAAACCGCAAAAGAGAAACATTTCGGTAAACCGCTATGTTTGTATGAAGGAATGCACACATAAATGAATTATCATGAAACCAAACGAAAATTAACATTCAACCTAATAAAGCTTCTAATATTAGATCTTTATGTTAGGTAAATATAAGACAGATACAAGAAAAATATAGGACAAAATATCTATAAGTCGAAGTCCCAAACGGTGGTCAGAATAAATATCAGAGCAACCAGATATACCTATCAGCACCGCACTCCACCAGGTTGCTGGTTGCTGATCGTAACAGAGAGAGAAAATCTGTGGACAAGTTTTTAGTTTAACAGTCCTGATTCTCAGCAGTGAGGGAGAAATATAAATAGGAAGAAAGGAAAATACAGAAGCTAGATATAACTTTGAAGTGTTCGAAGCAAAAACATTATGCGATTCAAAACAAAAGAGTTATCCGAAATCTCATGTGATCAGAGCATGACCAATAAACTGTGCAAACAAACAAAACGTTTTTTATGCGATTTGGAAGGTATATTTTAATTCAAACATAGTTGAGTAATAGGTCACTAGCAGTTGTTGTAACGGTCCAACGAGCATCACACACACTGGCGATTGTTGCCCGCGATTAGTTTATGCAATGAATTGTGCAACGCTTACAAACTGCTAATGTGACCAGTGATTGCATTTCCCCTAATTGTAATCCGTTGTTAATTAATACATGGAATTAAATAATTTAAGAAGTCTGAAATGCTAGATGTTTAACCACTTTTTACCTTTTCCACGTTCTTTTTTGCTTATGAAATCAAGGATCTTGCAGAAAGGCGCATTACGACAGTTCGACATCGATGTGACAATGCGACTTGACCACCCAGGTATCCAGTAAAAAAATACATTGCAATTTTAAAGCTATTAAGGTTCACATAAGAACGAATGAAAAATTCAAACTTAATATCCTCCTTCTTAGAATTTATAAGCAGCATATATTACAATACCGCTCTGAATATCGGATGTAACATTATACAGCTTATACCTTCGTGGAAAATTAATGTGGGCCAAGTGAGAGGTCTCTACAATCCGTATTTATAATATAGAATCTATACTAATACTTCATGATTTTGATGAAAGTTGGCAGACGGGTACGGGACCTGTCCAGGCCTAGGACATAGAATATTTATTATACCAGGAGAACGGTGCTTGCCACGAAAGATGAGACTTGACACACCACGTGGTTTGACAAGCACAGTAGACGATTAAATAGGTCTCAATAGCGGAATGAGGTCTGAGTGCGGGGACAACCGGGCGTCATCGGGGCGGCGGACAGAACGCGGGAGGCGCGGTCAAGTCTCATCTTTCGTGGCACGCACTGTATGTTCCCTTGGAATAATTTAACTTACGCCGGCGAAACCGCTGGCAGTAGCTAGCACCTACGTAATAAAACAATGTCGTTTCGGACTGTTTCTTTTTACCGAACAACTATAATATAACAGATCATATCTCTGTTCATGGCCGTTTTCAAAACAATCAGGTGTTCTTTCAATCCATCGTAACAAGCAGCAAGCAACCATACTAAGTAATACATAACTAAGTACGTACTTAGTTACATAAATTCTCATAATACAGGTGGGTAGTATCGCTAATTAATTTAAACTGCGGGAACTGCATGATTTTGTGGTCATTCGCGTGATTGCGGCTTATCGTATGATGCAGGGATGACCTAGATACCTGGGTGGCTTTCCGCGTGAGGAGTGAGGCTATCTGTGGTTCAAACTTTTGAATTGTAGGCTAAAACTGACAAGGTTTCAGCTATAGCCCCGTCCAATGTGAGAAGTTTTGAGGAAATAAGCCTACCCACGCAATTTGTTACCGCACTAGGGTCGGTCCATTATCGAGGTGTAAACATTTTTCTGTTAGGTGATAATAGGCAGATACTGCGTCGGAGCTAAATGTATCTGTGTTTCTATTACCCAAGCCTTCTATTGCCCTTCTATTACCTAGGCCAAATGATACAAAAAGCCGGTGAAAATGGTCTACACACAGAGGGGCCATTTAGCAAATGACTCTGACAGATAACGTACCCTCAAACGCACACGCCTCCCTTTCTTACCGCAAAACCAAAGTGTTGTAGTTAAGCTGACTGTAACACTTTTAGCGGAACACTATTTTGTCTCTAATAGATTGAGGTGATTAGTTAGTTAATAGCCAAAGAGAAAAATTGATAAAAATTCATCAGGTTGGTTTAGTTACTTTGTTTGATTCTTTTATTTATAAGATCTCATAATAGTCGCTCAATTGAATCTCTTTGTTACCAACTTAACGTTTGACAATCGATACGTACAAATCGATATTGAGTGGCCATCGATTGTCAGCGATGTGGAAATAATTTCAAATATCGAACGTTACGTCACATCGAAGCTCGTGTTTCGTGACTTTATTGTTGTTTGTAACAACATTAATAAATCAATCATATGCCCGCAGCGCAGCGCTACCGAACCGTGTTTAGATACGAAGAATTTAACATTGTTTGAAGTAATGAATTGGTTTTTTGATTCATGAAAATACAACATTGTCGCATCATTTTTTTCGAGATTTCGTTATTTGATACTGATCAATCAATATCAGTCTTTTTGAGGAGCTTATTGGGGTCGGCTCCCAATGTAAACAGATGCAGCCGAACATCATTGTATTGATCTGATTGATCGGGGAATAAGTACATAGACGCAGATATAGGACATCATAATACAGACATTCAATCAGTCAGTAGATACTTTATCAAATTACTGCGCTACTTTACGATGGCGCAACTATACATCATGCCCAATTAGTTTTATTGACCTCTAGTCTTATATAATTGCGCGTAATATTCAGGGGCGTAGCTACCGCCGTATCTGCCGTATCAATTATACGGGGCCCCCGGGCCACGGGGGCCCCGACGTGCGTAAGCAAAAATTAATAAAAACTTCCAAAAGCTATAAATGATTTAATAAATCAGTTTGCCGAAAAAATGGCAAGGAGAGAGTATATTTAATTTGATTTGTTTGATTTTTTTTTGGAAAAAGTGACAGATTTTTAGTTTTAGATAAGTGATATTTCTTTTATTTTTATGCAATTTTTTTTCCCTTTTGTGTGAATTCTTTACCCTTCATAAGGGCCCCCAA
This sequence comes from Orthosia gothica, assembly GCA_949775005.1. NCBI lineage: Eukaryota > Metazoa > Arthropoda > Insecta > Lepidoptera > Noctuidae > Orthosia > Orthosia gothica. The sequence goes on along the minus strand of OX459048.1, from coordinate 11,766,610 downwards.
ACAAATATAGATACGGGGCCCCGCCAAGGCACGCTACGCCACTGGTAATATTCCTTAGTCTATGTGCACTGGATGAAATAAGTTTCACAAATCTCAAGTAAGTGCTAACTCACATAGTATTTCATATAGTAAAGAACTAACATTGTTTTTTTTTTATATATTTGTAAAAGATAATTTCATTACAGACCCGATTGCAAAAAAATCTCACTGAAATAAAGTTAATCTATCGCTAAGTGCTTCAGCCTACTTTTCACCCCGAAAAATTTTTCAATGCCTGCGGGAGAGGCCTAGTACCAAAAAGATCCTATCTCATAGCAAGAAAGCACAATGATGAACTAGGTACAGAAGATAGAACAACAATAATAATGCTGTAATACCAAAAAGGGTCCAAAAAGGTCTGGTACAACATCGAGGATCGACGTGACTGATTTCTCAAACAGAGAAAGGTCTCATCTCATTACGGTAGGTAGGTAAAGCCGGTTGCAGACCGAGAGCTAAGCTACGTTAGTTTATTTTAAGGTTCACTCAAAGAGCTGCTGCGACTATCAGTTACTATTGGCATTATAACTCTAAGGGAATGATGGCGCAACGCAATTGAAGTTGCTACCGAAACCGGTCGAATTGCGTCGTATTGCGTCTATTTTCAATGTACTTGCAATTTCGTTTAGTAAAAATCGGCTATCGGTGTAGTAGTTATTACTATCAAAATCTTGCAGAAATAGTAAAAAGTAGAGTATTCTCCTCCGGGTTATAGGTGTTTTTGCCTACAGTTAGCTGGAATCTCTCGCTGCATTCAGGATTCCTTTTTTTTATAGTCTGTAGGCTCGCGCTTGACCACTATCTTACCTGATGGTAAGCGATGATGAGGTCGATGGTGAAGCACGATTGCCTAGAAAAAACCTTTTCACTTTTGACTTTAAGACCCCTAGATTGCAGCTATTGTAAAACACAAATCCCACTCCTTAGCTGAACGCATAATAAAAGTGTCCGCAAAACGTTTTTTGCGTATGGGTGGGTTATCCACCATGTACCGATGACACATCGCCGTACGTCTAGTAGTGCGATGATGGAACGGGCTGGGCGGAATTGCCAGTCTTAATGCCCTCTCTCACTCCACTTGGGACATTACTCTGGGATCCATAATTACGCTCGCGATTCAATACGGCACCCGTAGCATACGGTGCACTAAAAATACACGACGATGTACTTACCCTTGGATATAGGTACCCTTATCATAATAAAACTGTGTTACTATCCCTTAAATTTAACTATATGTTACATGTTTAAATTAAGAGCTGTATTCACGAGAACACTGCCGACAAACTGTCCTGCAGTTTGGCAGAAGATTTGTATAATACCCAGTCATGTAACTTTTGTTGAAAAAAAAAAAACTATGCATAAGACACTGCTTTATTCCCTAGATGCACACTCTTCTATAGCATAGCTCTTGGTGTGCTACCGGTAGGTACATGACGCGTGCTATGAGCCAGTGAGGCGCTTAATCGACAGTCGACTGTGGAACTACAAATGGAACAGATTAAGCGTGTAATATTTTTTCGCATCACTATCATGTATTCATGAGATCGATTGTAAGCTGGACTAGTGATGTTAAGAGATCATGCTATGTTGCGTATAATTTTGGTCGTATACAATTTGAAAAACTTAATAAAACTGTGATAAAACTAGTTTTGTTTTCTGTTATAGAGCTTAAAAAGCTTTTTAGGTGTAAACCCGAAGCTAAAGGAGTCATGAAATAGAAATACTGGTTTAATAGTTTAGTAGAAAGTTTGGTTGAGTCGTGGAAACATACCGTGAATATTAAGTTCAGAAAGTGGACACTTATGGTTGCCCTAGTCGACGGCGACGGCACGAACTATTTTTTGCGAGGGGTTAAAATGCATGCTATCCAACAACTCGTGGGAAAGAGATAGATGCTGTGATGAGCAGTAAGAAGCATGTATAGAAGAGTGATGGACTAGTGTAACCTTAACGGTAATCTTACTAGATATTAAATATAATTTTAATCGTTTATTTATCGTCAAAATCTCTACTGAGTTTGCTCTGTAATATACATACTTTTCCCTTTGCTTGTTGCCTCATGAAGCTTCAAACTTAAAACAGCACTTCTAAACTGGTTTAGACTCCAGGGCAATATAACATGAACTTATCTGACAATACGTTCGTATACGAGCAGATAGATCAGACGCCGCACACAAAGGTGCCTAACTTTTGAATTTCAAAGGATTTACAGGCTTTTGAAATCAATTGTTAGAACTTGACAAAGTACAGCTCCAGGTTTGTCGAATTTCACAAGCCTCTCTCAGATGTGTGACCAGGTATTCAGGTATGTAGGGTGATTGTGAACGTTATTGCCAGTTATCTAGAACTTTATATTTTAAATTTAAACGACAAAGTTTTATTGAAGCTTACAAAAAGACTTTCTTATAAATAAAATAGAGAAGAGGGCCATACTAAGCGTGATTTTCTCTGATTAAGGTGCCGATTCCCTTAAGTAGCTGATTTTAAAATGAGGATCACGTTTAAACGGCTGTTCGTGATTTTTTGGCAAAAATATATGTTACATAAGACCATTTTCTTAATAATTTGATCTAAGAAAATTTTGAGTTCTATTTGTATAACATTGTGTGAAGCAAAAGAAGTATGTAAGGATCGTAGCAGGTGGCGTTCTGTAGTTTCTGCCTACCCCCATAGGAAAAAGGCGTGAGTTTATGTATGTATGTATTGTGTAATTAATTTGTAAATGTATGTCTAAAACGGACAAAAACACGACAATCGCACCAAAACCACTTGGCGTATTTTAATGAAATCGACACCATCTCAAGGACAATTTAATTATCTACATTTGATCTGAGGCTTTTTAGGGTTCCGTACCCAAAGGGTAAAACGGGACCCTATTACTAAGACTCCGCGGTCCGTCTGTCTGTCTGTCTGTCTGTCTGTCTGTCTGTCACCAGGCTGTATCTCATGAACCGTGATAGCTAGACAGTTGAAATTTTCACAGATGATGTATTTCTGTTGCCGCTATAACAACAAATACTAAAAACAGAATTAAATTAATATTTAAGGGGGGCTCCCATACAACAAATAAGATTTTTGTGCCGTTTTTTGCGAAAATGGTACGGAACCCTTCGTGCGCGAGTCCGACTCGCACTTGGCCGGTTTTTTTTAACTCTAAATAATAAAGAAAGCACAAAAAACTAAAAAAAAAATTGGGTCGCGCGGGTGTGAAACGAGTGTGCGTTTTGTTCCCTCAAGGTCCTTGGCGTTAGTCGTCGTCTTAAAACAAAGGAATGATGAAAGTTGAATAGGTATAGATAGTTCAAATCAAATCAAATCATTTTTATTTTCTCAAACGTGAGTACCTTATACATACATAACAAATTGTCAGCATGAAGAGATGTTAGAATACAAAATTACAGAACGTCATGTTAACCTTGAAAAATGACTTGCAAATATTAATAAAGAATACAAATCAAAATACCTACTAGCATGTCAAATTTAGTAACATTAAATAATTAAAATAAATGTTGTGCAAATTTCAATAAAATAATAAAAGTCAAAATTATGCGTCTAGAATGTCAGAGTAAAATAATACAGAAATTAAAGACATTCAAATAATAAATCAATTTAAAATAATCGTTCTAGAATGTCAACGCAAAATTAAAAAAAAATGTCAAGGATATTAAAATAATTAATCTGTAAAATGAAAATGTCAAATAAAAATATCAATCAAGGATGTGATTCTAGAATGTCAGAGTAAAATAAAAAGAAATGTAAAGATATTAAAACAAACAAAACAATATAATCATTCCAGAATATCAAAATAAAATCATTAAACAATGTAAGGATATTACAATATTAAATGTGTAAACTTATTAAAAAAATAAAAAATATCAAAAACTCATTTAAATTATAGCACGCTTTATCTGCTAGAAACTAGACAATGATAATTTATTTGTCAAACCTGCTTTTACCAAATCAAGCATTCAATATCTTAAATATAGTTAAAATTCCGTACATGTTTTGCCTGACAAGGCGTACCTACAATAATGTTTACAATGCATGTCCTCGAAAAGAGCGGTTTTCCAAGCAGCCAAACTGTGCGGAAAGTGTCACTTTTCTTCACTAGTGCTTTTTACTTTCCTGTACTTTTTTAATTTTTAACTCCAACGTCAGCCCGACGCATAGAGTTTTTATTATTTGAGAAAAGTTTTAAAAATTAGTTATGTACAGATTATCATTCATATAAAAGGTAAAATAAAACTAATACTTTATTTTAGGCGTTTTTAATTATTCTTGATTTAGATTTTGATCAAAAATTAATTTTAAATATTAATTAAATATGTTTGGCAGAACGTATATTTTGCTCGTGCCTTATTGCGTTACGATGTGACAGCTATTCACACATGCGCAGTACATATGCCCGAGGAACTATTAGTTAATCTGTGGATATGCTGAACGCGCTTGAATAAGCCCGCCATTTTAGTAATTTCATTTTATTATTTTTATTATTTCCTCGCACAATGCATAGTAAAATATTGTATGATACACGTACGTAAGATGATTTCCGACTCGTGTCGATTTATCCACTCACTCGCTTCGCTCGCTCGTGAATAAAAATGCCACTCATCGGAAATCACCTACCTTCCGCACTTGTAGCATAAATAACTATTTTCGAGCGCACGCATGAGTTGAACTATCTATACTAAGATCATAGATATTAGAAATATACGAAAGAAAAGAACGCCATATAATCAGGGATAGGCGAATAATGAAAATTACTTGAGCTCTAAACAAATTGTTATTCTATCGTAAGTAGATAAGGTTCAAAATGTTTGTGTTCGACTACGTAACAGTTTGGAAGCGTATGTCAAGTTCTTAAATTTTCCTTTCTGACAACTACTATCGCTGATAAAATGTCACTATATATCCCTCTCTAAGTATTCTCGTGGTTGATTGTTTGAATTGATTGGAATATTCTCTTGATTTCCAACATATTTCTGTGCCATAACAAACATAATTTGTGATCAAAGGTAGTAAGTTACTAACATACAAACTAGTGCACTCAATTAAGCTGAATGTTTCAGCTGTTCCCCGTAACTTGTATGCCATCGCGACGTAACGTGTTATATGGAACTACGACTTATGCAAATCTCGATTTGAATTCAACACGTTATCGCGGTGTATGGCTGCAGCTAAGCTGAAACTCATGTACGTATTAGTTCAAGTTCTGTTCAACATCAAGTCTTGAGTCCTATCTGGAAATACAACATTATCTAGGGACGGAAGTTTTGTTACTTCGTTTGTTCTAAAGTATTAAAAAGTTATGTGTGTACCAGGAGGGTGACCATAAGCTCTTAGAGTAAGGTTATTTTGAGTGTGCGTAAGGGACAGATGTATCTGACTTGTATACGTCTGACCCTTTTTTACAGTCGAACTTTGATAGTTTTTACATGTCGTGGTTCGGGAACAGTTTTGGGCTTAGTCATTAATATTATCAATCGATTGACGAATCAAGCTAAAACGATAGTGATTATTTTAGATAGGACTAAATCAATCACGAAAATAGCTAAAATCGAATAATTATTAGTTAAATATTAGTTTTAGTTTGGATTAATTTCTTAACTAAAAACACATTTTTCGTACCACTTGCTCAAAAAAGTGACATTCTATGCCACAAAAAGCGAACATAACAATAGTCATTTTTAATCTGTTAAAAACAGGGAAAGAAAATTGTACTGAATTTCATTCATCCTCTAGGGAGAGAATGGGTGATTTAAATTTGGAATACTTACCGAAATTTATACTGAACTACATCTATGTTTACACCATTGAGTTTGCTTATAAAGCATTATAAATCTTTTTGAAAAAGGAATACGCTTATTATGCAGTTATGATTATTAAATAAAATTACGAAAACCGACGAGACCGTAATTATGAGCTTGATGCCTTTGCTTTTCAGACAAAAAAATATTAGTCTAAGAATTTGCCGTGTTTTTGTTTTCTTCAAATACATAAACGTTAAGTTTATTTTACTTTTAATTGTCATTATTTTTAATAAATGCTTATCTCTTATTATTATTGTGTTAATTTTTTCGCAAATGGTACAAAAAGTAGAGTATTTTCTCGGTGATAAAGCTGTCTTAGTCTTGGGTGAACTTACTTACTCGCTACACTCAGGACTCATCTTAAATCCCTCGCTTCGCTCGTGATTCAAGTTTTTGACACCCTCGCTACGCTCGGGAGTAAACCTCGAGTCCTTCGTTACGCTCGCGATTTAAATCGTCACCCACGACAGAAGACACTGCTTTATCCCCTTGGTTAATAATCTACTATATTTGCATACCATGCATGAGTGACTAATACAAGAATAAACCATTTGTCTAATATAATAATTAGTACACAACTTCCTCGGCATTAGTATTGCAATCAAATTATCAATCAATATTAAAAACTAAAATTGATTCAATTTTTTTTTTTTAATACGACTAACTAATTCAATCGTCAGTTAAACTAATTTCATTTTTTTTGCCAATACTTGTGTGTACGAGATAATGACTACTGCACGAAAGCTCCGCCACGCTAGGCCTGCCACGCCACGCTACGACACCATACGCCGCGCTACGCCACGCAACGCCACGCTACGCCACGGTACGCCAAGCTAAGCCACGCTACGACACGCTACGCCAAGCTACGCCAAGCTACGCCACGCTACGCCACGCTACGCCCTCTACGCCCTCTACGCCACGCTACGCCCCGCTACGCCACGCTACGCCACGCTACGCCACGCTACGCCACGCTACGCCACGCTAAGCCACGCTACGCCACGCTACGCCACGCTACGCCACGCAACGCCACGCTAAGCCACGTTACGCCACGCTACGCCACGCTACGCCACGCTACGCCACGCTACGCCACGAAACGCCAAGCTAGGCCACGCTCCTCCACGCTACGCCACGGAACGCAACGCTACGCCGCGCAATGCCACGTTACGCCACGATGCGTCACGCTACGCCACACTACGTTACGCTACGCCACGCAAGTTCACGCTACTCCTCGCTAAGCCACGCTACGTCCCGCTACGCCACGCTATGCCAAACTACGCCACGCTACGCTATCACTGATTTTAATAGGCAACATTTAATCACGGATAAAATCTGTGGCAATCGAAGCCGCGGGACAAGGGTATATTCTACTGGAGCTGAGTAGCTGCTTAGTATTTAATAGTTTTGGAATATAATCTAAGTTAAAATTAAAACACGCATTACTCTGATACAAATAACAGTCGATAGGTCAGTAGGATACGTAGTGAGTACTAAGACAGACCCAGAAAAACCGTTGTTACTTTTCAGTATAAATCTACTTAGTGGTTTGGCCTGGCTGAGAGTTATTAAATGGGGAATTGAGAACCGTGTTGTGGTTAAATCTGTGTCAAATTCATTTGTAGGACCCAAGCTAAATGACTAATGTGGTTTGCATTTCGTTTCGCAAAACATAATGCGTATTCAGTAAATAGGTTTTTATTTTCTTGCTAAGTACCAATTACTCTACTGACCTTCTTAAGTGGGCTATCTACTAATCGTACTTGTCCATGAGTCTTTTCTTTCCAGTCTCAACCATAAATCCGTCTGTTTGTGATGGTCGCACAATAATCAATCGTCAACAAGACGGAACAATCATAGGACAACAAAACGCACGGCAATATGTGTAGCTATCCCACCCATACGAACAAAGCATTTTGCGAATACTTTCATTATGCGCACAGCTAAGGAGTGGCATTCCCTGTCGAAGCCTTTGCTTCCTGATAGCTATCGCTATGTAGCTACAACCTTGGGGTCTTTAAGTCAAGAGTGAATAGGTTACTTTTAGGCAAGTGCTACACCTTCGACCACATCATCATCGCTGAAATAGCTGATTGTAACTATTTTCTCGAATTATACATCACGTCTGATGAGTTTCGCTAATTAATTAAATTTGTCCCTGTACCCCAAGGAGCTTATCTACTCAATCCTAAATCAGCCAACACTACACAGATTAGTTAATAATTAAATAAATCACCGAGTACAACGAAGGGTAACAGCGAACTAATACAATTTCAATTTGATCAGGTCCCAATACCGACACTCAACCGTTCCTGGACAGTTCCTGTTCACCCTTGTCAACACTGCCGACTGCTGTGACTCAATAAGGCACTAATTGGACGTAAATATTATTTATATCGGATGTAATATTGGGAGACAAGATATTCTAATACTCGTAGCACAATATTAGAAAACAAGTGTTGTCTTGTTGTGATTAGGCCTAACGATCTACATCGTTTTGGTAAGAATGATTTGAAAGCAAGCAGCATCATCTCGAGCTAAACTTATATTATACACAGACTAGGGGACGCCTCGCAGTTTCACCCGCGTTGTTCCCGTTCCCGTGGGAATACAGGGATAAAAAGCAGCCTATGTAACCCGGCGATAGTGCAGCTTCCCAGCGGTGAAAGAATTTTTGAAATCGGTCCACTACTTTTTAAGTTTATTCGTTACATACAAAAATACAAATCTTTCCTCTTTATAATATTTTTATTTATTTTCTTATTGTTTACATTTTTAAATATTTTATAAATTAAATTCCAAAAAAATAAACATTTAAAAATAGAGGCCCACCGGTATCGAGAACAGGGTCCAAGCTACCGGCGGTCAGGGCTCCAGAGAGAGAAACCTTCTAACAATGCGAGCCGTGTCCAGCAATACTGCTTTCTGGATCAGGCCCTTGATCCAGCCCCCTAACGAGAGCCTCCTATGGTGTTGGTTGAGACTCGTGGGTATTAAGCCATTGGCTGACACGACAGTGATTGGCATATTATTATTAGTATAATAACAAGTAAGCGTAACAGCAAGAATGGGAATGGGAAGAAGTGCGCATAACCCAAATAAACGTGTAGCCTTTATTTCAAACCAAGATACCTAAAAGGTTCCCTTTCTGACCAAAACCAAAACACGACTTTAGCAACAAATTCTATTATTAAAAGTGATAAAACGAGCCGAAACCAGGACCTTGAATAATAATATATATATATGTGTTAATTACGGATACTAAACCAGTGTTAATCTGTAGAACCCAGCCGGGTTTAAACTCGACTTAGCCAGATAAATGAATGTTTCATGAAGGTTCCTCAAACTGTAGGGTTGCTGAGCGTTTCATCTTTTCATTAATGGTTCGCAAATATCCCATGGATTAATGAAAAAGATTAGTTGAGGAAAGACGGCTAAGGCCCAGTTTCTGAGGAGATGTCTTTGGCACAGTTTTTTTTATCTGTAATTAACTCAACCAATGGTTAAAATGCGTTTATTCGTCAATTGTTAGTTACAAATGGTTTTTCATTTTATCGAAATGTGGAACTACTTATTGATTAGCATATGTAACCAATGTTTAAGTTAACTACAGATAAAAAACTGGGCCAAAGACATCTCCTCAGAAACTGGGCCTTTGCCGTCTTTCCTGAACTCTTCTTAACAACCAAGCATCCTTTTTACTCCATGAAACTTAATATTTCATGCCAGGCATTGTACATCTTACTTTTTGTTTTACTCACGCACCAGGGAATTTATATAAGGAACATTTTTAAACAAAAGTACCCTTATTATCCTGTTGTCGCTTGAAATACGGCCATCCTGAATAAAGAAATGTATATGTCGGGTAAGCATACGCATTTGTCCACTGCGAACCCTACTAATCCGTCTTAGCTGGCCAAACGTTCAACGGATAATTTCTTGTCCATTTTCGCTTTGTCAAGTTTATGGGTTTATTTTGGCGAACTGTGCGTGTCGTTTGCAACTTATAGCGAATTAGGACCTTTTTAAAAATGTGTTGTGACAACTAGATAGCTTAACATGTTTAATTGTACGCAAAACTTTACCAAAACTACAGTGTCTAAAGCTTTTTTGTAGACGAAGGTTAACCATCCACGACTAGTTTAGGCCGAGTTACTCACTTCTAAATCTTCGCAGAATTAATGTGACAAATTGTCAGCACGCGTTATCTGCTGTAATTGGTTAAATGAATTTTCATCAGCGGAATAATAATGATTAGAATAATAATACAATGCTGGCAGTCTTTTGGGCATTACCAGTGGACAACGATTTTGTGGAGTTTTACGACGCCATATTTTAGTTTTGTATATTTTAAGGTTTAGTTAGTGAGTAGTTTTTGGTTTAAGTGTATGTTTGTAGTTAATTAAGTATTTTATACACTGTATATACTTTTATATATGTAAATGATTGTACAATTAATTTTATATACTTTTAAAATGATGGCGTAGCCGTCAAAGCTAGCTAACAATATAAATTTAAAATACCGATATCTCGTCAAACTTTAGATTAAATCCCGACTCAATCACGTTCAGGATTAAATGTCAAAATTCGAATGCCGATTTTGGAATTGGCTGGATTATTCCAAAGAATAATATGAATCCCACTTCCAAATAGTAGGTACCAATCTTCTCCATCGTTGCTGTCGACTCCCTCTAAGGTCTGCTGTAGGGTACTACTTGATAGGCTGTCAAGGGCCGTTGAGCCTCTTCTGCGCGTGAAACAGGCGGGTTTCCGTTCGAGCTGCTCATGCACGGACCAGATCAACACTCTTCGTATCATTCTCGAGCAGGCAGCAGAATGGCAAAGGGAAATTTATCTCACTTTTGTCGACTTCGAAAAGGCCTTTGATATGCTAAAGTGGTCCAGCATCTGGTCCCGCCTGTTAGACATAGGAGTGCCGCCAAAAATAGTCCGCCTATTGGAGGGCATTTATAGGAAATATTCTTGTAAGGTGACTCACGAAGGCCTCTTTTCGGAGGACATCGCAGTGCACGCTGGTGTCCGCCAGGGCTGTCTTCTTTCGCCCCGCCTTTGTATAATCGTTCTCGACGGAGTGATGTTGCGCATTAACGAAAGCAGGCGTCGCGGGAAAGAGTGGGGATTGACCAACGTCTTGGAAGACCTGGACTATGCTGATGATCTATGCCTGCTGAGTCATACACATGCCGACATGCAAGCGAAACTGGACGACCTGCGCCAGGAGGCGGCGAAAACTGGGCTCAAAATTAACAGGAGAGGAAGACCCAGGAGGTGCATACAGGTGTGAGGAATTCATCTCCGATGTTAACTGGCACAGAGGTTGTGGAACGCGTCCACAAATTTACGTACCTCGGGAGCATCGTGGCAGAGACTGGAGGAACTGAAGAGGACATCACTTCACGGATCGCCAAAGCGCGAGCAACCTTCGCACAGCTGAGACCTGTGTGGCAATCGCGGAAACTGACCCGAAGGGTTAAACTCAAAATCTTCGGGTCCAATGTCAAATCCGTGCTGCTCTACGGGTGCGAAACGTGGAAGGTAACAAAGGACATCTCGCGCCAAATCCAGGTCTTCGTCAACCAATGTGTTCGACGCATCTTCAGAATTTAGTGGCCCGAGATCATCTCTAATGTAGAGCTGTTAGAGAGATGCCACGAGACCCCGATCTACCGCCAGATCAATCGGCGTAAATGGTGTTGGATTGGTCACACGCTCCGGAGGAATTCCGATCACATTCCTAAACAGGCCTTAGATTGGAATCCTCAAGGAAAAAGGAAGCGAGACCGTCCCTGTCAAACCTGGCGAAGCACCATATTGGCTGAATTGACGAGTATCTGGACTACTGTGGATACCCTCTGCCCCAGCTAGGGGTTATAGGATCTTAAGTCAAAAAGTAAGTCAATCTTCTCCATCCATTTTAATAAAATCGACTTGGTTTCTGCGGATCATCATCTGCCTAGCCTTTTCCCAACTATGTCGGGATCGGCTTCCAGTCTAACCGGATTCAGGTGAGTACCAGTGTTTTACATGGAGCGACTGCCTATCTGACCTCCACAACCCAGTCTGGTTTCTGCGGATCCCTTGACATAATTATTTGAGTAGAAATTCTCTTCTATTTCAAGCGTGTGTTATGATCGCCTTTGTGAATAATATATCGCAAGGTTCACTGGAATACCTCATCTTTGTGAATTTCTAAACACTTAACTACCTTCACGAAATTTTAACGATGCGACACCTTACGTTACTCACTGAGATAATAAATAAATCATTATAACTAACTATAATCTCACATAGATTATGAATACAGCATCAAACACGTCCACGCCAAGTTTAAATAATTCATTTATACCATTCCCCCTCTAAAAAGCTTATTTTATTCACTGAAAACAGTGAATAAAAAGCACTTTTAATCACTGTTTTGGTGTTTGAATTTGGAAAAATACTCGACTTTCAAACTTCTTCTTAATTTTGAGTTTGTTATTTAGGATTTTAATAATGATTTTGATTTTAGTCTAGGATATTTATTGAATACGTATTTGGATTATAATTCTAATATTAATTGCAATGGTATTTAATTAATTATAATTATGTAACGTAATGGAGGTGGTCACTGGCCCCTGAAACACAGGCGCTGTTGCCTAGCTCAGGGGTCAGGGTTTCACATTTTATGTAAATTTAGAAAGTAATAAACCATTTATTTATTTATTACTCGTAATATTTCTTGTGCTTTTCGCTTAAATCTTTCTTTTTCTCGAAGTCATGGTATAAAATATAGTATGCAACTCTTGAATAAAACGGATTTATATCGAGGGCCATGAATCACTCGCGTCGCTCATGATTCTAACACTTGAATCACTCGCTCCGCTCGTGATTCAGTCGTTAAAATCCTTCACTTGCTCGTGATTCATCTATGGCCCTCGCTTTAAATCCGTATTTTATTCACTAGTTGCATAATATACTATTGTTTATTTATTATATAATTTATTGTACACCACAAAAAAACACAGGACAAACGTTCACATATACAAGTGTACAATGAGCGGTCTTGTCGCACTAGGTAGGCAATCTCTTACAGACAACCTCTGGACTGAATGATAGGAGAAGAATTTAGGGCTGTCGGTGTACAAAATATCAAAAATAATATTACTTAGACTTAATAAAATACAATACATACATACAATATTACATAATATACTAAAACATATCAAATATATAACAGAGAAAGGAGAAGAATAAAAAATATAGTGAAAGGTAATGCTCCTTCACCATTTTCTTGGCAATAATGTTGTTTGAATACCATCTACTTGGTGATTTTATACTCATAACGAAATAGAACTCATCAAATAGGTAGAAAGATGTAGAGGGTAACAACATAGATAAAATGTATCCTGGCCTACCTAATGTCCGATCATCAACGAAGTTAGGAACAACTTGAACAAAATAAGACTACGATGTGAGAAATGTGCGTTTGATGTGCGTATGAAAAACGTAGATAAAACGGAACGTTTATAAATATTTTTTGCGGAGGTAACGGAATTTACATCCTAGGTTTTCCTAATTATTTATTAAATGATTAAATCAAATATTACACTTACACTTCTTCATCAGCCCGCGAATGTGATTTCGTGCATAGCGGAACTGTTTGGTAGGTATTTTTCGAGACGAGCATAGCGGGACTAGAGCATAGCGGAAGTAACCGAAAAAAAGGCTCCCATCATTAATAATAATAATAATAAAGTTTATTGTTCTTCTCTCACATAGAATTTTACAGACAATATAAAAAAAACAAACAAAACATGAGCGAAAATTCTTGTGATCTATGTGAGAGACTGGTTTCTGTACTAGGAGACCTGTATGACAAATTACCAGCCTCTCCAGACTCCGGACAATAGATGACAGTTGTATACAACATCAGTAAGAAGTAATAGTTAAGAGGGATTAAGCTAGGTGAAGTGAGGTTGTTGCTGTTATGGTGGTACAAAGTGGGTGAGAGGAACTAAATTGAATGAGTGTGTAATTGAGTATGTGTGTGTGAGTATGTGGGCGCGAGTGTGAGTGCGAGTGTGTGGGAGCGAGTATGCGGCTGAGTGAGTGTGTGTGGGACAGAGTGAGTGTGTGTGTGAGTGCGAGTGTGTGGGAGCGTGTATGCGTCTGAGTGAGTGAGTGAGGGACAGAGTGAGTGTGTGTGTGAGTGCGTGTGTGTGGGGTGAAAGAGGTGACAGCATACGCAGTTGGTTAGGATGGTACAATAAGCAGACTTTCAGTGTCATCGTAATTGAGCGACTTAAGCCAGGCAGTAATAACCCTCTTACAATTGGCTCTTGTAAGAGGGTAAACTGTTAGCTTCTTATTTATTTTATTATAAAGATAGGCAGTGCTACGATTAGTGAGTGTTGGGCAAACCCTGTGTTTGACTCTCTTGTTTGCATTAAGTAGTGGATCATAGCCAATTAAAGAATGTTGTTTTAGAGCTGAGCACAGAATAAAAAGTTGTCTTACTGTCAGCACATCAGAGAGCAAGTACAGATCTTTGGTAGGAAAGAAGAAAGGTAACGACAGGCTTACTTTTAGTACCGCTCTTTGAGCTCTTTCCAGTTTTATTAAGTTAGTTTTACAAGTGCCACCCCATAAAGTAATACAATAAGTGAGAATGGATTGGCACAGCGCCATGTAAACCATTTTAATTACATTTTTATCTGCAATACGACTTAAATTTTTAAAAATGAAAATTAGTTTTCGAGTTCTGGAAGATAGTAAACTAATTTTCATTTTTAAAATTAGTTTACTATCTTCCAGAACTCGAAAACTAATTTATTATTAATTACTGCCATTGTTCGCGGTTCAGCGCCACATTGGTCTTCCACGGTCTTGTGTTTTACGCCTTCTGAACATATAACTATTACAAAACTCTTCTGTATAAACAATTTATTAGTTCGGCACTAAATCTTGCAGAATTAGTAGAGCTGCAAGAAGTGATGTCGTCATTGGCAGTTTGGCAACGGTTGAGTCCGCTTTCTATGACAACGCCGATGGCACTTTTTCCTTTGCACAAAGTCATGTGAAACTTATATAACCATTCATATCTATTCTTATTCGATAGCCTTCACAAAAAAACAGAAAGGATTGCCTCTGAGGCTTTATGTCAATAGTAGAAAGTTGTTGGGGTAAAAAATTATATAGATACCTACTACTTAATATATCATCATGTCATGAATTTTGACTAGACTTAATTAAAGAAAAGTCAGAATAAATTGTCAAGAGACGGCTGTCTACGTTTACTGTTTAAACCGCAGACTGTGTGCCTTGTTTTTAGCTGGAGGTTGGTTAGATCTGCCAGGATTAAACTCAGCTAATATAATCGTGTAATGTATGTTTGCAATATTTGTAAGTATGTGAGAACCATGTTCCTACTTATCAAATTAATTAATTTTCCTGCTAATGCTTTTTAATACTTTATACCTGTACGTAGTATAGTGCGTAGAGATATTCTGGGTGCATCTTCCTCACATATATGAATTTATAAATGTATGTACTTATGTAAATATTGTAAAACACCAATTTTTTTTAAAAGAGTAAGTATGGAGTTTCTTGTGCGTTCTTCTCCATAACAATCTACTTGTCGAATGCATGGTAGAATCAATTTTTATTACTTGTAAATTTTAATATTAATTTATTTGACGTTCAAAAGTGCCGTTCATTGGCCTAGTTGAACAAATATATTTGACTTTGACTCATCTAAGTAAAGAACAAAGATAGTGAACGATTTAGTCACTCATAATTTTACTTGCATAAAGGAACAAACCACCAAGAGAGTACAGATACAAAATTGTTACTTAATAATGTTGTACCTGCACCGTACCATAACACGTTCGTGTACTCACATTATATAAACAATACGTACATAGTACCGACTACAGTAATTAACTACATACATAATTAACAATCCAGTTCGTTTACATAGAATGTACTTATTTGATAGAAGGATATTAGCTCGACAACTATAGCATCAGATTAATTATTAAAACGCCGACGGGGTTCATAATGGTGTTATAAGTTCACAAACAAGGGATTTACTGCGGCATAGAAAAATAATGAGAAAACTGAGCGCTAATCAAATTCCGGGTTGTTTTATGAAAGTGTTAAAATGAAATAGAAAATGTGAAATAAACTGACTGTTGAGTACACTGATATAAATCTAACTAGATGACGCGATTGTATGTACTTAGCGTGCCAAAAAACGGAGTAAAGTTACGACCAATAATCGTAACCTGAGCTTTTCATTTAGCATTATCGGCACCGGAAATTCACCGAAATCTATAAAAATGCCTCTTTATGCCATATTGAGCTGTAAAGAATGTATAGAAAAGTTGGCCGAGGCGTTGGAAATGTTTTCTTTCATTGGTAGATAAGTAAATTTGTTTGTGAAAAAGGGGCACTATTGGTTTTCATACAGATGGAGGGACTTGCGTTATCTACTTAGATTTATGTATGTGGTTGAGTCCGATTCATTATTACTATCTATTACTCCCGAAAAAACTTATGACTTCACGCTTAATTACAGCCTATACAGATCCAAGTTTACGAGTATTTCTCAAAGAATCATGACAGGAAGGACATATTTCCTCATCCGCCATATATACAATTTGGAGACTCAAATAAATGTCTCCGTTAATGTATCGTCCTTCTTGTAAACACATACGTTTTTATGTGTATCGCGAACCTTTTAGCTGTTTATTGTACAGACGAAAACGTTTTAGTTTTTCTTTAGACGAACTGCGAAAAGGGATCAGTTTGGGAAGTTTTCTAAGTGGTATGATAAAAGGCAATTGTTGGAGTATTGAATAGTTGATAATGGGTTCGTTCTGCGGAACTAGTTTTGTAGAGTTTATCTTATCAATACCTATAATAAATGTGTAGAAAAGTCGTTTTTTGTACATGGAAAATATAAATAATAAAACAAGTAAAATTTCACAATTTAAAAAACCCCCGACGCATTTATCTTGCGAAAACACCCCGATTCAAACAGTAAAATGCCCATAACTTTTGAACGGCTGAAACGATTTTATTCAAACATAGCTAAGAACACTTTCGACAAAATTACCTTTCAAACAAAAAAAACTAAATCGAAATCGGTTCATCCGTTTAGGCGCTATGATGCCACAGACAGACACACAGATACACAGATACACAGATGCACACGTGAAACTTATAACACTCCTTCTTTTTCCGGCGGGGGTTAATAAAATAGCCATTGTGTTAAAGGATAACCAACATAACACATTTACAGCATTTTTGTCTGTTTGTCTGTTTAGTTGTGCACGCGTCATATAAAATGTACGAAACCAAAGTTTATATTTCACATATAAACATTGTGCGTAACTTGAAGCATTACTTAGTTTTTGTTTCATCGCTCTGTTCACTTCATCAAAAGTTAGATGAATTTAAAGTGTTCAAGAAGTAAAATATCACAACAAACGCAATTCAGAGACTCGTACAGTTGAACCCCATATTTTATAGATGGCTTTGAGCATCCGCGGGAGAATGACCCTAGAAAAACCAAATTGTGTATAGGGTAGGTAGGTAAGCATTGTAAACCAGTAGAATAGGGTAAGCAGCTGATGGGAGCGAAGCCGGGCAGTGCCGGGCACAGCTAGTCCATACTTATATTTATAAATGCCAAATTGTATTGCCTGTTACGTTTTCTCATGAACCTCTGAACGTATATTGATGAAACTTGGCAACACAAGGTATTTTTTTAATTGGTACAATCACACCGCACTATTCCCAAACCACTGCAAGTGGGAACTCCTAAAAGCCAGAATTAACAGTGGCGACCACCAGAAAAGCGCCGAGGCAATGAAGCTCGACGAAGTCCCGGAGAATGAATTTAACTGTCTTGGATCCCGCAACGAAACTAATCAGAAAAGAATAACGGAGGAGTAGGAAAAAATACAAATTGCCACTTCAACTACTCAATCCACTTGTCTGGAGCCTCAGGTTTAGATCTTAGGTTACTTTGCATAGTAGTAGTAAGTGCCCATCATCACTACATATAATAAAATAAAGTCCCCCGCCGTTTCTGTACGCAATAAACTCAAAAATAACTGAATGGATTTTCATGCGGTTTTCACCAATAGAAAGAGTGAGAAACGTGGAAGGTTTTTGTGTATAATTTATCACAGGCGAAGCCAGGACCGAGTCGCTAGTTTCATAATAAAACACATTTCACGCGGGATTATCCGCGGGCAGAAGCTATATCCAGATCGTAGATAGGGTTATGATTCAATTACGGCAGACTATCGATTTCACAGCTGTAAACCGACGGCTAAGAAATTAGCGATAGCGGGTCTATTAAAGCAATCACAGCTATCTGCGATCAACCGTTTGCAGATCATAGCCCATTCAGATCAGATTCAATAGAAGTATACAGGCTAACTTGTGAAACGTTTTGGACATATTGTTGAAACCTATTGTGTATTCGGTTCTAGACATTGGCATTTTTGCTGGTTGCCTTATCAAAGGTCATTTCCATGCTTCTTGACAAGCGCACCCCCGGTGCGACACTGTCACTTTTGCAAAAAATGCAAAAATGAGTTAAATATCTAAAAATGATCCTAAAGCACCCCTTTACTTGGTGCGATAACGTTACTTTTGTAGTACGTTGTAGTATAAGCTGTTCATCTCATCTATATATTCTTATGTCATTGTTTTGTGAGGGTTCAAAGTTTTAAATGCTTCTCCTGAAAAACTACATTTTTGCATAAGTGACAGTGTCGCACCGGGGGTGCGAAGTGTTGTGAATGCAGTAAGATTCAATACATGAAAATAACAAGTGCTGGCCAAAACAAATGTTGTGACGACACTTTGCAAATCAGGTTATGTTACCGATAATGCAAACGTTATTTTATTTGTTATTAACCGACTTACCAAGAAGGATTCTATGTTCGACTTTATCTTTGTTTTTTTTTTTTTTGTTTGATTGACTGATTTTAAAAATTATTTTTTTTGTTTGAAAGAGTATGTTTCGAAATTGGTCCCATTTTAGTTTGGTGAAGGTCTGACGAAGAACTTCGGAGATACACAACAGAACTCTTAAATAAATAACCGCAAAACTCTCGGGATTGCTGCAATCGCATGTCGGTTTGTTGTTTATACCATTTCATAACATAACATCACGCCAGTACGCTCTAAAGGGGTACACAGATCTCTCATTTCACCGGTTATGTTCAAATTTCAGGTTATTCGGTTAATCTATTCTGGAGTTATAGGGACCTTAATAAACAACTTGCTATTAGGTAGGTTAAACTAAAAAAGGAAAAATAAAAAACTTTTTTTGCAAAATAATACTACCGACCTCCAAATGAAAAACTACAAAGTGAAAAAAGACAACTTTTGGAAGTCGGTGTCCATATCGCAAAAAATGGTACCTACGAAAGACACCGACTTCCAAAAGTTAAGTTATTTTTCACTTTGTAGTTTTTCATTTGGAAGTCGGTAGTATTTTTTTGCAAAAATGTTTTTTTTTGTTATGTCCCTTTTTCATATAGTCACTCTGTATATTTGAGATAGTAGAAACCGTAATTAAATCAAATCGATAATGTGCCTATAATAACAGTTCTGAATTTCTTTCCTGAAAAGATTTCTGGTTACTTTCTTTCAAAATGCATGAAAGCTGTGTATAAATGTGTTCATAGGAGGTAGGTAGTACTAAAAAAGTGGTTTAGCTCCTGGTTATAATAACCAAGCCATAACTCAGGTAGCTAGCTTACAAAAATGAATAAATTGTGGACTCATGACAATTGAGTTCGCGCAATAAAGGCAAGCCCGCGGAGCAAAGCCGCGCGCTCGTACCTGTATTCTACATAATATTATTACGATACCTATGTAGGTATGTATGGTGTGAACGAGGGGTGATCATTAACCCAGTTGCACGGTTATTACTCTCTTACGTCACGAAAAATCATATGATTAAAAATAAGTATAAAATTACACCGTTCCATCTACTATTGTTGGACAAACACCAAAGTTGGTACATATGAGGATTTGTTTATCATTAGAGCTCAGTGAAAGTCCACTAAGCAATTTCGAAACGCTATAACGAGCTATTTTGGAAATAAGACGCTTACTCCGGGCCGTTTGCCGTCCCCGGCACGGCCATCCGACACGGATTATTAATCTCGCTAAGAAAACACAGTAAGAAAAGACTGAACGATCCATTATTTTATACAGTCTCGAATTAAAGTTGTGAAATAAAAGAATATTTAATAAACTAATTGTTAAAGCACAGATTGTCTGCTTTTTAATCGAATTTCTAGAAAGGATGAGGTTCTATGTTCGACTTTAGGATGTGTACAGTTTTGTTTTTTTTTGTAGTTTGTTTGAAAGAGTAGATATGTTTCCAAATTGGTCCCATTAAAATTTGGTGCAAATCTGATGAAGAATTTCGGAGAACAACACTACTCATCAATAAATGACAGCAAATCTCTCAGGCTTGCTGCAAAAGCGTGTATGTGTGTTTATACCTTTAAATAACATAACATCACGCCAGTACGCTCTAAAGAGGTACGCAGAAGTGTACCTACATTTCACCTTGGTAATTTCTAGTTTCACTGGTTATGTTCAAGTTGCATGATATTCGGGTAAATAATTTCACATCATCATCAGCCTATTAATGTTCCCACTGCTGGGACACAGGCCTCCTCTGTGTGAGAGGGAATGGGCCGTAATCCACCACGCAGGCCCAGTGCGGGTTGGTGGATGTCACATGTCTTCGAATTTTTGGTTCTAGGACATGCCGGTTTCCTCACGATGTTTTCCTTCACCGTTTTGAGAGCAGTGGTGAAGAAATAATTAACACGAAGTAAAGCGCCTGCCTGGGCTCGAACCCACGACCTACAACTTGTAAGTCGCGGCCGATACCACTGGGCCACCACTGCTCTCAAATAATTTACTTTAAAAAATTAATTACCTTACTATAGAACTTGCCTATAAGCAAAAAATAGACGGCGCGCTGCCGCTTACATACTTTGTGCTATTGGGTACCACAACTAAAAAGTGAAAAACTTTTACAAAACAAATACAACCGACTTCAAAAATAACTTCTTTTTCGGCAGTTGGTTTCAAAAAACGAAGAAAAGAAAACAGGAACACCTACTGCCAAAAAAGAAGTAATTTTTCACTTTGTAGTGTTTTTATTTGGCAGTTGGTTGTTGTTTTTTTGTAAAAAAGGTATTTTTTTAATAACGCAAAAAACTAAAATTGTTTATAATCTGTAAAACACAAGATCAAGTTCCAATTCTCTAAATTACTTTTAGCCTTTTTGTTATTGTAAGAACTATCAAACAATTTCTCCAAGACACGGGTTAGATCTTAATCCGGAACGCGAAGTTTTAATTCACCTTGTAATCTTTTCAGATTAGTCTTTAATTAAATTGAGAACTTTGTAAACCAATTACTGAAACTTAAAGCCTGCTATGCTTCTTACAGATAAGTAGATACTTGTTTACTGTTATTTTTACAAGCTTTTAAGTATCTTGCAATGTATGTATGCATGTATGTAGGTAAGTGTGTTCGGGTCAAATCTTGCAACTGAATTTTAACGCAGTTATCAATTTTGCATACACGTTTAGTTTGGATGACAATGCATGGTTAGCTAAGTGACGTCTAAATCCAATATGTCGGACGGCCCAAGATGGCGGACTAGTTATTTTTTGTCATGATATGGATTTTAAATAAAAGGGTTTGGTGAGAAGAATACGAAAAAAGCTTGTTTAAAAAAAGATTTTATATGAATAAATTATTAAGTAAATAATCGTTTTACAACAGACATGTCAAGGACATATTTTTACGTAAGGTCTTTACCCAAATGTCAGACCGTATTTTTTATTGTTATGATTTTCGTAACTGAACCGAACTTACTGAACGTGAGAAATGATATTTGGAATAACCCATTCGAATGAGTGAGCTATCCACTTCATAAATGCCAACAGACCGAGGAAAATCAATATCGTAGTGTTTTCAGAAGAACCTGTCATGAATTCCGAATGAAACGAAGAAAAATATAGGAAATGTGGTAAACACAAGAGTGTAGAATAGAAAATATACTCGCAAAGGGTAAACGACTCTGTTTAAATATTACATGGCTTTACCTCGTGTTTTGCCTGTTCACGGATAAAAAACGATGGCTGAGCAGATTTCCCCAGGTAAGTATGAATTTATCATAGCGCCTAATGAAAAGTTAAAAGAAATTCAGACGTAAAATTGTAATGCTTCGGGTGACAACCTTGACTTGCTTTCAAGGTGTCATCTTTATGATATGAGCCGTTTTAATGTGACAGGTTGAAATGAAAAGCCGTAGCTCATAGCCACGTGGAGTTGGGTAAGTACGTACATATGTAAAATATACACAATACTTTTGGGGACAGGCGGTAAATCCGCAATGGGCTTGGCGCTTCATTAATTCTTATCATCATAGTCATTTTCATACTTGTATAATCTGAATCTCAAAAACGGCTTCAACGATTTTCATGAAATTTAGTATGCAGGCGGTTTCGGGGGCGATAAATCGATCTAGCTAGGTTTAATTTTTAGAAAACGTCGTTTTCTCTATTTTTACCAGAGCAGGGCTCGGTCGCCCAGGTACCTACTTATAATAAAGAGGTGTAAAGTTTGTAAGTTTGTGAGGTTGTAGGGGGTAATCTCTGGATCTAATGAACCGATTTAGATGAAATTTGGCATGGAGGTAGTTTGAGACCCTGGGAAGGGCATAGGATAGTTTGTATTCCCTTGGGATAAAACACTTTTTAAGCGGGTGAAGCTAGTGTTAGATATAGCTCGTGACTAAATAATAACTGCCACACCGATCGATCTTCAAGGTTAAGCAACGCTTGCTGAGGTCGGTCCGTGGATGGGGGACCATCTTTACATACCGAGTTTTCTCCGTGTCTCAGAAAGCACGTTAAGCCGTTGGTCCCGACTGTTATTTGCAGATCTTTGACAGTCGTTACGAGTAGTCAGAAACCTGAGATCTGTCTTGCCAAGGGGTATCGTGTTACCCAGTTACTGGGTTGTGGAGGTCAGATAGGCAGTCACTCCATGTGAAACACTGGTTCTCATCCGGTTAGACTGAAAGTCAACCCAAACATAGTTGATCGAACTCATATAAATCTCTTCTTTGATTTTTATCAAGTTTCGCGAGAGGGAAGAGTTAATAAATCTTGTTTTACTTTTATGCCCACTTACTCTTCGGGGTTCAACTTATAGGACACTTAAACTTGCTAGGATATTCGTTTTCTCAGTGGGCGAAGTTGCTGAATAGTTTGTTAAGTCGCGATCAGCCGGCAACGTCCGTGGCACCGGCACCGTGGGCGGGATTCCTTGTTGGAGCCGGAATGATCGCCTCCAAATAGGGTCAATCGCTCACACACGGATCTTCTCTGTCTCCGCAGGCCGCGGCAGTAGTAAGGAGGTTTTACTAGCTGAGAGCAGTAGTGGCCCAGTGGAAAAAGGCTGCGACTTACAAGTTGTAGGTCGTGGGTCCGAAGTTTACTTTGTGTAAAATATGTCATCACCACTGCTCTCAAAACGGTGAAGGAAAACATCAGTTCAACAGATTTTTGCATCTGGAATTTAGTTTTTTTTTTTGGTTTCTTGCAATGACAAGAATATTAGTATTATATTATTTTAATGTAATTATTGTGAATTTGAAGAATGTGTGGATGATCCTTTTTTTTTGTGTTTTTTTTTTTAATTTTTCTCAGTTAGTTTTAATCATGGTCTGGCAGTTTGAGTAGTTTATGCGGCCTACCCGAATGTCCTTTCTTTGGTATTGTTAAATTATGAGATGAGCTGCACGGCTATTGACAAATGCGTGCACTGACTGGACAGGTCCACTCAATCTGGCTGGTTCTTTCTTCAAATGACCATTTAATACACCAATCTATATAGTCTTCACATGATCACACCAAGATTTTGCCTAGACTTTAAAAGAACCTGTGACCTCGGAGTTTGTTTCGGCCTTTCTCCTCAGAGTAGTCAGATAGGAAATGCCGACCTTATCTAGTTTTAAAATATAACCGACATGTAAAAGAATTTGTACAAACCAACTTACAGAAATAAAAATCATTTATCATTATCATTTATCGTGAGGAAACCGGCATGTCCTGGAACCAAATTTCGAAGACATCCACCAACCCGCACTGCGTTGGCGTGGTGGATAACGGCCCATTCCCTCTCACAGAGAAGAGATCTGTGTCCCAGCAGTGGGAACAAGAAGGCTGATTATGAGCTTGTACTAACGTCACTCGTCATGCTATCTAGACTCACCGTGGAATCTGTTATACACTTATATAAAGGTGCACGCGCCTTGTTAGTGACATAAATGCTGTGACGCAACTTGACATCTTTGTCGGAGGAGTAAACTAACAAACGGTGAAAGTTCAGAGGCGAGCCGCCATGCCGCGGCGGTCTCTTATTTACTCATGGAGATGACTCCTGTTTCCCAAGTTTTATCGGTTGTACAACCGTCGATATTTGCTAGAAGCCACAGCCCGAGCAGCAAGGCGCATCCGATATTGCGAAGGGAATAAGGCTATATATAGCGGCAAATGTACGATGTTTTTCCACTTTCATCGTGAGTGCGTATCGTATGAAATGGAGCGCAACTTAGGACTGGTTCTTTTTGTTCCACTTTACGCAAGTGGTCGATGCAATAATATTGCCTGAATTCCGCGGCGATGATTAAGTCGGTTATGATAAACACTGCCTACTTATTAACAACGTGTGCATTATAATGAATCGAATGCCGAAATAATTCGAATGTTATGTGCATAAGCAGTACGTACTTATTGATTGTGAAACTGGAACTGTTTTCTAGCTTTTTTAAATTTTGTTTACAGCGGAGTTAATGTGCCGGGTCGCTGTTTACGGATTTGGATTCCGGGGAGAATTATGGCTGTCATTTTGTTCCCGAATTTCCTATCAGGATTTGCCCTTACGTTTTTATTTAACTTGGAAGGATACCCGACATTCTGAGCCATAAAACTTATTTATTTTATGTTATACTCTGGGAACATGGAACATTATATACCTGTATCAATATTCTGTAGACGACGCACGATAATAAAATCAAAACTTATATAAAGTTATACCGATATATTGTTAGCGATATTTTCAGCTGCGGTTTTATTTCGGGCGTAATGTTTCACTGCCGAATTAAGATGGATCACTTTTCATGAACATTGATTAATTGGAATTGTGAATTGGTTTTAGAGATATTGAGGGCTTAGCTTTTATTTCGTTTCGTACTTCGTTGGCTGAAAGGCACGGACCCATTGTTGGAGGAAGATAATTAAAAAAAGTGATTGTTTTTCTTTTGGATTGGAGACAAAAGTGTTTGTTGTCTAATTTATTAAAGCTACTAAGTGTAGAGGTAGTTTAATGGTATCAGAATCACACCTAGAGTGTTTGTGGTGCTTAACAGAGCACTAAGTGACCATTACATTAACTTGTTCGGTTGCAGAGTGCTTGTCGGCTAAATTGTGCCAGCTTGCGCTTGCGGCTTGGGTAGTAAAGCTTAATGACTTCAGTGACAATCGTGATTGCAAACCGTCGATTTATTCCGAACATTTAGCAATACTAGACTTTGAGTGCTGTAGCTTTGCTAATGTATACTTCTATACAAATATTATAAAGAGGAAAGATTTGTATTTTTGTATGTAACGAATAAACTTAAAAACTACTGGACCGATTTCAAAATTGCTTTCACCGTTGGGAAGCTACACTATCCCCGGGTGACATAGGCTACTTTTTATCCCTGTATTCGCACGGGAACGGGAACTATGCGGGTGAAACCGCGAGGCGTCCGCTAGTTCTTGATATGTTGGTACATCTTGGGACTATTATTAGTCAATTTTATTTTCTTTCAATATGATTGCGTAGTCAATATATTGAAACTTTTACCGTGTCACTTTTGATGTCTGTTAAGGTTTGAACGTTCCTCTTAACCTCTTAACTTTCTTCTGTGACCTCTGGTGCACGTTAGTTTGTGTCGACGACACTTTCTTCTGTACTACCTTGTAGTAACAGTGACTACTCGTTCTGTAGCTAGTTGTATGTTAACTCGTAAACAGTATCTAAGTAGAACATTACAGCCTAGTGACTATTGTTGCTTTTAGCCACTCCTTGTCTGGGACAAGCATTATACAACCCCCTCTACTTCTCACCTAAATGTTATATTGACATTTGGTTTTATAGTGCTGACATAAACCCACTTCTAGTTTAATTTCCTTTTCATTTTATAAGCAGTTAAATTATTCCTCCATATAACCCAATAAAATAAATTTTAGATAGTATACGAACCTTGAATTTGGTGGTTTTATATCCCGTTAAATTTTTATCGGTATTTTTATTATCACTTTAATTCACTGTGTCTGTTTTACTGTTTTGTTTCAAGAAGTTAGCCGTTACGGAGGCAACCGCGGTGCTTGCTCAGCGGAGAGCGGAGAGGTCGCGCGTGCTGCGCAGGAGTCGACGGTCGTGCGGACACTGCGCTGCGCCGACCAACACCAGCCAACCGGTATGAAAGTGTGTTACATCAAATTAATATCACTTACAACGGATTGCCTTAACATTTGCCACCTATTATGTCAACGTGAGATTTTGTGCGTAGGTAAACGGAGGCCCATCTCTTCTTCTAGGAAATGCTTTACTGCGCGTATATATCATATAGGTATTATAAGTAACTAAAAATATTTAATACATTATTTGGTTATTTCCTTTAGATTTTTAGGGTGAAAACGGGACCTTATTACTAAGACTCCGCAGTCCGTCTGTCCGTCTGTCACCAGGCTGTATCTCATGAACCGTGATAGCTAGGCAGTTGAAATTTTCGCAGATGATGTATTTCTGTTGCCGCTATAACAACAAATACTAGAAACAGAATAAAATAAATATTTAAGTGGGGCGCCCATACAACAAACGTGAATTTTTTGCGGTTTTTTGCGATAATGGTACGGAACCCTTCGTGCGCGTGTCTGACTCGCACTTGACCGGTTTTTTTCATTCATTTCGCATTCACCTGCCATGTTATTATTCACCACTCTTTGTTGACTGGTAGAGAAAGCCTAAGGCATTAAGTTCGCCTATCTTTGTGTTGCACAGAGTTTTAATGCATTAATTAATCTTTAAGAACATCATCTACTTTCAATAAAATTAATTGAACACAGAAGTTTCATTAGACCAACAATGTAGGCAGGAATAACAAATAACGGTGATGATGACGCCAGCCTAATATTTAGGGGCCTGACAAATTACGCGTCCTTAGTATTCCCCACTGGGGGAAAGTCGCATTACTACCCGAATACTCGAATACTCGTATATTACAGAACATGCCACCGTCGTTTGTACCGCCCAGCGCATAAATACTAACCCTTCACTGACGTTGATGACATTCTTTTCTCGAACACGAGTTTTCTTTTTAACCCCCGCCGGGCAAAGAGGGGTGGTATAAGTATCTGTGTATCTGTGTGTCTGTCTGTGGCATCATAGCGCCTAAACGGATGAACCGATTTTGATTTAGTTTTTGTGTTTGAAAGGTAATTTTGTCGAAAGTGTTCTTAGCTATGTTTGAATCAAATCGGCTCAGCCGTTCAAAAGTTATGGGCGTTTTACTGTTTGAATCGGGGTGATTTCACAAGATAAAGGTGTCGGGGTTTTTTAAATTTTGAAATTTTGCTTGTCGAATTCTTCTAAATCATGTCGAAAGACGATATCCAGCGCCACAAAGTACGTAAGCGGCGGCGCGCCAGCGCTGTAATGTTTGCGGTTTTTGGAAGCCGAATAACACGAGAATACTCAATGAATTCGACTTTAATCCGGATATTCAGTATGCGCTTTTATTCTGTTCTACCTCGATGTTTTCCAGCTGATTTATAGCTCGGTTCCTTGTTTGCGAGGTATTGTTTCCGATTGTACTCACATGTGGATGTAATCCTCCATAATTCGCATTTGCCATGAGCGTGGTATGTTACCACAGGTGCGACCCTTTTTCCGGAGGAGTGGGGCTCTAATCCGCTGCTCTACCAGTGCCTGTTGGCTTACCGACGAAACGTGGTTAGATTTAATGCGATATGTTATAGTTTCACATGGGGTTGCCATTTGTAGATACGTGTATGTAAATTTGGTAAAAAAAAAGTGGACGAATTGTCTAAGATCCACTTGGGCCAAAAACATAACTGAGAGTTAGTTGCTAATACGAGGTTAAATTGATAATATACCATACATAATTAGTCGTGTTTCCTACTAACTCGGAGTTAGTAACATAAACCAGAGTGGAGTCAGAGAGTCTGCCTTCTTAATATTTCGCGTTAGAAGAAGATTGATGATCAATACTTGACTTGTGTTTAATCTGTGACGCGTTGATATTTTCGTTCCAGTGACCGGGGTGTAGCTTCGTTAATTGGCAAATTATAATTTGTGGTTAAAAATTTCGAATTTATAGAAGGCCGCTTATCGA
The DNA here is from genome assembly GCA_949775005.1 of Orthosia gothica. Classification (NCBI taxonomy): domain Eukaryota; kingdom Metazoa; phylum Arthropoda; class Insecta; order Lepidoptera; family Noctuidae; genus Orthosia; species Orthosia gothica. Next base: position 11,738,236 of record OX459048.1, on the reverse strand, counting down.
AAATTAAGGGATGCGTAACAAAATATGGATTGGATTTCAGCGTGCGTGAAACATGAAACCCAATTATGGTTTAATGAAATTAGCTGGCGGCGGGTAATTGTCGGTAATCGGTTGAGCGAATTACCATATTAATGGTTTGTTGTTGAAAAACCATACCTATTAAGTATATACACTACTACACAGACTCTAAATTAGTAAAATAAGTATTATTATGCTTAGTATAAAGCCAATTCGACACAGCTCACTTTTTGTTGTATATATAAATTATGTTTTAAATGAATCTAATAGCCGACCACTGTCTCTTAAGATACAGGTTATCCTTGTTTAAGAAGCAGGGTTAATCTATTAATGTACAGAGTTTGCAACATACTATATTGTTAGTCATAATAAATATTCTACTTATCAGTTGTAACATATCCGCATATTTTCTTATGAAAAAAATATATTATTATATCCGTTTCAGCATCCAGATTATAATCCATCATAAGTAGGTTTCTACTATTTTTCATTAAGGTTGCCCTAGTCGACGGTAAGAACTATTTTGTGCGCGGGGTTAAAATGCATGCTATCTCATCCGACAACCCGTGCGAAAGAGATAGATGCTGTGATGAGCAGTAAGAAGATAGTTCGCATACGAATTTGCAAGTTTGTAGCGAAATGTATGATGATTTAGGACGAAAAAGAGCGCGCGAAATTTTATAAACAGAACTTTGGGAGTCTAGCTGTCATGAAAAACCACTAAATGTATATTTTCAAAATAAAATTATTTGCATTGTCGAATTACTAATCTTTCCTTGTATGCTGGTTGTTATTTAATTTTCCTTCTTCTTATGGTATTTATTTCCGCTCAAAGATGCGTTAAAATGAGAGTTGAAATATGGAACTTACGACGCCCATACTTTTTTTCTTTTTCATACAGGGCTAGATAATGATGAGACAAATTTATATCATTTTTTATTTAGTCAAACAGTGGAGTTATCGCCAGACTACGTTTGTATGTAAGAATGATCGACTAGTGTAACCTTAAGTACAAATTATACCGTAATCCCCAGCCGTTATCCCAATTTAAAGATCGACACATCATGTCTTATTCTTCCATAGATCTCTATCAACCATAAAGCTCATTATTCACCCCCTTCATTGCCTTTACCCCATTACATTAGGTATCTTTCACACAATCCATGTGCCGTCTCCATGGTTTTCCATTACTTTTATAGCCATCCACATGATGACTCACAGAAGATTTATATATATTGCTTCGCATCCCTTTTGTTTTGTACCAGGAAGAAATATTTCGTCGTTTTTATCTAATACCCGATTATGACCGGCATCATCGGCTTTTCTTACAGCTAATCGATTTATAAGATCACTGGGCATTTACATAAGTACTTAGTAGAAGAGATTATACCTCAACATCATCAGTCTTTTACTGATCCCCACTGCTGGGACACAGGCCTCGTCTCTTTCAGAGGGTATGGCGCCCAGTGTAGGTTGGTGGATGTCACATATCTTAGAATTTTAGGTTCTAGGACATGCCGGTTTCCTCACGATGTTTTCCTTCGCCGTTTTGAGAGCTGTGATGATGGACTAATTTTCTTAATTTAGGGTTTGAACCCAGGACACTGTAGTATTATATTATCTGTTGCAGGACATACAACTTGGAAGTCGCGGCCGTTACCACCAGCAGCATTAAGCAAGAAAGAAAGAAAGAAAACTAGTTTATTTGGCACACACAATATTGGTACAAATTACAGGGAACTTAATTTTAAAACAATTAGGTACATAAATAATACATTTGGTATGAACCACTATGCCATGGGGAGGGGGATCATTAAAAATACTGTTCCTACTTGGCCATAGGGTAAATATAACTAAGTGCCCCGAGTCACAGCCCGAGTGTAGAACATTCTCACAATTTGCCGATCATCGAGACCTATTTTCCATAAGCTCAAAAATGTGTTTGTGTGTTTGCAAGGATGACGACAATTTATCGATATCTAAGTAATTACCTACAAATGAAAATAAAGATTGAAAAGCTATCTTTGTGTCTAATTTGGAGTTTCACACTCAGTTTGGTCGAAACCCAGGGGGAGGCAATTGCCCCCAGTGCCCCCCTCCCCTGTGTCCGCGCCTGACTTCTACCTTCTCTATCTCGTAATATCAATGGCTTATTGATTTGGTTTAAATTTTAAATGCTTATGGTGATGGTTGATGAATTTATAATTTAACTAATATACTTACCTCCTTCCAATGGAGTTTGGTCATAAGTAACACTTAACCTATTTGTTACAGTGCGTCAGTATAGCTGTATAAGTTATGATGAATCATCTTGAAAAAATAAATCCTACTAATGTATGTGCCTATCAGCCTATGTATGTAGGTACCTAACCTACATTAGGTTATTACCTACATTATTACATAAGTAAGTAGGAAACGTTTTCTATGTAGTCAAACCATAAAAATGAACAAAAAATAAATCTGTCTTTATCCAACGAATCAACGATCAAGAAGTTTAAACGGACACGGAGCGTCAATGTTATCACTGAAATTGCACGCAGATCCTGTAGTTATTCTAGTTTTACTTAAAACGGATGCGGTTTTGTCTACATTACTTAAATCTTGCTTCATCTTGTGCTAGTGCTGTGGCTGGGTTTCGAAGTTAAAAGAAGATTTTACCGATCTACCTGGCAAACATATTTTTTTTTAAAGTTTCCTAAGTAGAATAATGTTAATTCTATTTAGACCGTCAGTGAGATTATCAAATAATAATAGACACGTACTTTTTGCTTTTACGAAATCAATAAAAATGGACAAAGAGAAAGCGCATCAAAGTTCAGGAGTGGGGGCTTGTGACGTCACTATTTCAGTATATAGACGCGTACCTACCTACAAACGGCGTGACGTCACACGATATTTCAACGCATCATATCGTCATCAGTTCTATTAATCTACCTGACGAACGTACAAAAAAAATATTTTACATTAACATCCCTATTGCATCGACCAACCAGATAACCCTTAAATAGTCATTCGAAATACATACAGCAAGAGAATTCAGGTCAACACCTGCAACAACCTGAATATACCTAGATATCGTATCATATGACGTCCCACCGTTGGAGATAGGCCTCACGGCTTTTCTACATCAGTTTTGTACAACCCTTTCCAAGTTGAGCCTGTGCAGGATGATGACATCAAAACCGTACAAACCAAAGTAGCTAGCTAGATATACTCACTCGTTCCACTAGAATCCCCTATTTCAGTCCCCCAGGGGATTATGCAGCACTCAATATTCCACTACGATCCCCTATGCAGGGGATTCTATAAGTACTAATAAGTTCTATTCTTTTAAAGTCCCTTCTAAATTAAGAAGCCACCTATAAAATAACAATATATAATACATAGAATTAAAAATCGGTCTACAGAGGGGATTACAATGACGTAAATTAATTTTTCTATAATAAATTAGATGTTGAAAAAAAGGACCAAAAGCTCGCCATTCCAGAAATTTTAGGCCACATCGGCCATCCGTTCTGTGAGCAATGTGCCCTGCGAACTGCCATTTAAGTTTCGCAATTCTTCGGGCTTTGTCGGTAACTTTGGTTCTCCTGCGGATATCATCCGAAAAGTTCTGGAATCGCAACCGCGAACCGGAAGACTATGCGTTGGAAGGCCTCCCGCTAAGTGGACCGATGACCTATGTAGTTTTTTTAAGTAGAAAGGTATTTTTTAATATTTTGCGTTTATAAAGTTAAATAAATGTACTTAAATAAGTTAAACATTGAAAAAACCGAACGCCTTAGGTAAGATTCAAACCCAAAGCCACCGAGACGCTGCACTAGTCGAACTTGCGAAATTCTAAATAATTTACGTTATTGGTAGTTGTCACCCTCTTTAGACCAATTTTTAATTTTATGTATTATATATTGTTATTTTATAGGTGGCTTCTTAATTTAGAAGGGACTTTAAAAGAATAGAACTTATTAGTACTTATAGAATCCCCTGCATAGGGGATCGTAGTGGAATATTGAGTGCTGCATAATCCCCTGGGGGACTGAAATAGGGGATTCTAGTGGAACGAGTGGATATACTTACATAGATACCCGTATCTAGATACCTATCTACTACTACCTCAACATAGATATCTACCAAGCGCAATTCCAACTTGAACATCGCAGAATTTTATTCCAAAAGCTCTTAACCCTGTTCGTGATCTCGTCTTTTATTCGTATAATGTGGAGACGGGAGTAGTTCACGAAGCGTAGTTGGTAACTTCCCCGGTGGGTTGAGAACAGGGAGCAATTCTGCAACTGTAGCTCACCGCAGCAAACGACTCATTGCCTGAACAATCGGCTGTTGGTCTCAGTCCCACGCTCCGCGGATGTTGAGAGGCACGTTTACGACCAACATTTCACTTGTCTACGTAGCTGTAGTACTGCAATGAAAACCTGTTGGAGTAGTTTAACAGATGGAAGGGTTATATAATACGTTACTTTAACAAATACTCGCCCGCGGACCGTGTTAACTTTTAACTAATCATCAGTTATCGGTCAATCAAATATTAGATTAACTGATGATTTCCGTTATATTTATAGACCTAGAAAAAGAAATCTGGTTTTCCCAGATGTTATAGTTATCATCATCATCTGCCTGCCTTTGTCCCATGTTACTTGGGGACGGCATGTGCGTGTGAACTGAGGGACCACACTGCACGTTTTTCGTCTACATACCGTCCTGTCTCCCGTCTAGGGTTGCCATACGTCCGGAATTTTCCGGACAAGTCCGGAAATATAGGTCTTTGTCCGGAATGCGGGGGGAATCTTACACCGTCCGGAATTTCTACAAATAAGTGAAGAGTGAAATAAAAAATGAAAAAACCAAATTATTTATAATTATTTTTATTCTAAATCAAACAAAAACCAAAATTATTTTTATTCTAAATCTACTACATTACTTCTGATATTTAATGCTCCCAGAAATATTGTTCAACATTTCTGAATCTTTAATAATAGTTTTGTACTAATCGATTCTGTCTAATCGACAGAGAGGCGCTTCCCCCTCACCCCTTACCATTTCACCGCGCGCGTGTCAAAATTCGAACGATTTGGCAATCGATTTGGTTAGTTTATTTACTTGCACGATGCGTAACGATTTTAATAAAAAATTAACAAGATTGTCCGGAAATTTCATGGAATGTCAGGAATTTTCTCCGGATTTTTGATATTTTGATCTGGGAACCCTACTCCCGTCACGCCATCAATGACTCCCTTTTCTTTCATATCACTCCTCACACAGTCCATCCATCTTTTCTTTGGCCGTATCCTCTCTCTCCACACATCCACATTAATATTCATAATTCTCGGATGTATTGCGAGAATATTTTTTTTGGCATAGGTACCTACACCTGTGTGTGTTGTGCCTAGTTTGCTCTGCAATCTGCATTTTTTTATGTTTTTGTATGGAAATCAGCATCAACTACGATATAAAATTCAAGGCATTTATTTCAACCTATTTATTTAAGTAAATTCAAATGGAGTAACAAATAAAAATATACGCTGGTATTGAAATAAAAAACATAGCTATTTATATAGCTAGCATTAGCTGTTGCTTCTCATGTGGGTTGATCAAGATCTAAAGATCTAATGAAGAACTTTGTAGATATACAACAGAATTCTTCAATAAATGACGGCAAATATTGTTTACACCATTTCATAACATAATATCACGCCGGTACGCTCTAAAGGGATACGCAGATGTGTACAGTTCAGCCTGTTACACTCTTACACCGGTTATGTTCAATTTTCATGTTATTTAAATACTATGGGCTTTACAGATAGGTATGTACCACAACTAAAATTATAATGTAAAAACTTTTTACCAAAAAAATACAACCATCTTCCAAATAATTAAAACTCTACAAAATGTTTTTCTTTTTGTTGACTGGGGCATATCTACTAAAGGCGCCTGGATTTTTGGAGTTAAGAACAGGGAGTGTGGGATTTTTACCTCAATTAAACCACCCCACCACACCATCAGCACGTAGGAGCCCGTGACCTCTCAAAATACGAGTACTACCCCGGAAACCCCTCTTGGCAACGTCTGTTAGGGCACATCCCTAGCCTTATCTTACCTAGCACCGTATTCAATGAGAACTTGTTCAAGTTATATAACTTTCTCGGCCTACTTTGTAACGTGACATTTTCAAATCCAATTTAAAGGCGAATTCGACGATTTGTCTCAATAATGTTCTCCAAAATTTCACATTCCATTGATAGCTGCAATTTTCTCTCCCAGAATAGCTATTATACAATATCCACAGCTATTTCAGCCGTAGCAGGAAAACCATTTAAATATTTCCACAATCCCCGACCTCGGGATGGTGTACCGCAGTTCCCGCAAAACTCGTTTAGCTCGGGACTTATACTGGTCCAGTTGTGAAGTTAAACTCGCTGGAACTGTCGTACATCGGTTACTAGACATGGATGATGGCGGAGGAAGGCGCTAACTAGTCTGCAATGGTTGTTTAATGCGTGTAAATGTCTGATGGTTAGCGAATCCAATTATGCAATGATTGCGTGGCGAGACACGGAAGGCGGTGCAGTCGGCCAATGGAGCAGCGAACGCAATGTAAGCACCTTGCGTCTCATGCGAACATACGCGATGAGGGAAGTTATTTTTTTAAAATAAAATTTTCTAATTAATTTCGCGTGAAATTTTTACATGGTTATCAATCGATATTTATGCGGACGGAGGCTGTGTTTGCAAATGTTTTTAACAATACTCACAATCGTGCAAACAGCCAGTGAAACTATTAATTATCTGTCACGATGTGCTGACTTTTCACCAAAACGTGCGGATATTATGTCAACTGATGACGATTGCATAAATTTTATGTTTTTTAGTAACTGGAAGTGAAAAGGTAAAAGTTGACAGTCATCTAGGAAGCTGCATAATTTTGCACTTTTTTGTCGATTTCTGTCACGATTTTTGTTCGTTCTCATAGTCAAGTACCTAACTAAATTCAATCGTTGAATCTCCTTATTCCTCCAAAGCTGGTTTAGGGCGGTAAGCTCTCAATAGGCAACACAAAGCGCCATCTATTATAAAACAAACACAAGTAATACTTGTTCCCATAGCTGGGAGGTGGTTGGGACTTGGCCAGGCATCCTCTCTATGCATGCCATCTATCATATTGAACGCGAACTACAGTGCCGAAGAGAAAACCTCCTTGCTTGGTTAAACGTGAGATGGTTGCGTCTAACTGATATTTTACAAATTCCGTCTAATTTAAATTATATCTAGTACCTAGATAGTAGTGTCTAACTGGATAAGAAAGCACAAGACAAAATAAGGCATATATAAATAAGCCCAGGAAGGGGTGCAGTCAGACAATAACGATGATGATTATTCGAACACTTTCAAAAAGACCATTATTTAATCTAAATAAACAAACACAATCGCTGACCTACATGTCCAAGCCTATTTGTTGTTTATGTTTGCGTGGTCATGTTCTTGTTGCATCAGTACTTTGAACCTATAAGCATTAAGGTCATGTGGTGCCGGTGGTGTAAGGCCACTGGCCACCGGCCGCGCTAGGTCGCTGCCCCGATTAGAAAGGAACTTAGCACCGCCGTTTGCACAATCGGATGACAAACCTTCGTACGAGCGATTGTATGGACTCGCTGTGGCGTGCTCTGATAATTTTGTGCCTAGATTAGGTAAATTTATTTCATTTTCTGGTTCCCATTGGGGCTTGTGATGAAAACCTATGTTAATTTTATTTATTCAATAAGGCATGCCAACAACATATTTATTTACAAGATCAATAAAATAAATTACAAGATTGTCCTTTGGAACATGCCAGTTACAGGCGTTCACATCATTCACACTCTTAATTACAATATTTATGTACGCGAATATAAAATTAATTGAGTATTATGTCTACTGATTAAGTTTATTTGAAATTAATTACAATAATTGCACATACTTTAATGTAGAATTGAATAACAATTGTGCTACAATAAAAATTAAAATAAATTACAATTACATAACAAATTAATTACTAATAAGGTCAAAGATGATCAATTTGCGTGACCTTAGACTTCCGAGACAGAGAGTCAAAGAAGACATCCATGTCCTCATTGCAAGAGCAAAGAGGACAAATTAGACTTAACAAAGTGCATTAATTAATTCGCATAGAGCTGTAAATTGGTACGAATGTTCGAAACACACAATAATAATGCAATTAAAAAAAGGATGTAATGCTAAATGCGGATGCAAAAAAAATCAAACCGACTTCTAGAACAAAAAACTACAAAACGAAAAATAAAATTCTTTTCCGAAGTCGGTGTCTTTTTTACCCATTGTTTTCCGTTTTTCGACACCGACTTCGGAAAAGAATTTTATTTTTCGTTTTGTAGTTTTTTGTTCTAGAAGTCGGTTTGATTTTTTGTTAAAAAGTTTTTTATTTTTCTATTTTTAGTTTTGGTAGGTACCTCCAATTAACATGATTATCATTTATTGCCAAAGTACATCTCATGGCGATTTCAATAAGCCCAAACACGACTAGGATACTTTGTTTTATTTGAGATTTCCAGTGCCTACCTTCTGGCTTCATCATCAGATCAGTTCGATGGTGCCATTTTCATCAGTACCATTTATTTATAAGTACTTGTTTCATTATAGTCGAGATATGTTATGCCCGTGATATACTAAGCATTGAGTAGTTCCAGTGGCCATCTGTGGTCTTCTTCATCAGTTCCACTTCACCAAATGATACTTTTTGAGTGAAAATTATTACATTGTTTATGAAAATACCAAAATCGCTATATGTTTGCCTATAATATTCGAGGAGTTCCCTCGATTTCTCTAGGATTCCATCATCAGATCCTGACCTGATGACTATGGGACCAACTAGGAAGTATACCCTTTCAAACAAAAGAAGAATTTTTGAAATCGGTCCAGGCGTATTTGAGTAATCGGGGCACATAAATAAAAAAAAAAAAAAAAAGATTCCGACGAATTGAGAACCTCCTCCTTTTTTTGAAGTCGGTTAAAAAGTTGGATTGTTTTTTTTGTTAGCATGTACAGTCGTGCTCTAATGTTGCTTCGCCAACAGTAGAGGATTCGTACGATATCAGTGACGAGACATCTGATACATCGCTGTTAGAACAGTTAACTTTCACCCAGCAGGAAGAAGAAGAGAACAAGGAGGAGAAGAAGTACAAGAAGACGAACTAGAAGAAGAGGAAGCACAATTATCAGATGATTATGAATGAGACGGATAATTTTACCAATTTTTTTTAGAATTCTCTCGGCTTTCATCATTTCCAATAGTACCAGTTTTTACATAAATTTGAATAGTATTGAATTAAACAGGATCACAATAGATTGTGATAGATTTGATTGATTGATCATTGATTAGATTGTGGAATAGGCCTATCGGGGAACCACGTTAAAAATTGTGCGTTTCGACGGCGCGGCCACAGCGTTTTTTTTTAAAAAAATTATATCATGAATAAAAAATTTGTAAAAGATGATTCCTAAAACCATAAATTTGTCAAAGTTATGGTTAAAAAGTTTTAAGGGTTTGAACGTGGCCGCGCCATTCAAACGCGGCGAACCGCGCGGTCACGGAGATCTTTAAAAGTAAGCGTTGCAGAGACCTGAAATTTGAGTACATAACAGAATGAATTTGAAAAAAAATGTAAAAATAAAGAAAAAAATCCTAGGTATATATTTTAGGAGCTGTAACACTAAAACTCCATGGTCGCGCCATTGAAACGGTGAAAAACACGATATCGCCGATGACTCGCTGAAAAAAAATTTGTCAAAACATGTAAAAATATAGAAAAAAATCCTAGGTATATATTTTAGGAGCTGTAACACTAAAACTCCATGGCCGCGCCATTGAAACAGTGAAAAACCGTTTATCGCCGATATCTCGCTGAAAAAGCATCGCAGAGGTCTGAAGTTTTTTGTAATACCTAGATTTGAATTTGTCAAAACATGTGAAAATACACAAAAATATCCTAGGTTTATATTTCAGGAGCTGTAAGGCCAAAACCCTATGGCCGCGCCATTGAAACGGTGAAAAACACGTTATCGTCGATATCTCCCTGAAAAATCATCGCAGACGTCTGATTTTTTTTGTAAAACCTAGATTTGAATTTGTCAAAACATGTAAAAATACACAAATAAATCCTAGGTTTATATTTCATGAGCTGTAAGACCAAAACCGTATGGCCACGCCATTGCGACGGTGAAAAACACGTTATCGCCGATATCTCGCTGAAAAAGCATCGCAGAGGTCTGAAGTTTTTTCTAAAACCGAGATTTGAATTTGTCAAATTATGCAAAAATACACAAAAAAATCCTAGGTTTATATTTTAGGAGCTATAGTACGATATCGCTTCGAAAAAGTTGTGGTTATCTATCGAAGAAATAATGTATTAGCGAGATCTTTTTTTGTAAACAACACCTATTAATATGTAGAATTACCGATAATAGGCAAAAAGGATTTTTTTTTCATAATTTTAAAACCTTTAATACGTTTTGAATGTTCCTATAGGGTGACCATGACTTATTGTTTAAAGAAAACTTTCCACCTAACGCCGTGGCCGCGCCGTCGAAACGCACACTTAAAAAAGACGCGCCAAAGTACACTACCAGGCCCCTCAGAAAGTATTGCGAAAAAAAGTTTTTATATATGGGAGACTGGCCAGTTATAATGTTTTTCGAAAATATGATTATTTATAAGTAAAAATAAGTAAGTTCCAATTTCAAAATTTCCCTCCACATTTTTTGCGAGTTAATTCAAAGTATTGTGTCTCACTGAAATATGGATCTGCGCCGGGAACATTTTAGAGCTATGATTTTATACGATTTCAAGTGTCGCCTGAAACCGGATGAATCGTACGATAGACTTCAAATGGCATTCATGGATGAAGGCCCTTCCAAGGCAACCGTGTATCGTTGGTATAACGAATTCAAGCGCGGTCGACCAACTTTGGGGGATGACGAAAGAAGCGGTCGCCCTTTGACGGCTGTTACCGAAGAAAACGTGCTAGCAGTGAAAAATTTAATCCAAGACAATAGGCGAATTACATATCAGGAGATTCAACACATATTGAAGATTGGATCGGGAAGCGTTCACGAGATTCTACACAGCCATCTTCGCGTGAGGAGGATAGTATCACGCTGGGTGCCGCACAACCTCACCGATGCTCAGAAGCAGGCCCGGGTGGAATGGTGCCGTGATATGCTTAACAAATTTGAAGCAGGCTCGTCTCGGCGTGTTTACGACATCGTTACAGGTGATGAGTCCTGGATTTATCAATACGACCCAGAAACCAAGCGCCAGTCGACTGTTTGGGTGTTTCAAAATGAGCCAACGCCTACCAAAGTGAAGCGATCTAGAAGCGGGGGTAAGATTTTGATCGCTAGCTTTTTTAATTTGACTGGCCACTTGGTATCAATTCCCTTACGGGATCAAAGAAGCATTAATGCCGAATGGTATACTACCAAATGTTTGCCAGAAGTTTTCTCTGTTATAAGCAACAAGCGACCAAACACAGGGCTCCGCGGGCTACTGCTCCACCACGACAATGCACCTGCGCACACCGCACTCAAAACGAGGGACTTCCTGGACAGCACGCCAGTCAAACTCCTGGGTCACCCTCCTTACAGCCCTGATCTAGCACCGTGTGACTTCTTTTTATTCCCAAAAATAAAAAATCAGCTCAAAGGGATACAATTTTCGTCGCCGGAAGATGCGCTGGCTGCGTTCGAGCAGGCTGTAAACGAGGTGTCTGCGGCGGACTGGAAAAAGTGTTTTGAAAACTGGTTTAGGCGCATGAATCTTTGTATAGAGGCTGGTGGAAAGTACTTTGAAAAGATTTAATAAAAATATATGTACGTATAGAACAATTTTTTTTAGTTTCGCAAAACTTTCTGAGTGTCCCACGTACTATATTATGAATAATACAACTTTTTCATCCATTATATCTCGGAAACGGTGACGTTTAAGAGAAATTTTTAAAGACCATTTTTAAAGATGATTGCATAATCTAAAATTTTTGTCTGAACTTTTTTTATCATAAAATTTACCGTTCGGCCAAAAAACGCATAATAAAACCCATATTTTCGAAATTGGACCTTGAATATTTTTTTTTGCAACTGTTGGATCGATGGCGACTTTTTGCATTTCATTTATAATGGTGTTCCGAACATTCGTACCAATTTTCAGCTCTATGCGAATTACTGTTAACCTACCCCTATTTTTTTGTCTAATTTGACTATAATCTTATTGTATGTGCTCATCATTTTATTTTGATTTGATTTGATAAATCAAAATAAAAATATTTATTTGCTGGAATATGGTAGGTAAATAAGGTGTTACAGTTTTATTTCAGCAAATCCTGCCATAACATGGCGTGCAAATTTATTAACAATCAGGGATGTCACTTGTTCTAACTTACAAATTACTGATTCCATTGACTTGTCTTCTAAATAGTCCTTAATGCTATAATATCTTCTAAATAATAAAAAATATAATAATTTATTAACATATATACAATTAAAAATTCTAAAAACAAAAACAAACCTATATACAAATACAAAAGGGAGACGGAAAAGACCTCATTGTGCATCAAAAAATTCGTCCACATCGATGTCAATGGGAAACGTGCCCAGAACGCTGGCAGCATTGCCACGTTGGATGGCAATGCTGATTCTCTGGCCGAAGAAAAGGCCAGCCCTCTGGTCACACGTGAAGAGTCGACGAGCTTTGTACTAATTTCTCGAAAAACTCGATGCGCACTCGGACCCCATGGACCTAATGTTTCAACCCCAAACGGCTCAAACATATAACTCCCAATAAGGTTGTTATATTTGCGCCGTTTGAGGTTTTCTGCACCGGCAGCAGCCGCCCCAGCACAGCCCGCCGTGCTAAGAAGATGGGATGGCGCAAGGGTGTCGACACATGTTGCCTACCCACCTTCCAAGGCATTATGGTTATCCCGTCTGGTCTCTTCCCATCGTCGCGTGCCAAGCCATTGGGTTCTAAAACAGCTGGCACCCCGGCGGTGACAAGAGCCCGACGTATGATGTCATTAATGCTGGCGTGCCGTGCTATCCGGCCAGCGCTCCTACTGCAGGTTAAGCCATGGTGACCGAGGCGGTCGACTGCTTCACCACATTGACAACGATGTGGAGCTCCGCTAGGAGCACCCAAAATTGAATAGTATTTTTTTAAACTTTGTCAGCGGTAAGTCTTGAAAACTATTAGGTAAATGATTGTACTCGTAAATAATAATCGACATGCAGTATACATTTGTAGGACCGTACCCAAAGGGGACCCTATTACTCAAGACTTCGCGGTCCGTTTGTCTGTCACCAGGCTGTATCTAATAAACCGTGATAACGTAGTGGCACCAATGATCGACAAGAACCAATAACCGACACTTTTTTTTTTGATCCTATAAAATAAGAGTAGGCAACCGATTTCTTACTAAGCAAACATTGTTCCTTATACAGCATACTTTTGACTAGCTCCCATTGAAAATTGAGCGTAATCCGCCACTTTCAAACAAAATTGAGGCAGGGAACTGAGTGCGGCTAGAAATCTGGTGAAAATAGCAGAATTCCTTAGAGAAATCCTTAAGGAAGTGGGTACATTTTTTTTGTTAATTATCCTAATGTAATGTGATTTCCTCGTATTTGATGTTTTTCACGGGTTATTTAAGGACTATAAGATCGATTTTTGTTATAACGGAAGTTTAAGGTTATTTTGATAATAGTAAATTGATGGTGTCGATCACTGGTTTTCAAAAACTGACTTTTCCAATAATCGACACGTGTCGATAATATTTTTTTTTTAAATATTTCATGTGACAAGCGAATATAGTTCTTTTTGTTTTGCGTATTTGGTAGATATTTGAAATAGATTAATCAAAGTCGAGCTACCAGTAATCGACAGTGTCGATAATTGGGTAATAATATGTGTCGATGATTGGTTCATACAGATGGCTCTGAGAAAAATAATACACCCGACCAATTAGAAAAAGCTGCGCGTTGAGGCTGTAAAAAATGGCGAAAAGATTGCAGTTGCTGCAAAACATTTCGGAGTACCTGGGAAAACGACCATACAGTCATTATTCTTTGTGCATTATCACTAATCACACCTGACGCTTCATTTATCAAATTTTTGCTCATAAAATGATATTGGAGTCGTAACTTTATACACTATATTACGCATATTCTGCAACCGATGGACTAAAGCTCATTGGAAAAAGGCGTGATAAAACGGAAAGTGGAGAACCTAGCCACAGTTTGTCGGAAAGACAACATTGCCCCAGTGCTGCAAAAAGCTCTCACAAATATAAGAAAAGATGGCGTCTAAAATGGATTCCGAGCGGGTTTTTTTTTCTATTTGGTCATAATTACATCTAAAATTTATTTTTAATTTATTTATTTCTGAAATTAGACAAACCGAAAAAGAAACCGCGACTAAAACCAATCCGATCCGAAAACGCGTTATGTGATTCAAATTCATTTGATGCTCCTACAACGTCAGACACATTGAGGCGAGGTATCACAGACCGATTTATCTAAAGAGCCTCTAACAGCCTAAAAATATCACCAAGACTAATATTAACCAACTTGTTTTAATACCGGAACTTACTTCACCGATCGGTTCACCTGAAGTAACAGGAGATACCTAAATGCAAGACTAATCATAACGGCACAGTTGATACAATAATCGACCAAGCACTTGCACTTCCACCACCAAAATTTTCCTCTGGTTTACTTATAGCAATAGGAATTAATAGCCATGGAACTGCAGTAGGTACACAACACCACAAAATAAGTATTTGGAAAATGCTTTTGGAGTTGTTGTTCCATCTCCTTTCAAGAGGAGTTTGTTTTGGCCGAAAAATTTGGATAGTTATAAATATAGAATGAAACGAGAAAAAATCCACGAACAGTAACAAGTAAAGCTAGCGAAATTTGGTACTGTGCTGGTGGAATTTCATCACGAGAAAAATAAAAAACAACAAGAAAAGAAGAAAGAGCAAGACAGAATAGAAAAAAAGACATTAAAAGTACAGTTAACCAATGAAAAGAAAAATAAAACATTAAGAAAGCAAAGAATACCGTTCAAGAAGGTTTGACTTCAAAAGAGTCTGATGTGGAGATTTTATACGTTGAAAGTGATATTAGTTATAATTTAGCGATGGTTACCTTACGGGTAAAAGTCGATAACTGGGTGTCGATAACTGGATGTTGATTATTGGAGATTCAGTGTCGATGATTGGTGTTTTATACACTTTTTTATTATATTGGATTTTTTTCTAGTCTATGTATAGTTAATAAAAATAATACACCCTATTCTTATCTCAAGGATATACTTCACAATACTCAATTGTTACTTTTGGTTTAAAGATGACTCAATGACTTTAATTTTATAAAGAAGCCCACTATCTCCTAAAAGTGTCGAGCATTGGTGCCACTACGTTAGCTAGACAGTTGAAATTTTCAAAAATGATGAATTTCTGTTGCCGCTATAACAACAAATACTAAAAACAGAATGAAATAAATATTTAAGTGGAGCTCCCATACAACAGTGTTTTTTTGCCGTTTTATGCGATAATGGTACGGAACCCATCGTAAGCGAGTCCGACTCGCACTTGGCCAGTTTTCTTAAATAATAAAACAGGCGAAAGACAATGGTAATTTCTATTGTGTATGCTAATTAGCCGGTACCAGGTTATGCCGTGTTCTGCTATTAAGCCTGTCTGTCAGTGTTAGTTTCAAATAAATTGTAGTTTCTCTTTACAAAAGTACTTATTTCAAAAAAAAAAATATTATCATATTTCAATAAACATGGCAAGGATAGAATTTTCAGCTTTTGTAATAGTGGCTTACAGCCAAAGAATACAGCTGTCTAAAAAGTGAGATCCACAAATTGCTCGGATACATTTTTTTCGAGCTTTAAATACTGTGTCGAAAACTACTGAGTTACCCCATATTACAATGCTGTATTTAAGTACGGATGATACATATCCATATGATACATATACAGTAAGCCAGCATTGCAGTGTTAAATTTTACTGTTTGTCTAATTCTTTTCAAGACATATAAAAAGCTATCTATTTATGTAACAATTTTATTTAAGTGTGTTTTCCAGTTGCAGTTTATATCAATCGTTATACCCAAATGTATTTATGTTTGGAATTGTATTATGTTTGTTTTATCAATCAATCAATCAATCATTTATTTTGTAAAACATAGGTAAGGTTACAGTTGGTATATTGTTAAAATATGTGCACTATGTTTTGCCAATATCTGGCGTACAAAATTAGCATAAGCAAGCAACAATAAATAATAAATAAAATAATACAATTAAGGTGGAATGTCAATAGATGACATTAAAAAAATAAATCAATTTAAAATATGTCAATTAGGTAAACAGGTCATTACAATTTTACAATAACAGGTCATTACAATTACATTTCATTACATTCATTCATAATTAATAAATAAAATCATAAGTGCTCAATTGGCAAGTCGGAATCGTCATATCTCTGTTTATCAGTAGTAAACTCAGTGATGGAGTAGTAACATCTATCTACAAGGAATTTAAACAAAGACCTCTTAAATGATCCCAGGCAATCTTTATTTCTAATAGCAGCTGGTATACTGTTATATATTTTTGGGGCCATACCTAGCACACTTTTGCCAAAAAATGCGGTTTTATGAGAGATAACATGAATGGTATTCTGGTAACGGCGAGAGCGCAGTTTTTCAAACAAATGCAGGTTACAGCGAACAAACACTCCCATTTCATATACATACATAGACGGTAGAGTGAGCAAACTAAGTTCCTTAAACAATGGTTTACAACTATCAATCGATTGCAATTTGCTAAATGATCGCAAGCATTTCTTTTGAGCTTTAAAAGCAATGTCTCTGTCAGTGGAGTTGCCCCAGAAAATGATTCCGTACCTAATGCCAGAAGCCACATAAGCATTGTAAGCTATTTGCACTGTAATGCAATTAACTGTTTTTGATAGTTTGTACAGAGCATACGCAAATTGGCTGAGCTTCTTTGACAAAGCCTCGATATGTTGTTTCCAAGTCAGTTGACTATCTATGTAAAGGCCCAGAAATTTTGTGA
The DNA here is from genome assembly GCA_949775005.1 of Orthosia gothica. Lineage (NCBI taxonomy): Eukaryota > Metazoa > Arthropoda > Insecta > Lepidoptera > Noctuidae > Orthosia > Orthosia gothica. Next base: position 11,721,057 of record OX459048.1, on the reverse strand, counting down.
TGTCACATTCAGAGATTGCTACGTTACCATATTTTATATTCAGTTTCGGTTTATTCGTTCTTTGATTAAATGTCATTATTTTAGTTTTGTTTATATTTATTTTTAGATTATTATTAACTAACCAATTTATTATATTTTTAAGATCGTTATTTATGTCATTTTCAAGAATATTAATGTCATTATTAGATAATAAAATAGTGCTGTCATCAGCAAATAAGACCATCTGATGATTACTGACCTTAGGCATATCATTAATGTAAATGTTAAATAATGGAGGGCCAAGAATGCTACCTTGGGGAACACCAAATGTAGTTTTCCTAGGACGTGACATATATGTTCTTTCAACTTTCGAGCTTGCCTTGTTTAGCAGTATTCCATGATCTACATGGTCGAATGCTTTAGACATATCCATGAACAAGGCCGCTACCGGAATTCTACCATCAACACTAGAAACAATTTTCTCCATCACGTTATAGATCGCCATGTTAATGGATTTAGTCATATATTTTAGTCATATTTATTTTTAACAGTTTGGCTGCCAGAGAACGAGACACAATAGAAAATGTATTGTTTGTCGGGCATCTGGCAGTTAACCTGTTAAATATTTTTTTCTAGCCAATCGATTGCATAATCTAGAACTTGGCCGATTTCGTTCTCTAAGTTGTTGTTATTGTATTGTAGTGTCATCAGCAAATAGTATAAATTTATAATAGTATAGTACAATATTTGCGTATCGCCTCTGGCATGTCGTTGATGTAAACTAGAAAGAACCGTGGGGATAGGATACCTCCCTGTAATGTTATTATTTTGTTTATATTCCGACCTATAGGTTTTTTTTTCCTTTTGACAAGTTTTTGTTATTTACATGCATTGTACTTTTCCAGAAAGTTAACTTTTGATCCAGACATTGGCCTGTGTCATCCTGTTCAAAGGAGCCGAACGAATACGAGAACTTTTGCCCATGAATGTTCTGCGAACTCTCGTTGACCTAACAAGGCCCCGGCGTGGTACATCAAGGCTGATTTGTACCAGGCCCCTCAGAAAGTATTGCGAAAAAAAGTTTTTATATATGGGAGACTGGCCAGTTATAATGTTTTTCGAAAATATGATTATTTATAAGTAAAAATAAGTAAGTTCCAATTTCAAAATTTCCCTCCACATTTTTTGCGAGTTAATTCAAAGTATTGTGTCTCACTGAAATATGGATCTGCGCCGGGAACATTTTAGAGCTATGATTTTATACGATTTCAAGTGTCGCCTGAAACCGGATGAATCGTACGATAGACTTCAAATGGCATTCATGGATGAAGGCCCTTCCAAGGCAACCGTGTATCGTTGGTATAACGAATTCAAGCGCGGTCGACCAACTTTGGGGGATGACGAAAGAAGCGGTCGCCCTTTGACGGCTGTTACCGAAGAAAACGTGCTAGCAGTGAAAAATTTAATCCAAGACAATAGGCGAATTACATATCAGGAGATTCAACACATATTGAAGATTGGATCGGGAAGCGTTCACGAGATTCTACACAGCCATCTTCGCGTGAGGAGGATAGTATCACGCTGGGTGCCGCACAACCTCACCGATGCTCAGAAGCAGGCCCGGGTGGAATGGTGCCGTGATATGCTTAACAAATTTGAAGCAGGCTCGTCTCGGCGTGTTTACGACATCGTTACAGGTGATGAGTCCTGGATTTATCAATACGACCCAGAAACCAAGCGCCAGTCGACTGTTTGGGTGTTTCAAAATGAGCCAACGCCTACCAAAGTGAAGCGATCTAGAAGCGGGGGTAAGATTTTGATCGCTAGCTTTTTTAATTTGACTGGCCACTTGGTATCAATTCCCTTACGGGATCAAAGAAGCATTAATGCCGAATGGTATACTACCAAATGTTTGCCAGAAGTTTTCTCTGTTATAAGCAACAAGCGACCAAACACAGGGCTCCGCGGGCTACTGCTCCACCACGACAATGCACCTGCGCACACCGCACTCAAAACGAGGGACTTCCTGGACAGCACGCCAGTCAAACTCCTGGGTCACCCTCCTTACAGCCCTGATCTAGCACCGTGTGACTTCTTTTTATTCCCAAAAATAAAAAATCAGCTCAAAGGGATACAATTTTCGTCGCCGGAAGATGCGCTGGCTGCGTTCGAGCAGGCTGTAAACGAGGTGTCTGCGGCGGACTGGAAAAAGTGTTTTGAAAACTGGTTTAGGCGCATGAATCTTTGTATAGAGGCTGGTGGAAAGTACTTTGAAAAGATTTAATAAAAATATATGTACGTATAGAACAATTTTTTTTAGTTTCGCAAAACTTTCTGAGTGTCCCACGTATTTATTGATTTTTGTATTTGTTGGAAGGTTTAGGGTGTCTTCAGGGTCATACAAACACCAGCATTTGTGTTTATTTTATTTTACTTTGATGTTGAAATCTAATATTTACTAAACAGACACCACTTAAGACGACGACTAACGCCAACGACCTTGAGGGAACAAAACGCGCACTCGTTTCACACCCGCGCGGCCCAAAATTTAGTAGTTTTTTGTACTTTCCATATTATTCTATGACTTTAAAAAAAAACTGCAGATCAAAATGTAGATAATTAAATTGTCTTTGAGATGGTGTCGATTTCATTAAAATACGCCCAGTGGTTTTCGTGCGATTGTCGTGTTTTTGTCCGTTTTAGACATAACTTTACAAATTAATTACACTATGTTATGCGAATAAAACTCAAAATTTGCTCAGATCAAATTATTAAGAAAATGGTCTAATTTAACATATTTTTTTCCAATAAATTACGACTAGCCGTTTAGACGTGATTCTCATTTTAAAATCAGCTACACAAGGGAATCGGCGCCTTAATTTCACACAATAGATAAGTTTAGGTTATGTAGCGACCCCGGTTTAATTGTGTATTTATGTCGTGTTATGTATGTATGGGGTAAGTGCAGAAACAAATCAAAGAGGTTTATGATTGTCGCATAATTTTATATTTGTAGAAAAATTGTATGCTTCACTCTCATACATCATCTCATCTAAACATAAATACATGAACTATATATACGTTCCGCAAACAGCGTATATTCAGAAAATAACATCGGCTAATCGTGACTTTTAGCTAGCTTTATTAGATATTATCCTAAATATAATTCAATTAAAGTAAGTATTATACAATACATCGCATGTGATAGTTGACACAGGAATCCATATTACATGTTATTCATAAATCATTATAATATGTCGATAGCATTTGAAGTTATTTAAGTCTAAGTTTACATATTTTACACATTTCATAACACCTACACTTTATCTATTTTTGCTATAATTTCAAATACTCAATGGCAAATAACATAAAAGCAAGATTACAACTATCATAAGTACGAAATATAAACTTATTACGTAAACAGCTGGCACAATGAAGATCTAGATGAGTTACACCACATTACAATTAACATTACGCTATTACGGTATACTTCATACATGAAAATATGTACGCCATATAACCAACAATATACACAATAAATAAGATCATGGAATGTTTCCGTTTTTGTTCAATGGTGGCCTACGCCAGGCTAACAATCGGAATAGAAAGAACACGATAAAAAAATAATGCGAACATTTTCGATACGATAAATTATAGCAAAAATACTTGTTACTATATAGGCCACAAAACATTTGAAGGTAGCACGTGCGCGTGCGCGGTGCGAGCGCTCTCGAGCGGCGCCGCGCGGCTACGAGCGGCTCCGAGCGCTATCAGCTTGCAGTCAGCGTCGCAAGCCAGCGTGTGGGACGCAACTTCTGAAACAAACCTCGAAGTTATAATATCTCAACCAAGGCACAGTAAACATGCACAAACAGTATGAAAACTACCTATAAACGCTTGAAACGGCACACTCACACAAACGTACGCACCGACGAGACCGTTCGTGCACTTTCAAGTGTCAGTACTAAGTACCGCGTCGCGACGAGTGGTCACGTATGTTTGTGTTAGTGTGCCGTTTCGAGCGTTTGTAGGTAGTTTCCATACTGTTTGTATATTTTTACTGTAACCAAGGAGGCCACCAATCAGTTTTTGACTGGACTCGTATTGCGCACGCAAACCGGCGGTGCATATGGATCTAAAATTTTGGTTTCTATCAACTACGGCGAAAGGTTAGTTGGTTATTGGTTTCAATTAAGCCATTTACGACTACGCGTGTTAATTGGCTTATTCACTCCCCTACCTTTTCCAAATCTGATAATCTTCTAACAACTACTATCCTCTCACCTTTCTCTATGTAACACCTATGTTATTGTGTTTTACATTAAGAAGTTCTTAGTGGCAGCCTAGAGTTTGAAAGTGTGATGCCCCCAGCTATGAGAATGAGGGCATAGACAGTGCTGGGCACACACGTATATCTGCGTCTTGCGCCGATGCCATTATGGACGAAATTCGGTCAGGTTATATTTGTAAAGCAGGCTTCTCACACACATGCCGCTGGAGCAATATGGCAAGAATGGCACTGGAACAGTAATATCGAAAAATCAAAAGATCGGTATAGCCCTGGCTCTTTCTGTGGTGCTATAGCAAAAAAAAAGGAAAAGGAGATACTGGGTGAAGAAATGGCTACAGAAAAGAAGTAAGTTGAACTAAAAATTAATAGAAGTTGCCCCGATCGCGCTACACAAGATGGACCAAGGATGGTCTCGCGCCCCTGCGGCCCCTGCCGCAGAGCCAATCTAGGTGATTACCCCTGCTTGCCTATACAAATCAAAATTAAGGTAGCAATTAAAGAGTCATCCCCACTTTTACACCCTAGACTTCCCATTTGGCAGGTCTGTGAGTAACCCGCAGAGACATAAATCTAACTAGATAACGCAAGTCCCTCCATCTGTATGAAAACCAAGCGCCACTTTTTCACACACAATTTATAAACAAATTTACTTACCATTAAAAGAAAACATTTCCAATGCCTCGGCCAACTTTTTCTATACATTCTTTACAGCTCAATATGACATTAAAAGGCATTTTTATAGATAATGGTGGGTTTCTGGTGCTGATAATGCTAAATTAAAAGATCTTAAAAAATACTCTGTTTTATGGCACGTGAAGTACATACACTCGCGTCATCTAGTTAGATTTATGTCTGTGGTAGTTGCCCGCTTAACATGAACAAGATAATCACCAGCTAGTGCGCGTTGGCGTCTGCGTAAAGCGTGGTGGCGATGTAGGTGGTGGGCACGAAGCCCTCCTCGCGCGTGTGGTGGCGCCGCACGCGCGTCCAGCCGTCGCCCGCGTCTGTCTCCAGCACCAGCAGCCGCTCGCCGCACTCCATCTTCATTGTGGAACCACTGCCGATTCCTGGTGGAGAAAAAGATTTTGTCAAAATTGGTAGTATTTTAGCCTGCTGTAAATTCTAATGCCGTTTTCATAATGCGGTAAGAAACCGCACAATGCCATATACTTGTGTCAGCGAAGATGCGTGAGTAATACTTAACAGAGCCTCCGGTGCATCGGGATTGATTCTAAAATAAGCCGCTATTAATAGCGACTTCTATTCGTACCAGTGAGGACAGTTTTCAACTGCTACTATTGTTGACGTAAATTTGACTAACTTGCTGAATGCTACTTTCAAGGCCCGCTCGCACCACATTGGGTTATCATACTAACTCCGAGTTAAGTTTTTAGCAAAAATGGACTTTATTGATACAAACAAAATACCGTAAACAGTTTCTACTCACCTTCAAAAGCATACAACGCCTTACAATATCCCACCGGCTGCAGATCAGGCTCGCAGTAATAATAGTCAAAGTCGGACTCATGATCGTTATCATGGTCATTGTCCTCGTGGTCATGGTCGTGGTCGCCATTGGCGTGGTCGTTGTGTACTGTGGCCAGCTCGCCGCCCAGGCCGGACTCGGGTGAGCCACCGGCCGCGCGGGCGCTGGGTGCGGCTGTACCGGTGCCTGTACTCACGGAGGATTCCGAGGCGGACCGGGATAGAGACTCGCTGTTGGAGCCAATGCTGAAAAATTGAGGTTAGTTAGAATAATAATACGGTATGTTGTTGTTATTGCTAAAACAATGATTTGAAATAGGTAAGTTTGGCTAAAGTATTGTACATAAGGGAAATGGAGATAGCTATGCTCGGAGTTTCCATGCGTGATCGCATTAGAAATGAGGATATCCGCAGGAGAACCAAAGTTACCGAAATAGCTCTAATAATTGCGAAACTTAAGTGGCAGTGGGCAGGGCACATTTTTCGCTGAACGGATGGCCTATGGGGCCGAAAAGTTCTGTCGACGATGACGATGCGTTCGAAGGCCTCCCACTAGGTGGACCGATGACCTGGTTAAGGTTGCGGGAATCCGCTGAAAGGACACAGGATCGGTCAATGTGGCCACGCCTGGGAGAGGCCTATGTCCAGCAGTGGACGTTTTCGGCTGAAATGATGATCATGATTGTACATAAGTCAGGGTCCAGACTAGTGCACAATTTGGATGATCTTCCATGTTATAGGATAGGCTATCTATTTATGCGTTTTATTTTATTGGTATTACATTATCTTAGAGCATTTAACCTATGGAGACGGCAAGCCGCGAATCACCGAACAAATTTTTCTGCCACTTTCTGCGGGAGGCGAGGAAAACACATACAGCACACTACAAAAAAATGACAATCACTCACAGATACATGCATCCTATTGCTACAAACGCACACGAAAAAATAATAACCACACAATCAAAAAACACACACACATTGACAAATTCGTGTGTATCTACGCAATAATCCTATGACAACAGATACAAAGTGCTAGTGATGTGATACAAAGAATGACTGGAAATTCATTTTAATGCATGAATGAATGAGCAAAATGTTAATTCGTTTTATTTTTGTTATACTTAATAATAATAAACTTAAGTAATTAATTTCACAAATAAAAAAAATACGCAATATGATTTGTGGTCTGCTAAACTACGTAGATAGGTAAGAGAGGTAGGAGAATTTAAGATACACTAAAAAAAATAACGATTGAATTTATTTTTAGTCAATAATATCAACCGGATAGACTTTTATTTGACACTTTTTTATGTAACACTTTAACACGTCAGTTTTTCGTTTGTTTTGAACTATTTGAGTACAATGTTTCCTAGCTAAGCTAGTTTGATATCTTATATAGGAAAACATACGTGTATGGTTTCATAGCCATAATCTAGTTCATATACATGTCTCAATGATCACGCCTAGAGGCAATCACTGTCGAACACATTTCTGTGGATCAACTTTTTTGGTTAAAAAGGATAAACGAACATTTGAGTATTTTTAACATTCGCAATTGTATATGGCTTCGAATTGATGTGCAGTGGGGTTGTCATTGTAACTACCATGGCTGCGATAGTCTCCTCTCGATAGAGATATCAAACAAAAATCTAAATCGCTTCATCTGTTTAGGAGCTATGATGCCACAGACAGACACACAGATACACAGCAATTCACGTCAAATTGATAACACCCCTCTTTTTCCGTCGGGGATTAAAAAATGATTGAAAACTCACTAACGAACCGAACAAACTTACTTTTTATTAGCCTAAAACTTGAAAAGAAAAGAATTTAAATCTATTCTCATAGACATTTATAAATGATATATTTTTTTAGTTCAACCTGACTTGACCAGAAACAAACACAAATAAAATTATTTTGATACTGAACATACTGATTCAAAAAAATCATTTAATTTATAAATCATTCATTCACGTTGACCCAGCACTATGCACATCGCTACCTTGTCAGCCCCTGTACTGCGTTTGTGCTACCAACGTACCACTGAATTTTTCTATCGTAAAGGCATTATCCATTATTTCGACATTGTTCTTAAATAAAACTATGTTGATGTATAATTTATACTTATATGTGGTAGGAAACACCATGGCTTCGCAAATTGAAAGTGGCAGCTTGCTTTTTGCAAGAGGAAACCGCACAATTAGCCATTTTTTCGGAGAACTTACTTGCGACACAATACGATACACAATGGTGGCGGTCGGCGAATGAACTAGTTTTATATAACGCGTATGGTCATATGGCCAAGCGACTTTGGCAGAGGGGTACGCTCAGCTATGCCATCTCCATAGGTTAAATGCTCTAAGTACATTATACATACATACATTACGAATGTTTCAGTAGAAACTCTGAAACGGATTTAACTATAATACTCAACGCGTATTGCTATGCTAATATATTTAGCATAGCAATACGCGTTGAGTGATCATGGGTAGAACTTTACAGAACGGTACAAGAGTGTACGGATTAGTACAAAAAAAAAGAAATCCTTAGCCTAGCAGAAGATGAATTTAGCGAGCTCTGCTCGGATGAAAATAGAGAAACCAACGTTTTCTAAACATGAAACCTAGCTAGATCGATTCATCGCCCCCGAAACCTCCTGCATACAAAATTTCATGAACATCGTTGGTGCCGTTTCCGTTTAGATTCAGATTATATACATACATATTTACAAGAATTGCTCGTTTAAAGGAATTAGATGAGATAACTGTCGAATCTCTACTTCTGTTTGACCCTTCAGTAAAGACAGACATGGTACCGTGATATAAGTGCTTTTCATTACCTGGTGGCCTGCGTGGGCGCCTGTCCGTTGGTCCTGGCGGTGGGGTGTACAGGCGGCGCGCCGACCTGGCTGTTGGCTTCCGCTAACAACTCCTCGAACTTGTTCAACTGAGCGCGGAGCTTCTTTAACTTGTCGCAGCACTCGTTCAATTGACCTGGGAAAAGAAAATATAATCCATACTAATATTATAAATGTGAAAGTAACTCTGTCTGTCTGTCTGTTACCTTTTCACGCTTAAACCGCTGCACCGATTTAGATGAAAGTTGGTATGAAGATAGTTTGAGACCTGGGAAAGGACATAGGCTATATAGGTAGGGTAGGGTAGGGTAGGGTAGGGTAAGGTAGGTTATGGTAGTGTAGGGTAGAGTATTGTAGGGTAGTGTAGGGTCGGGTAGGTTAGGGTAGGGTAGGGTAGGGTAGGGTAGGGTAGTGTAGGGTAGGGTAGTGTAGGTTAGGGTAGTGTAGGGTAGTGTAGGGTCGGGTAGGGTAGGGTAGTGTAGGGTAGGGTAGGGTAGTGTAGATAAATGTTTGGTCTTTTTATGGCAAAACAAAGTTTGCCGGGTCACCTAGTCAGATATATATGTAATGTTAGCTGAGAGGGAAGTAACTTTCATCAGAGACAGCGAAACGGTAGCGATTGTAAAAATCTATAGTGTCAGGGGCGGCATTAACCGCTGCGAGGCTCCGGCTATATGCTTATGCACGGGCCTTATCTTTTTGTAATGTATGTGATGAAGTGACGATAAGACGAGAAATACAAATCGTGGCGCTTATTATTATTAGTACTTTACTATAAAATACTTAAGCAACTTTATGGTATTGTTACGATTACGAATAGCTGTTTAGTAACGGTAACGACAAAATAAAAAGTTCCAATTATAAGGTTTCGCGAGGCCCCGTACGATTGCCTGCTCGCCACACCCTAAAGCCGCCACTGCACAGCGTATGAGTTTGACCTGCGCTATCAAACGTCACGTGGCCATTCCCTAACATTTTGGCATCTCTACAATCTCTAGCGCTGACAGAATGTTACTTTCTCTAGATGGATCCCCAAGAGTTAAATGAGGCAAAAGACAGAGCTGTCCAGCTCGCTAGGTACTGGGCAGACCAAAGATGAGTGATCAAAACATGAAGAAGTAAATTAGTACGGATTAAAGATCAATCAAATTTCGTTTCATCATCGGACTACCAGACGTACGGCGATGCGCCTTCGGTACATGGTGGACGTCGATAAAAATCGTCGTCAAATATCTTTATTATGCGTACAGCCAAGGAGTGGCATTCCCTGCCGGAGTCTGTGTTTCCCGAAAGCTACAATTTAGGAGTCTTTAAATCAAGAATGAATAGGTTACTTCTAGGCAAGCGTGTTTCACCTTCGTCCACATCATCGCTTACCGCTTACAGGTGAGATAGTAGTCAAAAGCAAGCATACACAAACAAAAAAAATAAACTTAACAAAATAATAAATAACATAGACGGAGCTAAAATAGCGGCAACGCCATGCCCATTTGTTTATAGTAGAGGTAATAACAACAGAGAGCGAGCGTGTTATTAAATATATAAACAGGAACCATAATTCAATTAACAACAATAATGCTATTATTAAAGCTATAATAAATAAACCAATAATTGCTTCATTTAATCATTGTTATATGATAACTCTGTTTTCACTTAAGTAATTTATTACTGCAGTAGCGCAGCTTTAACTTATTGTTTAATTACTGTCTTAGTAACAATAGGAACAGTTAATAACAATATTAACAAAAATATGAAATAGTTTTTGCCGAAAATAAAATTAAAAACATAACCCTTTCCTTGCAGCCGGGTAACAAGACACAGTCAAATCAATACACAGTCATTCTTGTACATGAAAAAAATAGCCAGGATGTTAAAGGAATTTGTGTCTGTTTAGTTGTGCGCACGCATCACGTAAAATGTACGAAACCAATGTAGATAACTTATATACATTAAATTTATGCGTAACTTGAAGTATTACTTAGTTTTTGTTTCATCGCAATCGGTCCTTTCTATCAAAATTTATATGCATTTAAAATGTTCAAGAAGTAAAATATCACAACACAAACAATTCAGATACTCGGACAGCTGAACTCCATATTCGATAGATGGCGTTCTGCATTTGATGTCATTTTCTGAATGGCGGTTTTAAAATTCTCCGCGGCAGAATGACCGTAAGTAGGATAGGTAGGTAAGTAGGGTAGGGTAGGCTAGTAAAATAAGATTGGTATCTTAGCAGTTTTGTGCTGTAATATCTACTGTTTTCCCCAGGCGGATGTTATCTATGAGGAAGGAAATAACCCACAAAACCAAATTAAGTACCACATCGAATCGTCATCCGACAATACATACAGCTCGCCTATTATAATTAACTAGCTGACACCCGCGGCTTCGCTCCCGTCAAAATTATAGCCTATGTTACTCGGGAATAATGTAGCTTTCCATAGGTGAAAGAATATTTAAAATCGGTCCAGCCATTTCAAAGATTAGCCGGAACAAACAGACAGACTAAAACTGTAAAAAAAATATTTTGGTGTATGTACCGTATATATATTCATATACATGTAGTAAAAAACGGTTATTTCAATATTACAAACAGACACTCCAATTGTATTATATGTATAGATTATCATATATTATGTCATACTGCAACTCATAGGCTCTTAATACTTTTCGCGGTATACCATTTCAAGAATTGGCCTAGAAAGTTGTAGTCAATTCTTTAAAGTCGAGTCTGAGGCAACTCGCCAGCTGTTAATAGAACGTGCAATTACCTTCGACCGTCATGGGATCTCCAAGCGCGGGGCTCGTTTCGTAAACTCCTTTCATCTTCATAAGGCCTTCCATTGCCGCCTGTTCCTGAGCCACCTGCAACAAAATCGAACGATTTAGCAAATTCGTGAGGGAGAATCATTATTTTAGTTATACATAGTGCAATATTTGTTTAAAAAAAAAACACTTTGTTTTGATACCCCCACGATGGGTTTGGAAGAAAAATATTTGGGCCGTCACAATATGTCTTTTTCTATTTGCCAATTTTAATGTAGCCAGTGACACTCGCAGCGATTGACGTAAGAATCATCAAAATCGACCAAAGCTTTTGGTCTCTAGAACGCCACATAGGAACAAACATACATACATAGATAGACTGATCAGATTACCCTCCTTCGACAGTCGGGTAAAAATAACCTTATGAAAATATGGGTCAACAGACAACATTTATATCAGACTAAAAAAAATATTTTCTGGTTCGATCCGTATGTCTGTATGACCGCGATTCATTTAAAATCTACAGAACCAATTTTGTCATCTCCCAATTTAACAAAAATATGTCATCATTAATAAGTCTGTCTGATCGCTGTGTTGTATGTAGTGATTTAAAAACAAACTAACAAAAAGCGACCTCTGACAGGCCTCAACAATATAATACAGAATGTTTTGATGAGATCATATGCTATGAAGGTCGTCTCGAGGAGTAGTGGACTCTATGAGACAAAAACTATTAACTAGTATGCGAATGGCGTTTACTCAAACCACAACCAATGTATGTATGTATGAGCACAGATAATATAATACTAGCATACAGATGCCTCATCCCATACAAAGAAACCGCGCCGACGCACTATGGGACCAACCGGTATTTTCCATCTCAAAAATCGATAACTCTGTTGTTTTGTGATTTATCTCCTTGATTTTTTTTCACGTATTTGTGAATATCTAGGCAATAAAAGAAATCAAACATCATCATTCTAAAAAAAAATATTTTTTCCGAAAAAAAATGACAAAGATAAAGTTATACGAAATTTCATACAATTTTTACGAAATTTACATTGCTTCAAAATCACCTCTGGCGCAAAAAACGCGCAAGTTTTTTTTTAAATCCTCATATTACTGAGTAGATAAGGTCTCTAATATAGTAATTAACTTGACACCGGCTGCTTTCGGCAACAACGAAAACTCCAATTGAAATTAACAAAAACTAAATTTTCTTTACTTCACTAAAAAAATATTAAAAAATTAAATAAAAATATTTTTTTTACAAAAACTGAACGTGGTTGCAAAGTGTATATTCTAAGCTATCTAATGATGTATAACACTAATATGTTTCCTTGGAAAACTTCCGAATAATTATGTGTTGAACTCCCTTAACGGTAATTTAATTGGCATGAAAATATTTATGCCCAATGTTTGAGGTTCATTTTATAAACGTAAAACTTTATATTTTTTTATATTTTGTAATTTATTCGTAAGTTCCATCTTTTGAGAGTATAAAACCATAAAACAATCTATGGATTTACGACTTTCGACAAAACCATTTTTGAGATGGAAAATACTGTTTGGTCCCATAGTGCGACGTATCTAGCGTTTTTCTACAGACCTTACGGACTATTTACTAAAAGTACATCGATCGCGTTCGGTTCCGTTCCATGGCTATAGATGGTGTTAGCAGCGACTTGCAAGAAAAAAAAAGGGTTTACTCGGTTCGTGAATATATTTTATTTAAATAGTGACGATTTGTTTTATACTATTTTTGCACGTATTTTCGTACCAACAAGACAAATACGAAAAAAAAACGAGTGGCATGCTTCAGAACTTCAAAACCGCGCCATCTATTGGAATCAATTCAAATAATCTTTGGAATGTGAATTAAGAGTCCAATATTCCATGATTTTGTCCTGAGGAAGAGTTGATTAAACAAGAACATACAATTGTACGATCAATTCTATAAAATGTTTATTTTACTCAAAATTTAATAACAAATCGATGCATATTGCGCCATCTAGTGGTATTTATTAGAAACTAATTTTCTTTTTTAGCTTTGGGTCCTGTGGTATGAGACATAAACATAACATCAAGCATTTATCTCTCGAACGGTGAGACAGAGTTTGATGTTTAAGTTCCATATAAAAGGGGCCGAGCATATTGCCATCAATTAGACAAATAATTATGCACCGCGGAGTCACTGTGAAATTTAATATGGAAAAACCCAATAACATTTTGTCGAAGTTTAGGATTGAACCCGGCAAGCTTATACGAACTTTGAAGCGCTTTAATTTTGTCAATTTTTATTGATCTGGTAATGCAAAAAATACGCGTCCAATATCATTTGATAACCTCACTGACGGACTCAATAGAATTATCATTATTCTACCCAGGATACTAAACATCCCTCTGCTCTACAATACAGAAGATTTAGAGTTTTTGGCGGTTTTTTTAGAAATAAGTACACTTGACAAACAGCGAGCGAGTAGCAAACGATTGTGTAGGACCTACCGTACGTAAACTGTTGGCAATTACGACTTATATGACATAAAATACTTTGATCACACGATGATTACTGATTGCTGTTTTTTACGTGATAAGCCTGCCGGGCGAACCTAGTGTGATCATCAACCCAATCTCAGGTTTTCATAGTGAGCTCACGTGTACATACATATATATAAAGCCGTTTGTTCACGACGCGACTCACGACACGACAACATGTGGTATCGATTCAGAGCTCATATTTGTATGGACCGTTAGTTCATTGCACAACACCGCTCCACACGCGACACGATTTACAAACGGCTTTTCGGCTATGTCGTCGATGCCGCTATGTGGTCACTACTTTTTTGCGGTGGCGATTTAAGGTGAACGCGCACCTAGACGCACCGCACTCGCCGCACGCGCCGCATTCATCGCATTTTATAAATCTTTATATGAAATCGTATGCAGCCTCGCGCACCTATCCGCGCCACAAGAGCCGCATTTCAGCAAAATGCTGTAGGTATACGGATTCCACCAGCGCTTGCGGATGACGTCATCAGACTCGGCGGGCGATGCGGGCGGCGCGGCAACATGATCCGTATCCGTATGAAAATATAGTTCAAGATGTACAGAAGTGGATACAATGCGTGCGGCGCGTTCGGCGCGGATAGCGCGGGGGCAAGAGAAAATGCGATGACTGCGGCGCGTGCGGCGAGTGCGGTGCGTCTAGGTGCGCGTTCACCTTTAGCGGCCGTACAAAACGAGTATGAGCTTGTTGACGACACGACACACCGCACCGCACGAATCAGTCACCGTCACCGCAGTGAAGTGCAGTGTCGTTGCAGAATCGTGTTGAGTGAATAAACGAACGGACGACAGACCGTACGCAGCACAGACATAAATCTAACTAGATGACGCGATTGTATGTACTTCGCGTGCCAAAACTCGGACTAAAGTTACGACAAATGATCGTAATCTGAGCTTTGCATTTAGCATTATCGGCACCGGAAATCCACGGAAATCAAGAAAAATGCCTTTGTATGCCATATTGAGCTGTAAAGAATGTATAGAAAAAGTTGGTAGAGGCATTGGAAATGTTTTCTTCCATTGTTAAGTAAAATTGTTTTTAAATTGTTTGTGAAAAAGTTACACGTTTGGTTTTCATACAGATGGAGGGACTTGCGTTATCTATTTAAATTTATGTCTGTGTTCTGCAGTGTGTTAAAACTCGTAACAGCAAATCGTGTCGTGCGGTGCCTCATGAACAAACGACTTTAGTGTGCTTGTAACATACACTGGTAGGTCGCATGCGCTAATTAATGCGCAAACTAAACCAGTGTATGTATGGATTATAAATATATTAAAACTAGCTGACCCGGTAAACTTTGTTTTGCCATAAAAAGACCAAACATTTATCTACCCTACCTACCCTACCTTACACTACCTACCCTACACTACCAAACCCTACACTACCCTACCCAACCCTACACTACCCTACCCTACCCTATCCTACACTACCCTACCCTACCCAACACTACCCTACCCTACCCTACACTACCCTACCCTACCTATAAACCTCACTGAGCCCGAGACCTTTGCAACGAATGCAAAACCGTGGAAATCGGTTCGTGCGTTCTGGTGTTATAGCGTCAGGGAGGAAACCCGACTTATTTTTATATAGTAGATTGTATGTTCATTAACGCATATTATAAGGAAAACATAAATTGCAATATAAAAAGGGAAACGGGTATTAATTAACAATACTGGTAGGTACCTTTACTAAACTAAACATTTATTCGTGTTAGTACCTAGCAATAAAATAGAAAAAGAAATATTGGAAAATACCGTTGAGACAGATGTATTAAGTTGAATGACGGTTCCGAAACTAAGTAACTTATAGTTCCTGGGCGACCGAGATCTGCTCGGGTGAAAATAGAGAAAACGACGTTTTCTAAAAATGAAACCTAGCTAGATAGATTTATCGCCCCCGAAACCCCCTACATATAAATTTTCATGAAAATATTCATGATTATATAAGTACAAATATATAAGATTTGGTCGTTTAACGTAATATAGATACAAAATTAAAAGTCACACATTTAGAAATATTTATAATTGAAATCCAAACCTCTAATTAACGCTATGCTACATACAATGGCGTATGTGTCATCATCAATCAATTTCAAACGCGTTTGTTTATGCAAAATATTTTGCATGCAAGCTATCCTCATTATGCAACTAGTACATAATATTATGATAAACTCTAGTAGCACCATAATTATAGAGTAATTGTCTATGCAGTAAGCTTAAAACATTACGAGTTACCATAGATCAGACAGTATATTGTATCTAAGTATATATTTATTGTTCTTTTTTATTCCGTACCAAAAGGGTTAAAACGGGACCCTATTACTAAGACTCCACGATCCGTCTGTCTGTCACCAGACTGTATCTCATGAGCCGTGATAGCTAGGCAGTTGTTTCACAGATGATGTATTTCTTTTACCGCTATAACAACAAATACTAAAAACAGAATAAAATAAAAATTTAAGTGGGGCTCCTTTAAGTGGGGCTCCCATACAACAAACGTTTTTTGCCGTCTTTTGCGATAATGGTACGGAACCCTTCGTGCTCGAGTCCGACTCGCACTTAGCCGATTTTTTTATGTATTTAAATATATACTTTTTCTCTATTCATCCTACCATTTAGTTGCACCTGCCTTAGTTTATCTCTGCACCACCCTAAGGTCGACTGGTAGAAAATGCCTCAGGCATTAAGTCCGCCTTTGTACTTGTGCATACTGTTTTAATAAATAAATATTGTTTAGTGTATTGGTGTGTCTAATGTTTGTAAACGCACCCTCGATACAGGCATCATTACTACTCCTGTATCGTGTAGGACAATATCCCTCAGTTTCCCAGCTCAAAATTATCGGAGAATTAATGTGACAAATTGTCAAGCACGCGTTATCTGCTGTGATTGGCTGTTGAAAATTCATTCAACCAATCACAGCAGATAACGCGTGTTTGACAATTTGTCACATTAATTCTTCGATAATTTTAAGCTGGGAAACTGGGGGTATATACAATAATAGGTAATCGGTAAAATATAAATATGTTACGATAGTTCTTAATTACAAAGTCGTTGGTCGCGGCTGTCATTTGAAGATCTTTGACAGTCGTTACGAGTAGTCATAAGCTTGAGATATGACACCAGTCTAGGCAACGGGTACCGCTGTCACCTAGGGTTGTGGAGGTCAGATAGGTAGTCGCTCCATGTAAAGCACTGGTACTCAGCTGAATCCGGTTAGACTGGAAGCCGACCCCAACATAGTTGGGAAAAGGCTAGGCAGGCAGGCAACAAAATCCGTAACAAGTATAGGTATGACCGAATCTCGCTGATACGAAAGCTTATAACTCTGCACTACAGGAAAGGAAAGACAAAAACACGAGGGAATACACACAGAACGTTGGAAGCTGACAGATACGACGCGACAATCCGACATCGATGGGACAACGTTATGTCATCATTGGAACTGTAAAGCAATTTTAGTTTATTCAAACGTATCGTCCGTCGCATACTTGTCGCATTGTTGCGTCGTCGCACCGAAGAAGGGAAGCCTTAACTCAGGAGACATACCGTTGTCTTATTCGATCTATGTTGGTGGTCGTTTTGTACGACAAAAGTACTTCAAAAACTGGCAAAGTGCGAGACGGACTCGCGCACGAAGATTTCCTTACCATTATCACAAAAACGGCAAAAAAAACACGTTTTTTGAATAGGAGCCCCACTTAAATATTTATTTTATTGTTTTTAGTATTTGTTGTTATAGCGGCAACAGAAATACATCATCTGTGAAAATATCAACTGTCTAGATATCACGGTTCATGAGATACAGCCTTGTGACAGACAGAAAGACAGATGGATCGTGGAGTTTTAGTAATAGGGTCCCGTTTTTACCCTTTGGGTATGTAACTCTATAGATCAGTGAGAACCAGTTTGTTACAGATAAAAGTCAACTTCAGTGTACTGTCAAACAAGTTTAATTTAGTTAAATATAGTTTTCCTTGTGTTATGCATACGAGTAAAATGCCAAGTAAGGGGGCTTGGGTATTACCATTGTGGTGGGTAAACCTATCAGTTAATGACGTACGTTCTAAAAAAGGCCGTAAAATAATATTGTTATTACATGAGCTATACTCACCAACAAACAATTTAAGAATAAAGTAACTTTAAGCATTTATTATGGGAACATCGACGCCGAGTTGCCAGCGTATCGGTTTTTATCGGTAACATTTCGTGGATGTGCGATGGAACTCCACAATTTGATTCCGTCTAGCCCTTTCCATCATCGGCCTACAAGACGTGCGGCAAAGTGCCTTCGGTACATGGTGGACAACCCAATGATAAGCACAAACAGTTTTGCGAATACTTTCATTGTGCGTACAGATATGGAGTGGAATTCCCTGCCGGAGTATTTGTTTCCTGATAGCTACAACCGTGGGGTGTTTAAGTGAAGAGTGGGTAGGTAACTTCTACTCAAGCGTGCTTCACCTTCGACCACATCATCGCTTACCATTAGGCGAGATAGTGGGTAAACGCGAGCCTATCGATAAATAAAAAAAACATACTAACCTGCTTACTCAACTCCGCGACCTTAGCTTGAAGTTTCTTTTTCTTCTGGTTCGGTGGCAAGTCTGAATAATCCTCCTTTCCATCCATAGACATGTTATTCTGTAACGCAAACAGACACTTTAGACCTCAATCTTTACTCTTTGGTCAGTGCAAAATGCAACCAGACACCACCAAATCTGCTAACTCCACTAAAATACCACCCTGTGTCAAAAACTTCAGAAATCATAGCCAAATAAAAAAACTAAAAAAAAAAACTGTATATACATCCTTACATTGTGTTTAGACTTGAAAATGTTTTTAAACATGCTTAAATAATTTACGATCACAAAACTAAGTTCAGTTCTAAATGTTTATTTCGAACAACACAACTGCACCAGCCTTAGGAAACAACTGCCCGAATCCCGGTAAATGGTCGTTTAACGGTCGAATGCTATCAAATAATAAAATATAATTGACCTTGTTTAATTCACCTAACAGTAAAACTAAATGTAAAATACATAATAAATATTTGTATTGGAATATAAACTACACAAATACTTAGTCACAACATGTATTCAAATTAATATAAACATGACAGACAGAATGCGTGTGCGCAGAAACCAATGGAAGCCGTGCATGCATGGTAAGTTAGTCCAAGCGATACAAACCAACCGACTGTGTGTCCCAGAGAAAGTTTATTGGCCATCTCATGAAAGAATCACATTACTCTTAACTTGCACTGTTTCTTCTTATAAACACATCAACATCGTGCCATTGACAGTAATTCATGAGGAATTTCACGCAAACTGACAAACAATTATTGATTTATTGTATTGTTTTCAATTTATGAATGTTTAGTCAGGCAGGTTTTATGGCAATTCTCCTACGAAGACGGCAACTTCTTAGACTATGCTGGCGTTAATTAACACAATCATAACATAACATCACGCTGGTATACCCCAGAGGATTGGGCAGAGGTATACAGGGTGAGTTTTTTAAGTGGGCGTGTATGGCCAAATCCGAAACTATGAAGATTAGTGGAAAACACTCAAAGGAGTCATGAGGCCGATTTTGATGAAAACCAAAACTGCCTCCTAGGATTTTGTCCTCATAGGATTTTCTTTGATTGTTCCTAGCCAACAAAAAAAAACATGCTGTATTATTAATATTACACCATTCAATAGTGTCGCTAATAC
Source organism: Orthosia gothica (assembly GCA_949775005.1). Taxonomy (NCBI): domain Eukaryota; kingdom Metazoa; phylum Arthropoda; class Insecta; order Lepidoptera; family Noctuidae; genus Orthosia; species Orthosia gothica. The sequence continues at coordinate 11,701,389 of OX459048.1, read as the reverse complement.
GGATCAAATTTTGGGAAGTAATGGCATATGGCAAACTTAAGGAAAAGGCATATTTATGATTTTACAATAATCCAATGATGCCGTTTAAGTTTTCATCATAATCAGCCACGTGACTCATTTCAGTGTTAGCCACTATTTCACATAGATTCGGATTTGGCCATCCACGCCCACTTAAAAAAATCAACCTGTATATATATATATATAGCTCATTCATGTTTCGGTATTTCTAACTCAGCATATACACTAATATGCGTATAGCCATGACAAACAGATTCATAGATGCCTCGCACCACTATTATGAGAAAAAGTTACAAGAGGTCAGATCATGCTTAACATCTCAAAGAATTACATACAACATAACACTCTAATCAAAACACAACCGTTGTTATAACAACCAATAAACAGTCTCGCGACACAACCGAATGCAGCACAACACACGAGTCACACAGGACTGACCTTGATCGAGTTGCAGGCCTCGACAATCTTCTGGAGGAAGCGTTAGCGGCGCGCGCGGGACGGGGGAGGCAAACAAGACAACATTAACATGGGGTAGAACACATCGGTGTCCGGACTCCGGCCGCAACAAGCGAGAACATGTTGGTGCATGTAGACCACGCAACGTAAAAGTGTTTGCTGGATAGTGGGTGTCGTAGTTTTTGTTTGTCAACGTTATTTTATGAATTTTGAAACTTTTAAATTGATCAACAGATTGCCCGTCATTCGTCAACACTAAAAAACCGACCTTACTGCTGTATATATAAGCGCTGTCTCTGGCAATTTTTTACCATGGACGTAACTTTATCGCCACATCACTTAGCTTAAGAGGAAATGCGGTCTCAGTAGAATGACTGAATTTCCTAAGCAAAAAGTCATAATTCGTTTGAGTTTTTATTTAGTAGGCATTAGGTTTGGGACTCGGCTATTACCTTCTCCAATATTGGACCAATTTAAAAGATATTCCTTATACTGAAAAAAGTTTAGATATACTCTGCCCCTTATTAATGATAAATTATCTTTAGAAGCAATAGAACAACAAAAAAATGCTCAAAATTGCGCTGTCAACAGATGCCCAGTGTACAAATTTGACAAGTATAAAAGAAAACATAGGGGCATAGTATATATCTTTCTTTTTCAGTTTATAGAATAAACTTTTAAATTGTACCAATATTGGAGGAGGAAGTAGGCGAGAGCCATACCTCGAATTATACTTTTTACTTTAGTTTATTCAGTCGGATGTCTGCGACGGAATTTCCTCCTAAGTTTCTATCAAAGTCACGCTCCAATAATCTTACATTCTTAAGTCAGTAAGTCCCATAATTCATTATACAGTAATACTATTCTGTAAAAATCTCACCGTGTTGACTTATACTCCACTTGAAATAACATTATACATTTTTACAACCCCTTTTTACAGTCCGGTCAACCGATTTTGAGTTCTACCCCGTAAATATAAGGATGGCATTAAAAGCATCAACCTGTTACCAAAATTAAATGTTTAATACAGCTGCCATGTGTCATATCACTAACGCAATAGAAGTCAAAATCGGTTGAACGGGATGTAAAATGGGATCATTTAAACGTCTAAATGTTATCTCAAATGGTGAAGTGAACTCGAAGTGAGTTGTCAATTTCTAGTATATCGGTTGGAATTACAGCTCGTTTAGAGGTCACTTCACCAAACCATCACGGTGATAAATACAGTGAAAACCGTTTATAGCGACTTCGCTTAAAACGACGGAATATAAAGGTCCCGTTCAAGGACCTATGTGCAGCTATATGCGTTTATAACGACTGTCGGCTATAACGACGGCATAAGAACGGTCCCTTCAACGTTATTTTAAACGGTTTTGACTGTATGTCTACAGTATCAACTGGCAGTTGTAGTTAACAACTGTTCGTGACTCGACAGAAAAATCGCGCTAATTTAAAAGACCGCGCTACAGATGAATCATAAAATAACGTTTATAAATAACATTAACAGAGATTGTAAAAGAAAAGAAAGTAAAGTATTGTATGAAACATTGTTTAAGACGGTGTTATTCATAATTGCTTGTTGTTTTATCAACATTAACAGAAGCTAGTGACTCATGCTAATGACATACATCCCCACACCGCGGGGCCACTTACTTTTTCCACAAGACATGGCACCAACGCCGACAGCCAAAATAGCATTGTTTTTGGTTGTTATTTGTACCCATGTTAGGTAGGGACCGAACAGGTATTGAAAGATAAAAATAAATTAGTACCTCCAACTTACACACAAGGCTTGTAAACCGGATAAAAATATCGAACCGGTTAGCGCCCTAGAACATAGGGAACTTTTTCTTTCGGTTTTGTTCTACTTTTAACCACAATTAAACGGTTTTAGGCAACTAAAGTTCGTAAAAAGGTTTTAGGAATTAACCGGTTATAAACGGTTTTTGTCGCATACCTTCATTTGTTACTTCTTACAATTCATTTCCTTTTAGGTTCGCGCCCCGCCTATACCGGATAATTAGGGTTCGCTCTTTTAACGTTTAGACTCCAAACAAAATAAACGACCAAATCGATTATAATAACCGGTTATATTTAAACCGGTTCCAAGCCTTGCACCACACATACAAAAAATAAATAAGAACCTCACTGGCGTTTAGTCATAGTGTTTTCATTACAGTTTTCCTCGTTCAATTGATTTGATTATAATAAGCGTTTCATGACTAAACACCAGCTGTATAAATATGAACCAATGTAATAATATAAAAATGATATAACATCAAATCGTATTGTACAAATAAAATATATGAAATATAGAACCATACCATGCATTACGTAATAATTATTTAAAAAATCATGACAATTATAAGCTGATATGAAGCCCATACATAATTTCAAGCACACAGCCCCATAACCATATAATTTGCTTCAAAAATAAATTCGACGTACAATATGTTTGAATACGATAAGATAGAAGCTGTAACATAAATTAATAATAATAATCCTAACTACGTCGGGAAGCCAGCATTAGATCCAACACATGCGGCACATTATTATTATACAATAAAGGCAGATGGATCACTTGATACAAAAATGTGCGAACCTTTATTGGAACAATGCTGTCTTCATAAAACACTGACTATAATAATATATACCCATTAACTAAAAGATACCTCTATTGAAATTTATCCACTGATTAAGTCAGTATAAGTATGTTCCTCTCACCTTATTGGAGCTGAAGATGGACAGGAGGCCTCCTCTCTTCTTGATCTTGTTGCCAGAGACGGTTCCCCGCGCGGCCGTGAGGTGGTTGTGGGGATGGTGGTGGGTTGTCGCTGAGTCCGTGGTGTCAGCCCCCGAAGCCGTCTCAAAAGCAAAATCTTCGGGCGGCACGAAACCTGACTTATACCTGTCTATAACTAATTTTGTGTCCTGTAAAACATAAGTGTACAAATTACTTTGTGAACAGAATTCAGGCGATGCCAAGAATTAATTGGCACTAGTTTTTAGGTCGCTCCGCCGCCTTAAGATCTCGATAGGCCGTAAAATTGCCGTAACTATTATTCTAACCCATTTCTTAATTTTACGATCCTTATAAAATGTTTAGTGTGCTGCTAATAAACTATTTTCTTCGAATCATTAAACTGTACATTATGTATCATCATGAGAACATGACGACACTTATGAGGAAATATAGCCAAAGATCGATTGCCTATCTGACCTCCACAACCCAGTAACTGGGTAACATGATACCTCTTGGCAAGACTGGTGTCAGATTTCAGGCTTCTGACTACCCGTGAAGACTGTCAAAGATCTTCAAATGACAGCCGGGACCAACGGCTCAACGTGCTTTAATATCGGTATGTTGAAATGGTCACCCATACACAGACCGACCTCTTCAAGCGTTGCTTAACATTGTAGATCGACCCGTGCGGCTGTTATTATTTAGCCTCATTTATATTTGTCAAATTTCTACACTAAGTCTCTGTTGACAGCGCAATTTAGAGAATTTTTTTGAGGGTTCTAGTGCTTCTATAGATAATGTATCATCACCAAAAAGGAAGGGGCATAGTTATATATCTTTCATTGTCAGTTTAAGGAATATCTTTTAAATTGGTCCAATATTGGAGGAGGACATAGACGAGAGCCAAACCTCGAATTATGACTTTTTACTTAGGAAATTCAGTCGGCGCTCTCTGCCCATATTTCCTCTTACGTATAAAGCTATTATTAGTCAGTGTTTAGCTGATCAACAAGCCATGTCATATGTGACACCAATTCTAATGTTATGTAAACATGAAAGATGGTTGCGAGCTGTTAACAAAATATACAATATTCATTGCACGTGTTTAGCGTGCTAAGTGGATAATTGTTATTAGAATATCAATACCAAAATACGGCGCAATATGTAGAAGAATGTATGTAATTATCTCGAGTTTCAGATACACAATCTCTATGAATCATTGTCTCCTTTAGTCATGAGTATGCGTGTCGAGAATATGATCTAGTGGATCTTCGTGCAGTTTTCACAATTTGACACAAGTCTTAAAGAAATCCTTGCTAATTATAGATCACGTTGCTCTTGAAATATGGTTTCTAAAATTTATTAGTCTCGCCAAAACTCGAAAATGGCTCGACTGATTTGATTTCTTTTTTGTTGTTATTGATAATAGGGATGTTGACAAAAAATATCTATAAAGTCCGTCAGTTAGATAACTTAAAAATATTTTGCTTTTGCCATGTATACAAAAAATTACGTCGATACAGTGCGTTGAAATATCGTGTGACGTCACGGTGTGCTATACTTTATGCTAACAAAGTGACGTCACAAGCCCCCACTCCTGAACTTTGATGCACTTTATCATTGTCAATATTTATTTGTTTGATAAAGCAAAACATACGTATTCAATATTATTTGATAATCTCACTGACGGACTAAATATAATTATGATTTTTGTACTCAAGAAACATCCCTATTCAGGACAAGATATCTATGTCAAGAAAAATGCACTATGCGTAGTCGGGTCAGATCGCTACCTCAATTTGCCTAGCCTTTTCCCAACTACATTGGGGTCGGCTTCCAGTCTTACCGGATTCAGCTAAGTACCAGTGTTTTACATGGAGCGACTGCCTATCTGACCTCCACAACCCAGTAACTGGGTAACACGGTATCTCTTGGCAAGACTGGTGTCAGATCTCAAGCTTATGACTACCCGTAACGTCTGTCAAAGATCTTCAAATGACAGCCGGGACCAACAGCTTAACGTGCTTTCCGAGGCACGGAGGAAACTCGGTATGTTGAAATGGTCACCCATCCACGGACCGACCTCGTCAACGGTACTATTAAATAGAAAATATTCTTACCTCTTTTTCATTAATACTATTTGCTGCAGTCTCCATACCGTCGAGACACTGCATTATAATCGGAAACACCTTTCTTTCCACGTCCACAGAACTTAACATAAAGTTCTTTATATTTTTTATTCTCTTCTCATCCAAGTCCTGCAAACATAAAGAATACTTGTTAAAAGAAATAAACACGTTTCCGCATAAAATTTTACGAAAATAGTGGCCGTGTTTTGTGTATGTCTATCCCAGTTGACCTAGTTGGCGTCCTGCCAGAATGCACCATACAAAGTGGTTGCACTATTGGACCCAACATTTGCCTGAATTTCTTCCAACTCACACCCACTCCACGACTCGTACGTCCAGAAGAAAGTAACGACTGTTAAATCATCATACAAAAACTTATAGTAACAGCGGCGATCTAGTAATCAAACTCACAAACAACATGACAGTTTTTCATTTATCAACGTGTTAAAGTGTCATGAATTATAATTCAATATTCTTGACAAATGCAATTAAATAAGACAAATAATGTTCTTGTAGTATCGTAAGAAAAAAGTGATAAATAGTGAAGAAATTTATATAAAGGCATATCATTTAAATATGGTACATTATCGTTCGTAAATCATTAGCGTGGTAATTTATTAGTTAGGTGGTCATCCGGGTTACGTTCTACAAGATTATTTTAGGATACACGGTAGATGAGCAGATCCCAACGGTATTTGTCACTCGAAACCAAAGTGAGATATCCAAAATTCAAAAGGTATGAATAATGGCTGTTCATTAAGTAAACTTAAAAGCGCTGTTGTAATTCGACGCGTGTCTGTGTACTAAAAAAAAATATTTATACGATTACTTTATCTCTTGAATTAAAACTATGTTTAATGTCAAATAGAAAAATGGAGATGTGGCGTTTCTTAGTTAATTGAAATAAGATAAATTCGTATCTAATCCAAAAGCTGTCGAAGGCAAAAAAGTAATCAGACTTGTACCGATTTTTCTGTTTAGTCTAATACGATACAACTTTTGAGTCATCATCAGCCTTATAATATTCCCACTGCGGGGACTTAAGCATCCTCTGTGAGAGAGGTAATGGGCCTTAATCCACCACGCGGGCCAAGTACGGGTTGGTGGATGTCACATGTCTTCGATTTTTTTGTTCTAGGACATGCCGGTTTTCGAGTAAAGTTTTGATAGTACAGTCATTTAAATACTCATTTAGAAGAAAAAGCGTCACAATTGTTATGATATTGCTTGGGAGAGTCCCATGGCCAAAAATTAACGTATTTCGATTGAATGATGATGTAAAATGAAAGGGAAGTTTTGAGTTCTCACCACCTATGCTACCCTTGCGGCTTAGCCTTATGCCTTCAAAGCAAGATTGAAAAGGTTCTGGGCTCGCCTGTTCTATCGTAAACCTAATACATCACGAGCATCAGGCAAGTTTGAGAATAAGACTGGACTTCATACATACTGATATTTTAAAAGCGAAAATAAATCTCTTATTTGCTGCTTTTCCACGTCTTAATGGATTTGGATGGCACTTGACACACGGGTAGACCATGTCCTGAAGGGCATCGTTGAAGTGATTATCATCATGCGCTGGCTGGCTGAAGCCAGTCAGGAAAAAAATTAAGGTCCTACCTGTAACTGTTTGAATACGTGCGGCAGCCTCTGTTCATAGTGCTGTCTCTGCGCATCATTTGTTTTGCGCAGCTGATCCATGTATTCCTGCTTCGCGTCTTCGCACGCTTGACTCCGGAGTTTCATGTTCGCTTTCTGTTTTTCCACCTCCGCTCGACTGCAAATCAATAATATTGTGATTAGAATGATTATGTTAGAGATGAAGATGAGGAGAAGGAGGTAACTTTTGAGATGACGGTGAATGATGTTTGGAAGAATAAAGAATTTAGGACACACGATATGTCGTTGCTAGGACGTGGTTATGACGCGACATTTCGGCGCCTGCAACTGATCAAATTGCGCTTTATTTCCATGCATTTAGTTTGAAATTAGAATGGAATAGGAAGCTGCCTGTGCCCAACGACATTTCTATGTGGCATGCGTCTTACATGCCGGGGACTATACATGTTTCTCTAACTCCAAACAGATTGAGTTAAGGCCAGGAAAAAGGAGATGGAAAGTCGACCATTGAAGGGATTAAACAGTGTCAAGAAGTAGTACTAAAGATCCCTGTGGCTTTAACGATGCAGAGAATATTCGTTCATCAACAGGTGCCGTAAAATCCGTCTAGAATACACCCAGTAAGGTCCCCTTCGTAGTGAATTTTAATGGTTATGTTCATTAACAGACCATTAAAGATAGAAGACGTTTAGTGGCCGAAGGTTTCCGTGTTTGGTCAGTAAAATTTAATGTCCTATAGGTTAACCATCTGACCGCAAATGAAACCGGCAGCGGTTGAAGCTGATAGTCTCCATTTGGCTCATGTAGCAAGCGAATCACCCTCTTAAGAAGCTATTAAAGTTAGCTCCTTTTAAGAGCCAAAAGGAAAAACTGGCATTGGCAGCCACTGGCATCCTCAACCCCATTTTTGGTAGGTTTACCCTTGCTATTGTACTGTATAAGTATTGAACCTATGCCAACGTCATTGTTTATGAGGTCAAGAATATATAATTTAGCTGCCAGCTTACGCACACGCCAATAAAACATTCGTATTATTTAACTAGACTGTCTGAAAGGAAAAATGTTAAGAACCGCAGAACTAATTCGGTTACTCGAAATCAATGCTAGCATTGAAATAACACAGCATTAAAATTCGATTACCACGGCGTTTACAATTCGCTGTACACTTTACGCACTGTTTAACCAGCTGTACAATTTCTGGGTCAAGTCAGTATTATCGGTGGAGTAGTATATTAGATAATCACCTCAGATTAAGGTCGGCGTCTGCCTTTTGGAAGGTCTCTAGTGCTCGCTCGGATTCCCTGGCCGCTCGCTCGTACGATCTCCGCGCTCGCTCCAGAGAACCTATCGATGAGTTCAACACTCCCATTTGTTTTGCACCTTCGTTTAAATGTTGCTGTAATTAAACACGTAGGATAATCAAAAGAACAACAAAACAGTTTTAAGGAAGACAATCAAGATCTAGAGTTATTTGAATACCACGATTCGATTTCGAATTATAAGCGGCTCGATGTAGTCATGTTTATTTTTAGAAGCCCTGCGTTAAGGTACCGGCCACGCCATATTGTGTTGTGGCGTCTCAGAACGATGTTCAGTTCAACGAATCGCATGGGAAATAAAAACTGAGCCGTTTATGATTAACTGTCAAAAAACTGCATGGCTACAAAAAACTTGAACCTCGAAACAGTGATAACATCAGGTGATAATTACAGCATAGACACAGATGTCTACATGACTATTTCCGTTGACATCTCCCGAACAAAAAACAAACGTGTGGTTTTTGTACAAGTCGCTACAGTTTTTTATCATCCCAGCAGCCGTGTTATACGTGTTAATTATATTTTTCCTTAATTAACATTACTTATTAGTCATGCATAATTTCTGCACGAGTTATGTAGAATACTTTGTTGTATTTCATGCTGTGCCAATTTCTGTTGTTATGAAAATAATACCTAGAACCACATCTGTTCCCTGACATTTTGCACGTTCGTCAGATGTTTAGGTCTCAAGAGACTTCAGACTGAAGAATGCTCCTAAGAATTGCCTATGAAGCTAAACCCGTCGTAGTGTTATTTGCTAGACCTGAGGTTTCATACCAGAACCTTGAGCTATGCAGTCGTCGAGAATCTTATTGACATTTACAGAACTAACTGGTAATTAGCCTAAAGCATATTCATTAAAACTATTAATGATTTCCTCACCTTCCTTTCTTCTCGCAGCTCTTTGGCGAGTAGATGCAACTCTCGTACGACATTTGATTGTAGGTTTTCCGCGACCACTTCCCGTTGGCCAGCGAAATCGTTTAACTCTTGAAGCAAATGTTTGAATGCTTTACACGCCGTATATCTGGAAGTTTTTACTCATTGTTACAAGCAGTAAACAAACATCACGTGTAAGTTTTATATAGAGCTATGAACGGTTTATTTTTACTAGTTTCTGTGAGCGGCTTCGACCGCGTGAAAGTTGTATATTATGCATGTATTATACATATAAACCTTCCTCTTGAATCACTCTATCTATTAAAAATATGCTTCAAAATCTTTTGCGTAGTTTTAAAGATCTAAGCATACATAGGGACAGACAGACAGCGGGAAGCGACTTTTTATATTATGTAGTGAAGGTTGATCACAATACGAATATTTTCCACGCGATCAGGTAAGCAACTCTGACAATCTAGATTCTGAACATCATTGTTACTACAGTTTGAAAGTCTTCAGAAGATTTTGGTGATCTTCAACACATAAAAGAACAAGCTCCTTGATCTGATTTCGGCAAGAACTGAAACCAGTTTTTATAGTGCACAAAATATTGTGCAACGAGCCAACGACATTGTAAGTCTCATAAATTAAGCGTCACAAAAATATACAACCATAAAACAGCTTGGCTGTGCGATTGGCGTGCCAAATTCAGTTCACCGATAACTGCCTTAGTTTAACTTGATATTACGCGTATAATATGCACTGCTACTTTTACATTGCCATATTTACTTTGCTATTATTTTATGGTGGGCGTTATTAAGACGGTACCCTGACCAAAAAATCGGCATGAGATATGAGCATTCCTATTGGTCTAGCGGCACTGGTGGCGCATGCATTACAGTAGTGAATACGCCCAGATTTTAGAATAAAATCTTTATAAAATCGAATATTGGTCTTTTGACAAAAAAAAATCTACAAAAATGTTCGTTATTAAATTGTCTTACTATTAGTGTTAGTACAGAAAATAATTATATACACTTTACGAGGAGATGCATAATACCAATAATTATTTCTCATTTTTATGTTTTTTTGGAAGGAGATTAGTGAAATATATACAACATTTAAAAAAAAACTAAATCTACCATTTTAGAATCAATATTATGTAGAAATTTAATGTATTTTTATTAATTGATATTTCTTTTTAAATAACGAGTAGATAGCTTCTGAAAACAGCACAAAAACGGCTTGCGCGGCGTTTTGCTCGGGGTACCGCCTAAAGGCAAGATTAGTGATGAATCAACGTCCTTGCAAAGGAAAATTTCCTGATTCGTGACGCTGGTCGTTGAATAAAAGAGTTCTTGGAAAGAACTGCATGATTCACATCCTATTCAGCAAAACTCGATAATATTCAAAAACTCACTGGTATTCATCTTCTTCTTTTCTTTTTGGTTGATAGTTTTTGACGAGCCTCCTGCAAAATACAAATAAGTTTGAATAAGATTTATATAATGATTATGCTGTTATTGTATAAACAATAACAAGCCGTACAATTATCGCATTTGATACAGACATTGTTATTTATAAGATAATTTAGATAATACCAGTACGATAAAATTATCCGTCTTATCGGCGACTTGGAGCATTTCAGCATGTAAATTTAAAAGCCGTTTTTGATATAACTAGGTATAAATAGGTTTACGCGTCTTCGTCTTTTGGGAATAATAATAACAAAACTTTTGCTTAAATGTGTTTCGGTAGATAATTAATTTGATGAGTTTATTCACCTGAGTTTTCCTGCATATTCTAATTCGATAGCACATCGCTCCTTAACGAAGTTTCCATATTTGTCTAAAAAATCAATTCCTTTATGTGTATGGGCGGCTAAGTTATCATACTGATCCTGTGAACAAAGAGAAACAATATTTATAATTAATGTATTGTTTTAGCTTACAGTTTAGTCATAGTTTTACGAATAATGTTTTATTTCAAAAGTGAACAGCAAAACAATGAAATACCTAATGATTATAAAAGTCAGAGGAAACGGTTGGCGATAGCCGGCCATCCAAGCGGGAAACTGTAATACCGATAACTGCTGTTGTTATTCATTCTCATTATTGAATTTGAAATTTAATTAATACCTAATTTTAGCTTTAGACGTAGTCGCATTTACTTGTAGCAGAACATCGAGCATTCGCTGTTTTTACTCGACTGCCGCAGGAGGGTAATGTGTTTATCAGTCTATGTATGTATGTATGTATGATTGTTCCTATATGGCGTTCCAGAGACCAAACGCGTTGGCCGATTTTGATGATTCATACGTCAATCGTTGCGTCTTAACTCTGCGAGTGTCATAAGCTACATTAAAATTGGACAATAGAAAAATGGCGGATTTTGGGTGCCATATTGTGGGGCCCAAATTTTTTTTTCTTCTGAACCCCTCGTGTGTGGTATCAAAAAAAATGGATTTAAGAGGTGATATCAAAAATATATAATACTTATATGTTTAAATGTACCTAATTAAAAAAAAAAAACAAAAAAAAAACCCGACTGCTTATAGGTACATATTCGCGGGCAGGCTAATCAAAATTTGGTGTATCCTCCGACTGCACGGCATGATTTTCTCCTTGTTTAAGTCTTTTTAGTTCGCCTTTGAAGCAGTCGGGTTTTTTGATTTAATTAAATTTACTCAAACCACAAGCTCGATGTATTGTTACAACCTGATTTCAAAAACCAACGAGCGTTTTGGTGTAACATTTTATCGAGCAAAGCAAAGGCACGAGCGCGGGTAACGTGAAGTTAGGTCAATAATGAACGCAAGAGTACAATAAAGAAATGTTACCTACAGATAAATTCACACTCGCCGCGAGCATTACGTCGAACATAGCGCCGAACATTCGCAAGAACCTTGCATTACATGGAAATGCTTTAGACAACTGAGCATTAGTCTGTATTGTACCACTCGTTAGGACGTTACAATATATTTATACGCTTACGAAAATGCTCTAGCTAGTGTATAATTCACTCATATCTACTCTTTTCCTAAACCTTTTTTAAGGCGGTGGAAATAAGATACAGCTAATTACAGTATCAGAAATGCTGAAGGCCATTCCCATCGAGGGTGATGAGGCAGACCGGAATAGTGATCGCGTGGCGTGATGCGCACGCGACTGCGCTTCCCAGTCGCCCTTGACTCTTCAGCTACGTCCCGAGTGCATCGACATGGCTCTCACTTTAAGCACCTCCAATTTAAAGCTCATTCCTGTACACCTCATCAATATTGCATTATGAATTACTCGTGAACAACAGAATATATTATACTCCAGTGTTACACGCTCAAACAAATAACGGACGTGATAATATTTGGCGTCTAATAGCATTAATTGAATGCGTAGCGACACTACTCAGCTGCAATGAACGTTTTGTAGTCACGCATAATATGAAATGTGAATAGAATATTTTTAGACGTGACAGTGTCTCGCGAACATTCATATTCAAAAAAGTTCCAAAACACGCTTAAGTGTCTCGATCTCGTGTGGAGAGAGTCAGACGGAATAGTTGACGAATTAATAAAAGCGAAGTGGGGCAATAAAGAAATAATAGACGAGGAAGAATCTATTGTACGTTGCTTTGAACAGACTCAATGGACACAAATTAATGTGTTTATCTTGTTCGTCATTCGAACCAAAAATTGTCCCCGGTTTCTTATCTTTCTTGTGTTAGCCCAATTTCCTATTTTATCAAGCTAGGAGGACTGGTATGTGATTAGTTCATAGTATTAGTACATATTCGGTACATTATGACCACTGGAATTTTTCGTGTGGGCAGTAAGTAAACTATTGTGGCACATTATAGGATTGCGAAACACATCGTTCACAAATCATTCATCTTTATTTGTGCAGTAATATTCGTTACTGGCGAAAATGTCGACATTACTTTTCTCTACATCAATTTTTAAATTAAAAATTGCCATTCTCATCTCTACGTATAAGTAACGGCATCAAAGTATATATCTGAGACAGTGAGACTCGAGTATCATGGCTGAGAGCATAGACAAAGGTGTTTCTTATGATAATATGCGGTCTATACAGACCAAGGAATATACCGTTGCGTTGGAAAGCCTGTCATTAGCGTTTTACCTTCGAAATATAAAATTAAACGTCAAACATGAATAGCCGATCATTGGCCACGAGTTACGTAGCAAATTAAAAAGCTATCTTATCTGATACTTATGAACTTGACTTGCAGAATGAGGTACTTGACTGCTATTGAGTGAAAATGATTGTGTGTTTTTATCAATAATAAATTACCAATGTCTCTTTACAGTTAAGAAATGAATGTATGTCGCTGTCTTATGTACTATAATGGTCACAAAAAAAAAATACAATGGTTATGTGTTAGTGAGGTGGGTCGGTTCGTTAACCCTGGTGGTGGAGCGACATCGCACAAGTCCGCACGCCAGTACGAGAGTGGTGCCTCGACTGGGCGTGGGAGAACCTGATTTGTGACAACTGAGATACGTTTGACGTACGTTTTAGTGCGAAACATACTCTACACCTTATACAATTACAAATTATGATGAGTAGTAATTTACTTAATTGAAGGTATTGGGTGGCGCAGTGCAGATCTGTGTCTTACCAAGACAGAATGACAAGTTTTTCGCAGAAAACAGAACACATTAAGGCATTTAAACCAGTCTTGTCGCTCAACCTCTTAATGGACTTCGCCTAAAAGCAGTTCTTATCTCAAATTTCAGGGTCACCTAGTGTTTTCTAAAACGTGAACCAGATACAAGCAAGTGGCAAATTACTGAGAAGCGTTGGATGGACGCGAGGTCTGCGGTCCTACACACGAGTGTGGTTCAAAAAGGCGGTTGGTGGGCGGAGCCGGGAGGCAAAGGAATGCGCATACGCAATGTTCACCATGATCGCAGTCATCAGTATGCGAAGCACACTCAACGCGGTTACCGACACGTGTTTTGTCGGCTACCTTGGCTAATTACTGCGATTCAAATTCATATTTGACAATCGATACGTGACTATTTGCCATATATGCGCTGTAACATTTTATGATAAAGTCTTTGTGATAATTGGTTATGAGTACACATAAATGCAATAATGTTACATCATTTGAACAAAGAACCTGTCCTATACAAAGAGATCTATACAAGTTCTCTTCATTCATGCGTCTTTCAATATTGCACTTATAATTTTATACTAGATAGATTTACGTCTCCTCAACACTCATTTACATATTGATATTTTTAAGCGACATTCTGATTTATTAACGTATAGGTTTGCTTAAATAATTTTACAGTAATTGTGCCTAATTCCCATACAATACATTGTGTGTCATATTTGGCAGCCGGAGCGGGTGTGTCAGTGAACCTGCCCCGTCGTTCGTGCACAACCGTGGCACGGCCGACGCCATCAATATTCGTAATTGGCACTCTCTTCACGCGACAACCAAATATTGTCATAACTACACAATATCAACAACGTCTACCACACTTATCAGAGCCATAATCGTTACACAGATCGTTTTCTATCCATAATTTAAAGATCTTAGAGAGTTGGCAGAGCTATTAATGTAAATTGCCTAGCATGATTTTGTCAGACTAGAATTTTGAGAGCCTAATGCGACCTGATTGAGGACTACTTTGCAAAAACCGGTTATCAAAATTTCTAAATGAATATATTTATTTCAACTTAATCATGCCGTTTGGTTTGTGCCAAATTGTCAATAGTAATATTGTTAAAATGTTAACAATATAATTTGTTATTAAACTGCTAACGGGTATGGCAAATGACCTTGCGTTCTAGGTATCCGAACGTCTCACCTGAATGCCAATGTCACGCACACCACGACAAGTGTATCGTATAACACGACGAGTGGTTTACGAGATTATATCTCGTAAGTATATAAATCTTATACTTGGACAGACGTGTGAAGAGCTAACAGCTCACGTATGTCATTGATGCAGGGAGTTGCTGCTCGGCAGTTTTCTCATGCGTTTTGCACAATATTCACTTCCGGTATGTCTCGAACTCGTCAACATTTATTGGAAGTGTGGATGGCGGAGTCATACCGGAACAGTCGGGGTCGGCGAAACCGATTTGTTTGATCGAACGGTCGTGTGGCGATGAGTCAGAGTGGAGGAACGCCCTGGCCCTGTCCTTTGCTGATTAGCACTCATTACTCATCGTTTGTTAATCAGACAACAATGCCCGCACGACTAGATAAGATTATGTGCAGTTTATGAAATCAACAATGTAAGTATACATTTACACATTCCTCAAAGCCAACTGTTAGAAAAGTTGCAGATATGAAGAAATGAGCTCGAAGTTAGTTCATTTTATATTATGTAGAACTAGGACGTATGACAATTCAATGGGCAGGTTTTACCCAATCATCAACACCATAGTTATTTTTATTGGATTCACCGCATAAATAATAATAGGTACCTAATGCTTGATAAGCGAAATGTTAGATTTATTTATTTTGTCTTATTTTTTTCATGACTCAAATTCGCAGTAGGTACGTGCCCATTTAATTCTCAATATTTGAATACATGATTATAATAATGAATTATTGTATTATTATATTAGTATTGATTCTTTGACGTCACAAGAAAAAGGGAATAACCTAGACAGCTAAATAAAGGGTCATTTAGTTAGGCAACTAAATGTGCTATGATAATTAAACTATAATACCCAACACCCACGAAACACGCTAAGTCTGGTAAAAAGATGATACTTCAAATTAATGTATGTATATATTACACACTAGCTGACCCCCGGGGCTTCGCTCCCGTCAACTGTCTTCGCTGCCTATCCAGCTTAGTCTGCCAACCCTGGCTGCCCTGCCTTCCCTACCTACCAAGACCACCCTGCCTACTTACCTAATATTTTTTATCTATCATCAATAGTTTTCTCAGCGCACGCCAAATAATGAATCTTACAGACAACATTTTGCTACTTTGGGTTAGGTACATTATTGCAATTTTCATAAGGATCTCTATTTTTTTTTAAATATATTATAGCCTGTGACACTCAGGAATAATATAGCTTTCTACTGGTGAAAGAATTTTCAAAATCGGTTTAGTAGATCCAGACATTATTCCCTACAACGTCACAAACTCACAAACTTTACCTCTTTATAATATTAGTATAGATACACGATAGGACTACTCATAAATAACCTTTCACTACAGGATCAACTTAATTTTGAAGAAAACTTGCAGAACTTACTATAATGTGGGAACAATAATAGTCGAAGTTGTTAACATTCATCAGTGGACTTCCCTCTTGAAAAATTGGCAACGAATTTTATGTCATCCTGTAGATATAAGAAGCATTTTGCATTTAGCAAGTTGATATAAGAAGCCTTTTCAGTCGCAGGTCTACTGGAAGAAATTTCTAATGAAATAAGCAGTACCTTTGTGCACTTCAATATGTTTTATTAGTTTTTGTGTGGATAAATAAATAAAATAAATAAGCATAGAATTCTTAAAATAAAATGTCAGCGATCAACCAACAGGTATTCAAGCAGAATGCGAACAAATCTATAAAATAAAAATCTAGTACATAATTACGTATTCGAATAAAATTAAGACTAGATCATTAGAGCCTGATCAATTAAAACTAGGTTACATTAGTATACACATAAATTAGCAGAAAAACCTATTTCGATTAAAATTTAAAACTATTAATCGAAATAGTATTAAAAATGTAATGTAAACTTTACTAAAATGCATGTTGTTTCGTCTACGGTACTCTCTTAAATCACTTGGGCCCAGTAGGTGGTCAAGTTAATTACAGCATCAATAGCTATAATTTATTCCACAAAATACACTTAGGGCCAGCGTTGCTAGGCGTCCCGATTTGTATGTGTCGGGAGGGAATCGGAATATCCCGCGTTGGACAGGCTCAGTCCCGCTTTTCAGGGATAACTCGACCGTGCGTGCAAATCTGGTTTAAAATACATTTCAACGACTATTTTTGTTCTCTTTTTTCATGTAAACGTAATTTAAAACTGAAATACAAAGATAAATATTTAATAACTTCTGATTATATACGTTATTTTATTATGTCCCGCTTTCCACGAAAGAAGCCCGCTTTTTTCACTCAAAAAGTTTCAAAGCCCCGATTTGCCAAAAAAAAAACTGGTAACGCTGCTTAGGGCGCTACACATTTGCACAGCAGTGGTGGGTCTTTGTCTGTTTGTATGTTTGGGCTACACGCAAAAACAGCAAGACATAATTATTTAAACGGCATTTGGTACAGAGCGCCATTATAGTAAAAAACAGCAAAAAGATCACGTTTGTTGTATGGGCGCCCCACTGAAATATTTATTTTATTTGTTGTTATTTTGTTATAGCGACAACAGAAATACATAATTTCATATCATTAGTGGAGCTGCATGCCGAAATAGAGGCTCTCACCTAGTTCGGCTGCAGAGGAGCCCTCTGACGATTGTATTGTTCTTAGTTTTTAAGTCACTAATCCAAATTATGAACCTTTGCCTAAGACATTTTTTTTTTATCGTCTTTGAAAATTCCAACTGTCTAGCTATCACGGTTCATGAGATACAGTCTGGTGACAGACGGAGAGAGAGACATCTAGACGGATCGGGGAGTCTTAGTAATAGGGTCCCGTTTTTACCCTTTGGGTACGGAACCCTAATACACGGATTATACCAGGTCTAATTATTTGTTTATAAATAACTTAACGAATCATTTGTTTGGTTATGCTATGCTAATTATGCCGCATGATTCATTTATTATTTCGATTTTAGGGTTCCGTACCCGAAGGGTCCAAATTGCTGTCACTTATGTGTCTGTCTGTCTGTCACAGAGGTTTTACAGCCATACGGTTGGAGCAAAAACCAAATTCAAAAAATACTTTTTTTTTTTTTTAAACTAACTGCTAGGTGACTGACAAACAATACATTTTCTATTGTGTCTCATTATCTGGCAGCTAAGGTGTTAATGGGGGGCTCCCATACAGCTAAAGGGGGGAGGTCGTTAAACAACGATAATTATTTTTCAGAAAGTTGATAAATACTGTTTGTACTACACTAAAAAATACTAGGTAATATATTGGTAAATCGGTTTTCTTTGAAATTCGCTCATTTTTGATATTACAACCAACTCTATTTTGCGGTTTTGTAGGAAACCCTAAATGTGCGAAATCCGACACGCACTTGGCCGGTTTTTATCGTGATTTGATTATGAGAAATGTGGATTCCGTGTTTGTTTCTATTCTGTTCCGTCTTACTATCGATTCATTGGACGAATACAAATTGTTCTTGGCATACTTTTAGTTTTATCGATCCTACCCAAAACGATAGAATTTATAAGAAAGTGAAAGTAGCAAAATTATTTCATAGCTTAGGAATCTTATGTCTAAACCTTGCAGTGAATTATTATGGCTTGATGTATTTTGTACTAGTTTATTTGTTTCTATGAATTTACTGACTGAGGATTTTTTTTGCACATTATAATAGGGATGTTTCCTGGGTAGAATAATGATAATTCTATTAAGTCCGTCAGTGAGATTATCAAATAATATTTGACCCGTATTTTTTGCTTTACCAAATAAATAAAAATTGACAAAGAAAAAGCGCGTCAAAGTTCAGGATTGGGGGCTTGTGACGTCACTTTGTCAGTATAAAGTGTAGCAAACCGTGACTTCACACGATATTTCAAATTTCAACGCACTGCATCGTCGTATTATTTTGTTTACGTGGCAAAATAAAAAAACGGTTCCAATATTTTTAGGTTATCAATTGCCAGACTAAATAGATATTTTTGTCAACTACTCTATTACCAATAGTGCGAATGATGTAATTACCAATAACTTAACGCCTAGGCACATATTTTTAACACCAAAGGTATTATTAGTCAGCAATGAGCAACTAGACACGAAAATGCCCTTAACTCCATGGTCGTCTGTCCCATATCATAATATCTATTGCCAACTAGGGTAATGTAAACCAACGGCCATATTTGAAACCAAACAAGAGATTATTTGCCTACTGATAACTCGAAGTTTCGTCATCAGTTTCAATTAGAGAATACAATCATCATTATTATTGATGCATTATTGATGAATTGTGTTGTGCAAAGACATTAAAAACTTTTTTTTTTTAATTATTCAAGATTTTTTTCATATGAGCCCAATTTGAAACCACATAGTCCAATCCCGGGATAGGCCCGGGATCCCGGGATTACGAATCAAAAATCACGTAATCCCGGGATTCAAAAACATGCTCGGGATTGTATTCTCTAGTTTCAATGCATCATACTGTGGCCTATCGATACCTACTCTATTTTAGTTTACTTCATTATGTAGTGTCTACCTACAGATAGTTGTTCCGGCTCTGGGTGTTGTGTATGTGAGTTTATATGTTTGTAAACGCACCCACGATACAGGAAGAAATTCCTAGTGTGGGGCAACGTTTTTTAAAAAAAATAAAAAAAATAAAAATAAATAAATAATGTAGCATAAAATAGATTTTTAATTGACTAGAATTCAAATATCGCTATGAAGGTTCGGTATCAAGTCGTTAATTATTAACCAAATAATCGCTAACCTTATCTCTCTTAAGGCGCAGATACCCCTCAGTAGATGATTTTAAAATAAGAATCACTTCAAAACGGCTAGTCGTCATTTTTTGAAAAAGAAATATGTTACATTAAACAATTTTCATAATAATTATATCTAAGAAAATTTTGAGTTTTATTCGTATAACATAGTGTAATTAATTTGTAAAGTATTTCTAACATGGACAAAAACACGACAATCGCACCAAAACCGCCGGTCGTATTTGAAGGAAATTGTCACCATCTCAAAGACAATTTAATTAGGTATATACATTTTGCTCTGAACCTTTCTTTTAAATTCTAAGAACAATAAGGAAAGTACAAAAATCTACTGAATTTTGGGTCGCGCGGATGTAAAACGAGTGCGAGTTTTGTTCCATCAAGGTCGTTAGCGACTGTCGTCGTCTTAATTAATATTATAAAGAGACACCCCGAATAATGAGAGTTCATTCAGACGTGCAGTGTAATCTCTGAGACTAATATACCTATTTGAAAAAATCTTTCACCATTTGAAAGGTACATTATTCCAGATGCAAATAGGCTATAAATTATTATGACCCAGGCAAACCCGGGGCGGGCCACTAGTGTAGAATAAAATACCCTACCACGACAGACACGTGTCAAATTAAAAATATTGCTTTTAAATCAGAAATGGAGCCCCCCAGTTACACAAGGCACCGCGCCCTTTGATACACCCACGGGCATACAGGTTTTTGATCTTACTTTATGTAATTGAAGTAGACTTTCGTAACGAGCCACTACAGGTGACATAATTTATATACATAATACGACAAATGCCAACTGACCCTCCATACTTACACTTTCCAATACCAGTTCTCAGTTCGACTTTAGCGTAATCAATCAAGATTGGAAACGTTAACAAATACGTCATATGTTGTAACATTAATTTCGGTGCTTTATGTATAATATTTAATATGTTCTGGTCATTTATCTTCATGGTCTGCTAACTAACAACATTCACTAAGCCGAAATGAACGTTAACATCAAGAAAAGTTCATAAACCTCGAACTATACACAATTTACTTTTAGATTAGAAGTCAGCCAACATACTGATTGTTATTTTATCGTAAATATGTGTGCTCAAAAACTAATTTGTAAATGTGTTCACAGTCCAAATGGTGGATGACACAGTTTTGTTTAGACTTACTTATAACAAATATGATGCATGCTTGTCAGACTTGCGCTAAAGTCTGCGGTTTTTAATTAATACATTATTATAATGAATTGTAACCGCCGACGGAAAACGAAGGTAAGAAAAAAATTGTTGACGTGTGTACCTGTGTGTTTGCCTGTGGCATCATAGCTTCTAAACTTATGAACCGATTTTGATTTAAGCAAAATGTAAGTTTTGTTTCAAAGGTGACATTATCGGGAGTGTTATAAGCTATGTTTGTTGAAAATCGGTACAGCCGTTCAAAAGTTATGGGCGTTTTACTTTTTGTATAGGTACCCCTATTATACCACTATTATATTTTCGAATGATATCGTGTCATAATTAGGAACGTGTTCGATAAATTTTTGATCGAAGCGTGTCTACTACTAGACAAATTATGTAGTTTAAAAGAATGAAATAAAAAAAAACGCAGTTTTGGCAATTTTTATGAATATGTTAAAGAAAATTATTCAACTCAAACTCATCAAAGCAATAAATTGATGATGAAGGTCTTTAGAAAGCTATGAGAATTAGTTTTCGAATAGTTTACGACCATGATCTAAAATTGATACTCTAATCTGACATTTCAAATGAATGAAAATGATACGAGTGAGCCGCTTCATTCATAATAAAATTGTTAGCCGTCATCGTCAGCAACAATAAACTTGCAAGGGAGAAATTACAATAAAACCCGACGACTTCCTTTCAGACCTTTTCACATTTCATTTGCATTCTAAACTTGGTTCAGTACTCCAGCCCAAGCGAGGCCGAATCTTATATTAGCGGTGTGAGTCACGATTGATGACGTCATGGGGTGTCGGGGCGCGCACCCCGCCTGCGTCACCCTGCGTGACTCAAATGTCGCACCCCGAGCCCCCGACCATTCGCCTTGGGCCAGACAGCCGCTCAGACACAAATAAATATAAATTGGTACCAAAATAGTACGTGACATTTTACTTTGCCCAATATACTAATGTTTGGAGCTTATTAATCTTTTTATATAGACGTATACCCAAAGGAAATCTTTGTAAAACATTTGTGTCTGTATACGATGTCATATTTCTACTATGTATGTACCTACCTAAATAAATAACGTTATCTCAAACTTTCGGCCGATTTCCGGCGTTATCAATCTAGGTTAAGAAAGATCTTCATCCCATTTATATTTCTGTGCTCTGATAAGCATAAAAATATGAGGTATCATCGTGCATCGTAGTATTTTTAACCCCCGCCGGAAAAAGAAGGGGTGTTATAAGTTTCACGTGTGTTGCTGTGTATCTGTGTATCTGTGTGTCTGTCTGTGGCATCATAGCGCCTAAACGGATGAACCGATTTCGATTTAGTTTTTTTTGTTTGAAAGGTAATTTTGTCGAGAGTGTTCTTAGCTATGTTTGAATAAAATTGGTTCAGCCGTTCAAAAGTTATGGGCATTTTACTCTTTGAATCGGGGTGTTTTCGCAAGATAAATGCGTCGGGGGTTTTTTAAATTGTGAAATTTTACTTGTTATAATATGCAGTTTTACTAAACATTACAATCTCGCTCGAGGAGCTCGTGGCTAAATAATAACAGCCACACTGATCGATCATCAAGGTTATGACGAGGTCGATCCGTGGATGGGTGACCATTTCAACATACCGAGTTACCCCCATGCCTCGGCAAGCACGTTAAGCCGTTGGTCCCGGCTGTCCTTTGAAGATCTTTGACAGTTGTTACGGGTAGTCAGAAGCTTGAGATCTGACACCAGTCTTGTCAAGGGGTACCGTGTTACCCAGTTACTGGGTTGTAGAGGTCAGATAGGCAGTCACTCCATGTAAAACACTGGTACTCAGCCGAATCCGGTAAGACTGGAAGCCGACCCCAATATAGTTGGGAAAAGACTAGGCAGATTGATTGGTTAAACGTTGCAATTTATTATAAGTAATTGTAATCTTTAGTCGAGTATTTGCAGGTTTATGCATAAAACATAACATATGTGCATAGCTTTCTTTTTATTAAGGTGCGTTCCATAAATAAATGCAAGCCACGTCCCAAAATACTTTAACGCGTACGTAACCATTTCACTTTCATCTTCACTAACAAAATATAAATTAACTTGCACAACATCAGAATACACCTAACAAACAGTATTGTCTCTTTCAACGAGAAAACCATATTTAATAGAAGACTGTTCTGATCGTAAACCCATACAAATCGAATAAATAGCGCTTGCCGTCTCATTTCCGATTTCCAACACATTTCAACACTCAATCAGGTTAAGGTTCGCAAACACCTACGTAAGTGAATTACACTACAACATATTAAATTCGAAAGTAGATATTTCACCACTTCAGCCGTAAACAGTTATAAACACAATATCATGTACTAACTGTTTAGAATGGTTCTCGAAACACCATAGGATAGGTGAAAAGTTTTGAAAAGCCGCCCAACTGGTCGAGCATGCAAAAAGAGGTCCAGAAAGGAACCTGAGCACTCGGACAAAACAGAACAGAGCTCTCTGGCGCAGACGTAGAATATAATACTCTTTATTATGTACACCCCAGCTAAACTGGGAAGAGAACTGAACATAAAAGAGAAGATTTGAAAATAACTTTAGGATCGATACATGTTTAGAATAAAAACCACGACATTTTAATGCTAAATCTTGCAAAAGTCTAACAAAACGTGCCATCATTACTGGCCAGCCACCACCTTCATTATTTAATTCAAGTCCAACGAGCACGTACGATCTTTTATGGTCGTAACTTTTGGTACTTTCTACAATGTACCTATTCGTTCTTTATGCAATGCACTAAGAAAATTAATTTGCCATCCAAATTCCATTCACAGCCTTAAGGAAAAGTTTAAGAGTTATGTAATTGGAATATATTGTTAGAAATTTATTTATTCAATTGCTGTTACTTACACTTTCAATTCAATAACTTATGCGTGTTGTTTTTTGCTAATACAGAAATGTTTCATACATATAGACATAAGTTTGCAGCTAAATGGACTATTTAAAACCTTTTTCGGATGGCATCGTAGACTGTATGATGTAATAAATATTTTCAACTACTTTACGAATTACATACTGGAAGTTTTCTATCAGTCAGAAGAAATTGTTCGTACAAGTTTCAGGTGTTTGTAGTATTGGTTTTAGTTAAGTAAATAACCCTGTCGCTGAAGAAAACTTCGAACCAGAAACCCATGTAAATGTTGACCATGCGTGTAAGGGACCTAGCATGGATGGTAAAAGTGGTGGAAAGCGGCTCTCGCGCCGGTAGAAAGTAACTCGAGGACACCGTTTCTCATTAATAATGATTATACAAAAATTTCTTATTTAACCAAACCCCAACTAAATAAGTTGTTATTATTATCAGCTATAAGAACTAAAAATGGAAAACAAGGGAATTAACGTTTGTAAGTAAATCGTTCACGATGCATGCACGGACAAGGCCTTCATAACAAAACAGTTAAGTTGTGAAAGTCGCACACGAGATCTGCGAGGTGCTCAGGTGCAACGACTTGGATCAAATCTGTGCCAAACACAGCCCCGTTCATTACATAAGGAGCGATCGATTTGTTACAAAATCAATACCCACAAAACCTAACTATTACCATATTATAAGTTGGATTGCCAGACCGCTATGCACAAACAAAAATTATGTTTAAACCGAAGAAACTAGTGGTTTTACGTCTTTAAAATCCATTTACATTGTGCGAAATCATTTGACAATCCTATTTTCCATAAATTTAACACTACAAACACAAGAGGCTTCCAATAAAAAACCTCATTACAAAGTTATTAAAATAAGAACTCTGCTATGTTTGAAATAATTTGCACTTTACCGCTCGTATTGTAAACAAATTGCCGAAATAGTAAAACAGTACCATTGTTCACGTAGCCTGAAAGTTCATATACGGTTTTGAATTCATACAAAGGCTTAAACTATGAACATAGCTCGCAATTTCAAAATAATCCTTGTCTGAGTTTTATAGTTCGACCACAGGCGGGAAAAGTTAGTCAATTGTAGTTTCGTCAGACCAAGCAAAAAAACGATTGAAAATGTTTCTCGTCGGCTGAAGAACTCTTTTGCAGCCGGAATACACATTTTTCTGCCTATTACATACAACCTTAGCAATCAGTTAAACTGCATCTTTTTGAATTATTTTGAGACTACCTTTTTGGGTGAAGATTTTATCCTGAGTTTAGAGAGACAAAATTCGTGGTGCACGAAAGTGGTTAAAATGGAAATTAGGTAAATTCTAAAGACCTCATTTTTAGGGTTCCGTACCCAAAGGGTAAAAACGGGACCCTATTACTGAGACTCCGCGGTCCGTCTGTCTGTCACCAGACTGTATCTCATGAACCGTGACAGCTAGAGAGTTGAAATTTTCACATAAGATGTAAAAAATACTAAAAACAGAATAAAATAAATATTTAAGTGGGGCTCCGGTACAACAAACGTGATTTTTATGCCGTTTTTTACAATAATGGTACGGAACCCTACGTGCGCGAGTCGGACTCGCACTTGGCCGGTTTTTTTCAAACCTGAGGTATAAATTTCGGAGATGATTATACGTTTGCAACGTTCTACGATCCTTCCAGTTCCACCAGAGATGTACGTGGGAAGGAGGACGAAGACAGCCCGCGGGTGCATTATGCAGGCCTGGATACTAAAAAACTTTTTGTCATTCTATTGCTCATTGTTGAAACACAAAGGGCTGGTTTCCTGCTATTAACTTTATTCTCCGCTCATAACAATAGGCCGAACATTATTGTTGCTCTTGGTGACATTTTATTTTAGGATAAACAAAATTGTCGTGTATTCGGCAGGTACTACCAAATGAACTAGGAATGCTCAAATAATTTATCCATCAACATCTAAGTTCCGTATTTTTTTTGTGAACTTTCTAACTAATCCTTGGCAAAATGCCGGCAACAAAATTAAGGAGTGCCGACCTCTTGGGCCATAAATAATCGAAAAAAAAAGCTAGGTACATGCTGCCTAAATTCTAATAAACAAGACTCGTTTTCGAAAATATGTGTTTTTTTTTAAGATTTTGTAATTGGTTGGCTGATGATAACGGTACTATCATTCATTCAGAAGACTGTGGGAAGCTTGTCCAATCAAAGTAGCTCTTCACTAGAAAGTATCGTATATATGTAAACGGCTACACGATCGCCCCTAAAAGAGGGATGTGTTATTGGATTAGCGTCCCTAAGATTTTGTACCCCTTCGTTTAAGGGAGAATGCGAACTTGAACGAAATCGAAATGCGTACGATATCGATTATTCTGGAGAGCACTTATCGCAAGCACTCTTATATTAACATTCCTACAATCATTTGGGTATATTCCATCCACTTAAATGGTTAGCTAAACATAAACAACACTGGGATTCGTAATAGTTTGGCCCTTTACGTTAGTTTGTTTAGAATTCCCCGTTGTGTCAATAACCACGTTCCCGAAACGAGCCCCTTCGTCATTTGTAGTAAGTTATCCGCAGTTCTTGGAATAATATACAGTACGGACACAGAATGTGGTTCAGCACGAGTCTCGAGCCATTGTTGAGACACGCGCGTTTCCGCTTTCTCGTGGAAAAATGCAAGCGCATTGTTGGAAAGTAAACGTTAGCACCCGAGGTGATTTCAAGAACATTAAAGTATAAACATATATTCGTTTATTCCACTTAACATATTGTTTAGGTTATGTAGTTTATTTTACTGTTGTTATAAGGTCTTGAGACCGTGATAGAGCAAGGAGGCTACATATTCATGGTTTGAGAAATATGAGCTGTCGGTTGTAGTGAATAAGGGTGTGCGTCAGATAGGCGCCAGTCAGCCGGACGGCCACAAGTGCCCACTGTTCTTGACGTTTCAATGGAGTAGTGCAATTACACTAACGTATTTACCCAACCGCCCGGTCGATCAACCACGGCCTCAGATCCCAACGCTACGCATTTTTGTGTTTACAATACAGCTAAATGACGTATTTGATTTAGGTAGGTACTTAAAACTCTTACCGTCTGCACAGTTGGAAAAACAATAGTGAGTAATACTCGAAATATTGGGCAAACAAATTGAATATTTAAAGCGTTACATTGTATTGACCGCTAATGCTGCTCCAGTGCTACGAGATTGGCCAAATTTAGCGCTGGATACTGGATGATGAACGGTGTTTACTTTGGTCATCATACCATAAATGCTATCCAATTACTGGGTTCCAAAGCTGGATTGAATATATTGAATCAATGCTACTCAGCCTTAACTTTCAGAATTGCCAATAATAACAAGTTACGTACGTTTAGTTAATTAAAAAAGTTAATAAATGGATTATTTTGAGATTTATTTTCAAAGAAACTCGCACAAATGGGTGCGCGTGCGCAAGACCTTGAAAATTGTATCCAATCATAAGCTTGCATACAAAACGCCACATATAAATGAAAATGAGGTCCTACTACAAAGGTTGTACGGAGCAGATGTGCATAATTTCACAGTAGAGCGGACGCGGGACCGGTCAGAGGGGTCGGCTAACCGCAGCAGGTGTAATGCCATCGTCCGACCATGTTGCTAGGGATCATCACTGCACACTGACATCACTTTACCTCTTATAATACTACGAAACTTAGACATTATCTCCTTAGGAAGGAACCCAATAAAATTCATTAATTTCTGTGCATCTATAGGTAGTCAGTTAGGTACGTGTGTTAGTATGCACCCAATTGTAAATCTACCATTTGCTGTAACTTTGTGTCGTTCGTTGACTTGTGTGTGCCCTGGCAGTTGAGTGTGTCATGCTCTCTCAAATGTCTCGCTGATGGTGGCGCGTGTGTTGGATCATTCGGTTCCCTTTATGATGGTTGAGCTGGGTGGTGCCGATTCATGCGTCATGTTCGTGAACAGGCGCCGTCAGTTGGGGTTGGTCATAACTGCTTCGGCTGTTAATGTTTTTCTAGTACCTATTATATAACTGCACAGTGCATGTGGGAGTACTTTTAATACTTTATACCTGTACGTAGTATAGTGTGTGGTGATTCTGGGTGCATTATCCTCATGAATATGAGTTTATTAATGTATGTACTTATGTACCTAAATATTGTAAAAAAAACTATTTTTTTTGTATGGAGTTTCTTGTGCGTTCTTCTCCATAACAAGCTACTTTACGAATGCACGGTAGAATCAATATTAATTCCTTGTAAATTTTAATGTAACGTTCAAAAGTGCCGCTTGGTGCCCTAGTTGAAATAAAAAATCTTTGTCTTTGTCTTAGTCACAAACTTGACTTGTAAATTCGAAATATAACATCTTTTGGTTGTGTCGAGCGAGAGGCTTATAGGATAAGTATGTACCTATAAGACAACAGCTCCGTAACACTGTCCAAATGGCCCCGTATGACGTCAGCATTTGCCGAAAACTCGCCGGAGCAGCTATTTCGGTTTCAGCGGCGCCCGTATTATTATGATGACTGAACTGGCAAAAACGTTCGGCATTTCAAGTGGCCAGCATAGAGCGCTTAATGAACAATCGAAGCTAAAATTAAACGCAAAGGTCGTAAACATTGCATGCCTCATTAAAATACCTCTATCAAAGCTGATGACGCTTCGAATAAGTGATTTATTGTTTCTTGAACCATAGGTACTTGCGTACGAAGGCACCTACTGAAAAAACTTCCCACGAGAAAACATTAAGCTGATTGTGTCATGTTATTAAAGCAGTGCATTAGCAGCGATGGAACAAAACAATGAGGCCTTGATGAAAAATAAACCCATCGGTATAAACGTAATGTTCCCATGTTAATTCATCAGTATTTTATATACCAAAGAAGAAGGGTGCGATAAAAATAAAAAACATACTAAATGGAATCAACCCGGAAGAATATACAGGGAATCGGATGAGCAAGAGTGCGTTCACCCAAACGATGGACGCTGCTCACAATAATACGGACTAAATGTGTAACACGCAGGTTGCCGCCACTGAAAGATATCGGAGGAGTAAACAAACCAATTTAAAAAGCGTAAAATATATTTTAAACATTGAATCTGCCGCACATAATAAACACGAGAATATACTGATGAAGTACTTATGTATCGCGAAAAGAAAAACGAAGTGTTAAAAAGATCCCTCCTATCAAAATTTGCTAGTGTCGAAAAAAGATACCGGTATCAACAATATTGTATCTATGTATGTATACGTAGTGTAACATGTGGCTTGCTATAAGGAAGGGCTTCCGACAGCGGTGCATTCATTTTAAGCACGTGTTACGCTGTCATGCACCAAACGCACACTGCACACATGACAAAATTACACAAAAAGTCCCAAAGCAACCATATGTTCAACAGGAATATGATCAAAACGTTTAATTTCTCGCTAAATAGCATCGTACAGCACAACTATTTTTTTATGTCCCTCGGCAAACTTCGTGTTTCGTCAGTCGTCGGATTTCTACAATTTCTGCACTTGATGAAGGCAGACCGGACGCTCTCAGTAAACTTGGAAGCATATAGAGTTGTTAATACTCTTTTAACTTAATGAATTTTATTTCAAAAATGGGAGGAAAGAGCTGCTAAAGGAAAATAGTTTCACAGCTCTATCAATCTATCAATCAAAACAAAACTACAATAAAGTACCTACTTAGTTCTGAATTCAAATTATTATACACGATAAATCTAATAATTTATAGACATGGAAAGCAGCATTAGTTTGTATTCGGAAATGCGATGATTGCCGAGGGACATTAACAAAACAGTTGTACTGTACCAGCGTGAAAAAAAAAACTAGAGTCTAAAGTTAAACACTCGTTCAAAGAGGAAAGGTTTTCAATGTACTCTATGGCTTCATCGATTGATGCAATAGCCATTCATTCGGACGTTTGACTCACAAAACAGTACATGAGAACATATAACGAACAAGTGACGCATTCAATCCTTTCAACCTGCCTGTAGGGAACAAGTGTTTTATTATTAAACCGCTAGATACTGAATTGAAGCTATGTAAACAAAGAAGATAACACTAACTTACTTAACTCCAAATAGATTCTGCTAGAAAACCAAAAATCTAGTAAAATTGCTTATCTGACGTAGATTCCTTTCACAATTGAACCTTGAAAATATATAGTGTTGGTAAGCAGCTGCGCGGATAGACGTTGAGTTGAACCGGCAAGTCGGCAACATCGTGCGAAGGCGAATTCTCACGCGGAATGCGCACAATCATAACCTTACGGGGAATTCACATAGTCGTCGAAACATAAAACAATTGTTCACAAGAGCAAGGGGAACTTTTCTACGATGCGTACCACTAATGACATACATTTGAATGGAAATGGAAATATCATTTTCAGACAACAAAATATTTATATGGAAGGTTAATAAAACTTTATAAAAATGGCTTGAAAAGTTAGTCAGACAAACGTTTTCAACATTTTTATGTTCCACAATTATTCTTTAAATTTACTTCTATAAGCTAAGGCAGAGAGCGTCCACAGTTATTTAGATTAAAAGATTATAAAATGCTGTACGCAGCATTTTATAATCAGAGAGGCTACGGCCTCTCTGAGCAAATCTAACACTAATCCTGCAGATCACTTCCTCAATCTGGTCTAGTACGTAAGATAACTGCCTACACGATATAATATAGTCCCACTTTACCGTTTAACAAGCGCTATACAGTGGATGGATTCCAAGTAAGCGTGATGCGAACAACAACAAAGTTAAAAGCCACGTTCACCTGCACTATGGAATGTGAATGCATGAACCTAACACTATGGAGGTACTATAGTCATTTTTTACCCGACTGCCGAATGAGGGTAATGTGTTTATCAGTCTATATATGTATGTATGTTCCTATATGGCGTTCCAGAGAACAAACGCGTTGGCCGATTTTGATGATACGTCGTCAAACGATTCGTCTTAACCCTGCGAGTGTCACTGGGCGTCACTCTGCGAGTGTCAGGCGGAGGATACGCCAGATTTTGGTCAGCCAGCCCGCGTATATGTATCCTCCGACTGCACAGCATGATTTTCTCCTTGTTTACGTCTATTTAGTTCGCTTTTAAAGCAGTCGGGTTTTTTGATTGTATTGACATGTTCAACAGCAAAGTTGTCTTCAAGTCGCATAAGAACCTTTCACTGAAACATGAAGCGTGACGTAAGAGCACATTCGTACAGTTCGATTGTAGGCGGTAATGTTGAAAACAATTTTCAAGAAAACTCGCAGTTAACAATGCGTGGCCAGTGAATTAAGGTGAGTAGCTAATCTCGATTTGATATCACGGCCGAGTTTGCAATCATAAATAGGTATGTGATTTTCTAAGAAAGCGAGTCAGGTGTGACGGCTGATGGTGGAGGTGGAGCGCGACAAATCACCCACTTGCACGAGGGAGGTCCGGTACGTTCGGCCGCTCGACACTTTCGCTCACCATCATCGCTTGTTATATCAGCAGTTGATTAAACAACTCATAGATTTGATTATGCAAATTCATATAAGGAATAAATTTGCTTTGATTAAGAGTACATTTTCTAGTTCTCAAACAGTCAAAGCCACAGCTGAATCTCTCTGGAAATCTCCTACAGTCTTCATTAAACGAGAATAAGGTACTAAAAATGGACATAGGACGTCGTCACATGACTACCATCTAGAACGCAACATGACGCTGGAAAAGATCGACGCACTCAAAGGCATTCGTTATAACGATAATATCTTTATAGCAGCCGGCGCACAGACGAGTATTTGATCTAAAAAACCGATCAAAAGTCGAAAACTCAAATTTTGTTATACTGCTTTACAACTATTGTATCGTGCGAGCCCAATAGATATTACGTCACTAAAGGGCCCAATTAGCCACCTACCGCCTCTCCACCAACCGTAGTAGCAGTCGGAACCCAGCCATTGCGTGAAACGTATGTCTTTGTTCTCGGCACTACAGTTAAAACGTGATCTTTAAATTGCATTTAGTATATGTTTGGTGAAATTGTGTGATAACCATTATGGATATTTTTGAAGAAGGTATGTAGTTACTTTATAAAAGCATGTTTATTTTGGTATTACACTTGATTTATGTGACATTTTGCACCTTAAACGTACTCCATAAAAAATGTTACCATTTTTTAGTAAACTCTGTAATTAAAAGTGTTTTTGTTTATGAATTAAACCTAATTAAGTAACGATTTTGGGTGTAACATATAGTTTCATTATTCTTGATAAGGTTTTTAATGGAAAATGTCCCGCATATACCCGCCATTTTTTTTATTTTATTTTTTACTGAATTAGTCGAAATCAGCTTAAATACAAAAATATTTTATTTTTATATTTCTATTCCAGAATCTCCAATGACGTCAATGGATATGACTAGAAAATCACTTTATGAACTCATAAAACAATGTTCAGACAGAAAAATTGACCAAAAGTTTAAGTTTTTAGAATATCGTCTTAAAATAATCACGAAATGCCCTGAAAATAAACAAGGTTCATTGAGAAGTGCCTTAACGTCATTTAAGTACCAATTTAAACAAAAATGGACAGCTGCCAGTAACAAGGAAGAACGTTTCTTAATAAAAAATGAACAATGGCTCAATACTTTTATTACACTACCTGCGTGGACAACAAAAAAGGCCGGCCGACCAACAAAACAATTTAAGGAATTGAGCGATCAAGCAAAGAGGCGCAAAACAAAGGATTTAAGGGAACAAATACCCTGTGAAGAGTTAACATATGCAGCTCAAATGAGCCAACGTGCTGCGGGACATGGTGACGCGGCTAAAGTTATGAAAGATATGACTTTAACGCCAACAAGAGCCAAAAAGTACAGAACTCGGTATAGTTCAATACAAAACGTAGTAGTCAAAAAGCATACACCATCACAAGCATTAGCTATTTTCGTGGAAGCTGATTTGACAAGAAAACAGTACGAAGTTATTCATGCTGCAAACAAGAACATTTATCCGTGTTATTCACTTGTTAAAAAGGCCAAAAAAGACTGTTATCCGCGTGAAGAGTCGATGAGAGTTACAGAAACATGTGCTGAAATAAATTTGCAGGATCTTTTAGATCATACATCTGCACGATTATCTGTGTACTTAAATGAAGTACTCGAAAATATAAATGAAGAAGAAATAAGCTCTTTAGAGCTTTTATCAAAATGGGGTTGTGATGGTTCCCAACAACAACAATTTAAACAAAAATTTGGTAACAGTACAGATAGTGATTCATCTATATTTCAGAGTTCATTTGTGCCCTTACGATTGATTTGTAATACTGGTAATCAAAATAAGATTATTTGGCAAAACCCAGTACCTTCTTCTGCTAGATACTGCCGACCCATACGAATCCGTTTTGTTCATGAAACAAAAGACATCACAAATGAAGAAATCTCCTACATAGAGAATCAGATTAAAAACCTAAAAAAAAGTGAAATACCGAGAACAAATGGAGATTTAATAAAAATTAAGCACACATTGGCCTTTACCATGATCGATGCAAAGGTTTGCAATGCTGCGACAAACACGTTGTCTACCATGAGGTGCTATATATGTGGGCAAACATCAAAGGACTTCAACAACTTAATTAAAAAAAACATAGAGAATCCCGATACTCTTAAATTTGGGCTATCGACACTACATGCCAGAATTCGATTTTTTGAATCAATCCTTCATTTATCGTATAAAATACCATTAAAAAAATGGCAGGCAAGGAGTCAAGAGCATAAAAGTATAGTGGCAGAAAGAAAGAAGATAATTCAAGAGGCTTTTAAAGAGGAAATGGGGCTGCTAGTGGATATTCCAAAGGCAGGGTTTGGGAACACCAATGACGGGAACACTTCAAGGAGATTTTTCTCAAATCCCGAAACTTCTTCCCGCATTACTGGGATTGATATTAATTTAATAAAAAAATGTAGTGTCATATTAGAGACTTTGTCAAGTGGGCTAAAAATTGATACGCAGAAATTTGAAAACTTTGCAGAGCAAACTGCTAAGCTTTATGTACAATTATATGCATGGCATCCCATGTCGCCTACAATGCACAAAATTTTAAGACATGGGGCCACAGTAATTGATCACGCTATTTTGCCTATTGGCCAGTTGTCAGAAGAGGCGGCTGAGGCGAGAAATAAACATTTTCGCATGTATAGGCAGAATTTTTCTAGAAAATTTTCGCGCGAAGACTGTAACAGAGATGTCCTAAACAGACTTCTGCTAACTTCGGATCCTTTTCTGAGCAGTACCAGGCAAAGGCCACGGAAAAAAAGTAAGCCATTTTCCGTTGAGGCTTTAGAACTCTTGCTCCCGGAGACATCGTACGTGTCATCTACAGAGTCTGACTATGAGGAGGACGATGAATCTAGTGAAGGTGATTCTGATTAGAAGATTATTGTGTAAAAACTTTTTATGGAAAATTGTACGTGTCTATGGTGTTTAAAATACAAAATTATCACCTTAAACTACTTTTTATTTTATATTCAATCGATAATTATCACAAAATAATTTTGATCGACTTTTTAAGTCAAATACTCGTCTGTGCGGCGTTGCGAATACGAATAAGAAAGAACTGCCACAACTATCATACTGGTACACGTACACTCGTACATACTGTATGTAGTAACGTAGCCTTGCTGCCACGGAATATTCTGTTATGACCAGTACGTCTCATGACCTATTTGCTAAGCATCAGGAAGTATGCAAATTAAACTGATCAGTGCACATGAACAAAACAACGATGATTACAATTACAAAAGTAAACGCACGAGAATGATAAAGTGAAATCAATATAGATGCGTTTGATTCTATAAAGCAGCGTCCTCACTGAGAGCATTCACGGGTAATGAGCATTCGACGTCGAATATTCGAGTGGTGTGGATGTGGACGTTGAGCCGAGCGTTACAAAGCTTATAAGTTAAAAGCGAGTACTCAGATAAAGAAATTAATGAGTATATATGTAGGAATATTACTGTCCACTTGTAAGCAAGGAACAGTTCCTTGATCTTAAGTGTTTGTGAACTTCTTGGTCAATCATATTATCGAATGAATGACATTTAAGATCGTATTCCAATGCTCCAAGCTCGCAAGGGAATGTTTGACTCAAACTTTCATAGTTTTGCTCGAAAGTGAATGCTAGGCTCGCTGGGAAGCATTTGTTGCTCGCCTACGATTGCTTGTTTACAAATGCTCACGAACGAATGCTCCCAGTGAGGACGCTCCTTAAGAGATGCAAATGCACCATGCTAGACAACGCCAAACCGGTCGTCCATCTTTAACCTCTTGCGGCATCGTAAATATAGAGAAATACTTAAGCGAAATAGCAACCACATCAACGTGTGATGAGCTAATACCACATAATCAACAAAAACTATGTAGAAAACCACGTTGCCGATTTATCAGATAACTTTTTATCTAATCAAACAAATGTGGTTTATCTAACGAAGATTCTCACGATCAACGAAACGATATTGAAACGTCGATCTATTCCTCGGACGTGCTATATTTAGTGTTAGAACATGCGGTGATATTAAACAGTTTGACTGATAGGAGATAAAAGATGTTTATTGTTTATTCCTCGGGTCGTTTCGTCGTTTGAACTCGAGTTCATGCAATCATCATAATGTTCTTCCCTATACAGTGGTGCGCCGACTGAATTGAAGCAACAGGAAATCGATCTAATGCCAGAGGCTAATGGCTATGTAAACACACCAGTAATGGGAGCAGGACGGGCCCTTCGGATCCAGTTACGATCGATAAAAAACGTTTACAGTTCATTTGACTGTGATCTTGAAAATAATTCTGAATAAAAAGTAATCAATTGAAAGATAGGCGAGCGATTAATAAACTTATCAAATATAATAGGGGAGCAGCAATAGCGTTCTGAAGGTCTTTTCAGACAGGGTAGAAGGGCCTACAATGGATAGGTTTGTCAGACATGGGACTTGATAAATCTTCCTCTAAGTGGGGGCTGTGTTTATCTGTGTATTCATGTGTGCTTAAATGTTCAAAATCAAAATCAATCATTTTTATTTCATATGGGCACTTATAAAACGTCGACAAAAGGTGCAAGTTACGTGCGTGTACTACTAACATACTTGTTTAAATTTTACTAACAGGCTATGGGCCTTCGACGCCTGAAAATAACCGAATTTTTTATTTTATAATTTTATCAAATACAGCAAAAATATCTCTGAACATAACATTCAATTACACCAGCCATGTAATGCAACGCGTATCATATAAATATCTGCCTATCAAACTGATCGACATTGATAACTCGCTAATTACGTCAATGACGGTTTAAGTGAATCGTTACCTGTTAAGGGGTAACGTGCATTAAATTGCGTAACAATTACCTATTCGTCTGAAACAAAAACAGACTCTAATTAGCACGTTTATGCAGATTCTAATTGGTAGCGGAAAACTTGAGTCTGCAAGTCTACATGGATAGATCATTTCCGCAGTTTTTCTTTATGATCGCATTCGTCCTTCAGTCGTAATTTAAAGTTTTAGATGTACCACGTATGAATGGTATACGTTTGTTGTTTTTATCGTAAAAATAACAAGAGCTCGTTGGTCACGGCACCTGCAAGTGAATAACCTCGAACTTGAACGTAGAAACAGTTGCCACATGTAAACAGAAGCGTGGTGTGGCAGATGAAACTCTTATTGACGAAAGGTGCGGCAGCGGGCCGGAGCGTGCGTTGACTAGCATGCCACGTGCCGAGCGGAGAAATCCTGCTGTACGATTACAAACCACACTGACACACACATGCTCGTTGTGCCTATTTCTATTTTACACTACCGTAAGTACAACCGACAAACATAATTGTATCCACTTTTTGAAACGCTTTTATTATGCCCGCCTACTCTCCGCAACTACAGTTCTACTTTACGACCATGTAGTTAGTAAATGTTGAAGGAATCTTCAGCAGAAATCAAGTTGGAAATGCATAACTTTATGAATCAAAAGATAAGCAGCGCATCGAAGGCAGGAAAGCAACATGATCCGTCTTACGAGATGTCGGGATTGCAACGTTGTGAGATAACCCGAAGTAATATTAACTAGTACGATTAACCCAGCTCGTTAGTTCACGTGTTTCAAACTTCCTGCTTCAAGCTTACCGTGCAATGCGTCACTAACGGTTTTGCAAGAACTGCTTTTCTTTACTGCGCAACGGCAACATTCCGTTAACATAAAAATAATGGGATAATTCCTTACCATCACCATGTAGGTACGAACAAACTCGAAATTCTTGGCTTTTATGAATTTAGAAAATTTTACAGATTCAGATTCAGGCCATAAAATTTACACAATACCACAAAAAATGTGCAAATTCATCGAAAGAAAACTGTTCTTCAGAATGCAGGATTTTCCTACTTTTGACTCATGTGTAACCATAGCCTTTTTGTTGTAACAACACTGATGTCACCTGAGTCTGATCTTTTCGCTAAATATAAGATTAGGTATTTACTTATTCGTTTCACTATTGATTGGTTTAGAATGATTCGACTGTCATTAAAGTGAAACAGACATTGACCTTCGAATTCTGCTCAAACATTGGCGTGAGAAATTAATTTGCTACCAATTCCTATTGAGGTTTGAAATTACTTAATTTAAAGTATTATTAATGGCTATCAAAGAACAAAATCTAATCGTTATACTTAGTTAATAAACACTTGTGAATATTAGAAGCTTAGAGGAGTTGTGAAGAACAGTAGTGAAGAAAGAAAATTCATGTCATTTTTTATTTTTATTTCCTTTCTGTCTAAAACTTAAGAGGGGACTCTAGTGAGACTTAGAATTAAAATCTAGGTCTAATTAATACCTTGCCTGTATCATTTCCTTTTTTCCAAAACATAATCAAAAAAAGAAATATGACAATACAAAAATCCGAAAAAAAATCCCTTTTTTACCGCCATGTTCAGAAGACTTTCAGAGAAAATTTATAAGTTTTTAACAAAAAAAGGAAATGATAGGAGCATAGATATACTTTTCCTCTAAATTTTGATATAAGAATTTTTTAGATCAGACCAGTTTTCATGAAGAAAACAGCAGAATACGAAACGTCTTTTAGTCTAAGTTTTTGTAGGTAAAATCAGCCTGAGCTGCAGTTGTCCCTTTCGCACTTTACGGGGTGAGGTTGGAGGTGACGCGACGGCAATAGTTTCTTCAAATACCTATTTTTCAAATTCCTGTTGACTAGAGTACGCTCTTAAGAATAACCGTAAAAATAAGAAACAGAGGATGATAAAAATAGTGAAATCAATGACATTGGTGTTGTAGCTAAAAATCTTTTTGGTATAAAATACCACCGGCTGGTAATACTTTTGCCTTAAGCCTTTTGACTTAATGTTTTTGCGACCAAATATGAGTAGAACCTTCGATGTTGTTAAAACAGATTTTTGACTGTAATTTGACAAAATAATGATGAACGTGTTTCAGGAATTTAAAAAATATGTCCTCAAGGGAAGTAAGGGGGATGAATGTTTGCTTGAGAACACCGAAATCTAGGCGTCATGAAGTAGCTGCCAGAATTCTATAAGTAGGCCAGTAGGCAAGTATTTTTCAAGCAAAAATATGTGTCATTGTAGCCCAGCCAAGTAATGAACTGCGCTCCAAGCTAGGATTAATCATACATAAACCACAGAGACTGGTAAAATACGTCATTAGTAGTTACTAACTACGTACGTAGAGATACCTACAGAATGACAGTATCAAATCAAAACTAGAATGAAACAATTTAACTCACCAAATGAACGAAGACAATACACCGCACAATAAATTTCGTGCATGATATCACGAGTCATATCGGTGGAAAGCAGAACTTTCGCGCTGCGTTTCGGAATGTATATATTATGTATCTGAGTTGACATTATGTAACCATTTTATAATATTATTCGTATTTAATATTTTGGTTGTTAACGATCACCTCCTCAATTAAGATTTTTGTGAAATCTAAAAAATACTTCCTTTTCCACTTTTTAGGGTTCCGTGGCCAAATGGCAAAAAACGGAACCCTTATGGATTCGTCATGTCTGTCTGTCCGTATGTCACAGCTACTTTTTTCCGAAACTATAAGAACTATACTGTTGAAACTTCGTAAGTAGATGTATTCTGTGAACCGCATTAAGATTTTCACACAAAAATAGAAAATAAAACAATAATTTTTAGGGATTCCCCATACTTAGAACTGAAACTCAATTTTTTTTTTCATCAAATCCTTACGTGTGGGCTACTATGGATAGGTCTTCAAAAATAATATTGAGGATTCTAATAAAAAAAAATCTAAACTGAATAGTTTGCGCGAGAGACACTTCCTAAGTGGTAAAATGTGTGCCCCCCCTCCCTGTAACTTCTAAAATAAGAGAATGACAAAACTAAAAAAAAAAAATGATGTACATTACCATGTAAACTTCCACCGAAAATTGGTTTGAACGAGATCTAGTAAGTAGTTTTTTTTAATAAGTCATAAATCGTAAACCGCAATTTACCAAGTACGGAACCCTTCGTGCGCGAGTCCGACTCGCACTTGGCCGGTTTTTTTATTGCGTGCGAGTGCACCAAAGTTTCGGAACCGCATTTAGTGAGCGGCCGCGCACCGGATCAGCTATAATTGCTCCATCGCCTTCTAATTATTCCAACGCCTCACCTCTAGCAGACCTCATGCGAGGCTTGCATTGTTCTTCTCGTAGTCTTGCTAACAAGCTGGTTCAAGATTCGAGTTAATACTTATAACTTCCCTAACTGTGAGAACATTTTAGACTTCGCGTGTTGTCCTTACGTAATGTACAAAACTTTCAATACATTCGTCAAGTATAGTCTTTACATCTAGTTGCGCCATAAGTTTATTGCTTTTTATCGTCATCAACAACAACAAAGCAATGCTATGTAATTTCATGTCTAAGTGCGTTATGGCAACTTGAATAGGTCGTGACATTTACGGCTGACTTTGTGACTAAGGATGCTGCTTCAAGCTTGATATTCTCCTCCCGACTCAGCACGACATCGAAGATTATCTCAACCGATACATTTTAGTTACACTTTCTCGTAATGTGCAAATTTCATGTGTTATAACTTTCGCGATGAATATAACGGCCCAAGAACACCAGTTGGTTTACATATTCCACATAAAATGAATGGATAACTGATGGGTTTTTGAATATAAAACAACTCAATACAAATGATTACGTCAACATTGTATGTGGTAATATAATAACCTGTGTTACATTATAAACATGATTACAATGGGTGAAAAAAGTGGCTTTGTATATATTGCTGAATGGTTAGCTTTTACCCGACTGCCGAAGGAGGGTAATGTGTTTATCAGTCTATGTATGCATGTATGTTTGTTCCTATGTGGCGTTCTATTCTAGAGACCAAACGCGTTGGCCGATTTCGATGATTCTTACGTCAATGAATTCGTCTTAACCCTGCATGTGTCACTCTACATTAAAATTAGAAAATAGAAAAATTTTTTCTTCCTATATAACAATTATATGTTTAAATGCACCCAATTCAAAAAAAAAAACTAAATAGTTATAAATAAAAAAAAGTAATTCAAAAAATCAAATTACACGACTGCTTCAAAAGCGAACTAAAAAGACGTAAATAAGAAGAAAATCATGCTGTGCAGTCGGAGGATACATCTGGTTTTGGTCAGCCAGTTCGCGAATATGTTCGCTTTTGAAGCAGTCGGGTTTTTTTAATTAACTTTTTCACAATAAAATTCTTTATTTATTGGCTGTAGCTACTATATTTTAAACATTGAAATTATGCATTATGAAGAAAGAATAATACTCATATCTAGGCAGAAACGGGCCAAGTTAAAGTGCGGTAGTAACGAGGGAGGATAACATTCGATTCGAGCGAATGGGATCTCAAAAATAACACACACAGTTCGCAAGATGCTAAAACTACTTGACGTCCGTTGGGTCTGTCATAATTTTGTAACATGAAACCTTATATTGTCCACTTTAGAAATGTTTTTTGCTTGACTTTATTCACGTTATACTTAGCCATTATTTGGCGCGGTCCTGCTTATTCTGGTCGAACCGGTTCTACGCCTGGCTTTGCGACTGGACCTGCTACCACTCGCCAAATGAGTCGTGCGCGCGCGCCTACGTCGCAAATATGTTATGGCAGCATGTATTCAACAGTTCAGAAGCTAAATAAACGCAAAACACCCAAGCTATTCGCCGATTCTACTGGGTAACATCAACTAACGTCCAAAAGACCTTGAAATGTCACTATGAACTTAGTAAAATAGAGCAGCGCAGGTGTGGCTGCCATCAAGATTATTGAGGGTAGTATTTCTAAAGGTCACACCTAAATGTAATTCGAACCTGATCCAATTAAGTAGGACCATTATACTGGCTCACCCTGCTAAGCCTGCTAACTGCTAAGGGTAGTTCAGGTACCGATATTTTTAAGCATTCAAAGTTCATCACTATAAGAGCTAGCATTTATTTAAAAAATACTTTAGTCGAGTTTAAAACAGAAAATATGACTTCTATAACACTTTATAGTCAGTAGTTTTCATCTGTTTGAGAACGAATCAAACAAATTGGTTGGTGTTTAACGGTTTCACTTTCAGCATTTTTTACGACACGACCATTAACTATTGGAGAATTTTAGGTTCTTTTATGAGGGATATAAAAATATATAAACATATTTGTAATCACCAGACAAGTTTCGACTTAAATACGACTGGCCATCGTGTAGAAAGAATAGATTTTAAGAATACAATACGATGACTGTTTTCTAATCTCTCTCTCTTTTCAGGTAGTTGAAATCATTATGCCAATATCTATGAAAGTATCCTTATGCATTTCTTTATCGTCAAACAATCTTCGTTTTGTCTTCGTAGTGAACAATTTGAAACATTTTTGTGATGACATCATCGTCAAGCGAGAACCCCATAATAGGCAAGGTTCCTTTTTTCGTTTTGGCCAGCCCACAATCGAAAACTCGTTTAACTTTAAATGAATTTGAAAATCGAGTTTTTGCTTCGAGGAAAACGTTGCTATAATAAAAATATTGATAATAATGAAAGTTGATTTCAGCAGAGCTGTGATACTGACTTTTTTTTATCCAAAATCTTATCGCCTTTTCTGATCGTGCTAATATCATCTATACTAATATTATGCTGAAGAGTTTGTTTGTTTGTTTGAACGCGCTAATCTCAAGAACTACTGGTTAGAATTGAAAAAATATTTTTGTTTTGGATAGCCCATTTATCGAGGAAGGTTATAGGCTATATAACATCACGCTACGACCAATAGGAGCAGAGCATAAATGAAAAATGTTGCAAAAACGGGCAAAATTATTCCTTGTTGTGGGTTTCCGTTGCGTGCGCTCCGTAAACGGTTTAAGTTACGCAACAATCTTGTATGTAGGGTAGGTAGGATAGATGGGTAGGTAGGTAGCCAGTTGACGGGAGCGAAGCCGCGTGGGACAGCTAGTGGTAAGTAGAATAAAGTAGGTTAAGGCGGTACCCCGAGCAAAACACCGCGCAAGCCGTTTTTTGTGCTGTTTTTAGGAGCTATCTACTCGTTATTTAAAAAAAAATATCAATTAATAAAAATACATTAAATTTCTACATAATATTGATTCTAAAATGGTAGATTTAGTTTTTTTTTAAATGTTGTACATATTTCACTAATCTACTTTCAAAATAACATAAAAATGAGAAATAATTATTGATATTATGCATCTCCTCGTAAAGTGTTCATTGATTATTTTTTGTACTAACACTAATGGATAGACAATTTAATAACGAACATTTTTGTAGAATTATTTTTTTCAAAAGACCAAAATTCGATTTTATAAAGATTTTATTCTAAAATCTGGGCGTATTCACTACTGTAATTCATGCGCCACCAGTGCCGCTAGACCAATAGGAACGCTCATATCTCATGCCGATTTTTTGGTCAGGGTACCGTCTTAAGTCGTCATGCTATACAAATTAACAATATGTACGTACCTAATTGAGGAAAGTGCATAAAGTTGTTAGATGTGTACTTGACCGATTAAATATAGCGTAATATTATGTTAAGGAAAACATTGATATTTAACATCGACATTAAAAACTTACTGTAACAGTATTTTTGCGACAAAACATAAGTTTTTTCCCTTTTCAACGGAAAAATATTGTAAGGAAAAACTTCTCGTCTCGTAAATGAAACTCATTCGTCTGGCATTTGAAGTTTTTTGTAAGTCTACAGACAACTTTTAAACGATTTCCGGATGATTGACAATTTTATATCGAGTCGATTGATATCCTGAACTGAGATCAGTTAAGGTTTAATAGTAACTTACAAAACATCCTTCAATAAAAATCTTTTAACCTATTTGTTAAATGGTTATTGGGCCAGTTTCTCATTACAACCCAGTGCCCTAGTAACTACGTGTCAATAGAAGCCAATCAAGCGCATCGACTCTTACCGAGGACGTAATGACATCAAATTATTTCTCAACAATCTATACTATGTAACTTCTGAAGAGATTTTCATTATTGAGCTTAAAACCTACATACTTTAGATACATAATTAAATGGTACAGACACGTTCGCAATAAAAAAAAACAATTTGAAACTACAATTACGAAAAAAATAACTGTGCCTATTAGAATTATGTAGATTTGCTTCATCATCGGTCATAAAAGAATGTCATACTTCGTAGATGATAGCAGAATGGTAATAAATGTAACTGTACAGCACCTCGGAATTTAAGGGTACCTCCTACTACCTGCGTTTTGGTTGATGTCTAGCGTTTAATTTATACTAATATTATAAAGAGGTAAAGTTTGTGAGTTTGTGACGTTGTAAGGGGTAATCTCTGGATCTACTGAACCGATTTTGAAAATTCTTTCACCAGTAAAAAGCTACATTATTCCTGAGTGTCATAGGGTACAATATATTTTCAAAAACATTAAAGATCCTTATGAAAATTGCAATAATGTAACCCAAGGCAGCAGAATGTTGGCTATAAAATTCATTCTTGCCATAGAATGCGCTGTGAAAACAAAAAAATATTGGTAGGTAGGGTAGGCAGTGTAGGCAGGGTTGGCAGGATAGGCAGGGTAGGCAGTGTAGGCAGAGTAGGCTTGGTGGGCATAGTAGGCAGGGTTAGCAGGGAAGGCAGAGTAGGCAGGGAAGGCAGGGTGGGTAGGTAGGTAACCAGTTGACGGCAGCGAAGTCCCGAGGGTCAGCTAGTTAGATATAATAATATATTATGTAATCGGTGGAGATAACGAGGGGAACACTCGTTGAGTCGAGGTGCACCAAAGCAATGTGTGCATAGTTGAGTAAAACTAGAAGCTTGCTGACACCTGGTAAATACCTAGATTCTTAATTTATGGATACTTACTAGTACTGGTATTTATACGCAATAGTATTTAGCATTAGTACGTTCTAATGGCACACGTTGCGTTAGTTGGTGGACCTCTTAAGAGGCCTTCGGTAAGTGCATACAAAGTAGCGAAATACTTAGTCAGAATAGTTGCAGCTTTTCATAGAATGCTGATAGATAATATTAAGTTTTGTGACATAACATGTCTAAAAAAACGCATACATTACTGGTAAACATATCCCAAAGGCGAAAGTTTCTGACTTGAGAGCGTTTGATTCGAGTAGAAATACGTGACCGGATAACTAAGTAAATAATGCAACAACAGTTGAAATATTGATTTTGAGCGGGATTCAAAGCC
Organism: Orthosia gothica; assembly: GCA_949775005.1. Taxonomy (NCBI): domain Eukaryota; kingdom Metazoa; phylum Arthropoda; class Insecta; order Lepidoptera; family Noctuidae; genus Orthosia; species Orthosia gothica. The sequence goes on along the minus strand of OX459048.1, from coordinate 11,656,793 downwards.
TGGTCGGTTGAGCAGGGTCATTCAGGGTTGTCAGATTATGTAAGTATCGAGTCCAATGATTGTTTTGTGGGGTTTCGGGTGTCTGGCACTCGTTGATCTGGATTTTATGGAAGTAAAAAAATATATCTTCGACACACTGACCGTGCTAAGAACGGAAAAGTTCTTTCGCCAGTTTTTTTTTCAAAGTAATCGAACAGCCCTGGGCGAATACCGAGCTTATGTTCGTTGTCTGACTGTGGCCGCTATCCAGGTCGCGTTACAAAACGCTTACGAACTAGTTCAGGGACAGCACTGTAATTTAATTGTACATGATACTGGCTACTGACTGCTGAGTAATATCAATTTATCGCTATTTCACTTTTTTTTATGCTCTAATACTGTTTCAAAAACATTTCACAAATCTTTAACTTGGCGACTCAGAATTAAAGCAAACATAATGTTTAACATGCAGAACTTTCTCTCAAGTAAGAGCTACTAAAACGAATATTATTAAAGTCGTTACCATCTAATTAGCACCAACCTTGCAAGGTGACCGGGTTTGTGCTGTTTCAAACAAAATACGCCATATTGCCACAAAATACGTAGCCAAAATACAAAATTCTACTTTTGCACTTTTGTACGTGAAAATAATGTTAAGCTGATGTTTTTTCGCATTAAGAGTCCATCTAGGGTAAATACGCCAAACGTCGGCCACCCCCCAATGTTCGGCCGTCTGCAGATTTTCAGCTTGCGTTCATTCAAAATGTAATTAAGTGGCAATTTTGCCACTCGAATTGCAACCTTAGTTCATACTCTATAAGTACAAACCGTTTCTATTCGATTACGTCACTCACTCTTCGCACACTGAGCGTCAATAGCGATTGCGCCGTTGCAGCGTCAAATTAGCAGCTAAAGTAGCTTACTAGCTGTGAATACCCGCACTTCGGGGATTGATATTACAACGATAAGACCTTTATTTTTTTTGTTTTTAACCTTTGTTATCACTAAAAAGTTTGGTTTACTATATTTTGAGATAGTTTTCTCAACGTTTTGCGTATTGTTTTAAGGGAAAAATAGGGGGCCGCCATTAGAATACCAATTTCGACTTAAAACCGGATTCTCGGCCGTGGCCGACTTAAAGTAAATGCAGTCTGTTTTATAAATTCCGATTCTATCAATTCCATTGGCTTAATAAGAGAATTTGCAAAGTTTATAGGCAAATAAATCTATTTTACGTTTAATCGTCAAATTCCGGCCGGGGTGATTTTAGTTGAATCTCGAAAAATAAGGTACACAAAACAGGGGCCGACATTAGAAATATTAAAGATCATAATGTCGGCCAGCCTCGAATTACAGCGTCACTATACAGGCTGATTACATTTGTATTTTTTCATTGATTTTGTGGGTAGTCATATTTAATTTATTTATCAAACTTATTTTCTCAAAATTGAATATGTGTTATTATAATTTATTAATATCATAAAGAACATAAGTTTCTTATCACATACTTAGTTATTATATTTTTTTACTTTATTATAATTATAGTAACATTGTTTAAGTGCAAATCAAAAAAAAACTTTACTATTAAACAAATACAAATGTTTACTTAGGTGATATTAGACTGCTGCCAAAATAAATCATATTAATAATATTTTTCATTGTCTTAATTTAAAACACCCTATACCTGACCGACATTAGGGAAAAACGCGACCGACCATGGGCCGTGAACGGCCGACTTTAGGGTTTTTTCGTTCTCGATGCATTTAAACCTTAATACTTTTTTCTTTTAGTAGAAATGTCAATCTTATGCCTATAAAGATGAAATAGATTTAACAAACTTTCCAAAACCGCATCACAAGCATCCTTTTGTTGCAAACTGATGGCGCCAGAGCGATCCCTAGTTAGAAAAGCCGTTAGGGGGCCGACAATTAGCGTATTTACCCTACATAATAATAGGTAGGTGCAACGAATGGACCATTTCGCAACTAGGCAGCGGCAGCAAGTCGAGCGGAATGCGGGCCGCCACCGGCCTTGCAGCTTGCCAACACTGACCACTCTCGCACACTTACAGATCCAAATAGATACACTATCAGCGACACAGATGTGTTGCTGTACGCGTTCCGAGTGCGATGACCCTAATGTCAATCTTCGCTATTTATTAGCGACTCAAACAATGTCGGTCGGTTAGGCCATTAAAAAGCCAGTTGACACCCTAGACCTGTTAAATCGAGATTTCAAAGCGATTTGCGGATGCAAATTTTCTAAGAATCAAAGCCGAAAAAAGGCGCGTTTGCCACCTGTTTAACATTTCGCGTTACCCATTAGCCAAAAAATTTAAATCAAAAACTTTTACATTTTTGACCTTGATATCTGTTTACATAGTTACATATTCATACAAGTAGCTGTATTTTCTGTTCTAAATCGACAGATAATGCCTAATGTGCTCAATTTTTTTGCAAGGACTTTTCATCAATATACAAAGTGAATGCCAAAATATTGAATGAAATTGTATCAACTATTATTAAGTTGATGACACACATCTATAGGACAATTGAACTGATTCTTAAGGTTTGCTTTGCAAAAAAATTATTGGATGACATGGAACCTTGTATGTAAGCTTCAGCCAAGATAATTAGCATACAATACTGGGCAAACACATCATGTTTCAACTTCAAGCACTGCCTATTGTTTGCTGGAAGGATTGAGAATACAACAAACTGGCCAAGTCTGAAAAAATTTATCTTTGATATTGGTTTACATTTTAAGTATAATAAACAACATTTATAAGTTAGAATATTTACTATTAATCATAACCAAAACATAGTAAATGATTACATTATATAGTTTGTAAAACTTCTTTAGGAAACTTAAAATGTTATGTTTTCGATGTTTTGATAAACCAACTCGTAAAAACTGTACTGATAATGTATTGCTTACTTACAAAGGTCTGATATTTATTGATATCAAATAAATTAATAATACTGTTATTATGATGCATGGCACAACATGATATCATGTCACATCCAAACACTGACCCAGTTATCAAGATGGAATATATAACTCAATTATGTGACACTGAAACTCAAGGTGTTTGAATGTACTGAATGCACATATATAAATATAACTAGATGACGCAATTGTATGTACATTGCAGGTCAAAAAATTTACTTACTTTGAGCTTTTCATTTAAAATTTCAGAATCAACCAATATCCAGAAAAATGCCTAGTTGCCAAATTGAGCTGTAAAAAAAGTATAGAAAAAGTTGTTGAGGCATTGGAAATGTTTTCTTTCATTGGCAAGTAAATTTGTTTTTAAATTTAGTGTGAAAAAGTGGCACGCATGGTACATACATATGGAGAGACTTGCGTTATCTAGTTAGATTTGTCTGTGACTGAATGCTTGATGAGTGTATGACTAGATGTATGAATGTAGATGAAGCAAAAGGACTGTGTAAGCATTGAAGCAAGTGGTGTTCTGTAGTTTCTGCCAACCCCCCATGACAAATAGGGGTGAGTTTAAGTGTGTATGAATGCTTGATGACTTGGTGACACACTGTGAATCATAATGAAATCTTTACCTGTTTATTTTTTCCTCTAATTAATTATTCCATGTACACAAAATTTTATGGAATCTTTATGAATGATTGCATGTATGAGTCACTATAGGTAATTAAGAAAATTCATCAAATTCAAATTAAAAAGAACCATGGTTCTAATGATTATTACTTTGGAAATATTTAGTTTTGATATTATTGTGTTGGCGAGTGGCTAGTAAAAAATGAAATGATTAGGAACATTTTATTCAACAACTCCTAATCATTTTATTTATTACTAGCGACTCGCCCCGGCATCGTCCGTGACAAATTATACACAAAAACTTTCCTCGTTACTCAGTCTTTCTATTGGTGAAAACTTCATGAAAATCCGTTCAGTAGTTTTTGAATTTATTGCATACAAACAGGATTTTAATTTTACAATATGTAGTGATAAATAATTAAAGCATTGCTAAGGAAGAGATCTTAGCATTTACCAATATTATCAAATGGCATTTGCAATATTATCACAATTGCGCTTATTATTGAAATTTATATAACAAGTGACAGGCTATATTGTTAAACAATTGCATAAGGACTAAACTAAAATAAATCGGATTACAATGTTTACCAACACAACAGTAAATGTTTAATGTCCTTGTAACCACAGAACTAACAATACAACCAACTCTTAAAATTTTCTAAATATATTGCAAATTGTATAATTTATTCCAATTATTCCATTTTATTCTTCAAACCTCCTCATTAAAAATAGAAAGTAAGTCCGTCTGTATGCTGTTTTCACTGACTACTAAATTGAATAATTTTTGCTAAACCATTTATTTGGTCTCTGGTTAACACAAATTATTAGAAAAAACTATAAAGCATAATCTTGCTCAAACCAAATTATAGTATGGTAATCATGGTCATTCATTTTGATAACTTTTTAGTTCAAGGCTTATCTTAGTTAAAGTTATTTTGAGTAGATTTAAGGATATTGAATGCATTGATCATCTCTACAATTTAATGGCTTGATTTTATTTATATCCTTTTGCTTTTATTACGAGTTTGTCCAAACAGAAAATCTGTAGCATTAATAAGGATTTTCATGTATGTCTTGCACTAAAGCTTAAATATAGTGTTTTAATTAGTCCAAAAAGCGGTTATGTAATAATGTGTAGTAAGGAATTCAAACAGTCTCTTACTTAGTTTATTAAAACATGTGAATGTATTTTGTAGTGCATTTTATGTGCACTTGTAGAAAGTTTAGCAAACAATTTGATCATCATAAAGGCCTTTAGTTTTCGTAATACGGCTAATCTTTTAGAATTACGATGATTTAATTTATGATAATTTTATTTGAAAAACTCTAAACTATCATTAAACTTTCTACTTCCGAATATTTTCGCAAATATCCGTAAAAAGCTATAAAGTACAATGTATGACTGTCTGCAGTAGTTAGATTAATAAACATCGGTGTGTTTCAGTACATGTTCTACGTACGTTTACTCCTAACAACAGCAGCTATACAATTTACAATTTGCTGGACAACCGACACGGAATTTTAACGTCATATTCACTTACCCAAAGCTCAATACCCCAATTCATTTTCACGGCAATATAATCCACACTTACACAAAAAAACACATTGAAGCTTCACTAAAACACTACAGTTGATAACAAGTAAAATTACGAAAATATTTCCACTATTAAGTTGTTTTTTGTCACTACCACCATTTCAAAACACATTCTATAGAAATAAACATGGCTGACTGACATGACATTTCGAAAGACTGGCTACATTGCACTGAGCGACTGACGGACGGAAGTCCGAAAATTAGAAGTGTTTTTTTGCAGATTGTCTATGGAATAAGTTGCCAGCTTTTGAAGATTTCCAACATATAGAGGTAAAATAAAACTTCAAAATGATCAAATATTCTAATTTAATAAATAAATAATACATTTATTTCTCTTCCACAAAGACTTCCTTTGTGGGAGACTGGTATCTGCACTAGGAAATCCTGTCACACAGATTACCAGGCCCCACAACAAAACTGTGATTATTTATTTATTTAGGACCTCCAACGAAAGATGTACACAATAAACACAATGAATCATCAATATGAAGTAATGACAAGTGCACTCATATTATGCATTTTAGATTATCGACTAAATAGAAACTAAATTATAAACTCTTATTACAAGGTAATGTAAAACATATAAATTAAAAGAAAACAAATCAAAACATGACATACTTATAAAACAAAAGACTTTCCTTATACATAATTAAACCTTAGGATTTACCAACAATGTAAACCAGGCAGCTAAAAATCTACATGAGTAAGAAATGCAAAATGTTTACTTTCACAAATACTATTATGTTAAACAATTTTAAAATAAAAACATAATGGTAAACAGAATTGAGAAAAAAATATATAAAAATTACAGAGGGTAAAACACTTTTAAAACAACCTCTAAAAAATATAAAATTAAATTAAGGTCTAAAACATTAAACAATAACATAACATTTAAAATAAAATAGAATTTCACAGAACCTCAACTAATATAAAACTTTTTAAATTTAGGCAATGGCTCATAAATGTCAATGTCACAAGTTTTCGAAAAAGTATTGCCTACAGAGTCTGTTTACAGCGGCATAGTGACCAAGATTGGTTCTTGAGTAAGGTATTTCCAATAAATAGTAAACTTTTTTTCTTGGGATGCGGTTGGGTATGTTTACATTTATAGAGTTCAGGAGTTATTAGTCTATTTAATTACAATTATATGATACCTTTGTTAAAGTAAACAAAGTTAAGTATTATTTTGTAATTATTATTAATATGTATAATTTCATTGTAGATAAATGAAATTTCTACATTAAGAAATAATAATTTTAATATGTCTTTGAGAATGTGCACTCCGTGGTTGCAATAACGAGCCATCAGACCCTCGACGTACAAGTGCTGTCCGCCGTACTTCCTAAAACATAATTTCAGGTTTATAATAATGTTCTAACTGTGACGAGTGTAAACTAGTGTTAGTTAATTTAGGTCCGAGCCCTGTCACATCTGCGTAAATTAAATTTTCTTTTACTTCGAAATGGTAAAAGCTTCTATTACGTTAAATTGTTTTTTTAAACGAGGATCTTTGATTGCGAATGCTTTACTCAACAAGGGTAAAATGGCTAAGATTGAACTTGATTAAAAACTGGTTTGGAGTTCTGATTAATTTATGAATAAATCGTTTTTAATCGGGGGTGATTCTTAGTTTCATTCTAAAATATGGGTCTTCGACATGAACGCAAATTTAACTAAAATATAATTACCATAACAGGTTCTAAAACATCGTGTTGACTTGACCTTCGTGATGTAGGTGGGCCTGTGATAGAGGAAGCCCGTGAAGATGGCAGCAAACTCTGCAAGAATAAAAATATTGTTATTTACGTTTATTATACTTCAGATTGTTTGTAGTTTTTGCGTGAATGAGTAGCAAACTTTCACATTTATAGTAAGTAGGACTTTCACATTCATAATATTAGTATAGGATACCTTTAATGCCGGTATAAATCCAAAATCAGATGGTAAAGGCTGAGTTTGTATGCTGTGCATTCCTTCTTCTGATGCCACGGAAACTATAGAAGGTCTGGCCGACAGCTGCTGAGCCAATAGAAGCGGGTCCGTATCTTAAAAATATAGTAAATGCGTTAGCTTATTATATTAAACGTTTTGAAAAAGTAAGGACAGTGGATGTGATGATTCTCATTTTAAAAACTTACCAATGTTCATTCCTTTTGCAACTCTGCTGGCTTGCACTAGTTTACCCGCACTTCTTCTGAATCGTATTCCTTTTTCAGCTTCCCTTCTTAATCTTTGAGCAGCGGCTGCTGATTCCGCTACAGCTTTAGACATTGGTCCCATTCCCGATCTTTTCAAATTTAAATCTACTATGTAACTCAGACATATGGCATTGGAAAGGATATCATCGCTTGGCTAAAATTAAATATGATCAAATTAGGAAATAGTCTTATGATTTAAATGTTGGTTACATAAATTAAATGACATATTGTAAGGCAATTGGTACCTAAATGAACATTTTGGAAAATGATTTTAGAAACCCCGTCTTAAACGCATCTAAGACTCTTTAGATGATGTAAAAAAGAATACAATATCTAAAAGTTGCTACTATAAGCTAATTACAAAAGTAATAAACAAAGTACGCACGGAACCAATGTCATTTACACTTAAATCAAGTGAACGTAAAGGTGTTTTTACTAAACCAATCGCTCGTGCTAATAGATCACCACAAGTTGGTGGATTTTCTGCACTCGTAGTTGACCATACTCCTGCTGGTGGCTTCAATAAAGGGCCAGGTGTTATTCCACATCCTGATATATTCAAGCTGTAAAATATTACATAAAAAAAAATACATATAGATTATAGAACGTCCTATAATAAGTTTAACATAAATACTGATTACCTGGTTAGATTGCATCCTCTTGCAATAGATACAGCTACATGGGCAATGCCTTCAGAACCGAGTTTAGTGTTAAGTCTTAAATCTAGCGTGCGAACGCCACACCCAGAGTGATTAAGTGCATGCGATATACTTTCGACACCAGCGGGACCTGAAAAGTAAAATTATCCATCATTTTACGAGCCCTAAAACTGACTCAAATGCTCTGATTTCCTTAAACCACACTTTATCAAGAAATTCATGTGAGCAACGGTTTTGTAAATCTTTCTCAGTCGATACCTCATTGTGCTTAGGCACGGATACAAAATCAGTAATACCATGTACTTTTCGCAGCACTTGTTGGCATAATGTTTATTAGGTATTTTAGGTCGTATCAGTGATATTTTGATACAAATAATAATTACCAAATATGTTGTCCGCTAATGTGAGAGTTCGTAAAGCATCACGTCTCATAATAAATTTTCCGATTGACGATGCACCATCATCACCTATTTTGCAATGACTGAAATCCAGTATTACTAATTTTAAGTTTTCCGAAAGCCCCCGAAGTATGTATTTAACACGTTGACAATTCATATCAGTTCTTGTAATTCTGAAAACAATCATAAAATCTCATTAAATGCTGTGATATATTGTAAAAAATGAATTTAAAAGCACAAAACTCTACTGCATAAGAAGCGAACTAAAAATTACTTACAACTTTTTAGTTACAAATTTTTCCAAGTAGTTTTAAACATAATTATTAGTGATGTATATTTTTGTAATCAGCTCTAAAAACCCTTTATTTTGATACCCCAATTGATAGGTTTGGAACAAAAAAGGAATTGGAACCAACACAATGTGGCGCCCAAAACCCGTCATGTTTACTTACCGCACTTATCTAAGAACACTTGGGTGGTCAAGACGTTTCTAACGATGTCTTAATTATATAATTACATCTAGTGGTTTGAAAGATCGTTTAATAAAGAATATTACATATATACAAGATACAATCGAGAAACATAACCAAGCATTCGGGTAAAAAGAGAACTTTTGGACGGTAAAGATTAAGTTTAAGAATGGAGGATGGAGAACAATTTTCAAAATCGTTACCTTAAAATCTTTAATTGTGTACATTTTTCTAACGAAATGCGCCATTTTTTTAAGATACGCTCGAGAAACAAAACCAAGAATTCGGGTAAAAAGAGAACTTTTGGACGGTAAAGATTAAGTTAAAGATTGGAGGCACAATTTTCATAATCGTTACCTTAAAATCTTCAATTGTGTACATTTTTCTAATCCACGCGCCAAATTTTTTGCGTCGTTATTTGTGAATTGAAATTGGTCTGTACGGTATTCCACTCCAATTGACCGTAGTTGGTACGTAATATGCAGTTCAACTAGGTTGGTCAAACTGCCTAAAGCGGCATGAAGAGATATATGATCTGAAATAGTGAGCATTGATTGAATCCAAAGATATTATCAATAAGATTCATCATTATCAGGCTTTTAATGTAGCCACTGCTGAGACACAGACCTCCTCTCTATGAGAAAGGTAATGGGCCTTAATCCACCACGCGGGCCCAATGTGGGTTGGTGGATGTAACATGACTTACTTGTCTTAGAATGTTTAGATTTATGATGATCTATATATGCCAGTTTTCTCACAATGTTTTGCTTCACCGTTTTTAGAGCAGTGGTGATGAAATGATTTACACAAATTAAAGCACCTGTCTGGGTTCGAACCCACAACCTACGACACGTAAGTCTGGGCTTTTACCACTGGGCCATCACTGTTCAATAAGATTAATATACTGAAATTACATTTTAGAAGAACTATTATCACTTTCAGCTATTCTAGTTATTTGTGAATTGTTATGGACAACGTAATTAAAAATAAATGCAATTGTACTTTGGTTTTTCTTCTTTTATTCAACACACACCAAACATTTTTGAATTTCACTTTATTTTACCTCTAGAGATAACTTCACTATCTTTAGCTTGTGGTTTATTTCCATTTTGCCGCTGACTTGTCACTAAGTGAGCCAGTTCAGGTGAAGCCATTCTCTGAACTGGAATTTCAGTTGGTATCAAGCTGCGGATTGATAATTTTTGGATGTATGGTCCGCAAAGTTTCACTAAAGTGTTCACCTAAATAAAACGAAATAAACTTTAAAGATTATGCAAGTAAATATCTGAGTGCGATTTGAATCTCTGCGGTCAACAATGATGCTACTTCAGGGTTATGGAAGTGTAAAATTGATAATTGTTCCAGTGCAAAAAGAAATGATGGTACTTACACTTTCTTAAAATCTCATCTCACGTCATCCATGACAATTTCTTCACGTTAAAGATAGCTACAGTACTAAGTATTCGACTGCTTTTATTACAATAAAAAATAATTACTTACACACACACATACATTTGATCAACACTCTTAACTGACCTTTTCAGGATCGTATTGCCTTGGATTCATGTTTTCTAAAATATCAGCAAAATGACGTTCCATAAAAACATTAATCCATTTTTTATCATCCGCCAAAAGAGGTGAATCTGAGAATTTTGAGTGGTAACATCTTTTCCAGAATATGTCACTTTTGATATTATCAACTAAAATCTGAAGTGGGACATCAGTGTCCAAAATTTGCAAGAATAATTCACGATCTTTAGCAATCAATTGTTCAAGTTTAGGATAACCTGCAATGTAAAAATATGATGTTGATTAAAATCTATTGGTAGAATCCGTTTGAATGACTGGCCGTAACACAATGTTAGTCATTATTGCGATACGGCCAGTGTGATTAAACGAGATAAACATTAAAAAGTTACTTAAAAACAATGAATATATTTTTTATTATTATTTTTTTCTTTTTTTTAAGTTATATTTATTTTATTTTCAGCCTGAATTTTCCCACTGCAGGGCACAAGTCTCTATTTTCCCGGTTTTGTCCTGATTGACATTAATACTGATGTGTACAATAATTCCATAAGAGATTATCAGTTTTTCTATATAAAACCGTGTGTAAAAAAATGCTAATAAAACTTTAAACATTTTCAATTACTCACCCATCCAATTTTCAGACAATTTCTCAATGCAAATCGAAACGAGGGGTTTTGGAATATTTGAATCCCAATCAAATTCTTCGGATTGAATTTTTCTTCTGGGTTCTAAATTTTTATCATTTTTGTAAGATAAATAAGTAGTGAATTTTACACTTTCTGGAAACTTCATAGTTCAATAATCGAGAAAAATACTTTACACTCAAAATAACTTTAACGAGTCAGTGAGAAATTTGATATAGCTTTTTATGAAAGCGTCAGTATCAACAATAACAATTTCTCCATAGAAACAGATTATTGATTAAATAAACGCGCGGTTTTGAAAGCTTCCATCAAGCAAACAATGATATTACCGGAAGTGTTGTGTTATTCATAGACAATATATTTGGGAAATCATATGCGACATTCTTGCAACACTGTCCCCAACTCTTCAGAGTTCAGTTTTCCTTTTTTGTAGATTTCGACTGAATTTGGAATTTGTAAATGGGTTATTTTTATGAACATATGTAATAATATTTTTTTATTAATTTTCGCAAAACACATGTGTTTGGTTTAATTTTCCGTAGACCCCAAAACGCGCACATCTGAATCACATTTTCACCACTGACCATCAATAATTTGTCATAATCTGTCATCAGTGTCATACAAATTTCAATCAAATTGACGTTTGTGGAACTCCTCTGAGGGAGGATACTCATAGTCTGTCTTATTTATTTCATGTTTTGAAAAGGAAAGTCGTAAGATTTTAATAGTATTCTATCCGTAATCAGGGTTTGAAATCATTGACGATGGATAAACACAACAGTTCTGAATTATTAAATTCAGACTTCTCGTTATCAAAGAATGCCAGTTCCGACTCATTGGACTCGGACTCCAAATCGAGTTCATTGAATTCCAAACACGGACAAGACTCCGTAAGTTTCCTAAAAGGATTAATTTATTCTTATTGAATTTTATAACAGCCGCTTCCCTGCTTCCTGTAACTTAGTTTAAGCCCGCGATTAGTCACTGCTGTGCGTTACTGTTTGTTTGTAGAACCAATTGTTTTTTGGTGTTTTCCTGTAGCAATGAGTAAAAAGAGATCTATTCATGTTTGCCTATTTATCAATTGCATTCACAATCATAGGCAACAAGAGCTGTCCAAGGCTGGTATCATGTTGCTTCACCAAGTATAATTGCTGTTCAAATAGTTTCTGTATATTCATGTTTATGTTTATTTTCAGCCTCATGTACTAGGGGACATCCAACTTTTGGATGGTGAGAAGGTGATGAGTCTAGCCAGAGATGTGACATATTTGTGCCCATACAGTGGTCCTTCCCGAGGAGTTCTTAAAGTGACCAACTATCAGCTGCACTTCAGACCAACAGACACGGCCGCTTTACAGAGTACACTCAGTGTGCCTCTTGGTGTTGTAAGTTGTGTTGCTATTTTTTTTATTGTTTTTATTTCTTTTATCTCTTCTTTTTTTACAATATTTCTCAGTACTATTGGACAATGTAACAATAACAATAAAAATCAGGGTGGGGTGTGGGTTAGACGTATATTCATAAAAACACAAGACTCTAACTCTAAAAATAATATTCTTATAAAATCAGGTATATGCTTTATAGCTGAACACTCTAATCAATCTAAGCTGAAGACATGAATTGACATCATATTTGACATGTTTAGATGTCTTGGTAGGCTAGATCCTATTTACTTTTTTTTATAATCTTTAGTTTCACGTTTGACCACTATCTCGCCTGATGGTAAAAGATGATGTAGCATATGTAGCTATGTTTTCTGATGAAGTCTTGTTGTATTTAAGCCTTCTGCGTCTGTTGAGGTATAATCCAAGGTATTTAACATGTTCGGCTTGAGGCAATAAAACATTGTTTAGCTGTACCAGTGGACAGGTATCCTTTATTTTAGTGAATGTGACATTTACTGTCTTGGTCTCATCGGCTTTTATCCTCCATTTCTTGAGCCAAAAGGCTATGCCATTTAAGCAGGTCTGCAGTTTAGCTGTTGCTACTTTTTTTTTTTAAATAACATTGCCCCACACTAGGAATTTCTTCCTGTATCGTAGGTGCATTTACAAACATATAAACTCACATACACAACACCCAGAGCCGGAACAACTATCTGTAGGTCATCCAAATATTTGTTCTGTGCGGGCATCGAACCCGCGATACGCAGCACAGCAGTCAATCGCTCAACCACTGCGCCAACCGTGCGCCCATTTGTGATCACTATGAGACACCAGAATAGCTGTGTCATCCGTGAACGTTCCTGTAGTCTCTAGATTTGATATTGGCAATTCAGCAGTATGAAGCAAATATAAAATCGGCTCAAGCACACTACCTTGAGAAACCCCAGCAGAAAAAGGATATAGCTTTGATGAAGATTCACCTCTTTGTACGAGAAAATGTCTGTCATTCAAGTAAGATTCCATGATTAGGAAGATGTCGCTCCAAACTAAAAACAATTTTTGGAACAAGGAAACTAGTTTTGTTATAATAATGCTTAATTCCTTATCTTCAACTGAACTATGAATTTTAGTAACAAGCCTGTGGCCTTGATCTATTATGCCACGTCGCTGTTGGAACCCAAATTGATTTAGCTGAGTTATTAAAAGTTTTCCTTGATTATTGGCAGTAATCATAATAGAAGGAGTCATTTAAAAATTTTGGGTATGTTTTGGGAGTACAGTAATAGTATGATTTTGGATCTTCAAGAGGCTTTCCTGGTTTCGGAACCATTAATATTTTAGCTGTCTTCTATTGAGGGAAGTTTTGAAGGTGCCTCGTAGGGGTGGGGCTGAAAAATACCTTTTAAGTGTTTAGCGTATGTTATACATTTTTCTACGTCACTTTGAGCCCAGCTTGCTGAAGTGGAGGAGACACTGTTTTAGGTCGTTAGCAGCTGTAGCATCTAGATTACTCAGGAACACCTAGATACTGTTAATTTCTAGAAGCATTTTGAATTTTCTAAAAGCATAGTTTAGTTTAGTTTTATCACCAGAACATTTATATTGTTGCCATTGTTTTCTCAGTCTTATTTTTTCAGATATTTTATCCAGTATATTATAGGGTGCAGATTTATTTTTGTTATTCAGTTTATAGTAGGGGTAGATTGCCAGGCGGCAGTTCGGACTGAATTATTGAAATATTCAATTACTACTACTATATCGTCTTCTGTTTTTAAACTGGCTGTGGATGTCAAAGCCTTGTTTGACATCCACAGCCAGTTTAAAACATTTTTGATAAATACTTACATAAACTCACGCCTTTTCCCATAGGGGTAGGCAGAAACTACAGAATACCACCTGCTACAATCCTTTTATACTTCTCTTGAACATCACCAATAAGATATATATATTACTAGGTCGTCCCGTCCCGGCGTTTCCATTCACGTCTGCCTTGTGATAAATTTCCACTATAAAATTAACCTAATCTGAGATATTGAAGCTCAACTCATGTATAGTATTAAAAAGATAATCCTTTCTTCCGTTTTATACTACAAAATCATGAGGTACTGAAGATTATGGGCAGAGAGTTAACTCAGTTCCTGAAATAGATAACTGACTAACTAACTGCAAGAGGATAACAATAATTATTGATGATGATAAAGACAAGAAATAGCTCCACAGTATTGGTGAACACAAACATTATAATGTAACTTCTTGCAGGTATCTCGTATTGAAAAGGTGGGTGGAGCTTCATCAAAAGGAGAAAACTCATATGGCATTGAAATATTTTGCAAGGTAACAACTTATTACAAGGTATTATGAAATCATCAACATTTCATGTCTGATATCACTTAGCTTAATTTTTTCAGGACATGAGAAACTTGAGGTTTGCTCACAAACAAGAGAATCATTCTAGACGTGGCATATTTGAGAAATTGCAGCAGCTTGCATTCCCGCTATCACATAGACTACCAATGTTTGCATTCAGCTATTCAGAGAGCTTTCCTGAAGATGGCTGGCATGTTTATGAACCTATTGCAGAACTCAGGCGCATGGTAAGAACACATTTATGAAGTTGAAGTAGGTAGGTAAATAATCGAAAATATTAGTAAAACAGAAAAAAACAGTACATAATATTTCAATGTTATGACATAAAGTTCCTTCTGTGAATTTTAAGTTATATTTATTATAATACCCACAACGGATCTTTGTGTCTTTGAATTGGCTGCAAGATCCTGTACAGTAGCTATTTTTATGTGAATGTTGAAGGTGAAGCTAGCATTATATAACTGTCTCCTTCACTCGCTAACGTTTGTCCCATCGTCCTATCTCGCTTACTCTATGCAGTATACTCAATGACAACTGTTTCTTGTGCAATGGTTGGCAGAGCCAACTTCAGAGACATAAAGATCCGTTGTAATTATTATATCTGTGAACAGACAGCTATATTGAATATTGATCAAAAATTAAATTACCTTATCAAATGGTTGAGTAATTTGCTCTGCCTACGTTTTCCTATCTTTATTAGCTTCTCGTTAGTGAGTTAGCTATTTCTCGTTACCATTCCAGATACAATTGTTAAAGATGTAAATGGGTCGAGTTTTCTTTTTAATATATAAAATCCTCCACATTGTTCTCTTTGGTCTTCAGGGCGTTAACAACGATATGTGGCGCATCGCCCGGATCAATGACAAGTACGAGGTTTGCGACAGCTACCCGTCAGTCTGGGCAGTGCCAGCAGCCGCCGGCGAAGACCTGCTGCGCGCCGTGGCCACATTCAGGTCCAGAGGAAGAATACCTGTGCTGGCATGGATACACCCCAGCTCACAGGCCACTATAACTCGGTGTAGCCAGCCGTTGGTTGGGGTAAGCAAAACTCTTCTGCTGTTTATATCTATACTAATATTAATATTATAAAGCTGAAGAGTTTGTTTGTTTGAACGCGCTAATCTCAGGAACTAGTGGTTGGAATTGAAACAATATTTTTGTGTTGGATAGTCCATTTATCGAGGAAGGTTATAGGCTATATAAAATCACGCTACGACCAATAGGAGCGGAGCATATATGAAAAATGTTGCAAAAACGGGCAAAGTTATTCCTTTTTACCCGACTGCCGAAGGAGGGTAATGTGTTTATCAGTCTATGTATGTATGTTTGTTCCTGGCGTTCCAGAGACCAAACGCGTTGGCCGATTTTGATGATTCATACGTCAATCGATTCGTCTTAACCCTACGAGTGTCATAGGCTACATTAAAATTGAACAATAGAAAAATAGCGGATTTTGGGCGCAATATTGTGGGGGTCCAAATATTTTTTTTCTTCTAAACCCATCGTTTGGGGTATCAAAATAAAGGGTTTTAAGAGGCGATTTCAAAAATACATAACACTTATATGTTTAAATGTATCTAATTCGAAAAAAACTTAACTAAAAAGTTATAAATAAAAAAAGTAAAATCAAAAAATCAAAAACCCGACTGCTTCAAAAGTGAACTAAAAATTCGTAAACAAGGAAAAAATCATGCTGTGCAGGAGGAGGATACATCTGGTTTTGGTCAGCCAGCTAGCGCGTATCCTCCGACTGCTATACTGTATATTCTTTATTGTACACCTTAAAATACAGTTATAACAAGAACCTTAAAATTAATACAAATACAATGGGCGGCTTTATCGCATAGCGCGATCTCTGCCAGGCAATGCGGTTAATGTGCAAGAAGTAAGATTTTGATAACATCCTTTTATATTATTCGTAGTAGTATTACACTTACAAGCATTGCCACATTTTAAACATACATATTATTATAATTATCATACAATTTGGCAATAACACAGCTGGGTTGGGCCCATTTAAGAAAAGGTGTTATTGCTAGCCTATCCATAACAATTTTAGGTCTCAAACAGTCCATTGTTAGTCCAATATTTTGAAAGAATCTTATTATACATCCTGGAGTGATTTTTCTATTCAATAAATTATTTTTAATTTTGCGAATAAGATTTTTGTTTTCATGTCAATTGAAGGCGTATTTGTATTTAATCCCTAAACAGCGTATGTGCACAGTATAAATATGGACGAACAGTACGGAAACTACACACAAACGCTCGAAACGGCACACTCACACAAACATGCGCATCGACGAGACCCCTAAACGGCACGCACTACTGACAGCATCGCGAAAACTGCTTAGAGGTATGCGTCGATGTGCATGTTTGTGTGTGCCGTTTTGAGCGTTTCTAGGTAGTTTCCGTACTGTTTGTCCATATTTATACTGTGGTATGTGTCATATGCGAAACTCTTAGACACTCTACTCTGAAAACTCTTGGCTATATTACCTCCAAATTACAAAACGTCTTTACCCGACTGCGGGTAGGTAATGTTTTTCGAGCGTATGTATGTACGATGTATGTCCATTTCTATAGCACGCTCTACAGCCCAAACTGCTTGACGGATTATGACATATGAGGTGTCGTTGGATTCGTCTCAATTGTGAGAGTGACATAGGCTATATATTTTCTAAAAATACCAGATCCCCAGAGCACCTCAAAAAAGGGGTACAATTGTTTTTATCGTTGTAATAACAATATGGGTATCAAATGGAAGCTACTAAATAGACCATTCCAAAAATATATGTCACAGTTAAAACCCGTTTTTCGTTAGAACTCGTTTTCCCTAGTTAAAACTAGTTTTTACTTAATACCTTTGTTAAAACTAGAAATACCTAGTCAAAACTAGAATTTACCACTGATATATTTGGTTTTCAGATAAAACTAGTTGTCACGCCAAGCTTTAACTAAAACTAGCACCAGAGCAACTAATCATGGACCAAGTGATTAATCAGAGCACTATGTATAATGCCCGGGCATTATTATTATTTATTTATTTATGTACACTTTATTGTAAACCAGAAAAAACAGGAACAAAAGAAACTTAAAACTAAAAAATATACAACGAGCGGCCTTATCGCATTATGAATCTATTTAAGTCAAACCGGGGAATGTAAAATATAAAAACCAATGTCAATGTTAAAATAAAACATTATAATAGTTTTTTCAATACACTTGTCGAAAACTAGCTCTTATTGCACTACGATTAGGTTCGATATGCAACATATTTCGCACGCGTGCGGTAATAAGATTACAGCACGCGTGCGGTAATTCGATTAAAACATATGAAATTTAAAAAAAAACACCACTGACAATTATAGAGCAGGCGTGTTTTTTTTTAATCTCGTCATTTTGATTTGCGTCTTTACAGCGTAAATATTTTTTTAATATTTAAATTGTGTTTATAAAAAGAATAATACTAATAAAAATGATTATTTTAAGCAAATATTACTTTTATAAACATTAAGTTAACATTTTATTTGTGTTCTTAATTAAAATATATTTGAATTGTATATTTTTCCTGTGAGGCTGTTTAACGGCTTCATACCTTTGCTTCTCCTTTAACCTGCGACCATAAAGCGCGGCAAAAAAAGGAAAGTTAGTCTTAATAATTTGATTTATTTGTGAAAAATGTCGAATTTAAGTTTTGAAGAGAATTCTTTAGATGGTACTCCGCCGGATATTGTGATTGAGGCACAAAATGCTTGCGTTGCCATCTAAATCTAAGGTGTAGCACATCATATTTACTAACACTAACGCCATCTGTGTATAAAGCTGTAAACTATTACCAACCAGTAAGAGTAGATAACTAACTGTGTTACTAACATTGATTGTATTGTAAATTGTTCGCTAACTGTTACTAGATGTCGCTGTTCGCTCACCTCTGTTTTCTAGATCGCGGTGTTAAAAATCTCCGCGAGTTAATGACCCTCGCTACAAATATTATTTTATTGAAGAATTCTGCTAACCAATTGCACCTACCGCTTCATCCTACTTGGAAAAGTGCGTAAGACTTTCTGGCTAGCTAGTTTTCGTTACGTATTTTATATTTTTTGGGTGAGAGGTCATCTACCGCCTCCCTCGTCCAAGCGGGCGTAGTGAAGTTGGTGGAAACCTATTATATATACTGTTGTCATCAAACAAATTGTTCTGTAATCATCCATACTTTGGAAATTACTGAAATAAAAACATTCTGCAAAACCCGGAGTTTTCCTGTCTGCCGGAACGAGTGACGTCCACGACTTCCAGTCAACGCAACCCCCTTACAAACTGGCGCCCAACTTGGGGCAAGACTGCAATACAACCTTACAAAGGTGAATTAAATGGCAGCTTTGCAAAGTTTTCTTCAGTGGAAAGTTACTATAAATGCGTCGTCATTTCGCGGCAAGTATTTTTGGCATATTTCAATGAACTCGCTACTAAATATAAGCCTAGCACGCTATGGTGTATATATTCCATGCTAAAAAGCACGGTTCTGCAAAATCACGGTGTTAACATAAAATATATTGCAACCTGACTGCATTTCTAAAAAGACACTCCGTCGGATATATTGGACAAAAATCAAAAGTATTGTCTCCAAATGAAGTTGAAAACTTTTTGAAAGAAGCTCCGGATAGCCAGTATTTGGCAACAAAGGTCAGTAGTTGAATCAATATCTAATCTATAAAACCTTACCTAGGCGCTACGTCCGTACACTAAACGACCTATGCTTATCTAAACTGTGTTTATTTCTTCGAAAGTGTATTGAAAAACGTCGTTTGATACACGTGGGAATTTGTTATTGCGTTTCTCGGCCCCATAACACCCTCGCCTTACGGCTCGGGTGTTCATTCGGCCTCGTACGCAATAACAAACTTTCCGCACTTGTATCAAAATGTACTATTATAACATTGTCTACTCATATTTAAAAGATTTTCAATTTTGAGTATGGGTTTATTCTAGTTTTTACAAAGGCATTTAGTAAAAAACTAGTTTTAACTAAGGAAATTTGATATTACTATTTTGGCACAAATTCAAGATATGCATATCTTTGATAGCAAAATAAATAATTTATTACCATTCAACTTATTTGGAGAGACTATGTCTGAAATAAAACAAATTATTATTACATTAAAAACCCGTCTGCTAAAAAATAATAACTTAATTGAAAAGAGAAAAACAAGTTCTTTGTATAAATTATACATTAAACATTATGTGGTGCTGCAGGTGGGGACAAACAAAAATTATAGAAAAACTTACCAAAACTTCTACCCTCTTACTAATAAACGCAGAATAAAGTTATACCAGGTATAACTAAGGTATACCCATACATTTTCATAGGTTTATACCTGGTATAACTTTATTCTGCGTTTATTTGTAAGAGGGCTATTGTCACCGTAAAAGCCAAAACTGCGATGAAGTCGGACGTAAACTATTTGCGTTTGATCTTGTAGTACTTTAGTACTTAAGGTTGCCCTTGTTGACGGCATAAACTATTTTGGGCGCGGGGTTAAAATGCATGCTATCTCATCTGACAACACGTGCGAAAGATGAGCAGTAAGAAGCTAGTTCGCGTACGAATTAACACTTTTGCAAGTTTGTAACGAAATGGATGATGATTTAGGATCAAAACGAGCGCTCGAAATTTTATAAACAGACCTTCGGGAGTCTAGATATCATGAAAAAACGACTGAATATATATTTTCAAAAAAATAATATTTGCATTGTTGAATTACTAATCTACCCCTGTATGGTGGCCGTTTTGCAATTTTCCTTCTTCTCATGGTATATATTTATGCACAAAGATGTGTTAAAATTAGGGTTGAAATATGGAACTTTCCACGCTCATATTTTCTTTTTTGTTTCCATACAGGGCTAGATAATTATGAGACAGATTGATATCATTTTTTATTTTGAACGTACATCGTCAAACAGTGGAGTAATTGCCAGACTAAGTTTGTATGGAAGAATGATCGACTATAACCTTAAAGGGAATTTACCTAACATCTAAATAGGTCGGTGGGTAATCCTTTGCGAAGTCATTCAATTGGTCATTATTATACTGTGAATTGGTAGTGTTATTCTACTCGTACACTTAGAAAGTTGACAATGGTTTTAACCGCATTATGACTGAATGACTTAATCCAGGTCATGGATATTTTGTTCGTAAATGCTCTTTTCTGCCAACTCGATAGGCCTCAATCGGCTTGTTTAAACGTAAAAAAATATGCTGGTAATATTCTGTATTAAGAGTGGACTCTAGTGAGACTTTCTCCATACAAACACATTCTGCTGTTTTCTTCGTGGATAATGCCTCTAGAGCAATGATTTTTTTCCATAAAATCTAGCTCTAATTAATACGTGCCTGTATCATTTTCTTTTTTCCAAAACATAATCACAAAAAGAAATATGACAATCCAAAAATCCGAAAAAAATGCCCGTTTTTACCGCCATGTTCAGAAGACTTTCAGACAAAATTTATAAGTTTTTAACAAAAAAGGAAATGATAGGAGCATAGATATACTTTTCCTCTAAATTTTGATATAAGAATTTTTTAGATCAGACCAGTTTTCATGAAGAAAACAGCAGAATACGAAACGTCTTTTAGTCAAAGTTATTGTAGGTAAAATCAGCCTGAGCTGCAGTTGTCCCTTTCGCACTTTACGGGGTGAGGTTGGAGGTGACGCGACGGCAATAGTTTCTTCAAATACCTATTTTTCAAATTCCTGTTGACTAGAGTCCGCTCTTAAGGAAATACCACGGCTGATTGGTCAGGTTAATCGAGGCCGATCAAGATCGTGGAGAAGCAACTTTATGTCGGTCGTTGATCGAATGCCATTGCAATCATTTCATTATCATATCACTCTTTGGTTTATAGTTCTGAGGTCACCGCCAAAACCGTTTCCGGTTTCGCTGCTGTTCTGGCTAATTACAGGATTTCTGTGTATGTGTAAATACCACGGCATTGTAATTGTTGATGTTCGTCATTGATTTTTTTTCTCAGTATTCTTGTTATGACGAGTGATTTACGTCATTAGCAAAGATCGTTAGTATAATTAACACATTTCTCGTTTGTTAGATGTATCTAAGTGGCAAAATAGGTAGATTATTCGAATTTCCTTTTTGAATAATCAATTAACGATTTAAAATGTATTTGGAACTAAATACCTTATTCCTAACGCTATCACCCAACGCTTGTGAGACGTTTTTATAATTTTAGAAATATCCATTTTTGCAGGTTAGTGGTAAACGCAGTCGCGAAGATGAGCGCTACATACAACTAATTATGGATGCCAATGCTCAAGCACATAAGCTGTTCATCATGGATGCTCGACCTACTGCCAATGCTGTCGCGAACAAAGCTAAAGGAGGAGGGTAAGTAAACAAGCTCAGCCTTCCACGATGGGGTAGGTGGAGATTTAACTAGAGGAAAGCCGTTTTTTTCCTATATATATTATAAATTTCAATAATTGGAATAGTTATTTATGCTACAAGTGCGGAAGGTAGTTGATTTCCGATGAGTGGCATTTTTATTCACGAGCGAGCGAAGCGAGTGAGTGGATAAATCGACACGAGTCGGAAATCATCTTACGTACGTGTATCATACAACATTTTACTATGCATTGTGCGAGGAAATAAATAAATTAATAAAATGGCGGCCTTATTCAAGCGCGTTCAGCATATCCACAGAACTAATAGTTCCTCGGGCATATCTACTGCGCATGTGCGAATAGCTGTCACATCGTAACGCAATAAGGCACGAACAAAATATACGTTCTGCCAAACATATTTAATGAATATTTAAAATTAATTTATTGATCAAAATCTAAATCTAGAGTAATTAAAAACGCCTAAAATGGAGTATTAGTTTTATTTTACTTTTTATATGAATGATAATCTGTACATAACTAATTTTTAAAACTTTTCTCTAATAATAAAAACTCTATGCGTCGGGCTGACGTTGGAGTTAAAAATTAAAAAAATACAGGAAAGTAAAAAGCACTAGTGAAAAAAAGTGACACTTTCCGCACAGTTTGGCTGCTTGGAAAACCGCTCTTTTCAAGGACATGCATTGTAAAAGAATTTCCGCTTTCATTCCTTTGTGTAATTTATTTTATCACCACTGTTCTCAAAAAAGGCGACGGAACACATCGTGAGGAAACTGTGTCTTACAACAAAAAATTCAAAGACGTGCCATCTACCACAGAGAGGAGGCCTGTGTCTCGGCCAGCAGCGGGCACTTTATTATAGGTTGATTATGCTGTGTTATGCTATTTCAATAGACTGAACAGAAATCTAAATACGAAGCTGCTATCTTAAAGCAAAAGTAGCTCTGTAATTTATATTTCTTTTATCCTTGTTTCCTTTGAGTGTACATTACAGTAAATAAGTAGGTACCTACATAAACATTTCTTAAATAAATGTGTTGCTGAGTTTATTTGCACCACTGCCTCGAATCCTCGACCCAGCTTAAACATCAGGGGGCTGACCATAAGCTCTTAGAGCTAGGTTATTTTGACTGTGCGTAAACTCTTTAGAGGGTTTAGCAATAGCGAAGTTTCGTGGTTAGAAAAAACATAATTATATTTAGTCCGTCTGTGAGATTATCAAATAATATTGACAAAGTTAAAACGCATCAAAGTTTTGGAGGAGGGGCTTCTGCCGTCACTAAGGCAGTATAAATAGTTATTTATGATACAAGTGCGGAAGGTAGGTGATTTCCGATGAGTGGCATTTTTATTCACGAGCGAGCGAAGCGAGTGAGTGAATAAATCGACACAAGTCGGAAATCATCTTACGTACGTGTATCATACAACATTTTACTATGCATTGTGCGAGGAAATAAAAAAATATATAATTTAATAAAATGAAATTAATAAAATGGCGGGGTTAATCAAGCGCGCTCAGCATAACCACAGATTAACTAATAGTTCCTCGGGCATATCTACTGCGCATGTGCAAATACCTGTCACATCGTAACGCAAGAAGGCACGAGCAAAATATACGTTCTGCCAAACATATTTAATGAATATTTAAAATTAATTTATTGATCAAAATCAAAATCTAGAGTAATTAAAAAACACCTAAAATAAATTATTAGTTTTATTTTACCTTTTATATGAATGATAATCTGTACTTAAATAATTTTTTAAACTTTTCTCAAATAATAAAAACTCTATGCGTCGGGCTGACGTTGGAGTTAAAAATTAAAAAAGTACAGGAAAGTAAAAAGCACTAGTGAAAAAAAGTGATACTTTCCGCACAGTTTGGCTGCTTGGAAAACCGCTCTTTTCGAGGACATGCATTGTAAATGTACTAACGACGTGACGTCACAAGATATTTCAACACATTATATCGTCGTTACTTTAAGTTTACGAGTCAAAAGAAAAATACGTGACCAATATTTTTTAATTTATCTACCTAAATCAATCTGCCTAGTCTTTTCGCAACTATATTGGGGTCGGCTTCCAGTCTAACCGGATTCAGCTAAATACCGGTGGCTTACATGGAGCGACTGCCTATCTGACCTCCACAACCCAGTAACTAGGTAACACGGTACACCTTGGCAAGACTGGTGTCAGATCTCAAGCTTCTGACTACTCGTACTGACTGTCAAAGATCTTCAAATGACACCCGGGACCGACGGCTTAATGTGCTTTCCGAGGCACGGAGGAAACTCGGTATGTTGAAATGGTCACCCATCTACGGACCGACCTCGTCAAGCGTTGCTTAACCTTGATGATCAACCAGTGCGAATGTTATTATTTAGCCACGAGCTCCTCTTTTTTACTTTTATTAATCTACCTAACGGATAAAAACTTATTTTCAGTAAACTACCCTATTCACAAGCGGTGCAGATGCAAACATGGCCACAGTAAAAATATTCAAACAGTATGGAAACTACCTACAAACGCTCTAAACGGGACGCTAACACAAACATACGTGACCAATCGTCGTGACGCGGCACTTAGCACTGACATCACCCCGAAAGTGCCCGAGCGGTATCGTCGCGTCGGTGCGTACGTTTGTGTGAGTGTGCCGTTTCGAGCGTGTGTAGGTAGTTTCCATACTGGTTGTATATTTTTACTGCAACATGGCGACCTATTATATAGTTTAAAAAATACCCTATTATATACCCTTTTCATTGATTTAAAAACGACAGTTAAGAGGATAATATCTCGAGCAGTAAGTTATAAAAAAAATCACTTCTTTTACAGGTATGAGTCAGAAGACGCCTACCAGAACGCTGACCTTGTGTTCCTAGACATACACAACATTCACGTGATGAGGGAGAGTCTTCGCAAACTGAAGGAGCTCTGTTTCCCGCAAATAGACCAGACTAGGTGAGCGACCGCTATGTTTAGTATCTAAGCGAATATTCAATGTAAACATTCAAATTGTTTATGTTACTGTTGGAGAAGTTTATGTTGACTATGATGAACTCCAACAGCATAGTTAGATTATTGATACGCTTTCCTCATTAATATTTTACAAGCTTTTAATTAACTTGCAATGTATGTATGTAAGCGTGTTCGGGTCAAATCTTGCAACTGAATTTTAAAGCAGTTATCGTCCACAGATTAAGATGAAATGTTGCATACACGTTTAGTTTGGATGATAATGCATGGTCAGCTAAGTGACGTCATTCTAAATCCAATATGGCGGACGGCCCAAGATGGCGGTCTAGTTATTTTTAGTGCACTGCCATGATATGGTTATCAAATGAAAGGGTTTGCTGAGAAGAATTCGAAACAAGTAAAATTTCAAAATTTAAAAAACCCCCGGCACAATTATCTTGCGAAAACACCCCGATTCTAACAGTAAAACGCTCATAACTTTTGAACGGCTCAACCGATTTTATTCAAACATAGCTAAGAACACTCTCGACAAAATCACCTTTAAAAAAAAATCTAAATCGGTTCATCCGTTTAGGCGCTGTGATGCCACAGACAGACACACAGATACACAGCAACACACGCGAAACTTATAACACCCCTCTTTTTTTCTCGGCGGGGGTTAAAAAGCTTGTTTAAAAAAAAGAATAATTTATTAATCATTTAATCCACACTTAGTATCAATATAATGAGTCAGTTGATCAATGAACACACGCCACAGTAATGAGTCACGGTTTTGTATGATTATAACCACATAACTTAATACCCGTGGCTTTGCTCAACTGGCCTATCCCACTGAAACGGATAGGTTATCTTTTTCAACCGACTTCCTAAAGGAGGAGGTTCTCATATCAATTCTACTGTTTGTTTATTGCGCTCTTACTCCGACAATTATGAACCGATTTTGATGATTCTTTTTTTATTTGAAAGCTGGTGCTTCTCATGTGGTCTCATTTAAATTTGATCAAGTTTTGACGAGTAGTTTTTAAGTTATTCTTAATAATGCGTATTATAGTAATATAAACTTTAAAGAGAAAATTAAAAACATTTTAACAAACAATTAAACCGACTTTCAAAACAAAACACTACAAAGCTTAAAATAACTTTCGTTTCGACAGTCGTTGTCAAAACTGTTTTTAATTTTGGTACCTTCTTGAAATAAAAAGTAGCCTATGACACTCAGCAATGGTTTTTCTAATAATGAAAGAATTTAAAAAATTAGTTATGTAGTTTTTGAGTTTTATATATGTAAAAATTATAATGTAAAAAATATTGAAGCAAAACGAAATTCGCAGGGACAGCTAGCAAATTTAACGTACAATTTTACCTCTAGACCATTTAATTATAATAAAATACACCTTTAAAATTAAAAAATCCTCTGTTATTCTAGGTTTTTAATATATTTTATCATAAGCTAGCTTTCCCACGCAGCTTCGCTCCCGTCAACCTACCTACCCATCTACCCTACCTACATACACGATTGTTGCATAACTCAAACCATTTACGGAAGCTCTCAAAAAGGAATAATTTTGCTCGTTTTTGCAACATTTTTCTTTTATGCTCCGCTCCTATTGGTCGTAGCGTGATGTTATATAGGATATTCCATTTTGAACACAAAAAGAACTTATCAATTCCAAACAGTAGTTCCTGAGATTAGTGCGTTCAAACAAACAAACTCTTCAGCTTTATAATATTAGTATAAAGCTGAAATACTACCTATTTGTCCTATTTTCGGGAAATGAGGGTTGTTTGTCCTTAATACAGGCTACTAAGTTACCTAGCTAGGACATCAGATCGTGTAATTGTATTGTTACCTACTCATCATAGATGTAAACTATTCCTAAATTGTAATCCTACTTTGTAACAGACTGTACCACTTTTTTATGAAATAAATAAGTTACAAGTTAAACATAAACCTGCTGATTTTTGCAGTGGAATAGCATACTACGAGTATTAGGAAGAACCCAAAGATGTCTCATTAATGTAATTGTTTTATATTATCTTGTATTCAAGAAACCAGATTAACCATTTGCAAATCAAGAAAACTAAATCTGTTTCAGTATGCGAATGTGTACCGTGTGGGTTTGCCCCTCAATTTATTCGTCGTTCGTCCTGTTGTAAAATTCTATAAAATAGTTTAAAGAACAGTATCTGCTTAAGAACACTGTAATAGTGAAGATAATAGTTCAAGAAGTGTGTAAAAAAAAACTAAAAAAAGTATAGATAATTAAATGTTTGTCTAACAGTTTTGATCATTTCCAGATGGTTTAGTGGTATCGAAGCCAGTTGCTGGCTTAAACACATCAAATGTATATTGGCTGGAGCAGTCCGAATTGTAGATAAGGTAATCTCATAATATTACATTATTTTGCAATTAAATTACCTTATTATTATTAGTTAGGGATGATTTTTGTTATAGAAATAATAATACCTAAGACATCCTTGTCTATCCTGTGTTCGTAAGCACAACTGCTGGACGCGGGGTCCTTGGTATCTCTGGTTTAGAAAATTGTTTAGGATTTTCCATAATATTTTTTTCAGTAGTAAGATTATGGCAACATACTATCTTCTATATGGTACAATGATGATGTACTGTGTGTTGTGTGCGAGACAGAGAACATTTCTTCGGTGCATGTTCTCTGTCTCGTACACTTTTCCCAGCATTATGCTGAGCGATGGCCGTTTTGTGACGATTATTTGTATTTAAGTTTTTTTTTTTAATATGATGTGCGTCGTACCTGACCTGACGATAACACACTTTTTAGGGTTCCGTACCCAAAGGGTAAAAATGGGACCCTATTACTAAGACTCCACTGTCCGTCTCTCTGTCTGTCACAAGGCTGAATCTCGGTTCATGACCGTGATGGCTAGACAGTTGAAATTTTCACGGATGATGTATTTCTGTTGCCGCTGTAAAATAAAATATTAAAAACAGAATAAAATAAATATTTAAATGTTGCTCCCATACAACAAACGTTTTTTGTGATAATGGTACAAAACCCTTCGTGCGTGAGTCCGACTCGCACTTGGCCGGTTTTTATGATATGCGTCGTACCTGACGGTAACACACATTTTTCTTGTTGTAAGTATTATCTTATTTTAAACAGGTGGAGAATCACAAGACTTCAGTGCTCGTCCACTGCTCAGACGGATGGGACCGCACGGCGCAGCTGACAGCGTTAGCGATGTTAATGCTAGACCCCTACTACAGGACGCTCCGGGGATTCGAAGTGCTCATCGAGAAGGAGTGGCTCGCATTTGGTCATAAGTTCCAGCTGGTATGTTTGGATTTTATTATTTGTTGCTTAGTTTGGTTGAATTTGGCATGTAATTGTATTTTTATTTTATTTTTTTGTTGTCCTAGACGTTTTTACGTGCACGTATTTTTACATAGTTCTCACATATATGTATTTTTTCAACAAGATATGATGTAACCAAAAACTTGTAATTAGAACTGATGGAAAAAAGTGTACGTGGCATCTCTAGCAAATTCTTCTCCATTGAGACCTACTGACGCTTGCGAATTGGCAACTAGAGTCATCCTTTTTTTTTTGTTTGGCAATTCTAAAGTATCTCTAATTTAACCTGGTTTATTTGAAATATATTTTTTGATTTGGAATGTTTATTAATTAAAAAAACTTTTTTGAAAAAAAATAGCACCGACTTCCAAATGAAAAACTACAAAGTGTAAAATAACTTAATTTTTGGAAGTCGGTGTCTTTCGTAGGTACCGTTTTTTTGCGATATGGACACCGACTTCCAAAAATTAAGTTATTTTACACTTTGTAGTTTTTCATTTGGAAGTCGGTGAAATTTTTTTTCAAAAAAGTTTTTTTTCTTCCCTTTTTAGTTTTACCTACCCAATAGGCAAGTTGTTTGGTAAGGTCCCTATAACGCCAGATTAGATTACCCGAATAACCTGAAACTTGAACTTAACCGGTGAAATGAGAGATCTGCGTACCATTTCAGAGCGTACTGGCGTGATGTTATGTTATGAAATGATATAAACAATAAACAGACATGCGATAGCAGCAATCCCGAGAGTTTTGCTGTTGTTTATTGAAGAGTTCTGTTGTATATCTCCGAAGTTCTTCATCAGATCTTCACCGAATTAAAATGGGACCAATTTCGGAACATACTTTTTCAAACAAAGAAATATTTTTCAAAATCGGTCCACAACTGACGGAGATATAGGTGAACATACACAAAAAAAAAAAACAAACATAAAGTCGAACATAGAACCTCCTCCTTTTTGGTAAGTCGGTTAAAAATGACGCATACGATTCAAGCATGCCTATGTCCCAATTCACTTGGGCTCGATGGAACCTTGTTTTTAGGGTTCCGTACCCAAACAGTAAAAACGGGACTTATATACTTATATTACTTAGACTCCAGTGTTCGTCTGTCTGTCTGTCACCAGGCTGTATCTTATGAACCGTGATAGCAGTTGAAGTTTTCACAGATGATGTATTTCTGTTGTTGCTATAACACCAAATACTAAAAACAGAATAAAATAAATATTTAAGTGGGGTTGGGGGGTGGGGATGAAATAAAAGGCTTTTTATTTTTTTTATTTAGTCTTGCCTCCAACATCAGCGATGTCTGTCTTGGATTGTATAATTGTGTTGCGGCATAAATGCATAGCTTGGGTATGAGAATGTTTAAGGTTACACTAGTCGAAAATTCTTCCATACAAACGTAGTCTAGCGATAACTCCACTGTTTGACGATGTACGTTCAAAATTAAAAATGATATCAACTTGCCTCATCATTATCTAGCCCTGTACGGAAACAAAAAAGTAAAATAGATATATATTTGAAAGTTATAAGCGTCGTAAGTTCCATATTTCAACACTAATTTTAACGCATCTTTGGGCGGAAATAAATACCATAAGAAGAACGAAAATTACAAAACGGCCTCCATACAGGGATAGATTAGTAATTCAACAATGCAAATAATTTTGTTATGAAAATATACATTTAGTAATTTTTTCATGATATCAAGACTCCCAAAGGTCTGTTTATAAAATTTCGCGCGCTCGTTTTCGTCCTAAATCATCATCCATTTCGATACAAATTTGTAAAAGTCTTAATTCGTACGCGAACTAGCTTCTTACTGCTCATCACAGCATCTATCTCTTTCGCACGAGTTGTCGGATGAGATAGGATGCATTTTAACCTCGCGCACAAAATAGTTCGTGCCGTCGACTAGGGGAACCTTAACTATCCTGTGTTTTAATAAAAACATTTCGGATATTTTTTTCTAGACACTGCTAGTGTCATGAGAGTTTCATCGAAAAATATGTTAGGAGTAAAATAAAGATAAAGATTGAATACTAAACTTTTCAATTTATTAACATTGAAGATAAGTTTAAAACGATACCTATGTACTTTTGTTTTATATACATTGTATCTCTGTATATTCTAACGAGCGTATAATTGTTGGATTCAGTCGGACAGTTTATTTGCAGAATGCTACGCTCCCTCGCTCCTTGGTATACGTTAAGTTAGGATTTCTGAGCCTCGGTCAAAGACCAAGTTTGAGCGCTATAAGTTAGGATAGGCAGGATAAACCACAGATATAAATCAAACTATATGACGTGATTGTTGTACTTGGAGTGTCAAAAAAACGGAGAAAAATTACGATCAATGATCGTAATTTGAGTTTTTCATTTAGCATTATCGGCCCCGGAAATCCTCCGAAATCTAGAATAAATTGCCTTTTATGTCATATTGAGCTGTAATGTCTGTATAAAAACAGTTCGCCAAGGCATTGCAAAATGTTTTCTTTCATTGGTAAGTAAATTTGTTTTTAAATTGTGTGTGAAAAATTGGCACGCTTGGTTTTCATACAGACGGAGGGAAATTCGTTATCTACGTGGGACACTCAGAAAGTTTTGCGAAACTAAAAAAAATTGTTCTATACGTACATATATTTTTATTAAATCTTTTCAAAGTACTTTCCACCAGCCTCTATACAAAGATTCATGCGCCTAAACCAGTTTTCAAAACACTTTTTCCAGTCCGCCGCAGACACCTCGTTTACAGCCTGCTCGAACGCAGCCAGCGCATCTTCCGGCGACGAAAATTGTATCCCTTTGAGCTGATTTTTTATTTTTGGGAATAAAAAGAAGTCACACGGTGCTAGATCAGGGCTGTAAGGAGGGTGACCCAGGAGTTTGACTGGCGTGCTGTCCAGGAAGTCCCTCGTTTTGAGTGCGGTGTGCGCAGGTGCATTGTCGTGGTGGAGCAGTAGCCCGCGGAGCCCTGTGTTTGGTCGCTTGTTGCTTATAACAGAGAAAACTTCTGGCAAACATTTGGTAGTATACCATTCGGCATTAATGCTTCTTTGATCCCGTAAGGGAATTGATACCAAGTGGCCAGTCAAATTAAAAAAGCTAGCGATCAAAATCTTACCCCCGCTTCTAGATCGCTTCACTTTGGTAGGCGTTGGCTCATTTTGAAACACCCAAACAGTCGACTGGCGCTTGGTTTCTGGGTCGTATTGATAAATCCAGGACTCATCACCTGTAACGATGTCGTAAACACGCCGAGACGAGCCTGCTTCAAATTTGTTAAGCATATCACGGCACCATTCCACCCGGGCCTGCTTCTGAGCATCGGTGAGGTTGTGCGGCACCCAGCGTGATACTATCCTCCTCACGCGAAGATGGCTGTGTAGAATCTCGTGAACGCTTCCCGATCCAATCTTCAATATGTGTTGAATCTCCTGATATGTAATTCGCCTATTGTCTTGGATTAAATTTTTCACTGCTAGCACGTTTTCTTCGGTAACAGCCGTCAAAGGGCGACCGCTTCTTTCGTCATCCCCCAAAGTTGGTCGACCGCGCTTGAATTCGTTATACCAACGATACACGGTTGCCTTGGAAGGGCCTTCATCCATGAATGCCATTTGAAGTCTATCGTACGATTCATCCGGTTTCAGGCGACACTTGAAATCGTATAAAATCATAGCTCTAAAATGTTCCCGGCGCAGATCCATATTTCAGTGAGACACAATACTTTGAATTAACTCGCAAAAAATGTGGAGGGAAATTTTGAAATTGGAACTTACTTATTTTTACTTATAAATAATCATATTTTCGAAAAACATTATAACTGGCCAGTCTCCCATATATAAAAACTTTTTTTCGCAATACTTTCTGAGGGGCCTGGTATTTAGATTTATGTCTGTGGGGTAACACACATGTCGCCCTTCAAGAGGGCCTTCATGGACCAGTAGTACCAGACTCGCATGCACTAGTACGCTGATCTTACTAAAAATGTTTTTACCTTGCAGCGTATCGGCCACGGTGACGAGCGACATTCAGACGCCGACCGTTCCCCCGTGTTCGTGCAATGGGTGGACTGCGTATGGCAGCTGCAGCAGCAGTTCCCGACGGCCTTCGAGTTCACAGAGAGGCTGCTCATCACCATCGTGGACCATCTGTACTCTTGCCGATTTGGAACCTTCCTCTTTAATACTGAAAGGGAACGGGTGAAGGAAGGTGAGTGGGCATATATTTGATAGGAGTAAAATGAAAAGTTGGCGTGGTCGGTAATTTTTTTCGACAGACCTTGTAATGGAATGGACGCATGCTCGTAGACATGCTACTTTTAGTCTCGGTGATCAGCGTTCAGTTTCTTTTTACCCGACTGCCGAAGGAGGGTAATGTGTTTATAAGTCTATGTATGTATGTATGTATATATGTATGTTTGTATGTTTGTTCCTATATGGCGTTCCAGAGACCAAACGCGTTGGCCGATTTTGATTATTCATACGTCAATCGATTCGTCTTGACCCTGCGAGGGTCATAGGCTATATTCAAATTGTACAATATAAAAATGGCGGCTTTAGGGTGCCATATTGTGGGGGCTCAATTTTTTTTCTTCCAAACCCATCGTGTGGGGAATCAAAATAAAGGGTTTTAAGAGGTGATTTCAAAAATATATAATACGTATATGTTTAAACGTATCTAATTGGAAAAAAACTTACCAAAAAGTTAAGTCAGAAAATCAAAAAACCCGACTGCTTAAAAAGCGAACTAAAAAGTCGTAAACAAGGAAAAAATCATGCTGTGCAGGCGGAGGATACACCAGATTTTGGTCAGCCAGCCCGCGAATATGTATCCTCCGACTGCACAGCATGATTTTTTCCTTGTTTACGACTTTTTAGTTCGGTTTTGAAGCAGTCGGGTTTTTTGATTTTCTGACTTAACTTTTTTTTTTGAAGTTCGATACAGTGACCGTCCAACTGACCTCTCAGTAACCGATGCAGCATCGATAGAAGACATAACATTTATCTATCGCTCGCAATGAGTCGCTTAAACGGGATGTTGCGTGAAAATAATTACTGATATGCGCGATTTTGTAATCGAGACCGAGCACAGAGAGCGACCTCCGAAGTCGCTAATCCCTAATGCACAAAGTAGGATATCTGTTCTGTTATGTCAGATCTTAAAAAATATGTCTAACTAGTTGACTCCCGCGGCTTCGGTCCCTTCAACTGGCTACCTACCTTAACTATTTATTTGATTAAGAATTAATACTACAATACTTAAACTTTAGATTTACTTAAATTATAGAACATAAAAGCTGCTTTTGTGACTTAACTATCTACTGAGATATATTGATATATTCTCTCCCCAGACTTTTTTGTAGTTAATAATGAGTACTTTAATCATGTAATACATAATTTTTATGTATCATCAATAGTTTTCTCAGCGCACGCCAAATAATGAATTTTATAGGCAAAATTTTGCCACTTTGGGTTACGTTATTGCAATTTTCATAAGGATCTCTAATATTTTGGAAAATAATTTACAGCCTATGTTACTCGGGAATAAGTCGGTCCAATAGTCTCGGCGCCTACAAAAATACACACAAACAAAAAAAAAAAGACGTGTGGCACTCGGGGACTGCCGCGGTAAAGCTATTGCATAGTATTTTGTATCAACTTATGCAATTATATTTTTTTTTTTATTTTTTTTTTTATTAATGCAGTATTGCTTTTTCTTTGATATTAATTCAAGTTACACTTTTTGAGCGTGGTGACCGATAAGAAAACAAATTTTTCTATTATTAAATAAATAAAAAAAGTTAAGATTGTTTATTTAAAATATTTTTATTATTTTACAATGCATGTCCTCGAAAAGAGCGGTTTTCCAAGCAGCCAAACTGTGCGGAAAGTGTCACTTTTTTTCACTAGTGCTTTTTACTTTCCTGTATTTTTTTAATTTTTAACTCCAACGTCAGCCCGACGCATAGAGTTTTTATTATTTAAGAAAAGTTTAAAAAAATAGTTATGTACAGATTATCATTCATATAACAGGTAAAATAAAACTAATACTTTATTTTAGGCGTTTTTAATAAATTAATTTTAAATATTCATTAAATATGTTTGGCAGAACGTATATTTTGCTCGTGCTTTATTGCGTTACGATGTGACAGCTAGTCGCACATGCGCAGTAGATATGCCCGAGGAACTATTAGTTAATCTGTGGATATGCTGAACGCGCTTGAATAAGCCCGCCATTTTATTAATTTCATTTTATTAATTTATTTGTTTCCTCGCACAATGCATAGTAAAATGTTGTATGATACACGTACGTAAGATGATTACCGACTCGTGTCGATTTATCCACTCACTCGCTTCGCTCGCTCGTGAATAAAATTGCCACTCATCGGAAATCACCTACCTTCCGCACTTGTAGCATAAATAACTATTACAATGCATGCCCTCGAAAAGAGCGGTTTTCCAATCAGCCAAACTGTGCGGAAAGTGTCACTTTTTTTCACTAGTGCTTTTTACTTTCCTGTATTTTTTTAATTTTTAACTCCGCCCGACGCATAGAGTTTTTAATATTTGAGAAAAGTTTAAAAAATTAGTTATGTACAGATTATCATTCATATAAAAGGTAAAATAAAACTATTACTTTATTTTAGGCGTTTTTAATTACTCTAGATTTAGATTTTGATCAATAAATTAATTTTAAATATTCATTAAATATGTTTGGCAGAACGTATATTTTGCTCGTGCCTTATTGCGTTACGATGTGACAGCTATTCGCACATGCGCAGTAGATATGCCCGAGGAACTATTAGTTAATCTGTGGATATGCTGAACGCGCTTGAATAAGCCCGCCATTTTATTAATTTAATTTTATTAATTTATTTATTTCCTCACACAATGCATAGTAAAATGTTGTATGATATACGTACGTAAGATGATTTCCGACTCGTGTAGCACCTTCCGCACTTGTAGCATAAATAACTATTACAATACATGTGGGTTTTATTATTTTACAGTAGCTGTTGGTTATTCAGGAATATTTATCATTGAAACTATAGGTTTATGATAACTGAAATAAGAAACATAAGTTTGCGACTTAATATCCTCTAAATACCTAGAAAATACCTCGTCAATGGTGGTCCCATCGTACAATACGTCTAATCGCACACAACGCCATGTCGAAGACTGCCGAACTGAAACGACGTTAGACGATGCACGGCCTTCAAGCCACACCTCCTTGCCCGTCGGAGTGGGGAGCGTGAGGTTTTTTCGTTACGGAATTTCTGGATTCGGTCCCCGCGCTCAAGGCCCGCGATAGAAGCTATGCAATAGCTTAAAATCTTTTCTCTTTATAATACTGGTATACATAGATAAAATTCATATTCCATTACAGAATTAAAAACGAAGACAGTATCCCTGTGGTCGTACATCAACAGTCGTCAGGACTTGTATTTAAACCCTCTGTACTGGGGCCCGCCGTCATTTGGCGCGAGTTCTCCTCCTTCGCCGTACTCGCGGCCTCAAGTCGTGCTGGTGCCCGTCGCGTCGCTGAGGGTCATCAAGCTGTGGAAGGCATTGTACTGTCGGTGGAACCCAACTATGAGGCAGCAGGTAAGTTTTATAGTCAGGCTATGAAAACCTTTACCATAATTAGAAACATTTTGTCACAGCCTATTATAATTGCAAGTTTATACTGTCAATAATATAGAGACCCTTTACATTAATCTTTTATAACTTACCAGCTGACCCGGCAAATTTTGTTTTGCATAAAAACACAAACCAAACATTCATCTACCCTACCTACCCAACCTACCCTACCCTACATTACCTACCCTACTCTACCCTACCTACCATACCTACCCTATCCTATGTCCGTCTTCTGGTTCTAAACTACCTCCCCACCAATTTTCAGCCAAATCAATTCAGCCATTCTTGAGTTATAAGTAGTGTAACTAACACGAGTTTCTTTTATATATATAGATTATATTAGTAAATCATTGGGAATACAAGATGAAAACCATTAAGATCAAGCAACAATGTCACAACCATAACACACTCTTCCTCCCCACAGGACCCAATCTACCAACGTACCCGCGAGCTAGTAGCCATCCGGGCTCAACTAGAGGCTGCCGCAGCGGCCGCAGCCGGCGACCATGCGGCCCGCCAACACCGCCTGGGCCTTACGCCCCCCCGGGTCGCCTCCCCGCACCACGTATGAAACGAGGACTTGTACTTCTACGACAGCCATCTGTCTGTCTAGAAGTCAAAACGTCCCGATAATGTACAGTGGAAAATGGACTCTATGACTATATGTAACAGTTGAATTTTGTTTGGAGGTATGTGTACTTTCGTGACAGGGAAGTCTACCTATTTTTGCTCCTATGTTCTTAGCAATAAGGTTCAAAACAGGATCAAGAACTTTCAAACAGAGGCGGTGGTCGATGACTCCCGAAGACCGAAGACACCTGTTTGTTTAGAAGTAACTACTATAATAATAATGTCCTTAAACTTTTGTGTTTGGAATTACTGTCACGACCAGGAGATCTACCAAAATTCGTTCTTATACCTTAAGAAATAAGGTTGGAAAGTTGTTGACAGGGGACAACTGCACAGTTGTTTTTCGTGTTTGGTGTACTCTGAACCACAGCACCTTGATTGTTGACTATTTCTACGACTGTTCTTGTATACATGCACAAGTTTTAGGCATTAAGCTATCATAACCTAGGGCGGAAGGCATTGATTTGTAATTAGGTCCTGCTAGTTTACAGTAAGTTTCCATTTGGCGCTCTACTTGCTGATAAATTCATCGCCTGCATTATCAAATCTCTCTCAATTGAGTGTTCATAAAGAACTAACAATTAATACGAAAATGTATAGCGCAAATCTGTTTGGCGTAAATTCGGTATGCAATCTTTTGAATGTCATGTGTTCCATTATCGCCCATGAACTCTGGCATTCAAATCCAGATAATTTCGGAATAAGTATGTTTTCTATTTGGTGTTTAAAAATGTTATTTGACTTTGAGACTTTGACCAATTGATGTATTATACTGGGTATCTCAGACAAACTCACTTTTGCTGATGCATAAAAATATAAATATATACTTTACAATGCATGTCCTCGAAAATAGCGGTTTTCCAAGCAGCCAAACTGTGCGGAAAGTGTCACTTTTTTTCACTAGTGCTTTTTACTTTCCTGTACTTTTTTAAATTTTAACTCTAACGTCAGCCCGACGCAAAGAGTTTTTATTATTTGAGAAAAGTTTAAAAAATTAGTTATGTACAGATTATCATTCATATAAAAGGTAAAATAAAACTAATACTTTATTTTAGGCATTTAATTACTCTAGATTTAGATTTTGATCAATAAATTAATTTTAAATATTCATTAAATGTTTGGCAGACGTACATTTTGCTCGTGACTTATTGCGTTACGATGTGACAGCTATTCGCACATGCGCAGTAGATATGCCCGAGGAACTATTAGTTAATCTGTGGATATGCTGAACGCGCTTGAATAAGCCCGCCATTTTATTAATTTCATTTTGTTAATTTATTTATTTCCTCGCACAATGCATAGTAAAATGTTGTATGATACACGTACGTAAGATGATTTCCGCACTTGTAGCATAAATAACTATTTAAGGAGCGTTTAGAGATCGCTTTGAAGAGTGCCAGAGGCGCGAAGGACGACACTTGAATAATGTTATTTTCAAAAAGTAATTGTCACATGTCTTCAGTATCTGATTATGTAATTAAACGTCTATATATTTGTAATTTTTTTATTCATCTACAAAAGTGAGTATTTTCTGAGACACCCTGTATTCTGCTGTATTTTCAAGCCTTAGTAATACCAAAGGACGGCGGTCCTTATAAGTTTTAACTCCCAAGCAGAGTTGTATTGATAACTTGAAATTATTCTATTATACAAGCTTTGGCTAAAAAAATATACCAAAAACCGCGTATTATCTATTTTATTGTGTGGCATGTACAGTCGATCGCACATCAGTGGCAAAACTTGCATTACAAAAATCGACCTTACTGCCACGATGTAAAAGCGCTGCCTATGTAAAACTGTTATCACTGATGTGGAATCGACTGTATATACGTCATTAGGGCATAATTTTAATATCTATATGTAGCTAATATTTAAGTATTTTATTTTAATGAGTATTAAATAATGTTTTAAATATTTACAACCTACTGTTATCTTGGTGACGTTTTAAAGTTTTGTTCTTTGGTTGCGATTGCTTATCTACAGTCATTATGTTATTATTTTGTCAATATATAAATGAAGGAGAAGGAGAATTGTGACACCTCGATACAATATTACTGAACCATGAACATTTGTTCTACTTTTTTTAAATAAGTGGTATGCCATAAATCCTTAGTGGATGTATATGCGGCTTGATCATTAAGTTAGAACATGTTAAAACATGATGGTATGATAGGAAAACGTATTCCATTTTATATAATATGTCACTAGCGGACGCCCCGCGGTTTCATCCGCGTAGTTCCAATTCCCGTGGGAATACAAGGATAAAAAGTAGCCTATGTCACCCGGGGATAGTGTAGCTTCCCAACGGTGAAAGAATTTTGAAATTGGTCCAGCCGTTTCGGAGTTTATAAGGAATATACAAACATACTTTCTCTTTTATATATGTAGATAGATAGATAGATGTACCTAATACCTATATGTCGTGTAAAATAATAATATGTAGGTAGGTAGTTGGTATAACTCGGATTATGTGTAATTATGTAAGTAAATGTACTATTAGTTATGAAGCATTTAAAATATATATTTCGTATACTGGTTCGCAAAATATAGAGATACAAATCCTGTAAAAGTTGATATACAGTCGTGTTTTAATAACAATAATTTAGCGATAAGAAAATAATATTGACTGCAGTGTTTACAAAGATTATTTATGTATAGGTTATTTGATGAGTATTGATCCCTGAAGGTCACTCACATTTAAGCTCTAGTCAGTTGAACTGCATTTCAACTGCACTCCGACTGCAAATTTGCAGTTTCAATGCAGTTAGACGACCGCAATAAAACTGCAAACAACCGTGCAGTCCGATTGCAGTCGGTGTGCAGTTGGCTTGCAGTTGTCGTTGGAACTGCAAGCCAACAACTTGCAGTCTGATTCACTGCATTCAAACTGCAAATTTGCAGTCGGAGTGCAGTTGAAATGCAGTCCGTCTGCCTAGAGTCCAGTTATGCTTAAGTCCTATGTAAGGGGGCGACCTTACGGCTTTTAAATTGAGATTTCACCTATGTCAGTAAGTATTAATGTAAAATTTTATTTTATATAAACAGTTAAATAAAAAAACTTATCTACACGTTATTATTTAGTCATTGTAAGAACATGTAAAAATAAATGTAAATATTTGAAAAAATAAATGTTTAATATTACCAAAATTTTTCAGTTTCAATCATTCCTTTGCTTCGTTTAAAACTGTTTACGCTCGTTTAGAGTTTTAAATGACAAACAAAACAATCTTCTGATAAACCAATCGAAATAAGAGCTTGAACTTTGATAGCTTAACGAGATACGATGCGGGTCGGTTATCGAAACTACAATGTGTATCTACAGAGCATTCACAAATGAACAGTGTTCTAGTCAACATCCCTTGCTTTATTTAATAGTTTAAAAATGTTCAAATTAGTTAGAGATGGAGCTATTAGGCACCAAGCGGTAAATTACCTAAAAAACTTCAGACATGAAAGGTTGCTCGCTACGAATCAGGAGGTTGTGTCTTGGGCTGATGTTGTGATTATCGGTAAGTTCGGTTTAAATAACTTTATGCCTTTCTATTCTATATTTTTATATGGCAAGCAAAAGCTGATGTTACTATTCTGCCAATGTCTAAAGTTAAATGGAAGGGCAAGTATGTTTGTTTAATAAAAAGTAAAATTTCAAAATTTAAAGAAGCCCCGACACATTTATCTTGCGAATACACCCCGTTCAAACAGTAAAACGACCATAACTTTTGAACGGCTGAACCGATTTTATTTAGAGCTAAGGACACTCGACAAAATCACATTTCAAACAAAAAGTCGGTTCATCCGTTTAGGCGCTATGATGCCACAGAAAGATACACAGCAACACACGTGAAACGTATAACCCCTCTTTTTCCGGCGGGGGTTAAAAAGAAAAACCAGGAACGTTAGACAAAAACTAAATTCTTCACTTAATACTGTTGACACTATGCCTTGTAAAACAGTTGTCACATGATAATAATACAAAAATATTAGAAATATTATCCCAGTGAGGGTAAAAGAAAAATAAGTGGTTGGTTGTCGTTTCGACAATTCTGTATAAATAATACTGCCGGACGCCTTTCACTCGCGGTTTCACTCGCGTAGTTCCCGTTCCCGTGGGAATACAGGGATAAAAAGTAGCCTATGTCATCCGGGGATAGTGTAGCTTCCCAACGGTGAAATATTTTTTGAAATCGGTCCAGTAGTTTTCAAGTTTATTTGTTACATACAAAAATACTTTTTAATATTAGTGTAGATGATCAATGAGTTCTTCCCCTTTCCTCTTTTTATACGCGCTTTTAACTTGACGAGGTTAGTGTTTCACTTGTTGATTCTTTGTTGAATAATAATTACTTAATACTACAATTTAAAAATTAATCTCCCTAGTCCTATTGTATTTCAGATTTTTGACACAGCGATAGTTTCAATTTCTTCTCAAACCTTCCTCTAAAAAAAAAATAAAATTGTTTCTGAAACTGTCACTAGCCTAATATATCCTCCTAGCAATAATATATATTTGTAGGGGGTAATCTCTGGATCTATTGAACCGATTGAGCTGAAATTTGGCATGGAGATAGTTTGAAACGCTGGGAAGGACATGATAGTTGTTTGTATTCCCTTAGGATGATAAAACACTTTTACCGCGGCCGAAGCCCGTTAGAAATAAGTTAATTGGTTCGTGTTTTCATGTTCTTGTTCTTAGGTGGAGGTATAGCAGGATGCAACACTCTGTATCAACTCACTAAGAGAGGGGTGAATGCTGTTCTGCTAGAGAGAGCTAAGCTGACCAGTGGGACAACATGGCACACTGCTGGTAACGTACAAAATTTTAAGCCAACATCCGTGAGGGATTACTGGTCCATCAAACACTAAGTGTCATCAACAACGAAATGTCCTGCCTATCTGTGCCCTACATGACTTGCAATAAACGTGGCCACCTACTAGCCCCAAACTTTGTGATTGACGATGTACCGCGAGACGGATAGAAGAGTCCCCAGCGTCAACTGCGTTTTCAAGTACTAGGAGCCATTAGCCAGTATGTTCTGCTTATTTGTGTGCGTTGTACGCGCGGTTATGCGTCATCTAAACAACAAAACAAACAAAAACTTATTATAAAATTCACACCGGATCTTTGTGTCTCTGAATTGGCTGCAAGACCCTGCGCAGTAGCTATTTTTGTGTCAATATTGAAAGTGAAGATAGCATTGTATAACTGTCTCTTTCACTCGCTTACGTTTGTCGCATCATCCTATCTCACTTACTCTATGCAGTTAACTGTTTCTTGCGCAATAGTTGACAGAGCCAACTTCAGGGACACAAAGATCCGCTGTGATTATCTTTTGATCTATTTACACGATTAATAATATTTTTTTTCCGGTAACTATCCCACTACAGGATAAAGATCTCATACAAATAGCCACTAACATAAGTAAACATGGTTGCTCAAGGCGGATTAGCGATGGTCATCATATACTTAAGTACTATTATTTAATTTTGAATGTTTTATAGGACTTGTATGGTCGCTAAGACCGTGCGACTTAGAAGTAAAATTGCTACGAGATTCGAGGAAAGTGTACAGTACCTTGGAGGAGGAAACTGGCGACCATGCGGGCTGGACCAACAATGGTGGCATGTTCATATCACGAAGCCAAGTGAGTAACAATACTGATACATTGTTAAAACAAAGTTTTTAATTAGCCGGAGAAACTTTACAAAGGTCTGGGAAGCCGTATGTATCATACTACACTAATATTATTAAAGCGCTTTGTGAGTGTGCTTTTCTATGTTTGTTACTCTTATCACGCAGAAAGTACTGAATGGATCTGGAAGAAATTTGGCACAGAAATAGATTATAGTCTGGAATAGCCCATTGGATACTTTTTATCCCGGGAATATGTTTCCTTCGGGTAAATTTCGGCATACTCGCGGACGAAGCCGCTGGCAGTAGCCAGTTAGAAATTTTTCTCAAAATTCTCTGCGAAATGCCATCAAATTCGTTTAACGCTCGTAGACTTTTTTTTCTATACGCATAATTTGAATTAACTATACTACAAGCG
Organism: Orthosia gothica; assembly: GCA_949775005.1. Classification (NCBI taxonomy): domain Eukaryota; kingdom Metazoa; phylum Arthropoda; class Insecta; order Lepidoptera; family Noctuidae; genus Orthosia; species Orthosia gothica. The sequence continues at coordinate 11,613,951 of OX459048.1, read as the reverse complement.
AGCGGTCTTTGACCGCGTTATCAGCTGTAGTTACTTAAATTAAAGAGTCACTAATTTGAGTTAGTAGTTTTATCATCCTTAGATATTCGCTAGCTAATATAATTTACCATTTTTGTAATGCCTCCTGAAGGGTTAAAAAGAAAGAAAACTGCATTCAAGAGAGATTTCACCCTTATAATTGAACCTAACGATCGATGCAATAAAAGTCCAGTCGGTTCGATTCCCGGATGTGGCAGCTTTCTTTCTTTTCAAAAATAAAGGAATGGTTTCTTTGAGTAAAATGTTCTATCTACAGTATTAAGAGTACTTTCCCCTCAGGTGGCATTACAAAATTTTACCCTGTATACTTGTGATCAATATTCCAAAAAAAAAAATGTTGTTCTCTCACAGGTTCGAACTCAAGAATACATGAGGCTCCACACATTAGGGAAAGCTATGAACATTCCCAGCGAAGTTCTGGACCCTCACGAGGCACAGAAGAAGTTCCCACTCCTCGACCCATCAGTATTTGAAATGGCACTGTTTGCTTCTGAAGACGGGACTATTGACCCGTCTATGGCGTGTAATGCACTTATCAAAGTGGCGACGAAAAATGGAGGAAAGGTAAGTGCTGGTTAACTTTGAAAGCTCAACATTATTCATTGCGTGTTTTACGGGTTTAGTAGGCGTTTCGCCCGCTGAGTTTCGTCCGATCCGGTAGAAACAGGAATTTCATACGAGTGGTGTTTTGGACTATATTTTTTAATAAGCAAATTTTGTACAGTCAGAATGAAAAACCTTAGGTAGGGTTATAGGGTTATATTATTTAATTAAAAGAAAGGCAATTTTTGTAGCAAAATAAAGCTTAATTAATATACCATTACAACAATCAACAGGAAACATGTTAAATCACAATATATATCGATTGAAGAGCGTACAAAATGCCACCTGGGGCATTACACATACGGCACCTATCAATATTTTACGCAGGTGCCATAAGTGGAATAATTTATTATATACAATTTTATGTAACATAAGAAACATTTAGTGTACACATGTTGAGAAGTTTATTTTTGTTAGAACGTCAAACTCAAAAATTCGATTAAAATCAGTTGAGAGCTTAATAACATCATAAAAATATAACTTCCGCTTTTGCTTTTATAGCTACATGTTGAATATTTATACCCAAACTACCAGGAGGCCAAAATCATGAAGAAGTATTTGCGGGCCTAGAACAATAAGCGGTAGAGACAACGGAGTACCAGGAGATCAGAATCTAAAACCTGTCGGTACTCTTTTCAGCTCATGATTCAAGCCTCAGTAATACTTCCTCATGATTATAATCTTCTAGTACTTAAGTTAGTCTTTAGGTACAGGTAATGATTCCAGCCCCGTAAATATTAAGACTTCTTAATGTTTCTGGCCTTCTGGTAGTTTAAATATATAAAGTGCTTGCAAAATGCTTATAATGTTCAACATCTAACTAAAAAAGCAAAAGAGGAAGTTATATTTTAAAAATGTTATTAAACTGTCTACAGATTTTATGTTTCTGACGTTACATTGCCTCTAAAAAAGGATTCGTCCGAAACACCACTCAAACGTATTAATAATAAAGAAATTCCTGTTTCGACCGGATCGGACGAAACTCAGCGGCCGAAACGCCTACTAAGCCGTTTTACGCTGTCGAGTAGACAGATTTTTGAACATTATTATGATTTCAAGGAAAGCATACCGTGTGCTATTAATTGAAATTACACAATAAGGGTGCTGGTGTGATGTATGTTTCTGAATTCTGGTAACGTGTTTCACACTCATAATGTCTATAATGTTGCTAGCAACATGTTTTCCATGATTTGTACTAACTTAATTGAAAATGAAATTTTAGCATCCGATAAGGTTATGCTTTTTTAAATTGATAATTCGAATCATAACAAAAATTACTTGCACAGGTGTACGAAGAGAGCCCTGTGCTAGACATCCATTACACTCACAATCAGCTCGGCAACAAGGAAGTGACTGCGGTGCACACAGACAGGGGTGTCATCAAGACCAAGTGTGTTGTCAACTGCGGAGGTAATTTTATCTTTTTAATACCTAACTCATAATAGGGATGTTTCCTGGGTAGAAAAAAGATAATTCTATTTTGTCCGCAGTGAGATTATCAAATAATATTGGACACGTACGCTTTGCTTAAATAAAAATTGAGAAACATAAAGCACATCAAAGATTAGGAGTGGGGGCTTGTGACGTCACTATGTTAGCATAAAGTGTAGTAACGACGTGACGTCACCCGATAATTTAACGCATTATAGCGTCGTCACTTTATGTTTACGTGTGAAAAGAATAAATACGTGTCCAATATTATTTATTAATCTACGTGATGGACGAAAAACAAATGTTCAGTTAATATCCCCATTTTAGGGGCGGAAGAAAATTCAACAATTGCATGAAAACTGGATGTCATAATTACTGTGCTGTTTGATATCATCTCTAGAACAACAAATAAAGAGAGAAACATCACAAATGCTATTTTAATGCGTCTGTGGTTCGATTCCCTCCTGGTTGATTTGATCTCCGGTATCTATATTTTGAACGAGTCTTCTGCAGTCTTAAGTTCGTTCGTAACGCGCTGAGCAACCTGTAACTTACTTTTATTTTTCAGGAGCATGGGGCCCTCGCGTCGCCAGATACGCAGGGGTACCCAACCTGCCACTAATTCCATTCAAGCACGCCTACGTAGTGTTGGATTCTACGCCCGAAGTTAGGGGCTGTCCTAATATTAGGGATCATGATGTCGACTTGTATATCAAGATACAAGGAGAGTCGTGCCATGTCGGAGGATACGAAAGGAACCCGCATATGCTCGACCAGGTAAGTACTGGAAAATATCATCATCATCATCATATCTGCCGAAAGATTGCCACTGCTGGACATAGGCCTCCCCTAAGCGACACAACGTTGATCGGTCCCGTGCGCCTCGCATCCAGCAGATTCCCGCAACCTTCACCAGTTCATCGGTCCACCTGGTGGGAGGCCTTCCAACCTTCTTTCCTTCCTTCCTTCCGTCTCATCGGCCATCCGTTCTGCTAACAATGTGCCCTACTGCCCTGCCCATTGCCACTTAAGTTTGGCTTTTCTTCGGGTACCGTATGGTGACGAACGTAAAGAATTTCACCATCCCATATCTTCCCGTGGGTGTCGTAAGAGGCGATTAAACCAGAGAATGGGCAGCAGCGTTCAACAAACTGCAATAGCCAACCCGCCTGCCAAGCGTGGCGATTACGGCAAACCCCTCCAAACCAAAACTGGAAAATATGAATGAGGATAATATTATATTACAAACAATAAGACTAATTACTTTTTGTCAGCAACTGATGATTTTGTTGACATTGTTTGCATTAAATGATAAATAACAAAATTTTCTTTGATTACGAGAAACCCAATTTATTGTTATCAACGCCGGGTAAATGTCCGCGAAGTTTAATGCACCCAGAACTTAAATAGAATCGAATGGCCATATCAAGGCTCTGTTTTATCCCAGCTTTCAACTTCATGGCTTGATTTTACCAGAGCATGTGCTATTTTCATCAATTTTCGAGCAGAAGTATTGACCTAGTGATACTCTCTTTCAACTCTAGGTACCAGACCACCTTCAGTTCCACTTATACGAGTTGGATTGGGACGTGTTCGGAGTTCACATGAACAGCGCAGCGTCACTGTGCCCCAAGCTCGGTAACGTCGGCGTCAAAAGTACGGTGTGTGGGCCCGAGTCGTTCACGCCCGACCACAAGCCACTGCTCGGAGAGGACCCGAATGTCTTCGGTAAGTTTGTTTTTACCCGACTGCAAGAAAAGGGTTATTTTTTTGTTTGTATATAATATTCTTTATTACCACATATCTTTAAAACCACTAGACGGATTTATGAAATTAATACATCGACAGATAGGTATTGACCGCCCGAGTGTTCTTATTTAGGTGAAGTTAAAAAAAATAAAGATGGCAGTTTTGCGTGCCATATTGTGCAGGGCACAATTTTTTTTCTTCTGAACCCATCGGGTGGTGTATCAAAATGAAGGGTTTGCAGGTGATTACAAAAATATATACCACGTATATGTTAAATAAAAGGAAATAGAAATAAATAAATTAAAATTAATAGTTATAAATAAAAAACTTAATAAAAAAAACTGGCCAAGTGCGAGTCCATTCAAATTTCAAATAATCTTTAAAATGTGAATTAAGAGCCCAATATTATAGCCCTTAATTTTGTGCTTGGGAGACTTAATTAAACAAGAACATACATTTTTTATGATTCTCTCTAGAAAATCATAATATTTCACAAAACTCAATAACAAATCGAAGCTTATCACGCCATCTAGTGCAATCTATTTGAACCAAATTTTCTTTCTTCGCGTTGGGTGCCCGTGCCACGGCTATGTTTTCTCTGTTCATGCTATTCAGTTATATTCCTGTTGTTGGGCTTTATTTTTTGACGTCATTCATTCTTGCACGCGGCATCATCACTATTCGGAAAAAAAAAATTAACACGTGAAAAAAAACAAGAGTTGATAAACATAGATATTATTATGAAATTAACGTCTAAACAGTTATAGAACAGTAGGTCAACCGGACAACGTATGTAGATATATTTGATTGTGTTCGAATATATTATTGATCTGACGCAACGCTTATGTACTGATTATAATATTATACTCACGGCTTACTATCTTATTAATATTATAAATGTGGAAGTTTGGATGCATGTATGTTTGTTACCAAATCATGGCAGAATGGCTGAACGGATCTGGATTAAATTTGGCACAGAGATAGATTATACCTAGGAATAGCACATAGGGTACTTTTTATCCCGGGAATATGTTTCCTCGGGATAATTTTTGTCTTTTACGCGGGCGTAGCCGCTGGCAGGAGCTAGTGTTTTATATGTGCCTATATCACACCCAAAAAAACGGGACCCTATTACTAAGACTCCACGGTCCGTCTGTCTGTCTGTCTGTCTGTCACCAGGCTGTATCTTATGAACCGTGATAGCTAGACAGTTGAAATTTTCACAGTTGATGTATTTCTGTTGCCGCTATAACAACATAAACAGAATAAAATAAATATTCAAGTGGGGCTCCCATAAAACAAACGGTTTTCTTGCCATTTTTGCGATAATGGTACGGAACCCTTCGTGTGCAAGTCCGACGCGCACTTGGCTGGTTGTTTTTCGTATGACTAATACTTTTGCTTTAAAAAAAATAACAACACGATATTTTTTCGCTTCTTTTGCATACGCCTTACGCCCTTTAATAAAAATACTACTTAGTAAAAAATATAGTTAGAATTTCTTCTTAACCACATAAGATATGTAAATACGTATATTTTCCGTGCGCAAAATACGCGCTTAGACTTGGAGTTACGGACACCAACCCGTCTCAACTTAACCTAAGATATGTAAACCAAAAAATATTTTGCAAACAAAACGGTCCAAAAGGAGATCCAATATTGATACTGTGGCACCGAGCGGGCGCACGGCCAGTACTGCATTAACGTTGGGGAATATATACGCCTTAAAGTTTATACCGTATTTTTCTTTAAGGTTCATCATGCTGTGCAGTCAGAGGATACATATGCGCGAGCTGGCTGACCAAAACCAGATGTATCCTCCGACTGCACAGTTTGATTTTCTTCTTGTTTACGTCTTTTTAGTTGGCTTTCTAAGCAATCGGGTTTTTTGTTATTTATTTTTTATTTACAACTTTTTGGTTATTTTTTTTTAGAATTAAGTACATTTAAACATATAAGTATTATATATTTTTGTAATCACCTCTTAAAACCCTTCATTTTGATACCCCACACGATGGGTTTGGAAGAAAAATAAAATTTAGGCTCCCACAATATGGCGCCCAAAAGCCGCACTTTTTCTATTTTGTAATGTCTTTTTCTATTTTATAAATTAAAATTTTAAATTTTAATCTAGCCAGTGACACTCGCAGGGTTAAGACGAATCCATTGACGTAAGAATCATTAAAATCGGCCAACGCGTTCGGACTCTAGAACGCCATATAGGAATAAACATACATACATATATACTTACATACATACATAGACTGATAAACACATTACCCTCCTTCGGCAATCGGGTAAAATGACACAAAGTAACTTAAAGGAGAACAATGCTTAAAGAAAATTATATAAAGTTCGTCACAGATGTCACGGTAGCAATTATGATGCACCCATCCAATGCATTCAGCTTTAAGGAAGTATCATGTATCATTTATTAAATACCTTTTTATTTGGCACAGGTCTGTACCACAACTGCGGTTACAACTCAGCCGGTATGATGTTCTCTGCGGGATGCGGTATACAAATGGCGGAGTGGATTGTCTCTGGCAGGTGAATACCTACTTCCTTAAATTATAGCCTAGCATTCGTCAGTCGAAAAGGCTGAAAACATCCTGTCAAAGTGATCTATGCGCTGCCACCGACGATGTTCTGGAAATGGCAAAGGAGATCAACCAAATTGGTACTGCGTTGTACGTTCTTAGATACCATTAAAAGAGAAATTAATCTTTTTCGATATAAAATAGGTTCTGCAGGTTGCCCTAAAATGGAGTTAACTTAAAATTATGTTAAGGTTACACTAGTCAAAAATTCTTCCATACAAACGTAGTCTAGAGATCACTGTTTGACGATGTACGTTCAAAATAAAAAATGATACCAATTTGTCTCATCTTTATCTAGTCCTGATGGAAACAAAAATGTAAAAAAAAAATATGTTTGAAAGTTATGAGCGTCGAAAGTTCCATATTTCAACACTTATTTTAACGCATCTTTGAGCGGCAATAAATACCATAAGAAGAAGGAAAATTGCAAAACGGACTCCATATAGGGATAGATTAGTAATTCAACAATGCAAATAATTTTATTTTGAAAGTATACATTTAGTAATTTTTGCATGATATCTAGACTCCCAAAGGTCTGTTTAAAAAAAAACGCGCGCTCGTTTTCGTCCTAAATCATCATCCATTTCGCTGCAAACTTGCAAAAGTGCTAATTCGTACACGAACTAGCTTCTTATTGCTCATCACAGCATCTATTTCTTAGGCACGTGTTGTCGGATAAGATAGCAAGCATTTTAACCCCGCGCACAAAATAGTTCGTGCCGTTGACTAGTTCAACCTTAAGTATTCCTTATAAGGCCAAGAAGTTTGGCGAGAACTATACAATCACCCGTCAATCTGACGTCAATCACGGACTGAACTGACGCCAGAATGAGCGTGCAGTCTCCGTCTAGTCCGTCTAAGGTCGTGCCTACTTAACGTGGCATTGCCACGCCCCCAGATATAATAATAATAAACACTTTCACTTATTCAAAACAAGTTCAAAGTGTAGCATTTTCTCTATTTGTAAACAAAATTCCGCTTCTTCAACAGCCTGGAATGTGTACTCATCTGTTTGTTTAAATATAACAACATAAGGTTATCACTGTTATCGCTTTTGCACAAAACTCTGTGTAATTATAAATAATAATTGATAGTGTCTTTGTTTACCGATTTTATTTCAGTCTGTTTTGTGTGCAATTTAGCATGATATGTTGTAATTTCTCACTTTATTGCTATTAACTATCAATTATTTTCTCTAATGACAGCTGTTATGTATTTTTATCTAGACACCAATGCATTAGACCGTTCCAAAATTGGATAAGACTCGTAATTAGAAACTTGCAGATACATTATAGGGGTATTTAAGTCAAGAGTGAATAGGTTTTTTCTAGGCAAACGTGATTCACAGTCGACCACATCATCGCTTACCATCAGCTGAGATAGTGGTCTAGCGCGAGCCTAAAACGAATAAAAATAAATTTAAAAAACTTGCCACAGATCAGCCTATATTGTAGTCTGAGAAAAATAAATTTAAAGGGTGTTGCTATATAGTAGAATTTCATCTGAGAGGAGTAGGTAATAGGGCCCAATTTACATTGCATGCTTACATAATTATCCTGTAAAGTAACTAGCTATGTAGGTTGCTCATGAATAGTATTTTTTAAGACATAAAATACTATCCTTATCGTTCTGTACGGTGAACCCGCACATTTCGTTATACTAAGTAGGTTAACCTATTGCTTTTGCTTACGCGCGATCATTTAGTCCACTTGCTAAGTAAAATAAATCAGTGATTTTACCACACTCAGCACGGGCGGTTTAATTCATTATCCCCGGGCTCTGATCATCACAAGTGTACAGAATAATCATCGTACACTTGAACAAAGTGTATAAACCTTCGTCGAACACAGCCGTATCTTATCCTATCCTGTTGGAAAATCAAAATATTTTTATTTCAACTAAACCATATCAAGGTGCTTTTGAATTGTCAACAAAAAAATACCGGCCAAGTGCGTGTCAGAATTCGCATATTTAGGGTTCCGTACCAAACCGCAAAATCAAGTTGGTTGTAATAGGAAAAATTAGGGAATTTCAAAGAAAAATTAGATTTATCAATATATTGGAATTTAATAATAAAATATTCGTAATAAATATTATTACCAAATTTCATGTTCATAGGTCACAGGGAAGTAAAAAATTTCTTCGGAACACAATTTTGTAAAAAACCGGCCAAGTGCGAGTTGGACTCGCGTACGAAGGGTTCCGTACCATTATCGCAAAAAACGCCAAAAAAATACACGTTTGTTGTATGTGGCCCCACTGAAATATCAATTTTATTCGGTTTTAGTATTTTTTGTTATACCGGCAACAGAAATTCATCATCTGTGAAAATTTCAACTGTCTAGCTATCACGGTTCATGAGATACAGCCTGGTGACAGACAGACAGACGGACCGCGGAGTCTTAGTAATAGGGTCCCGTTTTTACCCTTTGGGTACGGAACCCTAAAAAAGCTACTTGGATGGCTTCTCATTCCTTTGTTTTCTAATATTTTTCAAACGAAAAAGACAGTATTTATCTACTCAACAAGCTCTAAACAACGCTACCCCACTCGATGGGGTACGTCATTATATTTTTTGTTCAATCCATTCCACTTTTAAACAAGGAAAAGATCCTGGTCTTTGTTCAAGCCATTCCACTTTTCGATCTTTTGCCTCAACAATAACTTTGAAAAGGTTGACCTGTTTTTTTAAACACATTACATTTTCTTTATGCCTAAGCTGTAAACTAAATCTTCCTTTTTCAAATCCTAGGCCACACTACAACATGTTTACATTTGACATCCGTCGCTTCACGCCGGGTCAGATGTCCCGCGCACATTGGATGCGAGAAAGCAGCCACGAAGCTTATGCACGGAACTACAACATAGTGTTCCCCAACGACGAGCATTTAGCGGGAAGGGACGCGAGCCATGATGCTCTGCATCAAGAGCTGGTGGAAGATGGAGCGGTCATGCAGTCCAGAGCTGGCTGGGAGAGACCGGCCTTCTTCTTCCCTGGAGAGAAGGTGGGTTATCATAGTGTTAGGATAGTAATAAACTCTTAGCGGGAAGGGACGCGAGTCATGATGCCTGGCATTAGGAACTGGTGGAGGATGAGGCTGTCATGCAGTCCAGGGTTGGCTGGGCGAGACCGGTTTGTTCTTTCCTGGAGAGAAGGTGAATTGTCAGTCTTAGGATAGTAATAAACTCTTACCGGGAAGGGATGCGAGTTATGATGCTCTGCATCAGGAGCTGGTGGAGAATGGAGCTGTCTTGCAGTCCAAGGGGCTAGGAGAGACCGGCCTTCTTCATGTCTGGAGAGAAGTTGAGTTGTCATAGTGTTACGATGGTGGAACAATAAATGGGAAGGGATGTAGGCATGATGTCATGTAGTCCAGGTCTGGCTGGGAGAGACCGGCCTTCTTCCCTGGAGAGAAGGTAGGTTTTATGGTTTTATGATAGTAGAACAATAAGTGCCGATGTGAGTCATGATGCTCTGCGTCAGGAACTGGTGGCAGATAGAGCGGTCATGCAGTCTAGAGCGCGCTGGGAGAAACCGGCCTTTTTCTTCCCTGGAGAGAAGTTGGGCTACTATAGTGTTGCGATAGTGAGTAGCACTTGTAAGGAAGAAACGCGAGTCATGACGCCTTGTATCAGGAGCTGGTGGAGGATGGGGATGTCATGCAGTCCAAGGTGACTGGGAGAGACCGGCCTTGTTCTTTCCTGGAGAGAAGGTGAATTGTCAGTGTTAGGATAGTAATAAACTCTTAGTGGGAAGGGAAGCGAGTTATGGTGCTCTGCATCAGGAGCTGGTGGAAGATGTAGTGGTCATGCAGTCCAACGCTGGCTGGGAGAGACCGGCCTTCTTCTTCCCTTGTAGAAAAGTTAAGGTTTTTCTTGATATCGTCAAAGATATTCCCAAACGATAAGCATTTAGATTTAGCGAGAAGGGACGCGAATCATGACTCCTTGCATCGAGGAGGGGCAGGAGCTGGTGGATGGCGCGGTCTTGGAGTCCAGCAGAGCTGGCTGGGAGAAGCCGGCCTTCTTCTTTACTGGAGAAAAGGTTAATTGTCAGTATTAGGATAGTGCGTGCGGACGGGATAGCAAATTAAATTGGCTCGACCCAACTCGATGTTGTCAGTCAGCAGCAGTCTATGACCAATCTCTATGTTTAATCAGATTATGAATCAGAGATATTTTTTATCCATATTGTATTTTAGGTACAATGCCTGAAATGTATCAATCAATTATGCTAAAAGACTCTTGATGATTACCTATTTAGTTTAACAGTATTTAATGTTTCGTTCTAGATAAGAGTACAACAGTACGACTGGGGTGGTGCTCACACAGACTATCCTAGGAACAATGACCTGCGCTACGAAGAAATCCTCAAGGGAGACCATTCCTTTGATTTCTCTAAACATCACGATGTGGTAAGTCATTATACTCGTAACAGTTATATTCATTTATGCTAATTTACGGTGCGGTAAGACTAATACGTTGAATGTTTATAGAACTGCGTTTTCTAGGAGGTACAAGGAGCTCGCGGCTAAAGATAACGCCGCACAAGTCGATCTTCAAGTTTAAGCAACGTTTGCCGAGGTCGAACCATGGATGGGTGACCATCTTAACATATCGAAATTCTTCCGTGTCTCGCATCCTTATTGCGTTATGAATTCGGCAAGAAAAAGTGAAAAATTTACCAATCACATAAAAATCCACTTCGCGTCTTTCATCTCGCATGTGATTTGTCGATTTTTAATACTCTTTGCCCTTTGCCTTGCCGAAATCATTACGTGATAAGGCTATCGGAGTCGGAAAGCATAAGCTACTGGTCCTGGCTGTCAAACATTTTCTTATTGTCCCTCGGTAAAATTTGTGTTTCGTCAGTCGTCGGATATCTATCAGTTGCCCTTTGCACTTAGTGCAGACTGAACGATCTCAATCAACTTGGAAGTATATAGCGTTGTTAATACTCTTTTAACATAGTGTTATTTATTTAGAAACGTCCTCACTGGGAGCATTATTTCGTGAGTATTTGTAAGCAAGCAACAAATGCTTCACAAGCATTCACTTTCGAGCATAACTATGAATGTTCGAGTTGAACATTCCCTTGCGTGCTTGGAGCATTCGAATACGATCTCGTTAAATGTCATAAGGATCGTCCTCACTGGGAGCATTCTTTTCGTGAGCATTTGTAAACAAGCAATCGTAGACGAGCAAAAAATGCTTCACAGCGAGCCTAGCATTCACTTTAGAGCAAAAGTATGAACATTCGAGTCAAACATTCCCTTGCGAGCTTGGAGCATTCGAATACAATCTCGTTAAATGTCATTCATTCGATAAATTTACCAAGAAGGTCATAAACATTTAAGATTTAGGAACGCATGTTACGCGTTTAGGGTGCCGTTTATATAAAAATATATCCTAATCCCCTTTTATGTTACGCATTAAGGGTGCCGTTCAGATAAATATATACCCTAATCCCCTTTCCTCCCCAGATTGGACAAGAAGCCCTCGCATGTCGTAACGCAGCAGCCCTGTTCAACATGTCTTACTACGGCAAGTTCTACCTGACCGGGCCCGACGCGCAGCGCACTGCAGACCTCGCCTTCACTGCTGACCTCTCCAAACTTAATGATAGGTACGTGGGACACTCAGAAAGTTTTGCAAAACTAAAAAAAATTGTTCTATACGTACATATATTTTTATTAAATCTTTTCAAAGTACTTTCCACCAGCCTCTATACAAAGATTCATGCGCCTAAACCAGTTTTCAAAACACTTTTTCCAGTCCGCCGCAGACACCTCGTTTACAGCCTGCTCGAACGCAGCCAGCGCATCTTCCGGCGACGAAAATTGTATCCCTTTGAGCTGATTTTTTATTTTTGGGAATAAAAAGAAGTCACACGGTGCTAGATCAGGGCTGTAAGGAGGGTGACCCAGGAGTTTGACTGGCGTGCTGTCCAGGAAGTCCCTCGTTTTGAGTGCGGTGTGCGCAGGTGCATTGTCGTGGTGGAGCAGTAGCCCGCGGAGCCCTGTGTTTGGTCGCTTGTTGCTTATAACAGAGAAAACTTCTGGCAAACATTTGGTAGTATACCATTCGGCATTAATGCTTCTTTGATCCCGTAAGGGAATTGATACCAAGTGGCCAGTCAAATTAAAAAAGCTAGCGATCAAAATCTTACCCCCGCTTCTAGATCGCTTCACTTTGGTAGGCGTTGGCTCATTTTGAAACACCCAAACAGTCGACTGGCGCTTGGTTTCTGGGTCGTATTGATAAATCCAGGACTCATCACCTGTAACGATGTCGTAAACACGCCGAGACGAGCCTGCTTCAAATTTGTTAAGCATATCACGGCACCATTCCACCCGGGCCTGCTTCTGAGCATCGGTGAGGTTGTGCGGCACCCAGCGTGATACTATCCTCCTCACGCGAAGATGGCTGTGTAGAATCTCGTGAACGCTTCCCGATCCAATCTTCAATATGTGTTGAATCTCCTGATATGTAATTCGCCTATTGTCTTGGATTAAATTTTTCACTGCTAGCACGTTTTCTTCGGTAACAGCCGTCAAAGGGCGACCGCTTCTTTCGTCATCCCCCAAAGTTGGTCGACCGCGCTTGAATTCGTTATACCAACGATACACGGTTGCCTTGGAAGGGCCTTCATCCATGAATGCCATTTGAAGTCTATCGTACGATTCATCCGGTTTCAGGCGACACTTGAAATCGTATAAAATCATAGCTCTAAAATGTTCCCGGCGCAGATCCATATTTCAGTGAGACACAATACTTTGAATTAACTCGCAAAAAATGTGGAGGGAAATTTTGAAATTGGAACTTACTTATTTTTACTTATAAATAATCATATTTTCGAAAAACATTATAACTGGCCAGTCTCCCATATATAAAAACTTTTTTTCGCAATACTTTCTGAGGGGCCTGGTATATAAAGCATTGTATCTCGCTTAATAACCACGAAATGTAAGGAACGCGGCTTTTCTTATTGTTGATGTTGAGTCTACGGTGGCTGAGCTGCGAATGACTTGTAACGGGAAGAGTTACGCCTTTTATGTGGCCCATGTTCCAAAAATGACGTCCGTGCATTTTGCACCATTTTTCGCGTACATTTCGGCTTAGCCGAAATCTTTGGAGTTTTATTAATTAACCTTTTAAACATATGAGCATTACACTTTAAGGTTACACCCTGTGTTCACATAAAACAATATTATTTACATAGTTCGCAACAATTAAAAAGTTCTTGGAACAATAACATTAATAATTCTGGCTTGTTACATTTTCAATCCGTATCATCTGATTCAATAGCGGTGTTTCATGGGTATAAAAAGTACTACGGAAATAATTTTCGATTTCCAGGGTTGTGTATTCTCTCCTGTTGAACAAGAAGGGTGGAGTGGAAGCGGATGTGACAGTCACTATACTAGACAGCGGCACTGGACAGCTACACGAGCCTATCTTTAAGGTAATTTGATGAAAAATCTTATATATAACATTAGTTTTTGGAAATATAACTTTACAACCCGCAAACAAAGTTCAGATTGCGATACAACTCCCAACATTTTATGACCATTTCAAAATATAATTTTCAGTCATTCTAAAATTAACTTAATTTACACGGTCAAAAAGTAGAAGTAAAATCACAAAAGATAACAAAGATTTAAATATGGAATCGTCACCAATCTATACTAATATTATAGTGAAGAGTTTATTTGTTTGTTTGAACGCGCTAATCTCAGGCACTACTGGTTGGAAATGAAAAATGATTTTTGTGTTGGATAGTCCATTTGTTCAGGAAGGTTACGACCAATGGGAGCGGAGCATAAATGAAAAATGTTGCAAAAATAGGACAAAATATTCCTATTTTGGAGCTTCCGTTGCGTGCACTGCGTAAGCGGTTAAAGTTACGCAACATTCATGTATGTAGGGTAGGATAGGTAGGTAACCAGTTGACGTCAGCGAAGCTGCGTGGGACAGTTAGTATAGAATTTATTTCTGTCACCAGGGTCGCGGTTACTACGTAGTTACAAGCGGCTTCAGTGCGAACCACACCTTGGCTCATCTTCGTCGAATCATCCAGACGCACAATTTGAGGGCTACCATCACTGACGTCACCAAACAGATGTGCATCCTTAGTGTACAGGGACCTGACAGGTTAGTAACTCACCTTTTGAAATAATAAACTAACTTCTTAACATAAAATAATCGGCCCTAGCGGACCCCGTCAGTTTTCGCTGACATCTCTTAGAGGCGCGCGTGGAACACAACGCACCGTCGCTTCTGCCCTGGTCCTTATTGGACGGCGAGCTACCCATTACTCGCCGTCCGCAAGCCCGCGACTACGGTGGCCGGGAATCGGTTTGCGGCGTGAGGGCGTCTCCGTTGCGTCTCCTTTACGCGTCTCCATTACTGCTTCGCAGAAGGAGGTGACAGCTTCCTATGCCCTCTCGCTCCGTACCATGGCCTGAAACAGGACGGCCCATACACCTACAATATTATGGCACGATATAAAATAGGCTATTTGAAGTACTAATGCTGTAGGTTATAAAGCAGTTTGAAGGATCTATCTAACACCATCTACTTTCCACAGCCTAAACATCCTCGCCCGCTACACAGACGCGGGTCTCTCGAACGACGCCTTCCCCGTGAACACGCACCGTAGTATCTACGTGTCTCGGGCGCCGTACACTCCCGAAGATAAACGATACCGCTGCCGAGCACTTCGGGTCACGTGGTCCGGCGAACTGGGCTGGGAGCTGCATGTACCATCCGCTCATGCGATACCGGTGTACAAGGCTTTGAGCCGTGCTAAAGGACTGAAGAATGCTGGCTGGAGGGCTTTGACCTCGTTGAGTGCTGAAAAAGGTAGTTTAAAATATTTTTGAACTGCAATCTGGAGGGGAGAGGCCTCTATATAAGTTTGGAGTGCGTGCGTATATTATAGTATCTCAGGCCTCATGGCTTATGGTAGCGGTACACGTAGGACCGTGCGGTTTTGTTCGGTAGGACTCCGAACAAAACACATAACATAACCATGCGTTCACCTCAGACGGGGATGCCCATGATTTCCGATTGTTTTCCGATTTTTTACAATAAAGACAGCAGCTGTCAGCTGTGGTAATTTTTCGAATCTTTTTGTCTGTGGTAGTAATGTAACTTGAAAGAGGCATTTTTGAAGTCTGGACTATTTGGATTTTAATACCTGCAATGCATGTAATCAAACATTATTTAAAAGAAACAAATAATAGATACCATTCACTGGTACTTGAATTTTTTTTCTTGTTTTTATTCCAGGGTATCACTTATGGAACTCCGACTTGAGAGCCGATGACAATCCGATCGAAGCCGGGTTGGGCTTCACGTGCAGGAAAGATGGCGATTACATCGGAAATGAGCAAGTTACTAGAGCGAGAACTAACGGAGTCACCAAGAAATACGCGTATTTCACACTTAATGATAAGGTTTGTATAAAACCTAAGTAACTAAAGTAATATTTAAAATGATTGACATGACTCCATCAATCAAGCAGATTTAAGCAAACAATATTTTTGTGTCAGCCTGCAGACTACGTAGAGATGTTTGTCCATTCATTATCTTACTAGGTAAATTATTATAAATGTGAAAGTTCGGATGGATGTGTGTGTGGATGTATGTTTTGTTACTCAATCACGCAAAAAAGACTAAACGGATGTGGATGAAATTTGGCACAGAGATAGATTTAAGTCTGGAATAGCACATAGGCTACTTTTCATCCCGCTATAACTTCTGTTGGGATAAGAAAACACTTTTCACGCGGGCTGTTTTTCTTTTTGTAGATAGGTTAATTTTTTTTGCCGAGTTTTACCTGATCAGGCTGGTCTTCCCTTTCTGACTAGTTTGTGAAGAAACACCAAAAGAAACTCAGAGGTCAAGGTCTTTTTTAAAGTCCATTCAATCAAGTACATTACATAATTCATTAAACATTGCAGGTTGCTTTATTCGGACAAGAAGCCATATTCAGAAATGGTGAACCTGTGGGCTACCTAAGAAGAGGCGATTACGCTTTCTACCTGGACAAACCAATAGGTATCGGCTACGTGACAAACAAAGGCTCCCATGTTACCAAAGAGTTTTTGAAAGATGGCGATTATGAGATCGAAGTCATGGGACAGAAGCACAAAGCGACTTTACACTTTAAATCACCCTTCGACCCTAACGGCCAGAGGTTACTTGGTAACTATGACGCAGATGAACACACTCATGAAAGAGAAGGCGGTTGTGAATAGTTTTATTTTACAAGTATAGTTATGATCTCAATAAATCCTTTTTATATTATGTAAACAAATCGTTTTATTTAAAAAAATAGACGTTGAAATTAGAAACTATGTGATATAGAGCACAAGACTCGTTCCTTATAACGTTGAACAACGTTCGAGCGTAATAGAAAGAACAAAAAACTGAAATAAAGATGGCAGTCATACATAGTGTTGCAAGATAAAGCAACGCCATCTAGTGACGAGAGGAAGGAAAAGAAGTAATGTCCGTGACTACCGCAGGACCCCGACGGCAATCGCTTCCATATTTGGTAAATAATTACTACTCAATTGGTACCAATTAGTACTCGAACAACAGAATTGGTACCTTAGTAGTTTTCGAGAAAATCGACTTTGAAGGTGGTCCTGCGGTAGTCACGCTCCATTCAGCAGGACCACCATGAGCGCCGAAAACGGGGGCATGCCACAGCTATTCTAAGTATACAAATAATTACTACCCATAAATGTGATCCATTTCGTAAAAAAAACAGAACTAAATCATTTTTATTTATCGAGAAATCAACGATGATAATTTTCGCTTGCTCGTTCAGCAGGACCACGACTTTGAATGTTGATTCCAAGTTGGAGGAGCCTGCGACTTTCCTCAAACCTACATAGAAAATTACTACCCTGCAAGATAAAATTGATACCCAAAATTCACAACTAGTACTCCAGTAGTTTACGAGATATACCATGACATAGGTGGGGTGGCGGTAGTCACGGTGTTAAATTTTCATTTCAAGATTTCCCTATTAAAAACTCTGTGATTTCTTCCCAAATTTATACAAAAATTACTACTCCTAAAGAAGTTATAGCGATCAAACATTCAGATACCTAAGTGTTGTATTTTAAGAGAAATTAGCTTTCATTACTTTTCAGTACCCCGAAAAATTTAAAAATTATTATAGAATACTGTTGTTACTTTTTTAATCGGTTTGTTATATCACATAAAACACATAATATCTAAAGTATTTCCTTCCTGAAGTACCTATAGTATCTTTATTCAGACGAAGTAAAATGAATAATTCTAAAGTATCAAATTAGGTTATTCCAAGTATTTCTTACTAGTTTTGGGGTTGCTATGCCGAGATTTTTTAAATTTACCGCGCTTTATCAGTCTACTTTCGTTTGCCAGACTCTATTTTTTTTTTTAATATTTAAGTTTTATGGCCTGGTTGCTAGGACCTTTTAGCCATTTTATTATTTCGCTGTTATTCTTTATTTTGCATTAGAATGCGGATGTAACAGATTCTAATGTTTTTTGGAGTATTTGGCAGCAAATTGTATCGAGTCAGTCTTCCCAGTAAGCTTTGCGGAGGCAGTCAATACTACAATAAAATACTCCGCTCCACTATCCCGAGATCGCTTCTGTTAATGATTTCACAAATTGTCCAGTTGCGTAGACAGTTGAGACACAAAACTACACCAATAATATACCACAATATCCACTAGGAATCAATTTGCAAATAATATTAACAGCCACTGAACTTCACTCGACAAGATCCCGCCAAAAACTCCCTGCCAGACTCTAAACGTGACGAAGACCATAGATTATACACTTAAAACGCAGAGCCAAAGCCTGTCAGTGTCAGTCAGTCATAGAGTCTTGATTTGATTGACAGTTTGACACTAGCTAGAGACAGACAGAAAACGTCAAACGTGTTTTTATTACAAATTGTACTTGTAGTCTTGTATTCAAAGATTACTATTATACATATACCAGAATATACCTTGTATTGTATTGTAGTGAATTTACGGTTGTCTAATGAAAGTATACAAAATATTATACGAAGTGTGTAAACTCACTGGATGTTTATAATTTAAGAAGCATATCAAACCGAATATTAGGTCAAAATGTCGGTTACTTTGCATACTGACGTTGGGGATATCAAAATTGAATTGTATTGTGAGCAATGCCCAAAAGCTTGTGAGAACTTCCTAGCATTGTGTGCTAGCAATTATTACAATGGCAGCTTATTTCATAGGAATATTAAGGTAATTCTTGGTGTATTCTATAATCATTTTATATAAAAAAGGCGTTGGTATTTAGTTTCTAAAAGTAACACTTTTGTTATTATTTTTAGGGCTTCATAGTACAGACAGGCGACCCCACAGGCACCGGAAAAGGAGGTACATCAATATGGGGACGAAAGTTTGAAGATGAATTTAAGGAAGAGTTGAAGGTATGGAATTTACGATAAGTTTGAGGAAACCTGGACGTTTCGTCGTCTTTTTCCAAACATCTCTCATTACCGTAAATTGACATTTCCTTTCTAGCAATATTAACTTTCATACAATCCATCTATTGTTTAGCTTAATATTATAACCGTAAGTATTTACATTAAATCTTTTTCTATTACAGCATAATGCAAGAGGTATGGTGAGCATGGCAAATAATGGGCCCAACTCAAATGGTAGCCAATTTTTCTTCACCTATGGAGAACAACCACATTTAGATTTGAAGTATACACTATTTGGCAGGTAAGACAAAATACTATAAAAGCTACTTTTATTTAGCTTGCAATACATAGTAATGCCATTTGATCGTTTTAATGACCACATGTTAGTGTACACTATTAATTAATGATAAAACATATTTCTTTACTATACTATACTTTATGCACACAAAGGTACAGAGGCAGACTTACTGGATTAGATACATGACTCTGTGGATTACCTATTCTTTCTTTTCAGTTAATTTTTATATTTGTTTGCCAGTTTTGAGTACTTTATGTGGACCTACTAAATGTCGTCACTTAGATATTGTTTATCCCCTCGAGTACTAATTAGCTAAGACAATAGATTTTTCCGATTTGGTCAGTTGGATGGTTGAGTGCTGAGTGGTTATTGGATTTATGAGCTCCTTAAAGTTTTAAGCTGTCCTATGTCATAATTCATAACTGACCTATGCTTGCAATGTCTAGATAGGGTCACTCAATCTGTGTGGTGCTTTTCTTAAAATCCAACATTAATCTACATGGTTCTCATGGGATTTGATCAATTACGAATCAATTCTTTAGAAGACTGCCCTCTAGTCTGAGCTTGTTTCAGTGTTTCTGCTTAAATACCAGCCTCATCAAGATTGACCAAAAATGATCTTGTGAAAGTCTAATTTTAACCCATTGCCATAATAAATATCATTTAACATTAATGTCTATTAGGCGTTTTCTACAAATTAACCTTAGTCTGCAAAACAACACAATCCTTAGCTTGCTGTCCATTCCTCTTAGTACCTTTGCACTTACTTTTTTTATTAACTTTCTGTTTCAGAATCATAGATGGATTTGAAGCTCTCGATGATTTAGAAAAAATGGCAGTCAACCCAAAAACATACCGACCACTTACAGAAGCAAAAATAACTTCAGTTACAATACATGCAAACCCATTAGCTGGATAATAATAAAAATTATAAAAATGTAATATTGTTTCATTGACATCATCATTTTGCCCTTAGGTATGATGGACTTATGCCCCGTTTTCTATAACACCCTAAATAGAGAGCACTGTAGGGAGATTCCTGCCTAATCCAGTGTTATTAAGTTTTCCATTTCTCTATAGGCCTTTGTGTGTAGTAATTAGGAAAACAATAGACCGACGTCAAAATTTAATACCGCCACAGATGAGTGCATAGCCTGGAGCCTGCTCGCCCGTCAGCGTACGCGTATCTAGGATCGTGTTCGCTCGGGTATGAGGATCTTCGTTGTGCTGCGCGCGTGTGCATCGATGTCTCTTATAACAAAGCGCCCGTCTGAATAGCCTAATGATAAACGTGGTGGCCTTACTTACTTAAGGTTGCGAGTTCGAGTTCCAGCTACGGCTATTAAATTTTTCCTGTCTGGGTCGCGGATAAATTTGAAAGAGTTACCGCAGCCCTGGCACAAGCAACTGAAGGAACACTGGTGGGTTTTAGTCCGAAAAAGTATTACTTTGACACGCCCTCCTGCTTCATCCAGAACGGTAGAAGTAATTGGATGACATCCCACAAAAAAAAGCCCGGAGCCTTGATTTGTACCAGAAATTATGGCAATAGGCTAGCTATTTCACGCTACTTCCTCGTAGTCAAACTTTTTAGTCCAACTGGTTTGACCACGAGGAATCAAATTTCCTCGTGGTCAAACTGTCGAATAATTCTCCCTGTATCAACGTCAAGTTATAAATGTGTACAGTCAAACACTTTCATGACTTAAACATAACTGGCAAATATATTATTATTTTGCAAGCTATTGTAATTTTACAATAAGGAAGTATTAATGAATGTCTATGTGTTTTAAAAATGAATAAAAGAAAACCACCATGATAATTAAGTGGACAACATTTATTGCAGATACTTATGTATATACATTACAATTGCTCATTACTGGAAAATTTGCATTTATATGTACAAAATGAAAAGATGATTATTCTGATCATAAATGTTTTAGGATTTATATTATTTTAAAAGTTTAGTACATATTTGATTTTGTGCAATGCTGAATGTACCTGCTAAAAGATTAAATTGACTGCTGCTAAAAACTTACTTCTTTAAATGAAGATGCTAGGAACAGGAAGATTATTTTACAACAATGTTTTTGAATGTTTTAAGTTTATTTTCAATAAAATGCCTAAGATTGAAGATTGATAGAAGATGACATTTACAAAAAAAAAAAACAGAATTCGAGATACTTTAATATTAGCATATATTCATAAATGCATGGATTTGTTACTTTGAAATAATATCCATAGGACCTTGTGAGAAAAAATTAAACTTAAAGCAAAACTGAACATCAGAATGGTGACCATAAGCTCTTAGAGTAATGTTATTTTGAGTGTGTGTAAGGGACAGATATATGTGACTTGTATACATCTGTCCCTTACGCACACTCAAAATAACTTTACTCTAAGAGCTTATGGTCACCCTCCAGGACAAAACTGAATATTGTACCTGCAATATTTATATTATATATTAAACAGTCATCATAAGTATATTATTCCCTAATGTATCTACCTACAGTTATCACTTGATAGGGACAGTATTTGTGCATTCTTACCTATTACATAATTATGTAGGTAAGTCACAATTCTAATACAGGCATATAATATTCACAGCGGATCTTTGTGTATCTGAAGTTGGCTCTGTCAACTATTGCGCACGAAACAGATTATATGCATAGAGTAAGCGTGTGAAAGAGACAGTTATACAACGCTATCTTCACTTTCAATATTGACACAAAAATAGCTACTGCGCAGGGTCTTGCAGCCAATTCAGAGATACAAAGATTGTGATTATTATACCTACATTGACTAACAAAAAATACTAAACGTAACAATGTTATATATTATTATCTTTGGAAACACTAAAATTATTTTGCCCAACAGCATGGCAGTTCATGAGACAGCCCTATTATCAGATCTAAACAATACTAGACAATTTTGACGATCACATTTACTACTTGTTCAAGTCTGTTTTAGAGATCTCTTATACCTAATTTTATGGTGGTGAGGCATACCACTTTCATTTTGTGTTGCATGAATGAACAAGTAATTAACTTACTATATTGCTATTAATACCTATCTATTCATGCAAGAATTTCTAATAATAATGATACACAACAAAAGACTAACATAATTTTTGGTTAAATTATTCCTCAATATGAGAAGGTCATAAACATTTAATGCTAGAAATGGTTTAAGTCGTTCTTATGATTGAAAATGATCAGTTTTCTTAAAATATCCACTTACGGTGGGTTTTATATAATGGACATTCAGTTTCAGACTTCACATAATTTCAAATAATCAACAAATATTTCCCAAACATAGCCACACATATTAGCCAATTTATAAAAAAACATTGCCTTTCCCTCAAACAAATCCTTAGATAACTATTAAGTACTAAACAAGTAAACTATAAGATTCATTGGGTTGCCAAGAACTGTTGTGACATAAGTTAATACCAAGCTCAAACCCTCAAGTTTCTAGGTCATAGAAATTGTCATCCAAATTAAATTCAGTTTCTTCTTCTTTCTTAATTTCAGCTTCATTTAACTTATCATCAAAATTTTCAGTAAAATGTGATTTTATATGTGCAACTAAATCAGGTTTCTTTTCAAAGGTAGCACCACATTCTATACAAGGCATATTAACAACCAGGCATTCATGAGTTTGCTCATGTTTATCAAGTTTGTCCTTTTTAGTAAACTTTTTATCACATTGACTGCATGAAAATGGTTTCATACCAGAATGAAGAGCTGCATGTCGGTCCAACTCTCTCTTGCGTGTGAATTTCTTAAAACAAATTTTGCATTGGAAGACTCTAGATCCAATATGTGCAATAGACACATGTGTTTTGTAAGAATCCAAGGAGCTAAATCTCTTGGGGCACTGGTGACATTTAATATTCTTTGGCCTGTTTTTATTTGACGCAGCTTTTTGTTTTGGTGGGGAATTTTGGGTGGGCTTATTTGAAGCAGAATTATTTTTCTGTACTTTCATAAAACTGCTCTCTCCTGATATGTGATCTGGGACTCTTGGTAGATCATAATCAATATTAGATGAATCTGGATGCAGCTGAGTAGGAGAAGTCATAAGATTGCTAAAGGGGTTAACATTCACTACCATATCATGCGTATCATGTTCATGGTCAGGCACCACAAATCCATTGTTTGCATTTGTTTTGGCTGGGCTATTAGGAGTGTGTCGCATTTCATGCTTGATAAGTTTATCTCTTCTACCAAATGTTAAGTGACATTTTCTACAGGCATAAGGTTTCATCCCTGAATGAACAAGCACATGACGTTGTAAATCTCCTTTTGCCACAAAGCTCCTTGGACAAAGAGGGCACACATGAGGTTTATGTCCAGCATGAATACGCAGATGCTTGCTGAGATTAGTATTGCGGGAGAAGCTTTTTAAGCAATACTGACACTGATATGGTCTTATACCAGTGTGGACAATGGAGTGTTTCCTCAAATCAGAGCGTCTCCCAAAACACTTATCGCATTCTGGACAGTGGTATGGTTTATCGTTGCCATGCACTTGTTTAGTGTGCTGCACATATTGACTTCGCTCAGCAAAGACTAGACTACACTCAACACATTTATATGGTAAATTTGGATCATGGTAAGCATGTTCATGTTCCTTACATTTTTCTTGTGAAACAAAAGCTTGGTCGCAATATTGACACATGAACACATTTTTGAAAAAGGATTCAACCATTGGTTCTCCTTCTGGGGTATTGTTTCTTTCAATAACTTCTGGTTCCACAGGCTCCATATTTTCAGACTCCTCAGAGGAGTCATAGTCAAGGCTTGGATCAACAACCATCACAACACTATCTTCAACAATGTAATCTTCAGGTTTAGGTTTCAGACCATCCTGAGAATGTGAACCATAGTTATAGCTGCTTAGTTCTGATGAATTAGAGTTGTCCAACTCATGAGCTCTTGTTGTGATTTGTCTCAATCTGGTTTCATTTTGAATGCACTGTAGCTTAAATTTTGAACATTTATCAACTTTGAACAAGCATTTATAGCAAATCCTATTAGGCAGCCCATCATTAGGATCAATCTGAAATTACAAGATTTATGAGATAAGGATTAAGATTAAAACTACTGTAAACCATTAAAAAATCAGCAAAAACTAATTTTAATCTTACCTGCAACTCGAAACATTCAGCTAGTTTGGAGGTTAAAGCAACATTGGTTTCGTCGTCCGGCGCAGCTGCGAATAACGATGTGGAGAATGTGCTTTTGTGCAGACACAGTCGACAAAGCGTGTGGAAATTAGCGATTATGTAGGAATCTTCCATTTTGTGCACAGCTAGACATCGAACTATAGAAATGCTTGAGATAACACAAATGACAGGATATCGACTTTATATTGTTTTTTACATTTAAATTCACTTAAGGAACACACTGATTGAAAAAAAATAAATGGAGCTCAGAGGCTATGGCCGTGAGTCGTGACTACGCAACCGCTCGATCCGAAGAGGCAACTGGGGCGATGTCCGTCAGGGCTGCGCTAGCGGAATGTCTCGCGGTATTCGCCGTTTGATCCGTCATCAGTTCATCACTCTTCGTACACTTATCACACGAGACTCCGTCGTTCAAAATATCAAAATAAATGCAAAAATATTCATGTTTACTGTAATCGACATAGTGATAACATTCAAGATTCTTGTAAATAAAAATTCAAATTCAAATTATTGTGGCTACGAAACCGCGCTTCTTTGGCGGAAATATGAATGAAATTGTTTTCTATTCTATACTGTACTCAAAATACAAACATGATTGGTCGTTTTATTTACAAATCGAGTATCCACCAATCACATTCTAGATTGATTCTGAAAATATTATTTTGAGCGTTGAAGACCGGACTTCTAATTATTATTGCCAGTCAAAAAAAAAAAAAAACTATATGGTATGGTTAGAATTTTTCAATGCTACCAAAACACAACGTGCTTGACTGTTTAAAAAATAAATTCACTGTGTCACAGAAAAGTCACAGCCGGTCACAGCGTATTTAAGTTTTGACAGCTTGGTGCACAGAACATTATTATACCCTAAGGTGGGGCTTGGTGAGCTTAGAGAATAATTTTATTAAGTATACGGTATTATTCTTTGGGCTTAATTTTCTTCAACGTTGCCCCCGACGACACTCGTCCAACGTATGGATCTAGAAAATTGCATTGTCGCCAACGTTGTTGTATTGAAACAGGATATTGTATTGTATTGTTTAAGTTTATTTATTATTTGGAAGAAAAACATGTATACATTAAAATTAATTGTGGATGGAAATGGTCGTATTAGTGAGACTGTGTCGCAGCCATTAAACGCCCACCTCCAGAAGGGAGACGATAACATTCCAACATTATTTGAAAGAAAATATAAACAGCAAAAAATAATTAACATTAAAAACCAATCAATAAAAATGCAAATCAAAATTATACTAAAATACAAATTAAATCAAATACCTATTATGAATTAATATGAAAAAATAAAACAAAATTAAAATAAAAGGTACAATTAAAATCATAAATAGAATTACAAATTGAAATTTAGTAAAATCAAAATCAAGCACAACACTCAAATAACAAAAATATTTGATTTTAAGCCATTCACTAAAAATAAACTAAAACGCAAATATTTAGGAAAACAAAAAAATAAAACCAAAAATAAAATCAAAGTCAAAGTAAAAAACTGCCAATTTAAGTAGGTAGACCTCGACAATCTTTCACAGTTGTCTAGCTTATCCTGCAGCGACTGCAAGTACTGAAGATTATTCTTACGTTCGGCCTCAAGATCATTTATTTGGCTGGTAATTGAGTCGTATTGTTTAGCCAAGAAATCCACAGAATCCTCTGGTTCTGTACGTGGGACACTCAGAAAGTTTTGCGAAACTAAAAAAAATTGTTCTATACGTACATATATTTTTATTAAATCTTTTCAAAGTACTTTCCACCAGCCTCTATACAAAGATTCATGCGCCTAAACCAGTTTTCAAAACACTTTTTCCAGTCCGCCGCAGACACCTCGTTTACAGCCTGCTCGAACGCAGCCAGCGCATCTTCCGGCGACGAAAATTGTATCCCTTTGAGCTGATTTTTTATTTTTGGGAATAAAAAGAAGTCACACGGTGCTAGATCAGGGCTGTAAGGAGGGTGACCCAGGAGTTTGACTGGCGTGCTGTCCAGGAAGTCCCTCGTTTTGAGTGCGGTGTGCGCAGGTGCATTGTCGTGGTGGAGCAGTAGCCCGCGGAGCCCTGTGTTTGGTCGCTTGTTGCTTATAACAGAGAAAACTTCTGGCAAACATTTGGTAGTATACCATTCGGCATTAATGCTTCTTTGATCCCGTAAGGGAATTGATACCAAGTGGCCAGTCAAATTAAAAAAGCTAGCGATCAAAATCTTACCCCCGCTTCTAGATCGCTTCACTTTGGTAGGCGTTGGCTCATTTTGAAACACCCAAACAGTCGACTGGCGCTTGGTTTCTGGGTCGTATTGATAAATCCAGGACTCATCACCTGTAACGATGTCGTAAACACGCCGAGACGAGCCTGCTTCAAATTTGTTAAGCATATCACGGCACCATTCCACCCGGGCCTGCTTCTGAGCATCGGTGAGGTTGTGCGGCACCCAGCGTGATACTATCCTCCTCACGCGAAGATGGCTGTGTAGAATCTCGTGAACGCTTCCCGATCCAATCTTCAATATGTGTTGAATCTCCTGATATGTAATTCGCCTATTGTCTTGGATTAAATTTTTCACTGCTAGCACGTTTTCTTCGGTAACAGCCGTCAAAGGGCGACCGCTTCTTTCGTCATCCCCCAAAGTTGGTCGACCGCGCTTGAATTCGTTATACCAACGATACACGGTTGCCTTGGAAGGGCCTTCATCCATGAATGCCATTTGAAGTCTATCGTACGATTCATCCGGTTTCAGGCGACACTTGAAATCGTATAAAATCATAGCTCTAAAATGTTCCCGGCGCAGATCCATATTTCAGTGAGACACAATACTTTGAATTAACTCGCAAAAAATGTGGAGGGAAATTTTGAAATTGGAACTTACTTATTTTTACTTATAAATAATCATATTTTCGAAAAACATTATAACTGGCCAGTCTCCCATATATAAAAACTTTTTTTCGCAATACTTTCTGAGGGGCCTGGTACTTCGGCAAACGCTGTGAAAATTTTCTCGAACTTCTCGTTCTGCTCTTTGCTTAAAACTTTCCAACATTTCTGTCATTTCTGCCATGAACGATGTAAGTGAATTCTCACAGGTGCAGTCACCACCTTTGAATGATGTTGGTGAATCCTCATAGCAATCCCCACGTTTACGTTTTCCACCGTACTCATTACTGGGAGTTGCTAAGCCAATTTCATCAGGCGCATCAACATTTCTTAAATTATTAAGTTCCGAGGAGCGAACTTTAGTCACAACTGGTGATCATGGTTCTATCGGAGGAGTCTGTTTCAAGGGCATTATTTTGCAGGAATAAATTAAAGTTAAGCGGCAATAAGTACCGTCTGGTGACGGTAACAAAAAAACCTATTTTTGTATGCATTTTGACATATAAGAGATCGTTTACAATCGTTTAGATGTTTTACGTTATCACGATCGAGTAGGTATGTTCTTCTTCTTCTTCGTGTCGACAATTCCGTTAAAAAACTCGGCATAAGCACAGCACACTGTGCCAACTAGGGATTGCAATTGGGATTCTTCGAAATTTGAAAATGACAGAAATAGCCGGCTTTCATGGCTTTTTTAGATCCGGTTTATAAGATTTAAAGCCGGTTTTTCCGGATTTATTTCAAAACTAATTTTAATGGATAATATTGGTATTTATCCACAAATTTTCATTTGATGTACTCGGTAGATCAATATTTTTACTATTCTAATTCGCAAATCCGATTAATATTTGAATTGGTAGGCTTAGGTTTAATTTTTATTCTATAGATCAACGGTCATTCGGTCATCCAGACCGAAAGAGCTTTTCTACTGCTGGCATGTTCTGTAATAAAATGAGCGCCTTAACAATGAGACACTTGACGCGATCATGTGGGAAGCGCTTGCCGTCTCCCTGGACATCTTGAAGGCTTTTGGCAGGATCTGGCATGAAAGCCTTATTGGTAAGCTTCCTTCATTCGGTCTGCCCAGTGGTCTATGCGATTGGAATGCAGATTTCCTGAGGGACCGGTCCATCCGAGTGTTTATTGATATCCGCTCGTCTGACCAACTGGATATGAATGCCGGGGTTCCTCAGGAGTCGGTACTCTCAGCAACATTGTTCTTGCTTCACGTAAATGACCTGCTAAAAACGCCGCACCTTTGGCTATGCGGACGACAGCACTGTTGCTGAGAGATACGTGTCCGACGCGCGCGCTACTAGGCCTCAGATTCGGTCTCTCCGAGAGGCCATGGTTGGGACCATTAATCTGTTTGAAGTCAGTCTCCGTCTCGATTGGCGATGCCAATCTGGTTAGGTTCAATGCTGCTGTTAAAAGCTGACCCAAGTGTGTCTTTTTCCGCTAAAATGAGCCAAATAACTGATTTCTGCTAGCCCGTTCTATCATTCCCATACCGTTTTCATTACCGTTCCGACTACAAGACGTACAGCAATTCGTCATCGGTACATGGTGGACATCCCACCCAAACGCACCGAACGCTTTGGGAATACTTTTATTATGCACACAGCAAAAGAGTGGAATTCCCTTCCGGAGTCTGTATTTCCTGATAGCTACAACCCGGGTGTCTTCATCAAGAGTCTTCGTCAAGAGTGAATAGGTTTCTTCTAGGCAAGCGTGCTTGATCGTGGACCACATCATCGCGTACCATCAGGTGAGATAGTGGTCAAGCGCAAGATATTTTTTTTTTAAACCTCGCATTTTAAATGAGACTGATTAAAATACGTATTACTATTATGATATCGTCTCTGAAGTTAGAAGATCTGGAGAAGAAATAAAATAATTCAAAGATTTTATATTCTACTACAAAGGAGAAATTCAAGGAAAGCATGGAATAGGATTTTTAGTTAAAAAAGACTTTAAACAATACATAGAAGAATTTGATGGTATATCGGATAGAATCGGAATCCTAAATATTAATTTGTCTGGCTTCAGAAAGCGTTCTCAATACTGCAAATATATAGGTTGGGGAAAAAGTCTTTTCGCATCATAGTATAAAATCTCTTTGGCTATACTATTTGTATCTGGCTGGTTTTGGTATCATTGAAAGTTTATATTTTAAAAAACATAATTCCAAATCCTAATTAGGAAAATGTGTGATTTTCATTTGTTTTTCGTACCGTCAAGATGAGTGAATCTAATGAAGAAATTCGATACATTTTAAAATTTTACTACAAAAACATTGAGATAATATGTACTACGTACTAGAGAAGCTATCCTAAGCAAAATTCATGCTCCATTTTGTCAATTTTGACAAGAGTTTAAACTAAAAAATTTGCTGCAGCGCTGAAACAATCATGCAGTCGTCTAACAAAACAAAACATGCAGCGCTAGAGCGCTTCTAAGGTGTAGTTTTCTCGCGACCAAAAAGACGGAAGCGCCGTGATTTTCATGAGTGCTGACTCGTAGTCACACCAGATTATCACACCAGTATGACAAACAGGAATGTTTTTCTCGTTTGTCAGACCACTGATTTTTCCACACCATGTATACGATAATTGCTAGTGCAGTACCTATATATTCTAATAAAGTCGATCTACTGATCGGCGTTTTTCATTTAGATTTTCTACTTTTAGTTATACCAGGCCCCTCAGAAAGTATTGCGAAAAAAAGTTTTTATATATGGGAGACTGGCCAGTTATAATGTTTTTCGAAAATATGATTATTTATAAGTAAAAATAAGTAAGTTCCAATTTCAAAATTTCCCTCCACATTTTTTGCGAGTTAATTCAAAGTATTGTGTCTCACTGAAATATGGATCTGCGCCGGGAACATTTTAGAGCTATGATTTTATACGATTTCAAGTGTCGCCTGAAACCGGATGAATCGTACGATAGACTTCAAATGGCATTCATGGATGAAGGCCCTTCCAAGGCAACCGTGTATCGTTGGTATAACGAATTCAAGCGCGGTCGACCAACTTTGGGGGATGACGAAAGAAGCGGTCGCCCTTTGACGGCTGTTACCGAAGAAAACGTGCTAGCAGTGAAAAATTTAATCCAAGACAATAGGCGAATTACATATCAGGAGATTCAACACATATTGAAGATTGGATCGGGAAGCGTTCACGAGATTCTACACAGCCATCTTCGCGTGAGGAGGATAGTATCACGCTGGGTGCCGCACAACCTCACCGATGCTCAGAAGCAGGCCCGGGTGGAATGGTGCCGTGATATGCTTAACAAATTTGAAGCAGGCTCGTCTCGGCGTGTTTACGACATCGTTACAGGTGATGAGTCCTGGATTTATCAATACGACCCAGAAACCAAGCGCCAGTCGACTGTTTGGGTGTTTCAAAATGAGCCAACGCCTACCAAAGTGAAGCGATCTAGAAGCGGGGGTAAGATTTTGATCGCTAGCTTTTTTAATTTGACTGGCCACTTGGTATCAATTCCCTTACGGGATCAAAGAAGCATTAATGCCGAATGGTATACTACCAAATGTTTGCCAGAAGTTTTCTCTGTTATAAGCAACAAGCGACCAAACACAGGGCTCCGCGGGCTACTGCTCCACCTCGACAATGCACCTGCGCACACCGCACTCAAAACGAGGGACTTCCTGGACAGCACGCTAGTCAAACTCCTGGGTCACCCTCCTTACAGCCCTGATCTAGCACCGTGTGACTTCTTTTTATTCCCAAAAATAAAAAATCTGCTCAAAGGGATACAATTTTCGTCGCCGGAAGATGCGCTGGCTGCGTTCGAGCAGGCTGTAAACGAGGTGTCTGCGGCGGACTGGAAAAAGTGTTTTGAAAACTGGTTTAGGCGCATGAATCTTTGTATAGAGGCTGGTGGAAAGTACTTTGAAAAGGTTTAATAAAAATATATGTACGTATAGAACAATTTTTTTTAGTTTCGCAAAACTTTCTGAGTGTCCCACGTATTTCTGCCAACTTTTTCATATAAGGTACAAACTGTTTTCATTTCTTTGGAAAAAACAAATAAAACTATTACAAATGGAATTATATATCATATTTTGTGGTAAGTAATAATAATAAAAAAAACGTTTATTCATCTCCACAAATTACATCTTTAGCATAACTATTTACGTTGACAGATATTTTTAAAAAAGTTGGAATTTGTGGGATCTGGAGTCTAAACTAAGCCTAGGCCTGTATTTCAGAACTCTAGGCACCCCATTACATCGATTTAAATAGAGATTATACGAATGAGTACACAGAACCAACTAATACGAATGAGTGATGGTGTGTGTGGATGGTGCGTATGTGTGTGTGCATGTATGTGTGTATGCGTGTGTGTGAGTGGTGTATGTATAGTATTTTTTTTTTTTTTAGTACTTATATATTATTCAATCAAATGGAAATTGAAATCGAAAAACAAAGAAGGGACGACCAAAATGATAAAGATAATTTTATCATTTCCTGTCAATTAAAAATTTTAAATGGTGAAATATCATTGCAACATTTCCTTAAAACATTGCGTTAAAAACGAAATTTGAAGGTTTTTCATTCGCCCGCGCCCCCCAAAAATCTATCCGCGCCATTTGAAAAACCAAACTAAAATCCATTTTTTATAACTAAGTAAAGGGTTTTTCAATTGGCGCGGGTAGATTTTTGGGGGACGTGGGCGAATTAAAAAACTTGGTCAACCCTTCTTGTTTTCGATATCAATTTCCTTTTGATTGAATAATCATCATCATCTGCCTAGCCTTTTCCCAACTATGTTGGGGTCGGCTTCCAGTCTAACCGGATTTAGCTGAGTACCAGTGTTTTACATGGAGCGACTGCCTATCTGACCCTCCACAACCCAGTAACTGGGTAACACGGTACCCCTTGGCTAGACTGGTGTCAGATCTCAAGCGTCTGACTATTCGTAACAACTGTCAAAGATCTTCAAATGACCGCCGGGACCAACGGCTTAACGTGCTTTCCGAGGCACGGAGGAAACTCGGTATGTTGAAATGGTCACCCATCCACGGACTGCGTCCTACCTCGTCAAGCGTTGCTTAACCTTAAAAATCGACCCGTGCGGCTGCTATTATTTAGCCACGAGCTCCTCCTCCTTTTGATTGAATAATACTGTTAATAATTTATTATTCAGTTACTAATGCCAAATCACCATGGCAAGTTACACGATCAAATGATAAAAATCTGCATGAGCGATTTGGGCGTATGGTAATCTCACGCAGGGCTGATGTGAATTGGCCACCAAGGTCATGTGATTTGACATCGCTAGACCATTTCTTATAGGGTTTTTTGAAGTCGCAGGTCTATGCAAACAAACAAGAATCGACCGATGCCATGGTCATTGCTCAAATTCAGCCGGATCTATGCAGAAGAGTCATTGAAAATTGGACCATTCGGATCCGTGCCACTGTAAATAGCCGAGGCGGGCATTTGAACGATGTCATATCATATTCCACACTTAATGGCACAAGTAAGCCTTTCAAATAAAAAAGAATTTTGTTAATACCTTACACACAGCTTATTTTATTTCATTTCAACATCTAACCGCCCTTAGGTATTGAAAAAAAAACGAAACAAGTAAAACAATCCTGTGTGTCATACTGGTGTGATAATCGGAAAGGTTGAAAACCCTTTAGTATAACTAGGACAGCACTAGTTAGGAATAAATGGTGTGGAAAAATCAGTGGTGTGACAAACGAGAAAAATATTCTTGTTTGTCATTCTGGTGTGATAATCTGGTGTGACTACGAGTCAGCAACGATTTTCATGGCGCTTACGCGTTTCGTTCAACCTTGTCATTGATATAGACTAAATTGCTGACTGACTACAGAAGTGACATAGCATTATACCTAACAAGCTTCATTAGAATTCATACTTTTTCAAAATTTATTATTAGTTGAAATAACTGACTGTTAAAGTATATGATACTTTTGTATTTCTTTATTAAATATATAATCAAAAGCGCTTACAATAAGTTAAAAACATATCAAATTGGAATAGGGAATTTTACAATTCGCTTGAAACACGAATCTTTTGTATATTTTTTATATTAATTATGTTAATTTAGTTACACCTAAACAATATAAGTTTAGTTAACTTTTGACGCTTCGATAAATAACTATTAGTCTGATTAATGTTAGCTTCGTACTTCAAGCGAATTCTAGTGTATTTGTTTATGATGGCCCGTATCAAATGTGTTAGGTGATTTAAAGTGCTGATAAAAAAAGAATGTTGAAGAAAATATGTAATTTTTTCCTTGTGAATAAAATAAAGTATTAACAGTAATATAACTGAAATGATATTAAGTAGAGAGACTGATTCAGAAAACGCCTGCCCGCTTTTGTGGTATATTTATCCTCTTCGCGAAAATGCAACGAACATACATAAGTATGATTGGATGGTAACCAGCAGCCTAATTGTGTAAGTAAATTCGGCAAAGGAAACAATCTGTTTCCTTCCCAAAAACTACTTTTTGCAATACGTAAAGTCGTTTTTGGGAGAGAAACAGATTGTTTCCTTTGCCGAATTCACTTACACAATGAGGCTGCTGGTATCTTCACTGCGGTTCATTTGGATATATATATCCATTTTTCCCTATCTTTACGGTCCAAACGTGGAAACCTTAAATAAACAAAATGTAACAAATTATGTGTTACATTATGTAATAGTTATTTTTCATCTTTTATCTTTTTTCATTGAATAACCACAGTCAGTTGTTTTCTAAATATATGTTATTTTTATTTTCCGCTTTAAAAAGAAACATGAGCTAATTTTACCTACACTAAAAATTCAGATGTGAGAATTTGTCACATCTGAATTTTTAGTCTATATGAAAATTGACACAACATGGCGTCCAGCAAATATTTTGTTAAACTTAAATTTTAAAATTATTATCTAGTTAGCCACCTATGAACAGTTATTCCTTTGCTCTTCGCCGTATTGGTTGAATTATAAGTGCAAAATCTTAAAACACACGACCGGCATATTGAATGCGTTTAAACGTTTTCCGTTTAAAAACAAAAAATGACTTAAGCGCCCAAGATCTAGCAAGCAAATAAGTGAATTGCGGCTAGAAAACCGCAATTGAACAGGGGGGTGACCACAAGCTCTTAGAGTAAGGTTATTTTGAGATCGAGTAAGGGACAGATGTATCTGACTTGTATACATCTGTCACTTACTCGATCTCAAAATAACCTTACTCTAAGAGCTTGTGGTTACCCCCCTGAACACAGTAGTGATGGGTGGTGACTTCTCTAGTGCGTAGTACATTATTACCTCAATGTACAAAAAAGGTAAAAATGAAACGCAAGCCGCGAAAAAAAATTGCTATGTTTATGGACCTAGTGCAGTGTCTGTGAGAGTAGCACAAATTTGGTTTGAGCGTTTTCAATCCGGAAATTTTGATGTCAAAGATGCACGTCGCTCTGGTCGCCCTATTACGGATAAAATGGATGCCATTTTTTAAAAAGTGGAGCAAGATCGGCATATCAGTAGTTACGACGTAGCTGAAGAACTGGGGATTGACCACAAAACAGTTTTGGCGCATTTTTAAAAAAACTGGGTACTCAAAAAAGCTCGATATTTGGGTACATCACGAGCTCACTGAAAGAAACCTAATGAACCGTGTACTCATTTGTGATTCTTTATTGCGACGTAATGTAACCGAAACATTTTTGAAGAAGCTGATAACTGGTGATGAAAAGTGGATCACGTACGACAAGAAAGTGCGAAAAAGGTCGTGGTCAAAGGCCGGCAAGGCTTCACAGACTGTGGCGAAACCCGGGTTAACTCGCAACAAGGTGATGCTGTGTGTGTGGTGGGATTGGAAGGGCATTATTCATTATGAGCTGCTACCACCAGGCAGGACCATCGATTCTGAACTCTACTGCGAACAACTGATGAGATTAAAGCAAGAAGTTGAGAGAAAGCGGCCGGAATTAATCAACAGAAGGGCTGTGGTTTTTCATCATGATAGCGCTAGACCTCACACATCTTTAGCCACTCAGCAAAATTTAAGAGAGTTTGGGTGTTAATGCATCCGCCGTATAGTCCTGACGTTGCACCTTCAGATTTCAACCTGTTTCGGTCTCTTCAGAATTCTTTAGGCAGTGTCAGGTTAACATCACGAGAGGACTGCCAAAACCACTTGTCGCGGTATTTTGATCAGAAGTCCCAAAATTTCTATAGCAATGGGATCAGGTCCCAACTTACAAGATGGCAAGAAGTTATCGAACAAAATGGTACCTACATACTTTAGTTAAACGTAAATAAACTATATTAAAATTTTTTTTGAATTTTCTTAAAAAATGCGAAGAAACTTTTTCCCCAACCTATTATGCCCCAACAGATCAAGCAACGGACAAGGAAAAGGATATATTTTATAATAGTCTCACCAAGACAATGCAGAAACTAAATAGGAAGATCATATTGATGGGTGACTTAAATGGTCAAATAGGAGCCAAATCAGATAAAAGAGAGTACATCATAGGTAAATATGGCCAGGGAAAGAGAACCGACAATGGGCAACGTATGATATATTTTTGTTTCGAACAGTACTTGAGAGCAATGAACACAATTTTCTCAAGAACAAAGACAGGAAATGGGCGTAGATGTCTCCAAATGGCAAAGACAGAAATGAGATAGATTTTATAATTACCAATATGCCCAAGATTTTCAACAACGTCAGCGTGCTCCCAAACCTATTTTTTTTAAATTTATTTCATAGAATGGTAAGTGGAACAATAGCGTGCAAAGAATTAAAAATACAAAGAAGAAAAAATCATAGAACAAATTGCCGGCCCATAACACATATGTCAGAAAAAAATCCTAATAAACTAAAAATATCATTAAACTTGATTGAGAAACAAAATAATGTACAGGAAAAATACAACATCTTAGAAGAAGCCATATTAAAAATAAATAAATTTAAAACAAAAGATAAAAGTGACAAACTCGGTGACGAAGCCAGATTAAAAATAAACCAAAGCAAAGAAATTATAATAAACGGAAAAGAAAATCGTAGACAAATAGCTAGTATTAGTAAAGAAATTTCAAGAGACATCAGAAACCATAGCAAAACCAATCGACTTAATAATTATCATTAGAGAACAAATAAACAAAACCGGCGGCATCAAAAGAGCTTTAAAACAACTTAAGGAACATACAGCATGGATACCGAAGACAATGCAAAAAAGAAAAACAGTAAAATACAAACTGCAACCAAGCGACTACATATTTTACAAACGGCAACAGATTTTTACAAAGAATTGTATACGGATAATATAAACGAATACTTATGCAAAACAACATTAGAAGAAGACCAAAACCCAGAACCAATCCCATACGTTATGCAAAGTGAAGTAAGAAGAGCTATCCAAACACTGAAAGCTGGTAAATCATCTGGAGATGATATGATGACTAACGAATTGCTAAAACTTACCATTGAAGAGATAACACGACCTTTTACGCATATATGCAATGAAATTTTGGAATCTGAACAAATTCTTCCCCAATGGACATCGTCAACAATAATTCTTCTGTATGCAAAAAGGAGATAAAATGAAATTAACAATTATAGACCCATCAGCTTGATGCCGAACTTGTACAAAGTGTTCAGCAAAATTTTATTACAACGCTTGACTAAAAAACTAGACAGTAGTCAACCCAAAGAACAAGCGGGCTTTCGCTCAGATTTTTCAAAATTCGATCATATACATACTGTCAAGCAAATTGTTGAAAGGTGCACTGAATACGACCGCCCGAACTACCTGGCCTTTGTAGACTATAATAAGGCATTTGACTCTTTGAAGCAAAATTAAAAATAAATAGGGATTCTTTAAAAAACCAAGGAGTGGAAATTAAATTCGTTAAGATCATCATGAACATACATGTCAACAGCACAGCAGAAGTACAACTAGATAACGTTGGAGATCAATTTAAAATACAGAAGGGTGTAAGACAGGGAGACCCGCTGTCACCAAAAACATTCAATGCAGTTTTAGAAAATATATTTAGGCAATTTAATTGGGAAACTTTCGGTATTCAAATAAAAGGGGAAAAACTACAACACCTGAGATTCGCAGATGACCTCATTTTGTTTGCAGAAGATCCTATCACACTAAGAACAATGTTACAACAACTAACAGCTGAAAGTAAAAAAGCAGGTTTAACAATGAATAACAGTAAAACAAAATTGATGACAAACAAGACCGAAGTCAAAATTGAGGTGGCCGAAGAAGAGATAGAATACGTAAAAGAGTATATTTACCTGGGTCAAGTCATATCTGTTGAAGACTTATCAATTAAAGAAGTAGAAAGTACATAATATCTGGCAAAGATACTGGTCTCTCAGGGAAATTATGAAAAATAAATCTTTACCCATCTCGGCAAAGAAAACCGTCAACAACACTTGTATGCTTCCATGTCTCACCTACGGCTGCCAGACCTGGCCACTAACACAGAAAATTGAGCACAAACTGGGTGTATGCCAAAGAGGAATGGAAAGAAGTATGTTAGGACTTAGGTTGAAAGACAAATGGAAAGCTACAACAATTAGGAGCATCACCAAAGTAGCAGATGTCAAAATAAAAATACGATTCTTGAAATGGAAATGAACTGGTCACATGATGAGATCATCAACAGGAAAGTGGACCAAAAAAGATGGGAAGATGATCTGCCTAAGGTTTGGAGAAGGACAGCAATGGACAGACAAAGCTGGAGGAAAACTTGAGGAGGCCTGTGTCGCAAGACAGCCTGACCTGGTAACTGATATTAAATGATAAGTTATATACATACAGGAAAAATATAAATAAGTATAGTTTTATGTTTCATTATATTACATATTGTGCAAAGGTCAGAGTAAATAAAGGTTATTTGTATTTTATTTTATTTATTTATTATGATATGACCGACTTATTACATGGAAAAGAAATATAATTTATTGAGTAATTCTTTTCTTATTTAACTTTTTTTTTGATACTGCTTTTTTATATATAAAAAAGAGGGTTCCTTAATTATCTTAAGTTTAAGTACAGTTTATGTTATGATTATGTAAATTTATAACGGAAAAAATGACTGATGCCCAAAGTTTTGTTGTTTATTTTAGTTGTTTTATTTTCTATAGGCTTGTACTTGACCACTATCTCACCTGATGGTAAACGATGATGTGGTCGACGGTAAACATATATGCAGATTTTAAATAATTTGTGCAATTTTATTTCAGTTTTATCAAATTAACTTAAAACACTTAAACTTAGATAGTGGTCAAGAGAGAGCCTATAAAGAAAACAAAAAAATCTCAAACTTCGGAAAAACCGGAAAATCCGGATTTCAAACAGACGAGAAGACGGATAATCCGGCTTTAAAAAAAAAAAAAACGAGTTTTTCAATCCTTAGTGCCAACTCTTGCGAACCATCCCCACGTTAGTGATTAGCTGATTAGCTCAGTCCTGTTGTATATAATAGTAGTCTAAGGTCCTGTTGCAACACGCAATGAGTGTTTCCGTGTTTTAATAAGTCACAGAGAAACTTATCATCCACCATCTTCTTTGACGTGGTTTTTCTTTGTATGTGTTTGTATTAACCAAACCGCTGGGACCAACGTGTGGAGCCAGGGTTAAGCTTTAAGTTAGTGAGCTTAAAAATCGGTACATAAAGTAAGGGCGAGACGGTCTAAGTGTTTTTACAAGTGCGTAAAATTTCATAATTCAAAAAACCCCCGACTCATTTATCTTGCGAAAACACACCGATTCAAACAGTAAAATGCCCATAACTTTTGAACGGCTTGACCGATTTAATTCAAACATAGTTAAGAACACTCTCGACAAAATCACCTTTCAATTCATCCGTTTAGGCGCTATGATGCCACAGACAGACACACAGCAACACACGTGAAACTTATAACACCTCTCTTTTTCCGGCGGGAGTTAAAAAAGCTTGCTTTACTCGACTACGGCGAAGTTAAACGGGAGGGCTATGATTGTAACCATAGCTGAGCACCGTTAAGAAATTAGTTAATTTCATTAATCCGTTATTAAAAAAGTTAAATTCGTTACAACATCAAGCGTTACATTTCGGAAGATTTAACGCAATTTAACGTTAACCATATATCACGTGATAAAAGTTGCATCTTTATATAGTTGCATTCAGTATATAATAGAAATCTTTGGTTGCATTAATGATGTTGACGAAACATAGGGGCACATGCAGTATTTAGGTATATACCTATAACTCATACTTCTTCGAATTATAGGCGGAACAGTTATATTGTGCGCGCAAGCAGAACCTTCAATGATGTATGCAAGGAATATGATTTGGATCCATTCACAATCAGTGTGAATTCGGCCAGAAGGTGCTTAAGCCTCAAATTTTTCAAGTAGCATTAGGTTAAATTGTTTGTTGCTGTCTTTAGTCATATAATTGTTAACTATTTGTTTGTTATTTTAATGAAAGCGGTAAGTTTTTTTTTGTTTTTGTGCTCACACCACAAATTACTATTATAAGACTATACGTGAGGATTTGTAATTGGCTTTCTGTTTACTATGATTTCCTTGTTTACCTGTATTTATTAGCTGTAAGTCCTCCATGTACTAAAATAAATAAATAAATAACTTACTTTTTCAGTTTAGGGAATATCTTTTTAATTGGTTCAATATTGGAGGAGTAAATAGGCGAGAACCAAACCTCGAATTATGACGGTTACTTAGGAAATTCAATCGGTTGTCTGCGACCGCATTGCCTCATAGTTAATTAACGGTTAACGGATTAACGAGTTAATGCCCAATTATGATTTTAACCGGCATATATCTATGTACGCGAGTCCCACCCAGGCATTATGCTGAGCGATGACCGTTTTGCGTGGTTGTGACGCATAGGTACTCTGTATTTGTATTTAAGCTTTCCTTTGTTTTTTTATGGTATGCGTCGTGCCTGGCGCAAATGAACGATTTTTCTTTCTTTCTTTCTTTCTATGTACTACGGCGGTCAAAATAACTGTGCACTTGGGGGGGCTCCCATTGTCACTCTCGCTGTTGGCTCACGAGTGGAGAACTCGGGCCGCGCGGGCAGGCGGGAGTGGGGTTGTTTTTTGTTTTTTTAGACCGTGTAAAACGCCCTCATACATTTTTCATTAAAATATAGATACCAAAATAAACATGGGTTTATATGTGTGTTCATACCACTAATTGCGATTTTTATCCGCGCGGCTTTTATTCGCGCGGATTTTTGTCCGCGACCTGAATCATACTAAATGCGGATAAAATTCCGCGCGATTTTTGTCTCTTATACCTGTCTTATACCTGAATATTCGCGGTAATTTCATCCGCACCGCGGTGCGGTGGGTTTTGTGGTAAAACATCAGAGGCCTTATATATTGCATTTAATCCGCAGGGTGCGGTGGGTTCTGTGGTAAAACATCAGAGTCCTTATTGCGAGTTTTTATAAACGCTCAATTGCGTTAACGTAAACGTCAATTTGTATTGAAACTGGATAATCGCTGTCTGGTGACAGTAAGGAGAAACCTCTTTTTTGTATACATATTGACATAAGAGATCGTTTACGTTATCACGAGTACCTAAGTTAAAAAACTCGGAATAAGCACACAGATCAAATAAGTCAAGATGGTACGTTGCGAACAACAAGGTGACGCCGGTTGTAACTCTAACTACGCCTTGCTTTATGCATACACAATTACACGCATACAAGTACATCGAAACTACGCCATCGCTTGTCAGTGGATCTCTCAGATCAAATAAAATCTCAACTGACAAGCTAAGGCGTAGATAATAAGGTATATCACGGCGAAGCCAAATGAGGCATTGCATTGTACCCTTGGCAAGAGCAAGAGAAGCTAGCTCGAACATTTTGACACCTGTAATAGATTACCAGATTTATGCAGAAAAGCTTCAGAATCAAGAGAATTTAAAAAGCATTGCATGAAAAT
The DNA here is from genome assembly GCA_949775005.1 of Orthosia gothica. NCBI lineage: Eukaryota > Metazoa > Arthropoda > Insecta > Lepidoptera > Noctuidae > Orthosia > Orthosia gothica. The sequence goes on along the minus strand of OX459048.1, from coordinate 11,572,710 downwards.
TTAAAAATCTAGCCCTGGATATGATTTTTTGTACCATTCATACATACCTACAGATATAGATGTCGACTTCAGCATAAAAGTTGGTAGGTAAGAGGACTAAGGATGCAAAAGCGAGCGAAGCGGATAGGTTATATTTTCTTTATACGTTCATCTCTAAGAATATATCTTTATCTATATACCTATATCTGTATTGGTAGAAGTTATTGTTTCAAATCTTGATAAGCAAGGATGTAATAGTGAGCGAAGCGACCTCATAAATTGTTAGCACCCTGACTCGGGTAGGTGAGGTTTTCTTTTGACAGATAAATGACGAGGCAGCAGGCTAGAAGGGCCGATAGTCTTGTTGTTGCTTAACTCAAAAAATATTCCAGGCAGGCAGGTCTATGGTCCACTTGCCTTACGGGTGAATACGCTACTGTGACTGCGACTGAGGCTGACTGAGGTAGAACGCGGTAAATTGAACTATTGTAAAGAGTTATTGAGGCAAACTTGCAATGTAACAATTCATACGTGCTTTAGTATTATATGCTTGATTTGTAAAATTCGCGATTTTTTTCTGTGAATAAGAGGTGCTTGTAAAGGCAAGCACCCCGTCGGTCTTTACACCCCAGGCTCAAGGGCCTGCATATGTGACTTACGGCTTATGCTATGACAGCTGGAGCGCGCGGTCTACTATCATTCTATCATAAGTACCGTCGCAGTTATTTGCTCTATGGACTATAGTAGTAGCCCTTATAAAGAAAAATATAAAAAAAAAATTGAATTACAATGTACCTGTGTGAGTATCGAAAGAAAATACCAACTAATAGGTGAAGAAATCAAGCCAAGTTTTAAACTGGGCACAAAAAGAATTGATCCCGCATTTAAAAAGAATTGGGCTTATGTCAGCATGCCAGCTGATGGTGAATTGCCTAATACTTTGTGGACAACTGGGGCCCTACCATGAACTTATAGAGCAAGGCAGATACATCTGTCCCTTACGCACACTAAATATAATCTTGCTCTAAAAGCTCATGGTCCCCGTACCACGTACGGGATCTATTTTTAACCGACTTACCAAAAAGGAGGAGGTTCTATGTTCGACTTCTTGTATGTTTTTTTTTTTTTTTTTTTTTTTTTTTTTTTTTTTTTATGTATGTTCACCGATATCTCCGTCAATTGTGGACCGATTTTGAAACTTCTTTTTTTGTTTGAAAGAGTATGTTTCGAAATTGGTCCCATTTTAATTTGGTGAAGGTCTGATGAAGCACTTCGGAGATACACAACAGAACTCTTCAATAAATAACGGCAAAACTCTCGGGATTGCTGCAATCGCAAGTCTGTTTGTTGTTTATACCATTTCATAACATAACATCACGCCAGTACGCTCTAAAGGGGTACGCAGATCTCTCATTTCACCGGCTATGTTCAAGTTTCATGTTATTCGGTTAATCTATTCTGGAGTTATAGGGACCTTAATAAACAACTTGCTATTAGGTAGGTAAAACTAAAAAGGGAAAAATAAAAACTTTTTTTCAAAAAAATACTACCGACTTCCAAATGAAAAACTACAAAGTGAAAAATAACTTAACTTTTGGAAGTCGGTGTCCATATCGCAAAAAAATGGTTCCTACGAAAGACACCGACTTCCAAAAGTTAAGTTATTTTTCACTTTGTAGTTTTTCATTTGGAAGTCGGTAGTATTTTTTTGAAAAAAAGTTTTTATTTTTTTACTTTTTACTATCCCTCAACTCGCTGATAAGCAAAAGAAGTAGATTTTTCAGTTCATATGCTTTTATTTAACAAATATTAACGATATAATATCACGCCTGTATTCCCCGAAGGGGTAAGCAGAGATGCCTTTATAGCACAACAGAATTTCGCCAGTAATAACAATATCTAGAAAATTACTGTACATTTTGAAGATAGGGCATTGCACAATCTGTCACATAGTCTTCATCGATACAGGACTGCGACGCGTCATCGTAGGAAAGACCACGTTCGCAGCTCAGGAGACGAGGATGCCCCAGTTGACAGGCCACGTACAGTTTACATTGTCCACCGTACCTAGGGAAACAATAAAAAGATTAGTTATAAATTGCAATAAATTGACCTGACGTAAAACAAAAAAGAGGGTAAATTATTTTGATACAGACTTGTATTTGTAGATGATATCAGAAATGTGGCCATTCTCGTCTTGAGGAGGTTCTGGGCAAGTAAAGTCCTTGAACACTGAAAATAAAGAAAGTGAAATGATTAGTTTTGCTTCTGAATTTAAATCAAGTTACTTAAATACATAAACTTTAAAAAAAAGTTAAAAGTTTAAATCAAGTTGTTGACAAAAGTTGGTGGATTGTTTTCAACTTACCATTTGGGTTACACTGTGGTACATTAGCGGGCCAGTCACAGCTGCTTGTTTGCGGGTTGAAAGCCAGACCCATAGGGCAGTCCATTACAGTGGCTAAACCTTCCTGGCACATTATGAATTTGCTGCAGTCGCCATCATACATCGAGTAGAATCCGTATTGATTCGGGCACGTACCCGTAGGCTTCGGACTCTCTAAAAAAATAAAAATATATGTTGACATGAGAAACGTCAATAGAAAGTCAAAGAGAAGAACCCTAAACCAAAGAAAGGTTAGGGCTAAGGTCAAAGGTTGAGTCGGTTAGAGAAATAATATTTATACGTACGTTCTTGGTCACCGGCCACACATTTTACTTCTGAGGGATAAGCACATGGATATTCGTAGTTTTTGGCAGCAGGATTGAAGTGGAGACCATCTGGGCAGGCATATTTCATTGCTTGGGCTTGCTGCAAAGAAAAATAGCATATAATAACAAAAATTTGCATCATGATTTTTTGAGTTAGTAGATCAGAATTCAGAGCAAGCAGTGATATGTGATCAAATAAATTGTATTAATCGTACCTTGCATTCAATATAGGTGTCACATTCATGTTCAACGGAGTAATATCCATTGCCTTCTTTACACTGGAAGTCGAACTTGAACTGTCCGGGTGATTGAGTCACCGGTGGATTTGGCTGTCTGCTGACCACAGGACCGTATGTCTGTTTAGTGAACACAGTGGGCGCCTGAGTAACTACCACCGGGTATATGTGTTCGGTCACCACAGTGGGCGCCTGAGTAGCTACCGTCCGAGATGGTGTAGGATAATAATATGAGGGAGTTTGTGTAGGCTGTGTTACAGTTGGATATTCAATCGTAGGTGGCAGAGTGTGGCGGCCAAAAGCAGGTTCCCGAATTGGTTCGCGTTTAGGAAGAAGAGGCGGTAAAGCCACTGGCTTCTCAAATTGGGGTACGATGACACGAGGAGTATTGACTGGATTCGGTTGTGGTTCTGGCAATGACACATCGTCTCGTTGGGGAAGAATTGCTGGTTCTTGGGCCTGACCAATTGCCTGAACGGGTTCGGTAACAAGTTGCGCGATGGGTTCTGGTACTGGTTCCGCGATGGGCTTAGGTGGCGGGGTGGGTAAGGGTTGTGCGATAGGCTCTGGTAAGGGGGCGGGTACGGGTTCCACGACGGGCTCGGATATCGGTGCGGGTATGGGTTGTGCGATGGGCTCTGGTTGCGAAACGGGTTCAGTTTGCGTGATGGTCTCAGGTTGCACCATGGGCTCTGGGACAGGTGCTGGCTGCGGAATAGGTTCAGGTTCCACAGACGGCTGAATTTGTTCTGGTTCAAGAGATTGAGCGGGCTCTGGTTGTTCCACTGCAGGTTCAGGCTGAATCACTTCGACAGGAGGTGCAGCTGTTGCAGGAGATTGAGGAGGGGCGACAACTTCGGGACCTGGCCAGATTGGCCGTGTGGGCAGCAGTGGTCTGTAGGCGGGGTAGTAGATTGGCCGTGGCGGGAGAACTGGAGCATATGCTGGAATTGCTGGCTCGGGTAGCGAGGCGGATATGGGTTCCGCGATAGGTTCTGGTAGTGGGACGGGTACGGGTTGCGCGCTGGGCTCAGGTAGCGGGGCAGGTATGGGTTGCGCGATCGGCTCAGGTAGCGGGGCAGGTATGGGTTGCGCGATGGGCTCTGAGATAGGCGTTATCTGCGGAATAGGCTCAGGTGCCACAGACGGCTGAATTGGTTCTGGTGCAAGAGGTTGAGCGGGCTCTGGCTGTTCCACTGCAGGTTCAGGCTGGATCACTTCTACAGGAGGTGCAACTGTTGCAGGAGGTTGAGGAGGGGCGACAACTTCGGGACCTGGCCAGATTGGCCGTGGGGGCAGCAGTGGTCTGTAGGCAGGGGAGTAGATTGGCCGTGGCGGGAGATCTGGAGCATATGCTGGAATTGCTGGCTCGGGTAGCGGGGCGGATATGGGTTGCGCGATAGGTTCTGGTAGTGGGACGGGTACGGGTTGCGCGATGGGCTCAGGTAGCGGGGCAGGTATGGGTTGCGCGATCGGCTCAGGTAGCGGGGCAGGTAAGGGTTGCGCGATGGGCTCTGAGATAGGCGTTATCTGCGGAATAGGCTCAGGTGCCACAGACGGCTGAATTGGTTCTGGTGCAAGAGGTTGAGCGGGCTCTGGCTGTTCCACTGCAGGTTCAGGATAGATCACTTCTGCAGGAAGTGCAGCTGTTGCAGGAAGACCTGGCCAGATTGGCCGTGGGGGCAGCAGTGGTCTGTAGGCAGGGGAGTAGATTGGCCGTGGCGGGAGAACTGGAGCATATGCTGGAATTGCTGGCTCGGGTAGCGGGATGGATATGGGTTGCGCGATAGGTTCTGGTAGTGGGGCGGGTACGGGTTGCGCGATGGGCTCAGGTAGCGGGGCAGGTATGGGTTGCGCGATCGGCTCAGGTAGCGGGGCAGGCATGGGTTCCACAGACGGCTGAATTGGTTCTGGTGCAAGAGGTTGAGCGGGCTCAAACTGTTCCACTGTAGGCTCGGACTGGATCACTTCTACAGGAAGTGCAGATGTTACAGGAGGTTGAGGAGGGGCGACAACTGCGGGCGCTAGCCATATCGGCCGCGGGGGTAGCAGTGGTCTGTAGGCGGGGGCGTAGACTGGCCGTGGTGGGAGAACTGGAGCAAATGCTGGAGTTGCTGGCTCGGGTAGCGGGATGGGCGCGGGTTGCGCTATAGTTTCTGGTAGCGGGGCGGGTAAGGGTTGCGCGATCGGCTCTGGTAGAGGAGCAGGTATGGGTTGTGCGATGGGCTCTGAGATAGGCGTTATCTGCGGCATAGGCTCAGGTTCCACTGATGGCTGAATTGGTTCTGGTGCAAGTGGTTGAGTGGGCTCTGACTGTTCCACTGCAGGTTCAGGCTGGATCGCTTCTACAGGAGGTGCAGCTGTTGCAGGCGGTTGAGGTGGAGCGACAACTGCGGCTGCTGGCCAGATCGGCCGCGGGGGAAGCAGTGGTCTGTAGGCGGGGGAGTAGATTGGCCGCGGCGGGAGAACTGGAGCATATGCTGGACCTGCTGGTGCCGGCAGTGACGCGGGGGCTTGAGGACCATCGAGGACAGGCACGGGCAATACCGGGGCAGCAGTCACAGGACCAGGCACTGGCATCCGTCTCTCCGGCAATACTAACGGACTTGGTCCATAAATCGGTTGTGGTTTCTGATACCGCACGTTTGACGATCCATAGTACGAGTATCCTCCGTTCGTCTGACCAATAGTCACTGCAACATGAAAATAATTCACAAAAGCTTGTAAATAGAAGAATATTAAGCTTACCGAAACCATATACAGTAGCGAAAGGGACATTATAACTTACCAGCTACTACCAGTGGCAGTATAAATAGTAATTCTCTCCGGAACATGTTTGTGTTCTTCAGAGATGCTCCTAATCTGACAGTGCGCACCTCACTGTAAACCGTGGCCTATTTTCATATCTTTTAAAGTAGAGCACACTAATGTCATCTTTATAAAACGATTAGAATCTAATGTCTTTTAAATATAGTTTATACTGATATTAAATTAACTATTAATGATGAAGTTTGTCGAAGTGATTAATGATGAAGTCTGTGGTCTATGCCATGTGGAATGTTATTCTGTTATGTGCAAAACCGTTATGATGGCCTTTTTTTAGTGGTTTAGGCGCTTTTATTATTACAGAAATAGTTAATTGATAAGTCTGCATTGTGGATAAAATATTGTTTTACAATCTATTCTACCATCTTCGACTGCTCCGTTACCTCGTTGGTCGGCTGGGTTTGATGCCTATTAACCCAAGTGCGAACTTCGGTTTTCCCCTGTCAGGATTTTTTTTAATAGCTTCCCGGTGTTTTAAAAAGCTAAAAGGATCTTCTTTAAATGGGTTTTATGAACTATGAAGCACCTGTTTAGCCGATACTAAAACCATAGGAGCGGTACGACGTAAAATTCTTCTGAGATATTGTTTAGTTTTGATATTCTTTTGCAAAGCATATAGAACTGTAATGCCATATTGGATATATACTACCATTCGACATTGAGGTGCAGCGATGACCTTAAAATGTTAAAATGTACTATTTCGGACGAGAGCCTATGGATGCAGACATTTTACCACAAAATGGCCGAGGTTAATTCTCTAGATTATTCTCTAGAAACCTAGGAGGGTTATTTGCAACGAACGTTGACAAACTGCAGTTCTTTCCATCATATCCGTGGATAGGAAATGGCAACAGGTAAATCACTGCGTTGCCCAATTTCTCAACGGTCATGGTCCAGTTTAGTGTAATGTACTTTTTTAAATTATGTTTAAAAAAATTCGTCCACATCGATGTCAATAGAAAACGTGCCTAGAACGTTGGCAGCATTGCCCGTTAGATGGCAATGCTGATTCTCTGGCCGAAGAAAAGGCCAGCTCTCTGGTCACGTGAAGAGTCGACGAGCTTTGTGCTAATTTCTCGAAAACTCGATGCGCACTCGGACCCCATGGACCTAATGTTTCAACCCCAAACGGCTCAAACATATAACTTCAAATAAGGTTATTATTTTTGCGTTGTTTGAGGTTTTCTGCACCGGTAGCAGCGGCCCCAGCACAGTCCGCCGTGCTAAGAAGGTGGGATGGCGCAAGGGTGTCGACACATATTGCATTCCACACCAAAGGTCTAGCCACCTTCCAAAGCATTATGGTCATCCCTTGCTGGCAGACATGTAGCGATCCGGAAGGTGTTGTCTTTCCACATAGTACCTATGTTGAGTGACGGTAGTGCCTGTAGCCAGAGGCCCGACTCCCACTCTCCCACAGCCAGCAGGCGGGCACGCTCAGCAGTATTGGTGGACGTATTTATAAGTTTATTCCCTACCAACCTGCAGAGCGCTTCATCCCACTGTCTCTTAAGAAGTTCTATTTAAATTAAATTAAAAAGAATAGCAACTTAAAAGTCTCTAAATTGTTACACAGGATAGATATTTTATACGGGGTAGTAGGAAAACGCCTTTAACCGCTGTAGCTACATACAGGGAACCATGTTTTGGAGACTGTCTCTAAATTTTAAGTATTTACTTACTGTCGCCAAAGTTTAAAATAAGCAGTTTTTAAAAAGCCATCCTGCATAGGTACACCGCTTACGCTGTTCTTTTCTGATCATTTTGTTGAAGTATCCAAGAGAGTTTGTATCGTTTCTCGAGAACTCAACTTGGCGCTTTTTGTCGGCATTGATGCTTAACTCCAGTGGGTGAGAACAGAGGGGAATATCCCAAAAAGAAAAATTCTCCTTGCAGTCAAAGGCTTTGTCCGGATACTGGTAATTAGCTCTCACACCCTGGCAGGCGCTTTACTTTGTGTAAATTATTTCAGCACCACTGCTCTAAAAACGGTGAAAGAAACATCGTGGGGAAACCGGCATGTCTTAGAAACATACACCAATCCGCACTGGGCCGGCTGGTGGATTAAGGCCTATTCCATCTCAAAGTTAGGAGGCCTGAATCCCAGCAGTAGGAACATTAAAAAGCTGATGATGATGATGGTGATGGCCCTATAAGGTAGGCAGGTGCATAGAACTTATCATCATTACGGGGCAGAAATACAAGAGCGATTTTGTGCATTTTTTATTACCTATGTAGTACGTAATCTTCGATGATAAATTTGGCTCAGGTAATTTTGAAACGACCAGAAACATAACGAAATAAACTATGTCCAATTTGAATTCATCAATATCAGAATGTCTCCAACAATGGTCATCAGCCCCCGTAGGTACCCTGACGTCTCAAAACTATCATAGTTCGACTGTAAAAAAGGTAAAGATGTACAAGTCATATACATCTGTCCCTTACGCACACTCAAGATAACCTTGCTCTAAGAGCTTATGGTCATCACCTGGGCATTTTCTCTATTACCTACCTTTTGCAACTTGAACTTTTATATGAGTGGAATCGTGTCATGAAGTTATCAAACAGACAAATCGTAGTCTATTGTATTAGTTATTTGTCTCTGCTATTGAAGAACTTTATTTTAACCGGCCTTTTTGATCCAGTGGTCGAAAACGCTACTGCTAAGTACGAGGTCCTTTTTTATCTTGGATAAATATTCATGCATACTGCGCTACCACGGGGCGATAGCGCAGTTATGTGGGACTCTAACCTACTAAAACTCACGGTGCCGCCTGTGCCGCTTATAGCGGGTACAAAGGCACGCGTTAGCACTCACGCCGCGGCCTCCTCTGGAGAGTACCTCCATCACTGGCGCACCAGAACACACTTTACACCGTGACAACCCCAGGGACCAAACCAGCACATGGGCGCCAGACGACCCCGTCGTGTATGGCACCATTTGTCCCCATGTGACGGGTCACTTTTCAGCCGCAGGGGATAGGGAGAGCGGCTAACGCTATTTATTTATTTTATTGTAATCGAAAAACAAACAGTATTAACAACTAACAAATTTAACATCAGATTTGCGAACTAGTAACCAATTACATGTTTTCGCATTTAATATACTATAAAGAGCAAGCCTGTTAGAGAAAAACAAAAGAATTACAATGATAGTACAATTATAGTACTTTAAACAATAATATACAATCACAATAATACCTCGTCTTCAGGTGCAATGAAAACAGTTATTGAACCAATTCGAACCAATGTTTAGTAAGTATTCGAATGAATACATGCGGCTTAGTAGTGAAAAATTCAGAAAAGTCAACCAATTTATGGAAACATTTAGCGCATCTTATGAAGAACGAATTCTGTCTGTAATTTGTGCAGCAGCGGGGGACGTTAAGAAAAAGAAAGGGTATTCTAGCAGATCTGGTAGATTCGCGGAAATTAAACTTAGAAAGAAGTTGCGGGGCGTCGATGAAAGAATGCGCTAACTTAATGAGTAAGGAGATATCTGATATACTTCTACTCTCCCTAAGTGGAATTAAATTGTACCTTATGCATCTCGACTCGTAATTATGATCGCGGGTTTTACACTTGTACTGCAGGTATCTTGTAAAGTTTCGCTGGACAGATACAAAACTTGAGATATAAACAGCATACATGGGATTCCAAACTTGCGGACTATATTCTAGTGAACTACGGACGAAGGAACAGTACAATATCTTAACTTTTTTGACATCCGTGAACTGGGAGCAAGATCTTTTTAAAAACCCCATAGCTTTGTTAGCTTTATTAACTAAGTGATCTTAGTGCTTCTCGTAGGTAAGTTTGGAGTCGTGTATCACACCTAAATCTCGTATGAAATCTACTCGTTTTAGATGGGCATTCTTTAGAGTGTATGTGTGGGATATGCTGTTGGTCTTGCGAGTGAACTAATTTTGTAACATTTAGATACATTGAGTTCCAGATTATTCAGCTGACAATAGTTTTCAAGCCTTTCGAGATCTTGTTGCAACGAGTCGCAATATTCGACATTGTTTATATGTTTGAAGATTTTCATGTCGTCTGCGTAAAGCAAAAATAATGAATTTTGAAAGCATGTGTGAATGTCATTTATAAAAATATTTAATAATAAAGGCCCAAGAAGCGATCCCTGGAGAACTCCTGAAGGGACTACATGCCGCCACTCCTCCTCCCCTGCGGTACCACCGCGTCCACCATCGGACCGTGGCGGCGCCGTGCAGGCCGTGGAGGATAGAGAGAGTGGCGCACCATAATACCGGCAATCCAGGGGGAGCAAGAGGTTGAGGTTTCGATTCCCTGGTCGGACAAATGTTGTTGGGTTTTACCATCTGAAATTTCTCAATAGCAGACCGTCTAGATTTGTTTCGGTTACATGGTACTTAAGAATAACTGGTGAAATATGAGCGTGCAATATAGGTCCCATCTGCCTAAGCCTGCCGGATATACAGGCGTGATATTATCTTTATAAACGACTTCCAAAAGGCACTGAAAAGGTATTTCTCAATTCGGCTGTTTTTTTATGTTTGTTACCTCAGAACTTTTTACTAGGTCAACCGATTTTGATGGTTCTTGTTTATTTGAAAGCAGGTGCTTCTATCATGTCGTCACATTTTAATTTGATCTGATGAAGAACTTCGGAGATATACAATAGAACTCTTCAATTACAATCTAATCTAAGGTACAATCTAATTTTACCAGTTGTGTTCAAGTTTCATTTTATTCGGGCAATCTATTCTGGCATAACTGGGGGGTGACCACAAGCTCTTAGAGTAAGGTTATTTTGAGATCGAGTAAGGGACAGATGTATCTGACTTGTATACATCTGTCACTTACTCGATCTCAAAATAACCTTACTCTAAGAGCTTGTGGTTACCCCCCTGTAGGCATAATAAATAGGTATTTCACAAACTTATAAGATTGTCACGAGAACAGGTTAACTGGGCATGCGATTTGTACGCATAGGTGGGATGTCCTCCATATACCGATGGCGTATTGCCCTACGTCTGGTAGTCCGATGATAATACGGGCTAGGTGAAATTAGACCGTTCAATAACATCGCACACTCCCCGAAATGTAGCCAATACAAAAACGACAAGTTATCAACTCGGCGACGATGTTTAAGGCTCTGGAGCTTTGACTTGACCAGTGCTCCATTGTCGATGAGCCTCTTGGCCCACCTTACGATCGACTCTATAGTGCATCAAGCTGGTATTTGGCAGATCCGTCCCAGAGATGAGAACAGTACTCCATGCATGATCGAACTTGCGCTTGCAAATACAAGTTGAAGTCTCCTTTAAGAACTAGTTTCGGTCTCTAGATAGGTATGTTTAGGGTCTTCTATAGGTCCTATTAGAAAATCGTTTTGGTAATTTACCGTACATACTATCATTAGTCAATTATGTTTCGATTAACTTAATTGTTGTTTAAATTATTTTAAAATTTGTTTCTAAATATAGTTTAATGAATAGTTTATAGCCCAGGCAATAAAGACATTTGCTGCGACAAAAATCCTAGCAACGTACTTTCACCGACATAATGTTTGTTATGGTCGTAATGATGTTGCCTGAAAACTCCGTAAAATCCTATAGGAGCAATAAAAGGGGACGTCTAAGGGCTCATAAAGTTCATATTTTTGCTTAATTCTCATAAAATCAAAATCAATAATTTTTATTTCACATAGGCCTACATCGGCACTTAAAAAACGTCGACAAAAGGTGCACGGTTCGGGTTGGCCGTTTCCTATGGAGAAGAACCGGCAAGAAACTCCATGGTTACTCTTTTAAATAATTGTTTGGTTTTACAATATTTCCATGTTACAGCATTACTTAGATGGGGGGACAACGCAGGCCCGACAATAAGTCGTAAGAAACTAAAAAAAAGATTATATAATAAATAAACAAAAGATTTAAAAAATGTTAAACGAGATAAAATGTTAACAAATGTTAACAATCTAGAAATCGATGGTCCTGCCTGGTGTGAACAGTGTAGCTGTTCACACATTTACAAAACAATCGGTAAAAGAATCTATACAAAGTTTAACAAGACTAAATTTAACATGTGTCACAAATGTTGTTATCAGTGCTGTAACTATTCTTAGTAAAGGGTTACAAAGATGATTGATAACCATTGTAAAAAGTCTTATTAAATGAAGAAAAATGAGATTGAGCATAGTTAGAGACAGACACATATTTGTGCCGTTTATGAGTTCCATGGTAAATCATAAACGGCACAAATATGTGGCTGTCTCTAGCTGCCGCATTCGCAGAAGGAGCTAAAGCCATTTTTTTTATCTTCAACGTAGTCCTTGATTTAATAATATGGTTTTTTAATAAGGACACGTTTGATGTGATTTTTGAACTTTCCATCGGTCAGTTCTCTGACTTTGGCAACTTGTTATAAAAGCATATACTGTTTATAAGAAAAGACTTGCTAGTTTTCGTTAATCTAATTTGGGTATTACAATTTCGTGTTTACTGCGTGTATTTAAATTATGGAAGCCGCTTCTAGTTTTGAAAAGCCCTCGATTTTTGCGGACATACAAAATACATTCCAAAATATAAAGTGAAGGTAGAGTCAGTATATCGATCTCTTTAAATTTTTCTCTGAGGGACTCGCGAGGACCCATTTTATAGATTGCGCGGATTGCCCTCTTTTTTAATATGAAAATTGAGTCAACGTCTGCTGCTGATCCCCACAGCAGAATGCCATAAGACATAATACTGTGGAAATAAGCATAGTATACTAACCTAGCCGTGGCTACATCGGTTAGCTGCCTTATTTTCCTTACTGCATATGCAGCTGAACTTAACCTACCCGAAAGAGTTCTAATGAGCGCGCCCCACTGCAGTTTTGAATCGATAGTAATCCCTAAGAATACAGTTTCAGCTATAACTTCAAGATTTTTGCCGTCAAGATTTAAATTTAGGTCAGGTTGTACATTTGGTAAAGAGTACTTTAGACATTTTGTTTTTTTCGAACCATTTTGATAGAATAATAAGAATTTCGTTGACATGTAAGACATCCGTATCTTTCCTATCTATTATAAAATTAGAGAAGTATCATCAGCAAATAGAATTATAGCCGATAATTTGGCCATCATAAAAGGGAGGTCATTAATGTAAACAAGGAAGAGGAAAGGGCCGAGAATTGAATCTTGCGGCACGCCCATCTTGACTAGAGACCCGGTGGACGTCGCCCCATCAACATTTACTATTTGCTGTCTGTTTGATATTTATGAAAACACAAGATCAGCAGCTCATCCTCGAATTCCGTAGTGGTGTAATTTACTGATCAGTGTGTTGTGGTCGACGCAGTCAAACGCTTTTGAGAGATCACAGAAAATGCCAATGGCATCCTGGGACTTCTTCTAAGATTCCAAAATGAGACTGATGAGTTTTACTCCCGCGCCCGTTGTCGACCTACCTTTCGTGAAACCAAAATGCTGACTATGCAGGATCCCATTTGAATTGAAGTGAGACAACATTTGGTCCAGCATGATTTTTTCATAGATTTTACTCAATGCTGGAAGCACGGATATAGATCTATAATTAGAGGGATCACTCTTACAGCCTGATTTGTAAATTGGTACTACTTTACTGTGTTTCATTAAATCAGGAAACGTGCCGCTGTCCAAACATTGATTGAATATGCCTGTTAGGACAGGAGCAATTGAGTCAATAATTTCTCCAAGAACCCTAACGGATACCCTCGATAAGTCTTCAGTATTTTTTATATTGAGACTTTTGAACGCGTTTTTAATTGTATCAATACATATTGGTTTAAATCTAAAGGTTGGTAAGTCTGTAGTAAAGTTTTACTTAAGAAGAGCTTCAACTAATTTAGATGAGGAGGAAAGAGACTTCGTAACCTCTAACGGAAAGTTGGTAAAAAAAAAAATTAATGTCTCAGCGACTTCTTGCTTAGCAGAAATGGTTTGATTAGTTATTTTCAAAGACATTCTGATCGTTCGTTCATTCTGATCGCGTAGTTGTGTCTTTCCAGTTTCTCTATTAATTACTTGCCACACAGTTTTTATTTTATTATTAGAAACACCAATTTTGTTAATTATTATTTGAGATTTTGCTTGAGCGCAGACTCTTTTGAATATTTTGGAATAGTTTCTAAAAAAAGTGTGGAAAGTTTGATCGGAACTTAAAGATTTTTCGTAATATAAATTAAATAAGATATCTCGGCTTTTTCTTATGCCCACAGTGGCTCACTAAATTTTGGTTTGTAATTGTTGACTTTAACTGTTTTTCCAGGACACGTTTTATTGAATTTTTGGCAAACTGTAGAAAACAACGTGCCGAAATTTATATTGGGGTCTTTTGAATCAAAACTGGCGTTACATAGGTTGCTTAAAACATTTTTTTTTTCTTTTTTGTAAGAGGTCTTAATCGAATTGACTTATCTAGGTTATTTTTTTTATCTGACTCAAAATATACTAGTTGACCAGTATGGTCTGACCTAACGCCACTATTATAATTAAAAACGAATTTTTTACTTCACAGTCTATGCACGAAGCTGAAGTTGCTGATATTCTTGTCGGTTCATTAAATAAATATTTTAAGTTAAATGATTTAAACAATGATATGAGCTTACATTTTTCAGGTGAATTTACTAATAGATCTATAGATATTTAAGTCACCACAAACAAAAACTAATTTATTATCTCTGAAAAGTTTACTTAATAATTCTTCCATTGTAATTAAAAACAATGACAAGTTGGATGCTGGTGGTCTGTAAACATACAAGATAGTATGCCTCTCGACCTCTGCACATGCTACCTCACATAAGCGATCAACAGAGTAAGCAGTGATATCCATCCTTTCCTTATATTTGAGATGACTATTACAAAGTATCAGGGTACCACCACCCACTGAGGATCTGTTGTACGCGCTGGCAACTAAAAAAATATTAACATTAAACAACATCCTATCTGGTTTTTTTTTAACCAAGTTTCACAAAAATATAAGATATCCATATGGTATTTATCTACTAATAATTCCACAGATATCCATGTGGTATTTATCTACTAACAATTCCACGTCTAGACTTTTGCCGGAGAAGCGATTTATATTTTGATGATATAGCAAAATCACTAACAAAATTGTTGGTGTCAAAAAACAATAAACGGTCAAGATAAAATATGCATCAAGTTATTTAAACTAGAAATATATTCATTTTCCTGACGAGTAACTTGTCAGAATAGGGCAATGCACAAAATATTAATTTGCCTAATCTTAACTTAAGTAGTGTGTCAATACTTGTACCATTAACTAAGTCCCTTTTTATTACACTAAGGCTATTTCCAAAAAGAAGTACTACAGTATTTTGCTCATTCAATTGTGTCTTTTGAATTTTATGAATAAGCTCATTAAAATGCAGTTTATGATAACAATGGTTCACTATTGTATGTTTAGAACGGTTATTTAACAAAGATCCAAAACCTGTTCCTAATCTATCAGAATATACTAAGACATAAAGTTTTGATCTTACTGCAATTTGTGCTCAGAATAAGTTTATTCCTTGTTTAATTGTGCACAAAAAAGTACTGCACAAGATTCACTAATTGTCATTAGTTTTCAAGATATGAGCCAAAATAATTTATGTTTTTGTGTCTGTTTGTACTAAATCTGTGCGTATGGTAATTTAGGCTAGTCAAATTATGTTTTTATGCTCACGAGAGCCGTTTTACATTCAACAAGTTGATAATTATCTAATGAAGATGACATTATTTTGGTATATAAAGTTGTTGGAACGGCGATAGGTCACCATTCATAAGTTCTTCACCATCAGGAAAACAACTTGAAGAAGCAAAATGTTGTCCTACCTGAGTTTCACCTTGGTGATCGTAGCTGCCTGTAAGTATCATACAATGATTATCTGATTAACATCAACTGTTTGAGTTTCATTTGTTTCTATTAAAACTGTAATTTTGTATGGAATTATGGTAATGAAACAATCATACCTGCATTGATAGAGTTGACTACAGTTTAACCCTTTCAGACCTGACTTTTTTATTTTCACGTACGGATTTAAGAAAATTTTCAGTGTTATTATAGGCATTGAGAACTAGGAAAAAAATTATCAAAAAAATCCTGGGGGTCCAGCCTTTGAGAAAAACTTGTTTTTCTTTATGTGCACAAATGTGGTCATCCGGCGGTAATTATAATTACGATTCATATTTAGGGGATTTTTCTAGAGTAATATACACTGTTATTATGCTCTATTTTTATAAGAAATAAGCAGTAAAGTAAATAAAAATTAAATTGGATCTTCCTTTAGCACTGTTATTTTATAAATCTAAGTTTAAAAATTTTGGAAAATAATAATTACTAGAAATAGTAAAGCCTCCTGGTCTTCGAGGAATAATTACGGGTGGTGTCAGGCTACTACCACTTGGACGGCCTATTTTAGCGACTCCAATCTGTTTATTTCGCAAAGAGTCGTTTGTTTATCGGGACTCCGCGTAATTTGTTGTCAGTTTGGTATTACCGGATAGCCTGAACAACTGCAAGATCTGATGCATGGAATATCATGCGTAGAGGCCAGTTTTTTGATTTTATGAGTGTCCTGTAATAGCTCATGAGTTGATCAAGCAAGTCACATCCTCCCATCATATGATTGTGCTTCTTTTTTATTTCTGGTCATTCAACTTCAACAAATCGCCTCTCCTTTTTACACCATCTTCTACTAAATCCTTTTCCCAAGTACCAATAAAATTGGAAGCTAGGTGGGTAATTTTGGTATCCAACCACTTGACTACTGTACCATCGCCATTACGACTAATTATTTCTTGTGCAAAACCCCTCGGTTTCTTGTTGGTTGGCTGGAGCTTCAATTTTGGGGTCAATAGCTATTTGGTGTACACCAGTCTGATGGGTTAGTGTCTTCCAGTTCTGTGTTACCTACTCCCATAGATTTAGATTTTTTTTGGTTACTCCACCTAATTCTCGCCTTTGATGTCAGTTACCCAAAAATATCTTCATTTGGAGAAGCTACACCTGGTTGACTCTCAAATACTCCATCAGAATTGTCAGGAACTTTGTGTATAGGAGCTGGTGGGACAAACAAGGGAAGGGAAGATTTTGGCTAACTGCATCTGCACGGAATCAAACAGACCGCGATACTCGAGCAAAACTACCTTCATTCCCATAGTCATCATCAGAAGATAACTCCAAGTCTGAGAGATTTCCATCACGTAGAAGATCCAAGGCATTTCGTCTAAACATTATCGTTGAAGACTTATTCTGAAAAATATGTTAGATAATGTTTGCCTCGTATAAATATCTTGCGAAAACAACGTAAAATTGTAATCATAAAAATAAACATATTTCTTTTCAAAGATCGTTACACTATTGGAATCAAAGACCTTATACGTATTTCATACTACTAGACTGTGTACCAAAAATTTTTGTATAGCTAAAATGAAATCTATTATCATGCGTCTAGGTTAGCTATTCCCTTATAAGCGGTAGCTAACCAAAAGCGGTCCTGAGCGAGACGGTGCCCGCTGGTAGTGTGTCCTTGTCTGACATCTTGCCAGCTCAACTAATCATTGGGTTTGGTAGAAATGGTAGAAAATTTTATATTTTCTTTTATAAGTAATACCAAAACGAACGAATAAAAAATATATTTAAATACGTTTCAAAGTCTATGAAACTTTGAAGCGTATTTAAATATTTTTACAGTTCCTTTAATTAATCAATTCATTGTATTTAAAAAATAATTCATTAATACTGAGTAAGAGTAGTACTTTTAAATGTTTGGGCCTGGTAATACTAAATGTAGGACCACCAGGTTTGTGGAGTTTTTGGCGGGTTTTGTTCGAGAAAATTCAGCGGCTGTTAATATTATTCGCAAATTGATTCCTAGTGGAATAAAATTGATGAAGTTAAGTTTCTCAACTATCTACGCAACTGGACAATATGTGAAATAATTGAGATCCTTTTGTGTATTTCAAAGCATCGTCTGAAGAGTGCAGGATCATCTCACGCCTCTCCTTCATGAGCTTGAGAGTAAGATCAAAGAGCTTTTTGTTCCTATCTATACGATGGGTCTTGAAGAACAAGACATATCCAGACTTGGGATTTGAGGGTTATCGAGTCCCCCCCCTCTCTTCGAACTTCAGATAACTCTATAATACTCCATCGTATACTGCTCAATTCCTCTTCGAGTTCGGTGATCTTATCGTCGGTCCGGAGTCCGGAGTGTGCGTGTGTTGTACGTTGCCAGGTCCTGTCGTCGGTATTTGTTGGGGTAGCCGGATCTCGTCCGGGATTCTTTGCACCCCTTGCCATACCTTAACCTAGATCGCTACCGTAGTCGAGGGTAGGCAGGCTGCCGGGCACTAGGGGCTATGTTTTATTTGTGCTATTCATGGGGAGTGCTTTGCAGGCGGGTTGGCGATCCCAGTATGGTTGTTACAAATGCACGGAGAACGCTGCTGTCCATTCTCTGGTTTGTCCCTTAGTCGCCTCTTATGACACCAATGGAAAAACATGGGATGTTGAAATTCTTTAAGCCCGACACCATACGGTAAGTGATGTAGATGCCAAAAAATATACACACGTTTCTTTTTTTTCTTTGAATTTGGTAGGTTTAGGTAGCGTAGTTAGGTAGCATAATATATATAT
Source organism: Orthosia gothica (assembly GCA_949775005.1). Taxonomy (NCBI): domain Eukaryota; kingdom Metazoa; phylum Arthropoda; class Insecta; order Lepidoptera; family Noctuidae; genus Orthosia; species Orthosia gothica. Next base: position 11,554,304 of record OX459048.1, on the reverse strand, counting down.
ATATACATATATCGGGATACTTACACTATTGTTTTGTCCCTTGTTATGTTTGGTCATGGTCACCTCATTAGAAAGAGACACACTACCAACGGGAGCCCTCTCGCTCGGACCGTTTTTTGCGCCATAGTGCACAGTCTAGTAGTAAGAAGTATAAGGTCTTTGATTGGAATAGTACGCAGAAAAGACAATTGACACCTGATGGGCACATTTGAGTACAAATCGAAAAATCTAATATTATGGTATAAAAAAACAATAAATGACGCATAAAATACATCATACATAATCTTAGTAATATCACTTACTGATACATATTTATGTGCATGCAAATTTTTCGCAATATCTTTGAATTTAGGAATAAAAATAGCAGGTTACCTGACCGATTCGAAACTTGTACGATCACTGAATGAAACTTGACAAATATGTTGAAACACAATACTAGATGACGCTACTTGTAGTGTTTCTGTTGACTTTTTATGTGAACAAATGAGTACAACCGTTTTTCTGTACGAATGAACGAAAGTAATACTTTTATAGTTAATTATATTTTATGTCCTCAATTGTGGACGCCAGGTCTGAAAGGGTTAATACGTGAATATTTTGAGGAATATAAGTTATTTTGTCACAGCATGTTTCAAGTGCATTCTTAAGGAAACCTCTTTGAGCCACAATAAGTATTTGTAAGTTATCTAAAGTTATATTAAATCAATGGCAAAATGTAGGTCTGTTAAACGTAGTAATTACGACGGGAAGTCCAATAATGATCATGTATTTTTTCCATAAACAGGTAGCGCGCAGGTTCAGGTGGCCAGTGACCAGCCGGACCCTCGGAACGCAATCTGCACGACGAGAAATGGCTACTACAAGGTGGACTCAAACTGCGACACTTATGTAGAGTGCACTGTAAGTATCCCATTCAACTGTAACGTCACGATATATGGGTGTACTACACTCCTCTGCCTAGCCCTTCGAGGAATCACGAGTGCAGCCCACGAAGGAGTAAGAAAGAGAATCTGGACACTTCCATAAGAGAAATGAAGACCAGAAAAACTATCTCTGAGTTACGCTGATAGTCATTACTTTTCGTAAAAAATCTCAATTGCACCGAATCAAATGCCTGTGATAGGTCACTAAATCTAGACATGCGGCAGCGTGTCAAGCCAAGTTAAATTCTATTCTAATCTATTAAGTTAATAGAATTGAAAGCAACGAAGCTCTAATTTCAGTTATTGTTAAATCTTTGTATAAAATTGTATGGATAACGGAGTAACTTTGAGTGGACACAGTCCAATAGGCGTGCCACAGGGCTCAATTATAGGAACTTTATAGTTCCTAGTACAAACGAAGTGGTGTGAATATGTTATTCAAATTCGTTATTTACACAGGATTACATCGCTGAAGAATTATCTTGCCCCGATGGTCTCCACTACAACCCTGAAGCTAAATGGCCTGCCTACCCCTGCGGATACCCTATGGATGTGCCCTGCGTAGGCCGGGGTGCTGCCCGTAAGTTAAACAGGACATCATATTATGAATTCGCAGCCAATATAATTTAAAACTGATTGAATTGAGGAAAGCCATACAATCCTTCCTTATTACTATGGATAAAAGTGAGAATAATCGCATTGAAGTCGACATAAGAAATTCCAACGGGAAAAGAAACGGGACTTGCATGCATAAATGCAAGCATCAATAATGGTGGCAATGGTTCTATAAATCATATTAAAACTTTATATTTGCAGGCAAGCTGAAACTATATTGTCCATCATATTATCCAGGATGGATTGGAACGAGTTGACTTGCACGGGACTTAACAATAGTTTTTCCATCCCATTTCCCTGAACTATATGAGAAGACCTTATTTTACTTTAATCAATATTTCTTTCCAGAGCCAGCCCAGCCGACAGCTGAGTGCCCCCACCAGTACGGTTACTTTGCATCGCCTGTCGCAAGGGATGACAACTGTGGCCAGTACCGGATGTGCGTGGCTGGCAAGGCCATCGAGATGATCTGCTCCACTGGGCTGGCCTTCAACCCTGACACCGGCCGGTGTGACTGGCCTGACCTAGTCGCTTCTTGCAATGCTGCCAGTATGTATACTTTACACATTATAGCTTATAAGGATATAGAAGGATTTAGAAGTCTTTATCATCCCGTGCAAGTCAAAATGCGGGTTGGTGCAATGATCTGGGAACTATAAATTGTCCAACTTGTAATTTTTTTCAACTCCTGTCAAGAAGCAGTTTCTTCTATTGGGTCTAAATGCCTCTAGTTGGATAGATCTTATTATTGATGCTTCCCTTGCAACAATAAGAAGCCTTATCCTTAGCGATCTTAGCTCTTATTATTCTAATGCCTTTCAGAGTTCCTCGGATTTACTTGCCCAGCTCCCCCTACTGATGCCGATGGCAACCTTTTGGATATTATCATCAACTACAAGTAAGTTACCTTCATTGCTTTACTTATAACTTTACGAAAGTCTACAGAACTTTAAGCCATCTCTTGATCTGTCATATCATTTGCAACAAACATCACCTTCCACGACCCAACTTGGCCCTCTGCTTTCATTAACAGTGGTTTAGATTGGTTGGTGAATACTTACCGAATTTAAATTTAATACCAAGTATTTGTTATACTAAAAAGTATCTCTCTGACTTATCTAACGTTTCTCTTCCTCTATCCAGATACCAAGGCAACTGCTACTACTTCTTCTCGTGCGAGCTGGGCCGCGCCCGGCTGCTCTCGTGTGATGCTGGCCAGGCCTTCGACGCTGCCTCGGGCCGCTGCGTGGAAGCCGACTACGTCACCTGTGAAGTCGCCCCCGTGCCCCAAGCCCTACCGCAGTAGTAGTGTTACGTGGAAGCTTTAACTTATTTTTTAGTTAATAAATATTTTTAGTTCCTAATTTTTACTATTTATTTTTTTCAACAACTTTGTCCCACAATAGGTTTTTCTACTATATCGTAGGGGCATTTTTTTATTTATTCATTTAAAATTGTTTACACTATTACTTTCATACATTCTGCCAAACTGTAAAACAGTTTGTCAGCAGTTTCTCTCGTGTCACAATATATTACAAATTTCGTATTTACATAACAACTTAAATATTTATGCTAAGTAGGTAAACTAAATTAAACAATTGATTAAACAATTGTCTTAAAAAACTAAATAAAAAATTGATAAAAATTCCACCGGGTCAGACAATCCCACATTCCACACCCATGATCAATTTGCATTGTCCATGGTTGCAAAACGCGAGTCTTGTTACAAAGTGTGTCTATGGACAGAGTGACAGATAATGTTTTTTTAGAATTTTCTTAAGTTGGTATTTTGATTTAATACACGACACCAACTTTGAGGGTAGTTTATTCATCAACATCGGCGTTACGTACTTTCTCGTGCGTTTACCGTAATAGTTAGTGACCTTGGGAACAACAAGCAACTTTTGTTTAGATAAACGTGCTGGGTACATAGGCCTACGTTCCACTTTGTAAAATTCATTATTAAACTGTTCGGATAAAATGTTTAACTTTATTTTTTCATGAACTGGGAGCACCTTACAAATTATAAATAATTTTTCGTAATTTTTATTAAGTCTAGTTTTAGTTTTTTTGTCTACAAGTAGTTTTAGTAATCTAGTCTTCAAGCTTTTAATTTTATTTAAGTATGTAGGGAACGTAAGACCATATCCACCCAATCCGTAATCAACAATGGACTCCGCTAGAGCATAATATAATGTATAGAGTACCCTCCAGTTGACAACATATTTAAGGTTTTTTAATTTACCTAAAATGGAGCGTAACTTATTACAAACTCTATCAACATGCAGATTCCATGTAAATGTGCTATCTATGACTAATCCTATGTACTTATAAGAAGTAACTGTTTCTAAACATGCGCATTGACAGTGTTGCTTGTTGTTGTGAAGACATTCGTACGAATGACCTTTCACTTCTACCGTCAGATTCTTTTTATTTTTATGATAAGGCGAGTGGATGAGCATGCAATTAGTTTTGCTGATATTAATTATAATGCCATTATCATGTGCCTACTGAACTAAACTGTCAAAATCACTTTGCATTGTTTGCGGTATGAGCTGGGTATTATTATGGCTGTTAACCAGGCAAGTATCATCAGCATACATAAATGCCTTACACTTCTGCAATACATTAGACATGCTATTGACGTGCATTATGTATCCCAGTGGCCCGTATACTGAACCGGTCGGTACACCGAATTTGATGTCGCCCCGTACACTTTCGGTTCCACTAACACACACTCGGAGCGATCGGTTCTCCAAGTAATTGCCAAACCATGCATTCATGGGTCCTCTTATGCCACATTCACTCATAGCCTGCAACAAACCATCGTGGTCCAGTGTATCAAATGCTTTTTTGAAGTCTATAAATTTAACCATAACTATATTTTTTTCATCAAGACGATTATTGACTTCGTCTGTGATTTTTCCAATGCAGTAGCAGTACTTCCATTAAGCCTGAAACCGTGTTGGACATCATTTAAAATATTATTATTTTCAAAAAAAGTAGTAAACTGTTTAACTATAATTTTTTCAACTATTTTGTTTAATGTATTTAGAATTGCTAAAGGTCTATAATTGCTAAAGTCCCGATGAGATCCGTGTTTGTATATTGGCCCGACAATTGTTTTTTTAAGTTCCTCCGGATATTGAGATTTTTTAACACTAATATTAATAAAAATCCGTGTTTGTATATTGGCCCGACAATTGATTTTTTAAGTTCCTCCGGATATTGAGATTTTTTAACACTAATATTAATAAAATGAGCTATTACTGGACTTATTTGCTCATTAATTTGCTTAATATCTATGATTCTAATATCATCGACTTGTTGCAGTCTAATTTTTCTATAACAAAATATATGTATTTTTTAAATGTGTTCTTATTACATTTACAAAATATATTAGGGACTCATATGACTCCCTATATAAAGATATATTTTGTAAATGCAAGGTAGGCAAACAAGTTTGCCTTCTCCTCGGCGGAGTGGGCCAATGACCCGTCAGGTTTCAGCAGTGGTGGTAGCGGGGCGACAGAAGTTTGATTAGAACGAATTAGCCAGGGACCAAAAAGCTTTGCTACTCGCGGGGTATTAAGTAAGATTGTGCCCGATTCTGCTAATGTGGTCAAACCGTGCTCTTCGTATCTTATTTTTTTCCAGGACTTGGCAGCCGTGTTGAAGGCTCTCTTCTTCTGACTCACGTCATTTGCCTTGCGCATTCGAGCATCGACCTATGCCTGGTAGACCTTGTGTTTATAATCGATGGCGCGGGTACACTCAGCTCCAAACCATGGTCGGTTGACGTTAGACATTGCTACGTGAGAGAATGAAATATAGTACTCCATCCCCCGACGCAACACACCTATCAAAGCGTCAGTGCATGATGGATCGTCCGAAGAGAAGCAAGTGGGCTGCCAAGGATAGCATGCGAAGAAAGATCTTATCCAATCCCAATCTGCTGACTTGTACCGCCATAACCGCTGGGTGCCTCTTGGGCTGAGATCGGTCTGATGTCGCCCGCCATCCGACCGTGGCGACCCCGTGCAGGCCGCGGAGGATAGAGAGAGTGGTGCACCGTAATACCAGCAATCCGGGGAGGAGCACATATATGGCAGAGGGTTCTATTCCCGATTGGGTTTTACCATCTGAAATTTCTCAATAGCATCTAGATGAAGTGATGGCATCTAGATGTGTGCTTGGTTGATGGCAATAGGCTAGCAACCTATTACATGGTACTTAAGAGTAGCTATATACATACATATATATATACTCTTCTTAGCTAAATCTCTCACTAATCGGCCACGGCAATGCTATCCGCTGACGCACCCATAATATCGGTCACGAGAACAGGGAAACTTGGCATGCGGTGCAAAATAAAGTTAAGCATGAGGACAACCTTATCTCTTACATTTCCAAAAAGTTCCACAGTGACTAGCTAAATGAATAAATAATAATACATGTTTTCAAATCAATAAAAGCATCAATTGAATCATTTGAGGGTTACAATTAGCTAACAAAACAGATAGGCGTTGCACCCAGCATCCTTGCTAAGTTATAAAATAACTCGCATTAAATCAAAAATAAAAAATAAAACAAAATTCATTTATTTTCATAAATAAGGTACAGAAGGTTGGTAAAATGTACAAAATTGTTCTCTTACTCTGCCTTTAATTTCGGCGTTCAAATATAAAATAGAGTGACATATTTGAGTAAAAAATTGTTATTGATCATAATCATGCAGTCACTAAACAGATAAGCCCATTAAAATGTATTATTTAATTAAATAAATGTCAACGTAATATGAAAAAATAATAAAGATATGTGTCAATAATAATAATGCCAATAATGGGAGAGATTCACCACCAAATAATAATAATCAAACACAAAACAATAACAATCATAATTTAAAAAATAATAAAGATAATAATCACAAATGTCAATAATAATCATGTCAATAATGAGCGAAATTGCCCACACAAAAACCACTGACAAAATAATAACAAACATAATTTAAATAATAATAATACTAAAGATAACAATCATAAGTGTCAATAATAATCATGTCAATAATGGGCGAAATTCGCCACACAATAATAAAACCAGTGACAAAATAATAACAATCGTATTTTAAAATTACCGTGCAATTTACATAAACTTACAATTTATAATCCAAAAAGTCATGCATACTATAAAAGCATTGTTCAATTAGAAACCTCGTCAAATTATTTATAAATCTAGAAAATGGTAGCGTTTTTATTTTGTTATACAATTTTATGCACATAATGTAGCTGTTATTACATGTTGGTGTGAGATTCGTCCTCGGTTGAAATAACTTATTAGTATACAAACGTATAGATCGAGGGGCATAGTAGTTCGTCGCCAGCTGAAAAAGTCTCTTATGTTTGAAAACAAATATACAGGATTCTAATATACGGAAGAGTTAGTATTTTATATTTCCTAAAGAATGGACGACATGACTCTATTTTCTTCAACCCAAATATAGCTCTTAGACACTTTTTTTTGCATTACGAATGCTTGATCAATCTCCACTGAACGACCCCACAGGATAATACCATACCTTAGAGTGGAGGTTATATAGCCATGGAAAGCCTTTATTGCGGCACTTCTAGATACCTCGCAGCTAATACGCCTCAAAGGGTATATAAATTTATTTATTTTTGGCACAAATGTCATTTACATGATTTTTCCATAAGCAAAATTTATCTAAATTTATTCCAAAAAATTTAACAGAGTCAGTTTCTGCCAGGGCAACCCCTTTATAAGATATATTTAGGTCCAGCGGTTTTAATCGATAAGTGTGAAATTGCATAAATTTTGTTCTATTAATATTAACATTTAAATTATTAGTCTCTAGCCACTCTATAGTTCGTTGAATAGCAATATTTATTTCTTGTTCGTACGAACTTTTATCATGTCCTTTGATTATAATTGTAGTATCGTCGGCAAACAGTACACATGTATGATTTATAATTTCTGGGCAATCGTTTATGTAGAGTAAAAACATTGGCGGCCCCAAAATACTGCTCTGTGGCACGCCACATCTAATAAACATAAACGAAGATTGGAATGGTTCTAACGTTTTAGTTTGGTCATTATAATTCGTTACTTCCACTGATTGTATTCCGTCGGACATATATGATTCCATCCATTTATAAGCAGTTCCTCTGATTCCATATCTGGAAATCTTTTCCAATAATCGTTTATAAGAAACGTGATCAAACGCTTTACTCATATCCATGAATAAAACTGTAACCGGTATTTTCTTGTCAATATAGTCTGTTATTTCTTTTATTAATTGAAAGGCCGCCAAAGACGTACTTCTATTTTTACGAAACCCATTTGGTTCGTCCTTAATAAGGTCCTCATTATGGGCAGTGGAACAAGCCTACCACGAGGACCCAGCGCTATCAAATAAAATCTGGTTCAAATAAATGTATCGATTTGAGTAGGTAATTAAAAATGAAGATGAAACAATTTGATACTTTTCCAAATGCCTGGCCTGGCCGCTTTAAAAGCCATTACGAATGTTCATCCTTTGGCCTTCCCAATATTATTATACCTTTATTAAAAAAAACAAGGCTCTTTTACAGTTTTGGTCACTTAAAAGTTTGGACGGAGTCCTCATCCAAATTCCAAGAACTCTTTGTACTACTTTGTACTACTAAGTCACGTCCAGAGGTGTTAAGCATATTTAAGAATAAAGTAACTACTATTTTCCACGCAAATATCCTACAGGTTTATTCGTAAAACACTACACAAAATTCAATATTACCCGATAAAAAAGTTCGAAACGCGGATAGTAAAAGTTGTTTATAATCGTGAGCCCCAGAAAGATTGTAAGACTTTTTAGTGTTTTAGAAATAACTCTATATACTCGTAGGTACGTATATTTTTAAATTATGTTTTTTTAAAGTCGCGCTTGACCACTATCTCACCTGATGATTTGGTTGACGGTGAAGCACGCTTGCCTAGAAATAACCTTTTCAATCTTGACTTAAAGACCCCTAGATTAAACTTAGCTGCAGGTCCGCCGCTAGCTATTGGAACGCCCGTGTGCAATGCCGATTATACCACCCCTATTTATCTACGACTACCCACGCTGAGCTTGTCAGAAAGGCTGTTTTTTGTTGTCTCATAAGGGTTTGATAAAAGAAAAGAATAATGAAGAAAAATATTTATTTTTGTTTACTTAAGTGTAAAACCGTATAAATTGTTATCTACAGAAATCGAACTTTTCTCACTTATAAATTAGCGAAATCTGCTATTTTCTTGTATCCAAGCTGTCTAAAACTTCATGTTCAATTGAAACTATAGCTAAATTACTTAACCTTTGTTGGAGCATTGTTGATCTTAAATAGTTTTAGATAATTTTAACTTTGAAAAGGTCCTTCACCATATGCAACTGAAACCGGCAATGTAATTAAATTCTAAGCGCTATTGCTGTGTTCGGAAAAGTTGAAATCAAGTCAATAGTAAAAAGATATGGCAATAGGGTTTGTGGTGGAAAAATGCAACTTTAAAACAATGAGTTCATTGAACAAATCAATACCGTCAATGTCTGTTTCGCTACTCGAACATCTTTAAGCTTCAGATGTAAATCTTTACAATGTTGTACAATAAGTAATTGTTGAAAAAGTCAAATACGTCGGTAAATGTTTTTAACTCCTCGAAGAAGTTAATGTCTGATCTAGAATTCTAAAAAGAAACTCTACTTTGTATTTGATTTTGGGTTCTAGTAAAACTTCATCACTATGTGATCTATGTTTTCTTCTTGGACGAATTGTATTTATTGGTGGGAAATGTGCTTCTACGTTGAGTTCATGAGCCACATGAGACCAAGCTTCTTCTAATACTATTTCAAAGTGTTCATCCGCGCGATATTTTGTGAAGTTATCAATCAACTTATTTAACAAATCTATGCAGATTTGATTATTCATTGTGGGATTCTACATCATTTTTTGGCGCAGTGGTTGAGCGTTTGACTGCTGCGCTGCGGTCGCGGGTTCGTTTCCCGCACGGAACAAATATTTGTATGAACTACAGATAGTTGTTTCTCTGGGTGTAGTGTATGTGAGTTTATATGTTTGTAAACGCACCCACGATACAGGAAGAAATTCCTAGTGTGAAGCAAAGTTATTATAAAAAGAAAAATTGCTCAGAGCATTAATTTCGTTTAAAATATTAAACCAAATTACGACCGAGCAAATAAATCTGTAATTTTGAATATTCAAAGCAAGCGAATGAGTTTTGTGAGATGTAGTACAATACAATCCCTTTCCGACGAATTTTCAGATAACTCCAGCAAACCATCAAATACTTTTTCGTGATGATACCGATGGTTTAACTGCATCGTTTCTGCTAGACAATCGCGTGGCTCTTAAAGCTTTTAATTTTAAATCCGGTAAATATTTGCAAATTCTTGACCACCTTTTTGTAGATGATGAAAAAAAAACGAATTCTTGAATTATATTAAAAGAAATTCACAGTTTCGTGCGTATATTTGCTGCATCATTGACTACCAAATTAAGACTAGCCGAGCATGGAACGTAAAATGCGCGATTATGATATCCAATTATATTTTTTGCAGCCCTTTTTGTTTTCTATGTATATTAGAACCATTATCATAACCTTGATCGCGTAAGTTTTGAATGTTGAGATTTAATTGTGAAAATACATCTATCAATCAACAAAATATAATAAACCTTTACCTATGGAGCTGGTGATCGGACGGAAACCAACGAAATTTTGGCATAGCGCAACATTTTTAGTTTCATTATTTAAAAGAACATACCTGAGTACCTACAACTGTAATTTGTTCTGTGTGACTAACGTCTGGTGTGCAATCTAATATGATGGAGAAATATTTTGATTCTCTGACTTTGTCCAATCTATAATATAAAAATGAATCGCAAAATGTGTTGGTAAGCGCATAACTCAACAACGCATGGACCAATTTGGCCAATTCTTTTTTTTAAATGGTCGTTGAAGTTCAAAGATGGTTTTTACGGGGAGAAAAATTCTAATAATTGCAGGAAAAAAAAAAAGGCCTTTTCTTTTTCCCATACAAAAGTTTTCTAACTAAAACGTAGAGTCAATTTGAGCTTTATTGCTATTGTATAAGCTATTTTTGCTTTGTGTGGGGTAGGGTAGTGTCGGGTAGGGTAGGGTATTGTAGTGTAGGGTAGTGTAGGGTAGTGTAGGGTAGTGTAGGGTAGTGTAGGGTAGTGTAGGGTAGTGTAGGGTAGTGTAGGGTAGTGTAGGGTAGTGTAGGGTAGTGTAGGGTAGTGTAGGGTAGTGTAGGGTAGTGTAGGGTAGTGTAGGGTAGTGTAGGGTAGTGTAGGGTAGTGTAGGGTAGTGTAGGGTAGTGTAGGGTAGTGTAGGGTAGTGTAGGGTAGTGTAGGGTAGTGTAGGGTAGTGTAGGGTAGTGTAGGGTAGTGTAGGGTAGTGTAGGGTAGTGTAGGGTAGTGTAGGGTAGTGTAGGGTAGTGTAGGGTAGTGTAGGGTAGTGTAGGGTAGTGTAGGGTAGTGTAGGGTAGTGTAGGGTAGTGTAGGGTAGTGTAGGGTAGTGTAGGGTAGTGTAGGGTAGTGTAGGGTAGTGAAGGTTAGTGTAGGGTAGTGTAGGGTAGTGTAGGGTAGTGTAGGGTAGTGTAGGGTAGTGTAGAGTAGTGTAGGGTAGTGTAGGGTAGTGTAGGGTAGTGTCGGGTAGGGTAGGGTAGGGTAGGGTAGGGTAGTGTAGTGTAGGGTAGGGTAGTGTAGCGTAGGGTAGGGTATTGTAGGGTAGGGTATTGTAGTGTAGGGTAGGGTAGGGTATTGTAGGGTAGGGTATTGTAGTGTAGGGTAGTGTAGGGTAGTGTAGGGTAGTGTAGCGTAGTGTAGGGTAGTGTAGGGTAGTGTAGGGTAGTGTAGGGTAGTGTAGGGTAGTGTAGGGTAGTGTAGGGTAGTGTAGGGTAGTGTAGGGTAGTGTAGGGTAGTGTAGGGTAGTGTAGGGTAGTGTAGGGTAGTGTAGGGTAGTGTAGGGTAGTGTAGGGTAGTGTAGGGTAGTGTAGGGTGGTGTAGGGTAGTGTAGGGTAGTGTAGGGTAGTGTAGGGTAGTGTAGGGTAGTGTAGGGTAGTGTAGGGTAGTGTAGGGTAGTGTAGGGTAGTGTAGGGTAGTGTAGGGTAGTGTAGGGTAGTGTAGGGTAGTGTAGGGTAGTGTAGGGTAGTGTAGGGTAGTGTAGGGTGGTGTAGGGTTGTGTAGAGTAGTGTAGGGTAGTGTAGGGTAGTGTAGCGTAGTGTAGGGTTGTGTAGGGTAGTGTAGGGTAGTGTAGGGTAGTGTAGGGTAGTGTAGGGAAGTGTAGGGTAGGGTAGTGTAGGGTAGGGTAGTGTAGGATAGGGTAGGGTAGTGTAGGGTAGGTAGTGTAAGGTAAGGTAGATAAATGTTTGGTATTTTTATGGCAAAACAAAGTTTGCCGGGTCAGCTAGTATATTATAATTTTTAATGGTCGTGCCGAGCAAATCAATGATTTCGTTCTGAATTTGATCTCCTAAATAATGAGTCATACGACTTGAATCAGATTTCGAGGATTGAATTCTGTGTAGATGTGCTGTGTAGATGTGCTATTTTTGCTTTGTGTGGGGTAGGGTAGTGTCGGGTAGGGTAGGGTAGGGTAGGGTAGGGTAGTGTAGTGTAGGGTAGGGTAGTGAAGGGTAGGGTAGTGAAGCGTAGGGTAGGGTAGTGTAGGGTAGGGTATTGTAGTGTAGGGTAGTGTAGGGTAGTGTAGGGTAGTGTAGGGTAGTGTAGGGTAGTGTAGGGTAGTGTAGGGTAGTGTAGGGTAGTGTAGGGTAGTGTAGGGTAGTGTAGGGTAGTGTAGGGTAGTGTAGGGTAGTGTAGGGTAGTGTAGGGTAGTGTAGAGCAGTGTAGGGTAGTGTAGGGTAGTGTATCGTAGTGTAGGGTAGTGTAGGGTAGTGTAGGGTAGTGTAGGGTAGTGTAGGGTAGTGTAGGGTAGTGTAGGGTAGTGTAGGGTTGTGTAGGGTAGTGTAGGGTAGTGTAGGGTAGTGTAGGGTAGTGTAGGGTAGTGTAGGGTAGTGTAGGGTAGTGTAGGGTAGTGTAGGGTAGTTTAGGGTAGTGTAGGGAAGTGTAGGGTAGGGTAGTGTAGGGTAGGGTAGTGTAGGATAGGGTAGGGTAGTGTAGGGTAGGGTAGGGAAGGTAGTGTAGGGTAGGGTAGTGTATGGTAGGGTAGCGTAGTATAGGGTAGGGTAGGTTAGTGTAGGGTTGTGTAGGGTAGTGTAGGGTAGTGTAGGGTAGGTAGTGTAAGGTAAGGTAGATAAATGTTTGGTATTTTTATGGCAAAACAAAGTTTGCCGGGTCAGCTAGTATATTATAATTTTTAATGGTCGTGCCGAGCAAATCAATGATTTCGTTCTGAATTTGATCTCCTAAATAATGAGTCATACGACTTGAATCAGATTTCGAGGATTGAATTCTGTGTAGATGTGCCCGCATGATTGAATCAAAGGAAGCTATAATTTCGATTGCTTTTAGAAAATTACCATATAGGATCCCTGGATTTTCCGCCCCCTGGAGGTGCAACCCGCGTGCGGTGCACGCTTTGCACGCCCGCTTACAGCGGGCCTGCTTAGCTGTGGGGAAAAAATGACTCTGGAAGGGAGTTCCACTCCTTAGCTGTGCACACAATGTATGTATTAGCAAAATGCTTTGTGCCTATGGGAAGGATGTCCACCGTGTACCGATGGCGCATGGCCGTACGTCTGGTAGTCCGATGATGAAACGGGCTAGGTGGAATTATATCGTTCAATTCCATCGCACACTCCCCGAAATGTAGGCAATAAAAAACCGGCAAGTTAGCAACTCGGTGATGATGGTCAAGGCTTTGGAGCTTTGACTTGCCCAGTGCCTCATTGCCGATGAGCCTCTTGGCCCGCTTTTCCATCACTCTAGTGCATCAAGCTGGTATTTGGCAGATCCGTTCCAGAGATGAGAACAGTACTCCATGCATTATCGAACTTGCGCTTGCGAATACAAGTTGAAGTCTCCTTTAAGAACTAGTTTCGGTTTCTAGATAGGTATGTTTAGGGTCTTCCATATGTCCTATTAGAAAATCATTTTGGTAATTTACCGTACATACTATCATTAGTCAATTATATTTCGATTAAATAAATTGTTGTTTAATTATTTTAAAATTTGTTTCTAAATATAGTTTAATTAGTTTAGCCCAGGCAATAAAGACATTTGCTGCGAAAAAAATCCTAGCTACGTATTTTCACCGGCATAATGCATATTATTATGGTCGAAGTGATTTTGCTTGAAAAGTCCATAAAAATCCCATAGGACCAAAAAAAGGGATGTCAAAGTGCCCAAAGTTTGGTTTTTTTGGTTAATTCTCATAAAGTTTTTATTTTACTGGAATTTGTGTTCAGAATAAGTTTATTCCTTGTTCAATTGTGCACAAAAAAGTACTGCACAAGATTCACTAATTGTCATTAATTTTCGAGATATGAGCCAAAATAATAGAACCATAGAATATACTTTATTGTACACCATAAAATTATAGACATTTACAAAAAAAAAACTTATAGAAATGGGTACAAAGGCGGTCTTATCGCTGACAGCGATATCTACCAGACAACCTTTGGATGGACTGAAAAAAGAAAACTTAGAATAAAAAGGGGGTAGTCGGTGTACTGCTATTAGAATAAAACATAAATATATACAAGATTATATTACTATAATAAATGCGTAAACCTATATACAAACATACATACATAGTATGACATGAAACTAATAGAAAGAGAGAGAAACAAAAAAGAAAAAGGGGTTAAATTGACAGAGAGGTTTTTGAGGTTTTTGTGTATGTTTGTACTAAATCTGTGCGTATGGTAATAAAGGCTAGTCAAATTAGGTTTTTATGCTCACGAGAGCCGTTTAGCATTCAACAAGTTGATAATTATCTAATTAAGACGACATTATTTTGGTATAAAAGTTGTTGGAACGGCGATAGGTCACCATTCATAACTTCTTCACCATCAGGAAAACAACTTGAAGAAGCAAAATGTTGTCTTACCTGAGTTTCACCTTGGTGATCGGAGCTGCCTGTAAGTAACATACAATGATTGTCTGATTATCTTCAACTGTTTGAGTTTCATTTGTTTCGATTAATACTGTAATTTTGTATAGAATTATGGTGATAAAGCAATCATACCTGCATTGATAGAGTTGACTACAGTTTAATACGTGATTATTTTGAGGAATTCAACGTTATTTTGTCACAACGTATTTCAAGTGCATTCCCAAGGAAGCCTCTTTGAGCCACAATAAGTATTTGAAAGTTATCTAAAGTTATATTGAATCAATGGACAAAATGTAGGTCTGTTCAATGTAGTAATTACGACGGGAAGTCAAATAATGATCATGTTTTTTTTCCAATATACAGGTAGCGCACAGGTTCAGGTGGGCAGTGACCAGCCGGACCCTCGGAACGCAATCTGTACGACAAGAAATGGCTACTACAAGGTGGACGCAAGCTGCGACACCTACGTAGAGTGCACTGTAAGTATCCCATTCAACTGTGACATCACGATATATGTACTCGTAGTGTACTACACTCCTCTGCCTAGCCCTTCGAGGAATCACGAGTGCAGCCCACGAAGGAGTAAGAGAGATAATCTGGACAGTTCCATAAGAGAAATTAATCCCAGAAAAACTATGTCTGTTGTTACGCTGATAGTCATTACTTTTCGTTAAAAATCTCAACTGCACCGAATCAAATGCCTTTGATAGATCGCTAAATCTAGACATGCGGCAGCGTGTCAAGCCAAGTTAAATGCTACTCGAATGTATTAAAGTTAACAGAATTGACAACATCGAAGCTCTGATTTTTAGTTTTTTTTTTTCTTTTTTCTTTAAAAAAAAGAACGTTGCCCAACACTAGGAATTTCTTCCTGTATCGTGGGTGCGTTTACAAACATATAAACTCACATACACAATATCCAGAGCCGGAACAACTATCTGTAGGTCATACAAATATTTGTTCCGTGCGGGAATCGAACCCGCGACACGCAGCGCAGCAGTCAATCGCTCAACCACTGCGCCAACCGTGCGCCCTTTATTATAGATATTGTTAAATCTTTGTATAAGATTGTATGGGTAACGGAGTAACTTTGAGTGGTAACAGTCAAATAGGCGTGCCACAGGGCTCAATTATAGGAACTTTATAGTTCCTAGTACAAACGAAGTGGTGTGAATATGTTATTCAAATTCGTTATTTACACAGGATTACATCGCTGAAGAATTATCTTGCCCCGATGGTCTCCACTACAACCCTGAAGCTAAATGGCCTGCCTACCCCTGCGGATACCCTATGGATGTGCCCTGCGTAGGCCGGGGTGCTGCCCGTAAGTTAAACAGGACATCATATTATGAATTCGCAGCCAATATAATTTAAAACTGATTGAATTGAGGAAAGCCATACAATCCTTCCTTATTACTATGGATAAAAGTGAGAATAATCGCATTGAAGTCGACATAAGAAATTCCAACGGGAAAAGAAACGGGACTTGCATGCATAAATGCAAGCATCAATAATGGTGGCAATGGTTCTATAAATCATATTAAAACTTTATATTTGCAGGCAAGCTGAAACTATATTGTCCATCATATTATCCAGGATGGATTGGAACGAGTTGACTTGCACGGGACTTAACAATAGTTTTTAGGGTTCCGTACCCAAAGGGTAAAAACGGGACCCTATTACTGAGACTCCGCGGTCCGTCTGTCTGTCTGTCTGTCTGTCACCAGGCTGTATCTCATGAACCGTGATTGCTAGACAGTTGAAATTTTCAGAGGTGATGTATATCTGTTGCCGCTACAACAACAAATACTAAAAACAAAATAAAATAAATATTTAAGGGGGGCTCCCATACAAAAAACGTTTTTTTTTTTGCCGTTTTTTACGATAATGGTACGGAACCCTACGTGCGCGAGTCCGACTCGCACTTGGCCGGTTTTCCATCCCATTTCCCTGAACTATATGAGAACACCTTAGTTTACATTAATCAATATTTCTTTCCAGAGCCAGCCCAGCCGACAGCTGAGTGCCCCCACCAGTACGGTTACTTTGCATCGCCTGTCGCAAGGGATGACAACTGTGGCCAGTACCGGATGTGCGTGGCTGGCAAGGCCATCGAGATGATCTGCTCCACTGGGCTGGCCTTCAACCCTGACACCGGCCGGTGTGACTGGCCTGACCTAGTCGCTTCTTGCAATGCTGCCAGTATGTATACTTTACACATTGTCATTATAGCTTATAAGGATATAGAAGGATTTAGAAGTCTTTATCATCCCGTGCAAGTCAAAATGCGGGTTGGTGCAATGATCTGGGAACTATAAATTGTCCAACTTGTCATTTTTGTTGAGAGTTTAATTTCAACTTCTGTCTTACAAGAATTTATTGGTTTTAATGCCTCTAGTTAGATTGATCTTATTATTGATGCTTCCCTTGCGACAATAAGAAACCTTATTAATCATTATTCTAATGCTTTGCAGAGTTCCTCGGATTTACTTGCCCAGCTCCCCCTACCGATGCCGAGGGCAACGTTTTAGATATCGTCATCAACTACAAGTAAGTTACCTTCATTGCTTAACTTATAACTTTAAGAAAGTCTACAGAACTTTAAGCTATCCCTTGAACAGTCATATCATTTGCAACAAACATCATCTTCCTCAAACCAACTTTGCACTCTGCTGGGCTCATGTCAATGTCATGCCAATTCCGTCTCGTCTTTGTCTTAATCTTCAATTCTACTTTCAGGGAAAACCTTTCCTTTAGTTAGCATTGGGTTAGATTGGTTGGTGAATTCTTAGCGAATTTAATACCAATCATTTGTCATAACAAAATGGTATCTCTCTGTATTCTCTGTGTCCTCTAACGTTTCTTTTCCGCTTTCCAGATACCAAGGCAACTGCTTCTACTTCTTCTCCTGCGAGCAGGGCCGCGCCCGGCTGCTCTCGTGTGATGCTGGCCTGGCCTTCGACGCTGCCTCAGGCCGCTGCATGGATGCCGACTACGTCACCTGTGAAGTCGCCCCCGTGCCCCAAGTCCTATCTCAGTAGAAGTGTTACGTGGAAGCTTTAACTTATTTTTTAGCTAATAAATCTTTTTAGTTCCTAATTTTTATTATTTATTTTTTTCAACAACGATGTCCCACAATAGGCATTTGTACTCGTATCGTAGGGGCATTTACAAATATGTATATATACAAAAACTGCCAAACCTGAATACAAATATTTACTCAGAAGTAGAAAATGTTAATGTAATGACAACCTATTTGTCATTTTATTGGCATGAATGCAAATTGAAAAGCAATGAGATATTTATTATAAGAACCACAAAGTACGTAAGCGGCGGCGCTCCGCAGACAGAGAGGCCACTACGAAGACTAAAGTGCGCGCAAGATAAGTCTGCGCGCGGCCAAAATCTGAACTAATCGTATGTCATTTATGTCAGGTGTCAAGAAAGTGTGTTATATGCCGTGTTTTTATTCGTTTCCGAAGTAAATAATCGCCATCATTATGCTTAAAGTAATTTAAAATTATGGCAGGGATGTTTTCTTGAAGTGAACAAGACAATAACGGGCCTACGGTACCGTTTTACAAAGATAGAGCACGCGTTGCTTATTTGACAGGTAACTTTTAGGGATACCACAATACAAAATTTGCCCTAAATTTTTGTACTACCGGTGCCCGACAGTATTGGTTTTTGGGTGGTTTATAAATATACCTGAGCCATTTAGCCTTTGCCTAAGTCATTAAGTCCGCCTCTGTACGTATGTGTGCATATAGTTTTAAATAAATAAATAAATACCAGTGGGACAGGACCGGCATCATGTAATATAATGCATCATTGTTATTTTGTTTTAGGCGTTTCTGAACGCACCGTTACCTAAATAACTCAGAGGGTTATGTGGCTGCAGCTTCTTCAAAAATTGTTGAAGAAGTAATTCAAAAAGAATTGAAATTAAAGGTATTAGCCAATGCAGGACCATTGTTAGACCAAATTTAACAGTAGGTACTACTAAGAATTCGATAATTTCATGAAGCTTTTTCCATCATTTTCTATGCAAGTAGAAAAAGTTAGTAATTAATTATGCTTAACTTAAATTAATTTAAGTTTCGAGTAATGAAAAATGACTATTGATTAAATGAAGGAAAATAGATCAGTTATGCTGGCAACATTAAGCACGCCACCCGTCGCGCGCAGTCTTATCGTGCGCGCACTCTACGAACAATGCGTAATTTTGAACACTCACATTGACATTGCGATTTTACAGGGAATTTTGGATAATAATGGACAGAGCTCAGTCGCGGCTGTCACGAGTGCTTTGTGCGAGCGTTTGACACGTCATTCATATCCATAAAGTACTGTAACGACGTTGCATTGGCTGGGTTACGTTTTTTTAATTGTTACAGACCGAATATACTTTAAATTAATCCTTTAAATTCGTTCTTTCATTAATTTTTAAGTTAAAAAGTTCATTAAATTTTTCAAGATGATATGTTAGAAATTCAATATCTAGGAAAATAATAAATTATTTTAAGTCTATAGACGAAATTTGAAAGGGTATGAAACTTGTCATAATAATACGGCTTGAGTCATCCAGCTCACAAATATGTTTTCTCCGACTGCACAGCATAATTTTCTTCTTGTTTAAGTACATCTTTTTAGTTCGTTTTCTGATTTTATTTACTTTTTTTCACATTAATATTTTTGTCGAGCTTTGTGCTTTTCACATTTTTATGTTTTTGGTGGGATCATTATAACAATAAATAAATATTCGTCGTATGTGGAGATGCTCTGTCTACCCTCTAAGGCATGTAAGCATGATATGATGTATGTTTAGACGAATCGATGTATTTATAGCAACAAATCGCGAAGTAATTACTTTGTAGAAAGTAACAAATTATTCTTCACCATCTTAATTAAATAAAAACCCAATTTGACTAGCCAAAATTATAATATACACAAATTTTGAAAAATATTATAGAATTTAAAAATGTTTTTGGCTTATATCTCGAAAACTTAATACCTAACCTATACCTAATAATGAGCATTAGTGAATCTTATGTAGGAATTTTTTGTCAAACTTGCCCTAGCATAAATTGCGGTAATATTAAAACTTTAAGAGAATTTACCAAAAAAAAAACAGCCACTGTAATGGAACCCTCTATTACAGTGCGTGTCGAGCTGTCGGACCACGCGCAGTAATAGGATTCCGTAGTTGCACAAAACAGCGGATTAAAAAGAGGGCTTTTTGTTGCTTCATGAACATATAAACGGTTTCGGCGGTTCACACATACATTTTATAAGTTGGTCACCTTAACACAAGCCGCTACAACCGTAAAGCGCATCCAGACTATCAGATTCCTATCTGATAGTCTAGCTGTGCTCAAAGCTTTAGAAAACAAACTAACTAACAACAAACTCATTTTGAGTGCCACCTCGCTCTGGAGAGTATATCGAAATCTAATCGAAACACCCTGCAGTGGATCAAGGTGCACAGTGGAGCCCTACATAATGATGCCGCAGGTGAACTTGCGAAGAGGGGCTCCGAGATGTTAGTGCTAGGCCCGTACTTACTGTGCCGTGGATTCGCCAAAGATCATTAGAACTACATAATAACTGATGGTCACGGGTAGGGTGACCATCTCTAAAATCTGCCAACCAGGTCAAGAAGCGTGAGAAGCCTGTATTTTGGAGCTTACAACCCGGATATTTGGATTCGAACAGAGGGTTTTTTTTCAAAGATTCTCAGTCAAATGAAATATTATTTATTTTATATTTACTTTTATTTATTTTCATACAATTTTAAATTAATTTAGATTTTAAAAGAAACAGAACAGAATCTTTCAGCGCGCCGTGCCAGCGGCGACGGCACGGCAACCGGTGCTGATTAATTGAAGACTTTAAATTAAAACCCGGATTACAAACAAAACTCCCGGATGCTCCCCGGACGCCTTCTAAACTAGTACAAATCCGGGAAAAACCGGGGCCAGATGGCAACAATAGTCACGGGCAACAGACTGTAGACAGTCAAAAATGGCTTTGCTATAAGTACACCCGCGTCTTACTAAAAAACTCCTCAGCCTGCATAATCAGTCTGAATCAACAGTGGCAGCCACCAGAAAAGCGCCGAGGCAATGAAGCTCGACGTAGTCCCGGAGAATGAATTTAATTGTCTTAGATCGCGCAACGACATTAATCAGAAAAGAATAATGGAGGAGTTGGAAACAATACAAATTTCCACTTCCCTCCATATGAAGCAGAAGACAGCGTTTTTTTTACCACTTTGTCGGCGTGATTAATATATATATATATATCCATGGCAAAATATAGCTTTCTAGTACTAAGTGTCTCTGAGCTAAGCTGTAGACAAACGGACATGGGTAAACTTTAGGGTTCCTAGTTGACTACGGAACCCTAAATACTGATTTTAAGGACCTTTGACAGTCAATCTATTTTTACGCACATGCGATTTTGATGAACTTTTTAGACAACATTACTACGAAAATACTTAACAAGAAATTAAATTTCGCAGATTGGCCTCCAAGTACAAATATTTTCCTATTATTATTTCTCACATTTCATTATGTTCGAAACTGTTTCATTACTTTAGTACTGTGGATAAAAACACAGTAGTGAGGTATAATTCATTATTGTTAAGTTGTTAAACTTCTCTAATTTTGTGTTTTAAGTATTAAAACTTTTTAACAAAAATATTAAATCGACTTTGACGATGATGATGAAAGACATACATAGACCTTATAGGTGATGTTCTTCAGAAAGGCCAAGTGCGCAGTACCCATAACCGGCGTGTGTGTATGACTAGATGTATGAATGTGTGTGAAGCAAAAGAAGTATGTAAGGATCGTAGCAGGTGGCGTTCTGTAGTTTCTGCCTACCCCCATGGGAAAAAGGCGTGAGTTTATGTATGTATGTATGTAAATCGACTTCCAAAACCAAACACAAAGCGATAAATAACTTTTTTTCGAAAGTCGGGGTACCTATTTTTTAATAGACTTCTAAAAAAGGAGGGGTTCTGAATTCGTAGGCATCTATTTTTTTATGTGTTCCCTGATTACAAAGACGCCTGACAGGTTTGGATTTTTTTCTTTTGTTTGAAAGGATATGGGGACTAGACTGCCCAGGTAGTCCCATGGTCATCAGGTCAGGCACTCTTCAAATTTTATAGGCATACACATAGCGATTTTGGTATTTTCCTCAACATGGCAAGCATCTGCATTCAGAAAGTGTCATTTGATGAAGTGGAACTGATGAAGAAGACCACATATGGCCACTGGAACTCCTTAATGCTAACTATGTCACGGGTATAAGATATCTCGAATAGTTAACCGACTATGATGAAGCAAATACTTATAAATAAATGGTACTGTTGAAAATGGTACCATCAACTGGTCTGATGATGGAGCTTCCATCTTAGGCACAGGAACTCCGAAATAAAACAATGTATCATAGTCGTGTTACGGCTTATTGGAATCCTCATGAGACGTACTTTGGCTATAAATGATTTTTATGTTAATTGCTACCTAACAAAACTAAAAACAGAGATAAATAAAACATTTTTTTGACAAAAAATCAAACTTACTTCCGAAACGAAACCAACTTCGGAAGAGATAGTTTTAAGTAGTAGTATGTTTGAAGTATGTTTGATTTTTTTGTC
The DNA here is from genome assembly GCA_949775005.1 of Orthosia gothica. Taxonomy (NCBI): domain Eukaryota; kingdom Metazoa; phylum Arthropoda; class Insecta; order Lepidoptera; family Noctuidae; genus Orthosia; species Orthosia gothica. The sequence goes on along the minus strand of OX459048.1, from coordinate 11,532,017 downwards.
AAAAGCTTTTTCTCCTATTAGTTCATAGTAGAAAAATACAAATAAATTTATTAGAATATAATTTAATTTCTTTTCATTTTGTATTTTTTTTATAGGCTTGCTCTTGACCACTAATCTCACGTAATGGTAAGTGATGATGTGGTCGAAAGTGTTAGCACGCTTGCCTTGAAGTTACCTATTTACTCTTGACTTAAAGACTCCTAGATTGTAGCATTCGGGAAACACAGACTCCGGCAGGGAATGCCACTCCTTAGCTGTACTTAAAATGAAAGTATTCCCTAAACGTTTGGTGCGTATGGGCACGGTATGGGTGGGATGACCACCATGTACCGATGGCGCATCGCCGTACGTCTTGTAGTCCGATGATGCAACGGGCTTGGCGGAATTAGATCATGCAATTCCATCGCACACTCCCCGAAATGCAACCGATAAAAAACCGACAAGCTAGCAACTCGGCGACGATGTTCAAAGATTTCTATTGTATATCTATACCTAATATTATAAATGAAGCTGTAGAGTTTGTTTGTTTGTTTAAACGCGTTAATCTCAAGAACTACGGTTGGAATTGAAGAATTGTTGTAAATTCTCATTGCTTTTCAATCGGCATTCATTATTGCCAATTATATGACAAATAGGTTGTCGTAATGATATTAATATTTTCTATTACTGAGTAAATATTTGTATTCAGGTTTGGCTGTTTCTGTTTATGTGAGTCCCTTATATATTTGAAAATGCCCCTACGATATAGGAGAAATGCCTAATGTCGATAAAAAAATATGAAAATATGAAGTAAAATAAATAGTACAAAATAGGAACCAAAAATATTTATTAATAAAAATAGTTAAAGCTTCCACGTAACACTACTATTGAGGTACGGCTTGGGCCAAGGGGGCGACTTCGCATTTGACGTATTCGTCATCCACGCAGCGGCCCGAGGCAGCGTCGAAGGCTAGGCCAGCATCACACGAGAGCAGCCGGGCGCGGCCCTGTTCGCAGGAGAAGAAGTAGTAGCAGTTGCCTTGGTATCTGGAAAGATTGAGATAAACGTTATAGAAGAAATTGAGAAATAGACACAGAGGAAACTTGATGGAATGATTAAATAGGTACTTGGTGTTGAATTCACTTACAAATCCAACTCACTGCTAATTTAATGAAAGGATGGCATGCAATGGGGATGAATGGCAAATGACATAAACGTTTGGATTGACACGATAAAACAATACCTTAGTTCAGCAGTAGATACAGTCGGGTTGTGGAAGATGGTGATAATTGTGACAAACGAAAAGAATGGTCATGGGATATTTTAAAGTTATGAGTAAAGCTAAGCAGGTAACTTACTTGTAGTTGATGATGATATCCAAAACGTTGCCCTCGGCATCGGTAGGGGGAGCTGGGCAACTGAATCCGAGGAACTCTGAAAGGTATTAGAATAATTATTAATAAGGTTTCTTTTTGTTGCAAAGCATCAATAATAAGGTCCATCTTACTAGCGGCATTTAGACCCAACACAACAGACTGCTTCTCATAAGACAGGAGTTGAAATTATACCGGCATCAAAAATGTAAAGTTGGACAATTTATAGTTCTTAGATCATTCACCAACCCGCCTTTTGAATTGTACGGGATGATAAAGAGTTCTAAATCAATATGAATCATTTTATGCAAGAATGTGTAAAGTATACATACTGGCAGCATTGCAAGAAGCGACTAGGTCAGGCCAGTCACACCGGCCGTTGTCAGGGTTGTAGGCCAGGCCAGTGGGGCAGATCATCTCGATGGCCTTACCGGCCACACACAACCGGTACTGGCCACAGTTGTCTTCGCTGGCAACAGGCGATGCGAAGTAACCGTACTGGTGGGGGCACTCGGCTGTGGGCTGGGCTGGCTCTGGAAAGAAATATTGATTGATGTAAGTTAGGTTATTGGCTAGTAGTTTTCTCATGTATATCAGGGAATGGGGATGGAAAAGTTTTGAGCCTCTAGCGAAAAACTGTTGTTTAGTCCCGTGCAAGTCAACTCGTTTCAATCCATCCTGAAGATAATATGATGGGCAATATAGTTTACTTTGTCTGCAAATATTAAGTTTCAATAAATTATTTATTTATGCAGGCAAGTGCATTTTTTTTCCGCTGAAGCTTCTTATATTGACTACATTCTTCTTGTATAGATTATTCTCACTTTCACCCATATTTATAAGGAAGGTTTGTATGGCTTTCTTCAATTTAATAAGTTGTTAATGGTTTTAAATTAGTTTGGCTATGAATTTATAATATAATGTCCTTGTTACTTACGGGCAACACCCCGGCCTACGCACGGCACATCCATGGGGTAACCGCAAGGGTATGCAGGCCACCTGGCTTCAGGGTTGTAGTGGAGACCATCGGGGCAAGATAATTGTTGAGCGACGAATTCCTGTGTAAATAAAGAATTTGAATACCAGATCCACCCACTTCATACTAGGAACTAAAAAGTACCAATAATTGAGCCTTGAGGCACCCCTATTACCTTTTCAAAATATTGTCTTTAGTTTTAGCTACAAATTGAAGGCTAATTGAAGGCCGAGCTTCGTGGTTGCTCACTTATTATGAGTGTTAGGCAGAATTTATTAGCGATCTATCACAGGCATTTGATCATGTGAATCAGAGATTACGACTTAGTAGAGATTTTTTAACGATCAGAAATAATTTATCAGCGTCAGCATAACTATAGTGTCGTATCAGCATAACTATAGTATGATATACGACGACATAGTGGTCATGGCTGAGACCATGGAGAGCCTCAATACAATGCTCGATGACCTCAGTAGAGCTTCCGGAAGAGTGGGTCTTAAAATGAACATGGACCAAACCAAGGTGATGTTGAATGCCCATGTTACACCCACTCCTATCAAGGTTGGAGACTCTACACTCGAAGTTGTGGAAGATTATGTCTACCTGGGACAAACGATCCAGTTGGGTAGGGCCAACTTCGAGAGAGAGATAAACCGTCGAATCCGACTCGGCTGGGCAGCGTTTGGGAAGTTGCGCGGTGTCTTCTCGTCCAACTTACCACAGTGTCTCAAGACAAAAGTCTATGACCAGTGTGTGTTGCCAGTGATGACATATGGCTCTGAGACGTGGTCGCTTACAATTGGCCTTATCAGAAAGCTTACAGTCACTCAAAGGGCAATGGAGAGGGCTATGCTCGGCATTTCCTTGCGTGATCGAATCAGAAATGTAGAGATCCGTAAGAGAACCAATGTTACCGACATAGCTCGAAGAATTGCCAAACTTAAGTGGCAGTGGGCAGGGCACATTGCTCGCAGAACGGATGGCCGATGGGGCAGAAAGGTTCTGGAGTGGCGACCGCGAACCGGAAGACGTTGCGTTGGAAGGCCTCCCACCAGGTGGACCGATGACCTCGTGAAGGTTGCGGGGATCCGCTGGTTGCGAGACGCACGGGACCGATCAATGTGGCGACGCTTGGGGGAGGCCTATGTCCAGCAGTGGACGTCTTTCGGCTGATATGATGATAACTATAGAAACCTTTTTTATTCTGGGATTTATACCACTTGTATGCCTTAAGTTTTATGCCTTTCTTTTGTGTATCAAAATTCTCTCTCCTAAATTATTCGTGGGCTACACTCAGGATTCCCCGAAAGTTTTGCAGAGGTGTAGTACACCCGCATTTCATTATGTTACAATTGAATGGGATACTTACAGTGCACTCTACGTAGGTGTCGCAGCTGGAGTCCACCTTGTAGTAGCCATTTCTTGTCTTGCAGATTGCGTTCCGAGGGTCAGGTTGGTTAGATGCCACCTGAACCTGCGCGCTACCTGTTTCGTGGAAAAACGTACATGTTTAATTGGTATCCCCGTCGTAATCACTTCGTTGATCCAACTTTTATATATTTCCATTGAATTATTAAAACTTCATAGTCAAATATTAATTGTGGTTCAATGAGGTTTTCTTTGGAATGCACTTGAAACAAGACAGGACAAAATAGCGTTGGACTCATTAAAACGAATATATATTAAACTAAGGTCAACCCTCTAGATTTTGCGTATGTAGCATTTAATTTTTTTGCCATAATCCCGAATAAAATCAGAGTTTTAGTAGTCACAAATGCAACTCAATCAGGTGAAGGTTATCAATTAGAAAATCATTGTATGTTACTTACAGGCAGCTACTATCACCAAGGCGAAACTCAAGTAAGAGAACATGTTGCTCGTTCAAGTTGTTTTCCTGATGAAGAGGAACTTCCGAATGGTGACCTATCACCTTTCCAACTACGTTTTATACTAAAATAATGCCATCTTCATTAGATATCTACCTAATTGACTTTCATTAATACTTAGTATATAATGATGCATTTCTGCGGTTAAATATAGCAATGGTGATTAAAAACACGTTTAAAGTTTAAGATATTTTAATGTAATATTACATTCAACATTACTTATTAATTGATACCATAGTTTTTGGTATCGGAACACTACGTCTTTAAGAATGACACAAGATGTATGTTCAATGTTAAAATAAAAGATGGTGACATGTGAATTATAAAAATAAAAAACATTTAGCTTAACAGTTATGCTTATGACAAATCTTATACTACATCCTTATATTGTTATTTGGGGCTCAATCGCCTGGTACAAAACGGAAACAGGTTGGAAGATACAAAATATTACAAATAAAAAATAAGTAAAAACGTACATAATAATATTCTATGACTCCATAACACAGATGCTGTGGTAACTCAATTGTTAGTTTTAGACTAGAACTACTTTTGAGACTGACTGGGTCATGTCCCAAAGGCTGAGCATCAAAGATCAGATGCGATGCAGAGGGTGCGAGGTTATTTGTAAAGTTGGTTATCCACTGTATTCGAGCAACAATTGTGCTACGCGCATCTTCTTTGTGTTTGCTTAAAAAACTGCTATCACGAAGCTTTGTCGATAGCATAAGTTGGTGGGTAAACATAAAGGATATCCAGCTTTACTCTTCTTTAAATTAGTATCGTTTCTTGTTGGTGGTTTTGAGGCTGAATTCCTCTTCTTTAGCGAGGAGTTGCTTGGCTTCCTCTCTGGCGCGGGCAGCCTCGGTCCTGATCTCGACGGGGCAGGCGTCAACTTCATCAGCTGAGACGCAGGAGTTGGTCAGCTCATCGTAGGCGGTGTTCTTGCCACAGATCAGCACACGTGGCTTGGTGCCGATGCAAAGGAAGTATTTCTGGCAGTTATTATCGGCCCTGTAATGTTTAAATAACGTTGGATTAATCTTATTTTAGGCTTCCAAGTTCCAAGAAAGAGTACCTATGTAGAGATTAATCGCTTTGATGAAAACCATTTATAACCAACTTTCCAAAAAAGAGGAGGTTCTATGTTCTACTGTATGTATTTCTTTATTATGTACGTCTACCGATTTAGAGGACCTTTTTACCCGACTGCCGAAGGAGGGTAATGTGTTTATCAGTCTATGTATGTATGTATGTATGTATGTATGTATGTATGTATGTATGTATGTTTGTTCCTATGTGGCGTTCCAGAGACCAAACGCGTTGGCCGATTTTGATGATTCGTACGTCAATCGATGCGTCTTAACCCTGCGAGTGTCATAGGCTACATTAAAATTGAATAATAGAAAAATGGTGGATTTTGGGTGCCAAATTGTGGGGGCCCAAATTTTTTTTTTCTTCCAAACCCATCGTGTGGGGTATCAAAGTAAAGGGTTTTAAGAGGTGATTTCAAAAATATATAAAACTTATATGTTTAAATGTACCTAATTCGAAAAAACTAACTAAAAAGTTATAAATAAAAAAACTTAATTAAAAAATCAAAAAACCCGACTGCTTCAAAAGCGAACTAAAAAGTCGTAAACAAGGAAAAAATCATGCTGTGCAGGCGGAGGATACACCAGATTTTGGTCAGCCAGCCCGCGAATATGTATCCTCCGACTGCACAGCATGATTTTTTCCTTGTTTACGACTTTTTAGTTCGCTTTTGAAGCAGTCGGGTTTTTTGATTTTTTAATTAAGTTTTTTTTTTTAATGGTATTGTATGATCCCAAATGGTGAAATCTTCTAAAGAACTTTTGGGATATTTAATGGAGCTCTTCAATAAGTGTTGCCGCAATCGCAGGTCTGTTTATTGTACATTACTATAGAAATTGTCCAGTAGGTAACTACGTACCACAACTAAAATTGAATGATAAAACTATTTTACAAAAAAGTTCAACCAACTTTCAAATAAAAACACTACAAAGTGACAATAACTTCTATTTCGGATTTCGGTGTCAAAAAACGAAGAAACAAAATCAAAAACACCGGCTACAAAAATTTAAGTAATTTTTCACTATGTGGTAATGTTTTTATTTGGAAGTCAGTTTTCTTTTTTGTAAAATAGTTGTGATATAAGATAATTTTAAAGTTGTAAAAATATATCTAGGAGTAATCTCGTAATTATCAAATATTCAACCGGTCTATAATATGTAAATTAGTAGTAATAAATCAGTCAGGGTACGTACTCACAAGAGTTTAACGCTTGTTTTAAAGGACCTAAGAGAAGGGCGCGTAAGATTTGTTACGATATGATCTACTCTATTGTACATAATGTTGTCATTTAACACCTATTGTTTTATTAATATTACTTAAGTAACAATATATGCTAGTCTTGTTTCTTTTATTTATAACGCATGAACTTTAATTCAATTGACGGAAGATGCTTTTGCATTTTTGCATCCAATATAAATTACATCATGGTCAAAGAATTAATGAATCCAGCTATTCAATTAAATTTGACATTGCAACGTCGAGGTCGAATTAAACTTCGAAAACGTCGAAGAAAAAATCTACAAAGACCAGAAATAAAACAAGAAAATTTCGTAGAGACAAAAAAGTGGCACGGCAAGAATGTGTAATGTAGGCACTATAGCTAGTGGGTATATTATCATATTTATCATACATCATAAGAGGATGTTAGCAAACTGCTGGTATTTCTAATAACGAGGTTACATAAGCAAGGTCACCGCTCATCTGCTGACATTTAAGCCTGTGCTGACACCGACTGACCGGTCGCCTATTTAGTAACCAGTTCTTGGCATTTAAATCTCTATCACTTTAATAATAGTCGGGCTTTTGTAAATATATTAAGTATTGCGTATTTATCTAATACATACCTGTAGAATCTAAAACCAGCAGGGGGTCCAAGCTCCCGAGAAATAGGAACCTCAGGGCAGCGGAAACCAAGGAAAGCTGAAAATACGACAATAATTTATTAGTTGGAAAAATTTAGGTCGCATTAAGCGTAAGTCGATTCTCAGTAAACTATAAGACCTTCCCTTTGTTGTTATCGAATTTTACGACACAACTTTCATAAGTGGTAAATGTTTGCACAATCCGATGTGTGCTCATAACATGCTAACTTGAGATATCAGGTAAGACACCGCGTGTGCCAGAAAATTAGACAGGTAAACCGGTAGATAAAAGTAGACGGAATGAATATTTATAATGTATATAATATCACAGCGAATCCATGAAAATAATATTATTTTAGTTGTCACGGACAAGGATATTGATTAGGAATTTAAATTAGCAAATTAACAATTAATATTGCACGTGAAGAGAAATACTTGTTTCTGACGAGCAATACGTCGGAGGTCGTAGCTGATTATATGAGCTTGGAATTAAAATAGCCAACATGAGATTAATTGATTTGCTGACTGGCTAATATTTAAGCAAAGCCACGAACCATTTTCACATAGGCACCAATAAAAAGAAGATGCATTATGTTCTTACCTTCAGCATCGCAGTCTTCGACCTCATCAGGCCAGTCACAACGGTAGGAAGCAGAGCTCCAGGCAAGACTATCGGGGCACTGGAAGTCGTATGCTACTCCGGCGACACAGCTCCTGAAGTAGCTGCAGTTGCTCCTGTCTCCGAGCTTGTAGTAACCGAACTGGTGTTCGCACTCGGCAGTTGGCTGAGCGGGCTCTGGAATGATTAAAAACGTAAACATTTGACATTAGATGGACGATATCACCAAAATCATGGGAAATACCTGGATGAGGGAACGCTCAGAGCTGGAGAGTATGGCAGAAAGGAAAGGAGGCCTTATACCCAGCAGAGAGTAAATCCAGGCTACTATGATTACGCTAATAGTATTACCCAAAGGATCGGGCCTATCTCTGGTATAAAGCGCAAGGTTAAAGAAGAACGCCTTATAAAATCCGAGAATGCGTTCTTTGAGTGTCCTCGTGTTTGAGGCAGATTCCAAAAATATAATTACGATCTTCAATTGGAACGTCTATGTCTGATTGAGTTGAACAAGCTGAAATTAAATTAAATTTATAGCTGTGAGGTTACAGGTCACATATTTTATTACCTTACCACTTGTTTCATTTGATACCGGTTGAAAATGTCAGAAGGTAAACTAAAAATTGTTAAATCTTGAGAAACAACTTAACTGTATACAGAAATAGAACACCGCTTGACTTTAAAAAACTTTTTTCGCTATGAAGCCTTTAAATATATTATCTTAAAACGTTTACTTAATTTATGTAATACTCAATAATTATTCCAACTGTGTACTAGTATCAGAAGTAGAATCGGGTGTAATATATTTCTGAACATTATCTAAAATCAGCAATGATACAAGGCGGTAAGAAGAATAAGATCTGTGGTCTACGATAGTTAACATTTATTTATGTTCGCCACATTAAGATCTAAAAGTCAACCAACCAATTCTTATATTATTTATATCTGAGCTTTATTAACAGCCTCAGAGGCTAAAGGCAGATTCTACCTTCTTCTTTCTTTCTCTCTTAAGGCTCTCTTACAATTGCAAAATAAAGACCTGGGAACCGTAATAAATTGATACCATATGTTCTAAGTTACGTAAATTTTTAACGACTCGTAGAACACAATTTGAGTACCGCTGGAACAGGTAAAGTATAAACTTGTATTTTACTCACGTAGGGAGGATCGTTCAAGGCATGCATATTCGTTGGGGTACACGCACGGGTATCCGACCGCTTCGGGGTTGAAGCGCAGACCATCGGGACACTGCCTTTCCTCCGCAGTTCCGTTCTATAAATAAAATTGCAAGGATTAATATAACTTGCACGTGATGGTGACATTGAGATGACAGTTATTGGAGATGTGTGGAAGACGAAGACATGGTGCATTGATCCCTAATAATAAGAAAAAGTAATAATTAGAATATGATAATAGTCTCAAATGCCTTCCTATTGTTTGCCAATAATGTGGGGTGGCATAGGTATTATACATGAAGGAGTATTTATTTGACCACAATAGCACAGGTTGTAAAGCACGATAAATCTTGGCAAGACTATTTGTTGACTAAATTCTGAAGAGTTAAACACATACAATGAGGTATCTTTATAATAATCGTTCTTGGTGATCACAGTAACGCACAAGAAGATGCAGCCGACCATTCTCTTGACCTAATAATGGACAAAATGTTTGCTCTTTGCTGTTTTGACGAGATGTGTAATGTTTAAGGTCAACCGCTTTTTAGACAAACTGAATTATTAATTGCTTGAGCAATTGCCGTAATACAGGATTACAGTTACGCATATTATTTTTAATTAGTGTGAATTAAATTATTCTAATTTTGTCGATATTGACTAGGTGCATTTCAGATAACTGATGAATGAATTCTCTAATTTTAACGGAGAATTGGGTAATAGAGTTACCTGGTAAACGAGTCCAGTATACTTAAAATTCGGTTTATAGGAAAGATAAGAGAGAAGCTGAAGCTGATGACATTGAAATGGCTAGTTTTAAGAATAATATTAAAAGTGTCAATATCCGTGTAGTAACACTAAAGTAATAAAATCACAGTTCGGCTCATCTCAAATCTCACATTCGCATCACGTTTAGCGAATAACACGAACTTTATTACCAGAATCTGTGATTATTAAGAGAATTATTCATGAGACGAGACGCATGATTACACACAAAAGAATGGAACTCATGTGGAACCTTTGTAGTACTCACAGACTGTAGTCACGACCTATTTTAAAAGTAAGATCCCAGTCTGTGTCAACACTTTCCCACATATATGACCATGGGTGAATAATTTTAAGCAAGAGGTTCGTAAAAATGGAAATTGATGCGTCTGCGTTTGCGAACTAAAAGGAGACGGTAAACGCGTAGTATTTTCTTAGACCATGGTGATCTGTGTAAAGACGTGAAGGATAAACGTGGCGGTCCCTATCCAGGTAAGGATTACACAAAAACCTTGAGATTGACACAGATCAGAATATCATCGATCGAAGGAGGTCCAAAAGAAGAAGAAGATAAAATAGAAGAAGGGAATAGAGAAGTGGATATAATATAGAACAAGGCAATTAATATGCTCGCTGCTGTTTAGATGCCTAATTTATATGCTAAAACTTATGAAAAAACTTTTTACTCATTTGAATTTAACTTTATCCTCAACTATAACTATCGAAGATGATTGGATTTTGACTGATATAAAGTTTAAAATTGATACGGTTGCACAAATCTTTCGTGACCCTCGTATTATTAAATTTCAATATTCTGTACTTGTACGTACAGGTAACTAGTGGAATTCCCTGCCGGAGTCTTTGTTTCCTGATAGCTACAACCTAGGGGACAAGAATCAAGAGTGAATATGTTATTTCTAGGCAAGCGTGCTACACCGTCGACCACATCATCACTTACCACCAGGTGAGATAGTGGTCAAACGTTAATAATAATAAAAAACTCACGATGCATTCAAGGTAACTGTCACAGCTGCCGGGCACGGGGAACTTCTCGTTGTTGTTCTGCGAAGTGCAGCCTCCAGCAGATTTAACTGGTTTGGGAGCCTCTTGGAACTGCTGCCTAGCCTGCTGGTTCTGGTTCCTGGAGAACTCGGGGTTGGAGCTGAGACCGAAACCTCCGAACTGGGCGACCGCTGTTGAAGGATAAGGAAAGTTAACATTTTGATACACAAGAAGAAAACGACAAAAGAAGGGGAAACAGTTTAAGAAAGTACAGTAGTAGTAGACGACAACATAATTTATTTGCATAAAAGGACAATGGTAAAAATAATACCCAGTTTAGAAATGTTTGTCGATAAATCTAAAAGTAGTTCAGATTAGTCTGCTCATTTTTCAACTGGCCAATTCGCACTAAATATTTTAACCACTAAAGAAATCATAAATAATAATGCTAAAGTTGTATGGAAAAAAATCCCGAAAATATCATCGCCGATCACAAGGATAAAATACCTGTGCCAATAAAATGTGGAGATAAGAGGTATTTGCTAAATCCATGAGGTATAGGCGATATTAACATAATTACATGTAAATAAGTTAATATCGCCGATTTTTTCCATACAACTTTAGCATTATTATTTATGTGATCTTTAGTGTTTAAAATATTAAGTGCGAATTGGCCAGTTGAAAAATGAGAAGAGTCGGTCAATGCTAATGTTGTGCATAAAATATCTATGAATGACGTAGTCATATTCAGTCTCTTAAATAGATAATTTGCTTTACATTGAATTTCAATAGACACGAAGCCAAGAATCTGGGCTAGTGCCTACTTATTTAGTCTGAGAGACATCTATGATGGGATTTGACTCATCGGAAGGCATTATTATGTAAATTTTTACCGTAAAAGTTATTAGGAATTGAATGTACCGAGAATCTCTAGTCTTTGTGGGACAAAAGTCTCTCAGTCTTTCCGTTATGTTTTGTTGTAAGAAAACTGCCTATTTTGGGAGTCTGACAGCTGTTTCTTAATTAGGTACAGACGTACAGATTGGCTCTGCTGATTAATACTGTGAAAGCGCAACGTCTGACACACCACCATCATGTAATATGTCACTTCTTGCATCATTTGCGAAATTCTTAAGAGTCTATACAGCATCCTACTGTATTAGTCACTGTATGAAGTCTTGGTATGGGTTGTGTTAGTTTTATTTTTCACCGGCACTCTGATTGTCTAAAAAAAAGTTGGTTCTTCGCCGAAACGCCGATTGTGTAAAAAATGGGTTCTACTAAAACTTATAGATTATTAATGATCAAAGTAGGTATTGCCAGTAACCGCAGCTGCAGAACAGATACATACATAGCATACTAAGCCATATATGCATCATTTTGTTGTACATTGGTTTTCTCATCGCCATTTAATTCTATTAGACTTGCGATAATCATAATCATCTAAAAGGTTTATTGATGTGCCACATTATTAACGCATTGACCTTTAACAAGAGATTATGTGATTTTAATGGTGGTAGTATTAACAGGTCAGAACCACCTTCTGAACTAAACAATGTTATGTAACAAATTAAGGATGTCAAAAGCGAATTCTTGACTGAGTTAATTATGTAGATGCCTCGTCTTCGTCTGACCTTGAAGGTCGTAATATATTCGAGTATACAGTTGCATTCTATTTTGAATGAATTCAAGTTCACGATGTTGCGATCGAAATTGATCGTTTTACAACATGGGTAGGACGTAGGAGAAACGGTGATGACATACAGAATTTTCCATGGAAGTGAGCAAAATATTTCAAAATACTACGCTGAATAGAAAACAAGCTATTAGTTTTACAAAGGTTAGGTTCTGTGCTAAGAACTACTACTAATGAAGTTAGATAAGGCTTAGGTAATAATTGGCCGGGTGAACTATTGACTCTTTGGGAATATTTAGGATATTTTAAATGAATTCCGTGTTAGAAATTATAATAAACACGGTTTTCGAAAGAGTGTCGTCACGAAAGTAAAGAATAGACATATAGTTAGGTGCAATAAAAAGTTTCTTTGGTATTCTAGAAATCTTATCAAGTACTTATTGACATAACCCAAAAGTGGTTGGCTCCCATCAGATGTGAGCTCTATAGTCTTTGCTTTTAATGGAACAGATAGGAAGGTACCTATAATAGGTATACCATAAAAAAAAACATCGTCGTCATTAGCCTTTTTTTAATGTTCCCACTCCTGGGACGCAACTGGGCTTATCCCAATTTTAATCGACCCTTCGTGTCTATTGGCCTTGTTTATTCAGTCTCCTGCTTGATATGAAAGGGAAGTGGAAATTATGTTTATTTTCCTACTCCCCTGTTATTCTTTTTTGATTATTTTCGATGCGGGATCCAAGACAGTTAAATTCATTCCCCGGGAATTCATCGAGCTTCATTGCGGCGCTTTTCAGGAGTTGCAGTAGTTTAGGAATAATGCGGTGGGATTGCCTCAATAAAAGGCCTCCTCTCTGTAAGAGGGACAGTGCCGTAATCACTCACGCGGGCCCAGTGTGGGTTGTTGGATATCACATGCCATTGAATTTTCAGTTCTAGGACTTGTTGGTCCACTCACGATTTTTTCACCCTTTTGAGAACAGTAGTGAGTTCGAACAAACGACCTATGACTCGTAAGTCGGGGCTGTTACTGGCTACTCGGTATCATTAATCTGTTTTTCATCCGTTTTTCAACAGATAAAATTATAAGCAGCTCAATCATTTAAAATTAAACATAACTTGTGAGATTTGAGTCTTAATTTCTATTAGTACCCAATTCAACTGTATGTGAAATAGTACGAATACTTTGGCTTTTACAAATTATATAATTTTGCCAAAATAAAATAAAGACATGATTTGAATTGATTTGACCTACATTAATGTTAGAACCTACATAGATAGGTACGTACGAGATACAAAAATTTTACCTGCGCAACAAATTATTGTGGCAAAATTAATTTAATAAGGAAATTTCATTATGACATGTACAACAAACAGTAAAATCGTTGGTTTAAAAATAGATATAATTACAACGTCTTCCTTATAAAACATTTTAAGTACATTCAAAGAGTTGATTAATTGATCAATTAAGTAGTTAAGAGCATGAAACAATTGTTTACTGCGTTAATCTTATCCATTGTTTAGCGCTAAAACAATTCCCTCTAATTGTTAAAACCCCGTTTCTATTAATTACTGGTAGCAGACAATATAGCCCTTAAATATTTATAGGACACGTGTGTACTGTCCAAGTAGTTAATTAATTAATTAATGGGAAACGAGCACATTAGACTTTACGATAGTGAGATTATATTGCAGAGAGCTTGCACTGAAACGTGCGCTTGTATCACGGTCTATTAACATTGAATTTATAGCTTTCCTGAGAAGGAAAATTTAAATCTAAAAAATTACTTTTTCCTAAAAAAGGCACTGTGATTTTTTTAGATCCATAGATAGACACTTCAAGTAATTGAATATATTTTTTATGGTTATGAAATTGAAAAGTCATAAAAAAATAATAAAAAAGGTAAGGTACTCACCGAAGCCGCAGAGGCACGCAAACACTATCAAAGACTTATCCATGCTGTATGCTACCCCGTACTGAAGCGCGCACCAGTGTGGCTCTGGTATTGAATGGCGATCGCCGACCTTGGGGACACACGGGCCGGTGTCGAAACCCGCTCATCTCTACGTTACATCAGCAAAGATGATGCTAGAAATTTGTCAGGTGGAATCTGGCGTGAGTACTTAAGAAGGAATGCGGTCACAGAGGTATGAATATCCTAAGTAAAAATATGGTACTGAATATCCTAAGTAAAAAGTCGTAATTCGAGGTTTGGCTCTCGCCTATTTCCTCCTCCAACATTGGACCAATTTGAAAGATAGACCAATTTACATAAACTGAAAAAGAATATTATATACTGTGCCCCTATATATTCCTTTTTATGATATATTATCTTTAGAAGTACTAGAACCCTCAAAAGATGCTCAATATTGCGCTGTCAACAGAGGCCTAGTGTACAAATTAGGGCGCACGGTTGGTGCAGTGGTTGAGAGATTGACTGCTGCGCTGCGTGTCGCGGGTTCGATTCCCGCACGGCACAAATATTTGTATGACCTACAGATAGTTGTTCCGGCTCTGGGTGTTGTGTATGTGAGTTTATATGTTTGTAAACGCACCCACGATACAGGAAGAAATTCCTAGTGTGGGGCAAAGTTTAAAAAAAAAAAAAAATGACAACAAAAAATGAAAAAAGGAAAACATACATATATACATACAAACATACATAGTATATATCTTTCTTTTTCAGATTATGGAATATTTTTTAAATTGGTCCAAAATTGGAGGAGGAAGTAGAAGGGAGCCAAACCTCGAATTATGACTCTTTACTTAGGCAATTCAGCCAGATGTCTGCGACCGCATTTACTTGTAATTTTACTTTGACTTAAAGCGGTACCCCGAGCAAAAGGCCGCGCAAGCCGTTTTTTGTGCTGTTTTTAGGAGCTATCTACTCGTTATTTAAAGAGAAATAACGATTAATAAAAATATATTAAATTTCTACATAATATTGATTCTAAAATGGTAGATTTAGTTTTTTTTAAATGTTGTATATGTTTCACTAATCTCCTTCCAAAAAAACATAAAAATGAGAAATAATTATTGATATTATGCATCTCCTCGTAAAAGTGTTCATTAATTATTTTTTGCACTAACACTAATGGATAGACAATTTAATAACGAACATTTTTGTATTTTTTTTTTTTAAATGACCAATATTCGATTTTATAAAGATTTTATTCTAAAATCTGGGCGTATTCACTACTGTAATTCATGCGCCACCAGTGCCGCTAGACCAATAGGAATGCTCATATCTCATGCTGATTTTTTGGTCAGGGTACCGTCTTAACTGATATATTATCTGCCAAGCCTTTTCTCAACTCTGTTGGGGACGGCTTCCAGTCTGATCGAATGCAGCGGTATACCAATATTTTACATGGACCGTCTACTTATCTGAACTCCATAACCCAGTAATTAGGTAAGGCTGCTGTCTGATTTCCTGGTTTTTGAGTACCCCTAGCGATTGACAAAGGTCTACAAATGACAGGCCAATAGTTTAACGTGCTTTCCAAGGCACAGCGGAGTGATGGTCACCCATCCACGAATTTCCTTGCTTACAACGCTTGCCGAGGTCATCTTGACGATCGATCCTCGTGGCTGTTAAATTATATAGCCACTAAATCCGAATGAAATAATTCGATGTTTATTTTCTTTTTAGAACACGCTACTTAGAAAACCCACGATTTCCAAAAAACATAGAAATCATCAAAAAAAAAACAACAATTGATTTTCTACCTGCATAAGGAATTTAATTGATATAATATCTGCAATTATTTCATTAATATCACGAATTGTGCAATTAAATATTTGAACATTTATTCCTTTTTTGGTAAACGTGTGCTTCATGAAAAGCTTACATTTATCGAAGACCACAGAAACCGATACGATACTAGAAGTTTGTTAAGTTACCACCTTCGATTGGACTTAATTGATATATCTGCCATTATTTTATTAATATCAATTAAATAACTGAACACTTATACCTTTTTTGTAAAACTTGACCTTCCCAAATAGCGGACGATTTTTACTTAATAAACTGGTTGTAACAACTAACAGGATAAACGTTTGATTAGAGTTATTATTTTTTAGAGGAAACTAACAAGGAGTCCTTTTTTGTAGGTCAAAAAGCATGTTATGTATTTCAGTCCATATAGCATTTTTACAAAAAAAAAAAAAAGTTTGCCTTGTTAGTTTGTGAGTATGTGTGGGTCATATCTTGCAACTGAATTTTAGAACAGTTATTCCCACCGATTCAGTTTAAATTTTGTGTACAAGGTTGGTTTGGATGACAATGCACGATAAGCTAAAAAAGTTGTTTATAGGGTTCTTTTTACATGAAAAAAAAATATTCAGAGGTTTTATCGTTATTTGATAACATTATTGACAATGGTTCGTAAGATTGTCGGCATGTCTTAGAACCAAAAATGCGAAGACATGTGACATCCACCATCCCGCACTGGGCCCGCGTGGTGGATTATGGCCCATTCCTTCTTTCAAAGAGGAGGCCTGTGTCCCAGCAGTGGGAACGTCAAAAGGCTGATGATGATGATGACAAGATTGTTGTAGATTGTCTGGGCAGCCGCTGCAAGATATTGCTGCCCATAAAGTATGGGCAAATGCTGTCTTATTTGTGTGGTATGACTGTACCATTACCATTCTTTTGTTTTAGGACCTTTTGCTACTAGATACTTTTGAGAATAAAGGTTTTGATACGAAGCCATACATTGTACGTAATACAAGTAAGAAAAATGGTGGTCTGACGAGCTCCTTTCTCATTTTGAAGACTATTAGGTACAAATACTTACTACTTACATAAGCGGGCAAGAAACGGCATCAAAATGAGGACACTGAAATATTTATTTTTGTTAACAGTTGGTAACCAAAAGTATGGTGGCTGGTTACAAAATGATTGGGACTTGTTAACTATGTCGATCGTGGTGACTCAGTGGCTAAGACCTCCCCCCTCGTGCTTGAGGTAGTAGGTTCAAATCCGGGCAAGTACTAAAGTGAGTTTTCAATTCATATGTACTTTTTAAGTTTATCTTGGACAACGGTGAAGAAAAACATCGTGAGGAAACCTGGACTTATAACTAGTTTGTCATTAGTTTATGCGCCATTACAGCAATTGCTGCAAAGCGTTCCAATATAATAAAAAATACGTAAATAAATAAAAATATGTCTTACTAACAACAAAACAGAGTTTTGGTATTTTGCAACTAGTTGTTTATTATTCTATTAAAGTTTATTTTCTAATAACTAAAGTTTGCTATAAAGTTACACAACTATGTAGTTAGGTTCTTTCTTTTTTTCAGTGTAGTAAAAATCTTTTTAGACACCGACTTAGAAAAAGAAAGTTATTTTTCGTTTTGCAGTGTTTTTGAGTCGGTGTCTTTTATATCTTCTTTCCGTTTTTCTACACCGACTTCGGAAAAGAAAGCTATTTTTCGTTTTGCAGTGTTTTGTTTTGGAAGTCGGTTTGATTTTTTGGTAAAATATTTTTACTACACTGAAAAAAAGAAATAACCTCTAACCCCTCTAACCTCCTCGAACCTCTAACCTCAGAGGTCTTAGCCACTGGGTCACCACCACCGACACGTTTTTTATTTTTCCCTTTTTGTTTTGGTAGGTACCTCCAATTAACATGATAATCATTTATAGCCAAAGTGCATGTTGTGACGAGTCCAATAAGCCCAAACACGACTAGGATACATTGTTTTATTTCGGAGTTCCAATGCCTACCTTCCAGCTTCATCATCAGAACAGTTCAATTTTACCATTTTCATCAGTACCAAGTATTTGCTTCATCATAGGCGGTTATGTATTCGAGATATCTTATATCTTTGACATACTTAGCATTAAGGAGTTCCAGTGGCCATCTGCGGTCTTCTTCATCAGTTCCACTTCACCAAATAATACTTTATGATTGCATTGTTGATGAAAATACCAAAATCGCTATAGGTATTCCTATAATATTTGAGGAGTTCCCTCGATTTCTCTAGGATCCCATCATCAGATCCTGACCTGATGTCCATGGGACCACCCTTTCAAAGAAAAGAAGAATTTTCCAAATCGGTCCAGACGTCTTTGAGTAATTGGAGAACAAACATAAAAAAGGAAAAAGTTTCAGACGAATTGAGAACCTCCTCCTTTTTTTGAAGTCAGTTAATAAACAAACAAGTCGTGGATACATTAAGGACCTTTTACAAGCGAATCGTAAAGCAAATTTATATAAGAGTGTTGTTCCAAGTAAATGTTAAAACTATTTTAAGATACTTTACATAATAGGTAATTAAGTATGTATTAGGATTATAACCTTTCACAATAAGCCTGCCCTTTTATCTAGTGTTACGTATGCAAGAAGTGACCGAAACACCTTATATATAATGTCAATAGGCCAAATGACATCAATAGGCATATCGAGGTTCAAAATTATTATTATATTATCTTTTGTTAGTTTAAAATTTTCTGCCACTTGTGCTTGCTCCTGCATAGCTGGTTCCTTACCTTATTTTACCATGCTGCCAGCGTGGTACTGGCACAGATTACTTATTAGTTACTACGTAATACTGGGTACTTTTTCTATTGACATCGACGTGGACGAATATTTTAATGCGCAATTCCCCAATTCACCCTACCCTTTTTATATGCGCTTGTATATATTGGACATTATTTAATTAAGTCAAATTTTTTAGTTGAATTCTGTAGTAAATAATTAAGAATGCATAACTGCCATTTTATAGCCGTTTTGTTCAACAGTGGTCGGGGAGGGGCCGGTAGTCCTCCTATAGTTTTGGGCAATCGATCCACTAAACTTACAAAATCTATATATCTATATATATTTTTCTCCATGGTTTGCAATAGTCCTGCACCAACCGGGGTAGTCCTTGGGTGCAGTTGCGTAATGCATACAGGGATAATCGTCGGTTGGTGTCACATTTCCTGATACATGCCTATCGGTGCCTCTACGAGTTGGCTTCGGCTCCTCGCACACCTTTCAAAGGACCGGGTCCCTAAGGTGCAGAGACAAACAAAAAAAAAGAATGAATTATTAAAACACCTTACCTTGGTTTTTTAGTCAATCAGCATAGGTTGAAATCTGGAGATAGTAATGGACTGTGTATACAGTATAGTCCATTACTATCCATGTCCTGTTTGGATTCACTGCAGGTTTAGGCAAAATGTTCAGAATATCTAATGGCTAGCCCCCTAAAATTATAAAAAAATGTGAAAGTAGCTGTCTGTCTGCTTGTTACGTTTTTTAACGCCTAAACAGCCGAACAAATTATGATGTACAATGATATAGAGATAGATTAGTCCTTGGTATAGGACAAAATATAGGTAGATACTTTTTATCACATCTATTCAAAAACAGCCAGTTTATTCTTCGTAAACATGGACTAAATTAGCTCATTAATCCCTAGGGACCAAAATTGATTTAAATTTGAAATGTGGGTATTGTTAGAAATGTTCCAAACAGCAAAAATATGAATTACAAACCATGCGGTCCAAAATAGAATTACATCGCTAAAACCGATTACGACGAATGAATGAGGTGAATGGCTAATGAGCGATTGTAAGTCTATTTCGGACCACACGGGAACATTATATTGAACATCATCATCACCATCTACAACTGTAACGGATGGTATATGTATGTCTATGGATGGACTAATAAAATGTTTACGATGCACTTCCATAATTGTTCAAATATAAACATTAGCTTCTAATTATTTCTATGTTATGTCTTATGGTTCCTAATTGTATGTAAATAAATAAACGTTACGTTCTTGTTCATAAGTAGGTAGTAAGAGGGTGATAAAAAGTAGAGTGTCCACCTCGGGAGCAACACTATTTTAAGCTCGAGTGACGTACGTCACTCGAGCAAATCCCTCGCTGCGCTCAGGATTCTACTCTAGAATTCTTAGATTAAAAAAACACTCTCGCCTTTAAAATATACGTAGTTGTTTGCTCCTTAGATAAACAATCTACTATTTGACAACACCTGCTCAACAATGTCCAATTACATATCATGCAATCTCAAAGTAAAGTAAAGCACCTCCCAAGTGAGATAAAGTTGTATGAAACGCCCAAGGGAGTAAAGTGATTTGAATTTGGAACGTCAAATTCTGGTGGAAAATCGTGGAAAACACTAAGTAAAAAAATGCATGCATTGTAAAGAGGTTTGTTCGAAAATCGAACTGGCCACCATGAGCAGAACTCAAAAAAAAGGAATGCGCGATTTCAAAGAATGAGAAACAAAAGACGATGTTTGGTGCTTGATTTTCAGTGAATTTTATTGCAATATTCGTGTTGACAAAAAATGTCGAGTGATAGTAATTCTACTCCAGAGTATATCAAAATTATCTCTAAAGTGCCTACTTTAGAGATATTTTTTATAAATCTACTGCCGGAAAAATCAAAAC
This sequence comes from Orthosia gothica, assembly GCA_949775005.1. Taxonomy (NCBI): domain Eukaryota; kingdom Metazoa; phylum Arthropoda; class Insecta; order Lepidoptera; family Noctuidae; genus Orthosia; species Orthosia gothica. The sequence goes on along the minus strand of OX459048.1, from coordinate 11,511,233 downwards.
ACAGATACGAAAAACCTGTGACGATTTTATTCAATAGAGAACAACAACTGTAGTAGACAAGACTGCGTCGGAATCCGTCCTTTTAGTTTATTTCCAACATTTAGCAGGAACTCGAAAGTCAAGCAGCATTATTCAATGCTCAGATCTATAATAAGCATCAAACACAATAATTTCATATCAATACATACAATGGCTTTTTATTGTCTCGCAGAAGATGTGAAAAGTAGAGTATGCTCCTCTGGGATAAAGCCTGTCTTCATCTTAGGCAGCTTGAACCTCTCACTTCAATCAGATCTCTACAGAACTACCTCGCTTTTAGGCTGCCTCGTTACGCTCCGGGTTCAATGTGCCGCCCGTGACGTCAAACTGCTTTATCCCCTTGGTGCATAATCTAATATTTTACCCCGACAGTACGTTCTCTTGGGGTACTTAATTACCAGCTTTCACGCGGGCGATTACGCTGCCGGAAGCTAGTCATGCATAAACGGATCTTATGTGTGATGACAAAGAAATAGAGCTCTCAAGAAAACGTCATTCTTCATCAATATGGTCATTCAATAAATTGTTATGTTACACACGTTAATACAAAAAATGTCTTACGTCACTTCTAAAGGTCACGGATGAGTTGGACTCAGTGAAGGTCCTGGGAACTAAGGAGTTATACATTGTGAATTTATACTTGGATCTTGATATCTATTAATTAAAGAGTGTGCTGGTATTTAAGCCTTGTTATTTTATTTATTATATTATTTTATTTCTGAAACTAAATTCTTTAAAGCGGCTTGCGGTTGCCTGGTAGGAATCGTCACGTAACGATGCCGCCTCGCTAGACATTTGGTTCCGTCCGGTGTAGTTCGAATACTATCGTCAGACGCTGGCCGCCATACTTGTTTCGTGTTTTTTCTTAAGCTCCTTTTTTGAAATTATGAATGCACTATATATACACAATATAGTAAGTATACAGAAGGGCCACTCCCGCCGTTTAGAAAATTGACAGCTAAACTTGACAGATTCACTAGGGTTGCTACTATATTGATTAAGAATTTTAAAATAGAGTAGGTTGTATAAGTTACAAACATAAATACATCGATTCGTCTAAACATACATCATATCATGCTTACATGCCTTAGAGGGTAGATAGGGCATTAAATATCACGAAAAATTTACGTACGACGAATATTGGAGAGTAACAAGACGTAGTAATAGTCTAGATCCCACTGAAAACATTAAATTGTGAAAAGCACCAAGCTCGACAAAAATATGAATGTGAAAAAACAGGTACCTAATAAAATCAAAAACCGCAGATGATCTTAAACAAGAAGAAAATTATGCTGTGCAGTCGGAGGAAACATATTTGTAAGCTGTATGACTTGAACTTTATTATTATGACAAGAGCCCAATGTCGTCTATGGACTTAAAATAATTTATTATAATCCTAGATAAGTAAATTCGGTCTGTAACAAATAATATAGGCAACCCATCCAATGCAACCAACCTCGTTACTGTACATAATGTATGAATGACGTGACAAACGCACTCATGACAGCCGCGACTGAGCTCGGTCCAATATTGCCCAATATTCCCTGTAAAAACGGAACGTCAAAGTGCGTGTGCAAAATGACACTTTGTTCGTAGTTGCCCCTCGCCCCTTCGTGTCTGCGGCGAGCCGCCGCTTACGTACTTTGTGATATATAGGTGACCAGTCTGTTTTGAAGATGTTGAAGGAATAAACTAGAAGAGACTAGAAGTAGCTGGTATTGAATTTTATGTAATAGAATCAAACATAACAGTACAGTTTTCTTAGTAATAAAAATATAGATATATGATAAAAAGAGACTAAAGAGTACAAGACCGTAACTTTTTGTAAAAAGGAAAACACCTAATAGTTTGCTTATACAACAGAAGAGGTATTAACGGACTGATGGATAATATTTTCGTCCTTTTAACGATGTTGGTTAAGAGTTTTTTTTCTTGTATATTTATTTAATTTTGCCTGTTATTAAATAATATTTGGGAAAGGAGATTCATTCTAACCGTGTTGCCCACGATTTGAATGATGAACGATGAACGAGGCCCTTTGAATGACGATGCTATTATTGCATCTAACAATTGTTCAAATAGCTACTTAGATACTTTATCTACGCATGTTCCTGATACCTATCAGTTACGATACTCTAGCCGGAAGAGCACAGGAGATGACGGGTATCATCCACAACCGCAGGATGCCCGCCAAACTCACGGATCTAATGATCTATGCAAGGCCAAATTGCATCACTAATTTTGCACGACGGCGAAGCTTGATCTTGTTTTATAAATTGAATAAAAACTGAAAACTTTAATTGGTACGTGGGATTAGATCGAGTAAAAACCTACATACCAACTTATTGATACATTATAACTTTAAGTGCAATTTAAATGCTGTTATGGATACTAGCAGTAGTAATAAAAAACAAGTATCTAATATATAAAGGAATTAATTAAAATAAAACTTGTTGTAAAAGTCTCTAATAATTTTCTTGATTTTCGAGTTTACAAATTATTACACTACCATGACGCTGGTTTCACATGGCATCTGGCACTCGATACGCTTGGCAAGAGTCGGTCTTGGTAATTTGTTACCCAGTTACTGGGTTGTGGTGATCAGATAGAAAATCGCTCCATGTAAAATATTGAAACTCAACTGCCGCGGTAAGACTGGACGTCCAACATAATGTGGAAAATCCTAGTCAGACATATATTTCAAATGTTATCTTTTAATTATCATTTAATGACATTACTATTTTTGAGTCTGAAAAACTATTGTTCAATTATTTAGTTTAGGGATGTTACGGAAGTTATGTTATCGGAACCGAAGCCGGAGTCGGAGGTTTTAAAACTGATTTATCAGAATCAGATCCGAAATCGGAATCGGAGGCGGATGGTGAAGAAAGATGAGTTAAGAGGAAGCTAAAATAATGTATACATTGTAAATCAGCCTTTTTAATGTCAGTTCAAACACAATATACATAATTAGGCGCTGAAAAAAAAATTAAAAGTTTTCTAAAATCGAAATCAATATTTGTACGAGTTGTAGTTGTTTCGCGTTGTGTTGGTCCAGGTGGACCGATGCCCTGGTGTAGGTTGCGGCCATCGGCTGGTTCCGGGATGCACGGGACCGGTCAAAGTGGCGACGCTTGGGAGAGGCCTATGTCCAGCAGTGGACATCTTTCAGTTGATATGATAATGATGATGACGCGTTGTCTGCGGCCGCGTGACGCCGCCGTAACTGCACCGATTTAAAAGCTTCGGAACCGAAATCGAAGGTTTAAAAACAATAGGCAGTTCCGACTTTTCATATTACGGAGTATCCCTAATTTAGATACTGGATCTGCGCCTGTTTCTGATACCTATCAGTTACGATACTCAAGCCGGAAGAGCACAGGAGATGACAGGTGTCATCTACAACCGCGGGATGCCCGCGAAGCTCGAGGATCCAAACAAGATCAAATGATGTACGTACGTGGGACACTCAGAAAGTTTTGCGAAACTAAAAAAAATTGTTCTATACGTACATATATTTTTATTAAATCTTTTCAAAGTACTTTCCACCAGCCTCTATACAAAGATTCATGCGCCTAAACCAGTTTTCAAAACACTTTTTCCAGTCCGCCGCAGACACCTCGTTTACAGCCTGCTCGAACGCAGCCAGCGCATCTTCCGGCGACGAAAATTGTATCCCTTTGAGCTGATTTTTTATTTTTGGGAATAAAAAGAAGTCACACGGTGCTAGATCAGGGCTGTAAGGAGGGTGACCCAGGAGTTTGACTGGCGTGCTGTCCAGGAAGTCCCTCGTTTTGAGTGCGGTGTGTGCAGGTGCATAGTCGTGGTGGAGCAGTAGCCCGCGGAGCCCTGTGTTTGGTCGCTTGTTGCTTATAACAGAGAAAACTTCTGGCAAACATTTGGTAGTATACCATTCGGCATTAATGCTTCTTTGATCCCGTAAGGGAATTGATACCAAGTGGCCAGTCAAATTAAAAAAGCTAGCGATCAAAATCTTACCCCCGCTTCTAGATCGCTTCACTTTGGTAGGCGTTGGCTCATTTTGAAACACCCAAACAGTCGACTGGCGCTTGGTTTCTGGGTCGTATTGATAAATCCAGGACTCATCACCTGTAACGATGTCGTAAACACGCCGAGACGAGCCTGCTTCAAATTTGTTAAGCATATCACGGCACCATTCCACCCGGGCCTGCTTCTGAGCATCGGTGAGGTTGTGCGGCACCCAGCGTGATACTATCCTCCTCACGCGAAGATGGCTGTGTAGAATCTCGTGAACGCTTCCCGATCCAATCTTCAATATGTGTTGAATCTCCTGATATGTAATTCGCCTATTGTCTTGGATTAAATTTTTCACTGCTAGCACGTTTTCTTCGGTAACAGCCGTCAAAGGGCGACCGCTTCTTTCGTCATCCCCCAAAGTTGGTCGACCGCGCTTGAATTCGTTATACCAACGATACACGGTTGCCTTGGAAGGGCCTTCATCCATGAATGCCATTTGAAGTCTATCGTACGATTCATCCGGTTTCAGGCGACACTTGAAATCGTATAAAATCATAGCTCTAAAATGTTCCCGGCGCAGATCCATATTTCAGTGAGACACAATACTTTGAATTAACTCGCAAAAAATGTGGAGGGAAATTTTGAAATTGGAACTTACTTATTTTTACTTATAAATAATCATATTTTCGAAAAACATTATAACTGGCCAGTCTCCCATATATAAAAACTTTTTTTCGCAATACTTTCTGAGGGGCCTGGTATAGTTTCTAGGCACGATAATATAATTGGTTTTCTTTTAGCTAAAATCTTTAATTGAAATTGTGACTTCAAATACAAAGATGGCGTATCAAGTAAAAAAGGGTCTCTAGATGATGTTTATTTAAATAAAACTTGTAAAAGTCTATCTTGATTTTCTAGTTTTCGAGTTATTAGATACTGCTAGACACCAATGTGTCACTAGTCTTGTTAAGGGGTACCGTGTTACACAGTTACTGGGTTGTGCAGATCAGATAAGCAGTTAATCCATGAAAACACTAGTAGGAACTCAGCTACATCTGGTTAGACTGAGAAAATCCCAGTTGGTTCGATTTTTTTAATATAGTTTAAAAAGTTGCCTTTTGTTTTCCACTGAATGACAAATACAATCTTTGAATCCCAGAAACTAATGTTCAATTTCAATACATGTTCCTAATACCTATCAATTAACGATACCTACCTTCTCAAGCCGGCAAAGCACAGCAGCTGATCAGCTGGCGGGTGTCATGTACAACCGTAGGATGCCCAAGAAACTCAAGGATCAAATTAAGATTAAACTGCATTACTAATTCCATAACGATAATGTAATTGACCTTCTTTTAGACGTAGAATAAAATCAATCTGCCTAGCCTTTACCCAACTATGTTTGGGTCGGCTTCCAGTCTAACCGGATTCAGCTGAGTACCAGTGTTTTACATAGAGCGACTGCCTATCTGACCTCTACAACCCAGTAACTGGGTAACACGGCGCCCCTTGGCTAGACTGGTGTCAGATCTCAAGCTTCTGTCTACCCGTAACGACTGTCAATGATCATCAAATGACAGCCGGGACCAACGGCTTAACGTGCTTTCCAAGGCACGGCGGAAACTCGGTATGTTGAAATGGTCACCCATCCGCGGACCGGCCTCGTCAAGCGTTGCTTAACCTTGATGATCAACCCGTGTGGCTGTTATTATTTAGCCACGAGCTCCTTTTAGACGTAGGATATCAAACTTAAAATCGATCAAATGAAAATGAAGTTAAAAAGACGAAGATTGAGAAGCGAGTAGAAATTACTTATTGATAACTACTTATTGATAATTTGCAACTTGAGGGGAAATTAAAGCAGTAGTACTAGCAGCCAGTAATAAAAAAGGTAATAAAATAATTGATTAACATAAACTTGTTGTTAATTAATACGTTTAGCGCTTTTATTTTATTATTTTCTTGATTTTCTTGTTTTCATATTATTACACTGTTGGAACGGTCATAGCAAATTTTTTTGTTTGAGAGAGATTTATTTTATTGCTATTCGAAGCCGGAACAACGTTCAACTTTACATAATGCATGGGAAAACTTGTTAACCCCGGCCGGAAAAAGATGGTTGTTACTCGTATAAGTTTCACGTATGTTGCTGTGTATCTGTGTGTCTGTCTGTGGCATCATAGCGCCTAAAGGGATCTTTTTTTTATTTTTTTTTTGTTTGGATAAAATCGGTTCAGCCGTTCAAAAGTTATGGGCGTTTTACGGTTTGAATCGGGGAGTTTTCGCAAGATAATGTCGGGAGTTTTTTTTAAATTTTACTTGTTTTCTGAAAATCTGTCATTAGAAATGGTTAGTATAAAACATTAATGTCGAAAAAGAAGATGTATTGCTCATATAAGGTGACATCATCAAAAACAGGAGCGGGGTTAGCATCAATACAATACAATTTTAGTATTGGTACTATACTGGTTCTATGCCGTAACTGCGGAACCACTCCACATACGATGCCATATCTCCTGTTCTGCTCCTTATTAAAAAATACCTGCACCATGAGACCTTTGGAAGGCCAGCGCTAAGGCTACCGCCAAGCTGAGTACTGTTCAAGGAAATAAAAAAAAAACATTATGTAGAAATGCAAAAACTATATCATGTCAAAACATTACGCTGTCATTCTTAAATGGTGTTTAAGACGTTCATATAAGGGTCCTATACATCTCTGCCTAGCCCCCTCGCACGTTAACGTATTCCCTACAAGCGTCTGCCAGTAATTTCAAGGGAACGTATTCCCGGAGAGGCAGAAAAGATGTCCTATGTAAATTGGTTCAGTGATTTAGGCGTGAAAAATAACTATACAGTTATTTTTTTCGCCTAAATCACTGAATGTAGACGTATGTCTGTTTAACGAACAGACATACGTCTGTTCGTTAAACAGACAGACAATAATTTTTGGCATTATAACATAATTATGGAAGTATGCCATTAATTGGCAACAAAAGAAAATTAATCGATAGTCGAAAAAGGAATCTAAAATCTATCTATACTAATCTATACCAATATAATATTATAAAGCGGAAAGGTTTTTTTGTTTGTTTGTACCGAATAGGCTCCGAAACTACTGGACCGATTATTAAAATTCCTTCACCTACGGAAAGCTACATTATTCCCGAGTAACATAGGCTATAATTTTGACGGGAGCGAATACGCGGTGGTCAGCTAGTATTATCTATACTAATATTAGAAAGAGGAAAGATTTTTATTTTGGTATGTAACGATTAAACTTAAAAACCACTGGACCAATTTCAAAAATTCTTTCACCGTTGGGAAGCTACACTATCCCCGGGTGACATAGGCTACTTGGGTACTACGTGTGTGAAACAGCGAGGCGTCCGCTAGTTCATTATTATATGCTTTTGACTTTCAATAAAAGCCTGGCAAGGTCAACAATGCTGCTTAGTGACAGTAGTAGTCGAGTACATAAATAGCAGGGTGACTTTTTCTTCATTGACAATGTTTCAGGTCGTGAAAGCACTCATGGATATGGACAACTTTTACATGAAACCAACTCTAAATTGCAAAAAAATATTTTCTTTTCCCTACATTTTGTTGAGTTATGCGAACATTAACCGATGTCGATTGCCTGGTCACAGATAATATAATAGTAGCATACAGATGCCTCATCCCATACAAAGAAACCGTGCCGACGTAACTAGCGTTTTTCATCTGATTATACCGATATTTTTTTGTAAATCGATCGCCTTCGGTTCCGTTCGACGGCGATAGATAGATCACCATCTATATCCGTGGAACGGAACGGAATGGAACCGAACGCGATCGATGTACAAAAAAATATCAGTATAGAACGGCGGCACGGTTTCTTTGTATGGGCTGATACACCACTAAGGATGCGGGAATCCGTTGGTTGCGACACGCGTTGGACCTGTCAATAAATTTATATTATGCGCCGATACCTGGAGGCGGCCTTTGTTCAGCACTGAAGGTATTTCGGCAGATATCATGCTGATGGGAACATAATGAATAGAATAATTTGTTTAATGTGTCTGTGTCAATCGAAGGTACAGTATTGATATTTCATGAAGATGATTTATTGAAGATATCCGCAAGAGAACCAAGGGTACCGACATAGCCAGAAGAATTTCCAAACTTAAGTTGCAGTGGACAGGCAGGCACATTCCTCGCAGAACGCATGGCCGTTGGGGCCAAAAAGTTCTAGAGTGGCGACCGCGTATCGGAAGACGCAGCGATGGAAGGCCTCTCTCTAGGTGTAGCGACGGCCTGGTCAAGGCTGCGGGCATCCCGTGGATGCAGAACGCACAGGATCAATTAATGTGGCGACGCTTGAGGGAGGCCTATGTCCAGCAGTGGACGTCTTTCGGCTGAAATGATGATGTTTTGATATTTCATACCTACTAACTTACTTAGTACTTTCACTGAAATATTATCCAAGTATATAAGTTTGCCTGTAGTTTTTTTTCTGAAATCTTACAAGGATCTCTACAACTAGGAGAACAAGTCTAGAGGCCAGATCAAGTTACTAGGCAGACGGAAATATTCTCAGGTGTTAAGTGTTAATTAATTATATTATTCTTGGATACAACTTTAATCACGTGTCATTTAATAATATAACCTTTGGCTCGAGTGAATTTATGTCTTATTTCTTGAATGTCAAGGACGCTATTGGAATCTCATTAGAATTTCACATATTAACCATAATTATGTGTAAGTCTTAATTCTTTATCAACTTAGTTCTACAATGTAAAATAATAATAATTCATTGAACTGTCTTATACGCTAGTAACGCCTTTATTAATAACCTAGATATTGGAACGCAGTAACTTATAGCACGTTATAGTTCAGATTTGTTTGCGGGCTGAGGGGCCAGACCGAAAAAAAGTGTAACAATGAAAAAAAAACGGCCAAGTGTGTCAAACTCTACTTAAATGTATTATAGACCTGAGTATTTGATATAAATTTCAGCTTGATGCAGTTCCTGAGAAAAAGGGTCTTGACAGAGTGATGGACGGACGCATAGAGTTACGGAACCCTAAAAAAAAACACCAAAAACCGACACCTTTTTGCTGGCATTTTTGAGGCATTGCCCGATTACCTAGGAAACTATTACTTTTTCAATCTTTTCAGCTTGCTGTCAGTTTCGAGACTATGCAAAAATATTTATAATTTTAACATTTAAATTCTCTTTTTATTAATATAAATAATCAGTTATGCGTGATAAATTTTGCGAGGTACAGCGTGCTGCATGCAGGATAGTACTAGCGAAGATCCGCACAAAAGGGAGAAGCCGCGCCGAGGGGAAAGCCAGAGTCGCACGAAGAAAACCGAAGCCGTACGAGTAAAGACCTGAACCATGGGGGTTTAGAAGCTTGCACAAGAATCCTACTATTTCAATAAATGCGAGAGTTTGTGAACATGAGTGGATGGTTGTTTATTACTCTTTCTCGCAAAAATATTCGTAGGTAAAGCTTACAATAATAGATATAGATAGGTATAGCTTGTACATCAGAATAACACATCCTAAAGAATTTTATGAAGTACCACCGCCACGCGGGCAACAGCTTAGAAGCAGCTTACAATAGTGATTTAAAAAAATTACTCTGAATCTAAATCTGATAAAGATAAAATTTTACATGGAAGACTGTAATTTTTACCGATGGAGCATTCCGTGGAGCACATACCCTAAAGTTAAGCGAACGAAAAGAAAGGTAGGGATGAAAACATAACTTTTTAACGTGCAATAGTTGAGAATCGATTGCTGCGGGCCGTGAAATAGGTTTCTGGGGCGGTCGTGACACGCAGACGCGTTTATGATTAGAACATAATATCAAACAGCATGTTACACAAACAAAACACGTAACAGAGAAAATAACACAAAGGTACTGATTTAATATTGATTAATAAAATATACATTCTCAAAATTGCAAAAACCATTGCTACGGAAACATAAAAAAACCGGCCAAGTGCGAGTAGGACTCGCGCACTAAGGGTTCCGTACCATTTTTGCAAAAAACGGCAAAGAAATCACGTTTGTTGTATGGGAGCCCTACTTAAATATTTATTTTATTCGGTTTTTAGTTATAGCGGCAACAGAAATACATCATCTGTGAAAATTTCAACTGTCTAGCTATCACGGTTCATGAGATACAGCCTGGTGGCAGACAGACAGACAGACAGACAGACGGACCGCGGAATCTCAGTAATAGGGTCCCGTTTTTAACCTTTGGGTACGGAACCCTAAAATAACAACCTATTGGTAACTTAAATAGTAGTATGTAGTAGCCCGCTTACTTACTCTGTGGTAGTAGCCAACAATTTAATTTTGATTTATGACGTTGGTGATTAGGAATAATATATTACGTTCAAGAAAGTCATACACATGTTATTATTAACAACCATACCATACATGATAAGTGGAAAAAGTTTCTTTCTCGTTCTTCACCATAACGATTTTTTTTTCTTTTTGGTGGGTAATTTTCCAATGACTTCTCCCGCTCTGGGTGAAGCGGAAAGGCGTGTCGGACTTTTACTGACTAAAACCACAAAGTACGTGAGCGGCGGCGCGCCGCAGACAGAGGGGTCACTACGAACAAAATGTCATTTTGCACACACACTTTGACTTTGCAGTTTTACAGGGCCTATTGGGCAATATTGGACCGAGCTCAGTCGCGGCTGTCATGAGTGCTTTGTGCGGGCATTTGTCAAGTCATTCATACATTAAATACTGTAACGAGGTTGGTTGCATTGGATGGGTTACATTTATTATTTGTTACAGACCGAATATACTTTTTATGTTTTTAATTCTTTCTTTCAATAATTTTTAATTTATAAAGGTCATTAAATCTTTCAAGATGACAAATTAGAAATTCATACTAGGATTATAATAAATTATTTTAAGTCCATAGACGAAATTGGGTAATTGTCATAATAATAAGGTTCAAGCCATCCAGCTTACAAATATGTTTCCTCTGACTGCACAGCATAATTTTCTTCTTGTTTAAGATCATCTTTGGTTTTTTGATTTTATTAGGTACCTGTTTTTTCAAACTTATATTTTTGTCGAGCTTGGTGCTTTTCACAATTTAATGTTTTAAGTGGGATCATTATTAAACTATTACTACGTCTTGTTACTCTCCAATCTTTGCCGTATGTGGCGTAATATTAAATGTTACGTGATATTAAATGGACATTTGATGCCCTGTCTACACTCTAAGGCATGTAAGCATGATATGATGTATGTTTAGACGAACCGATGTATTTATGTTTGTAACTTATACAACCTACTCTTTTTCTAAATTCGGAATCAATATAGTAGCAACCCTAGTGAATCTGTCAAGTAACAAGTTTAGCTGTCAATTTTCTAAACGGCGGTAGTGGCCCTTCTGTATACTTAATAATTTGTGCTAAAACCCACCCGTGTTCCTTCAGTTGCTTGTGCCAGGGCCGCGGTAACTCATTCAAATTTATCCGCGACTTCACCATAACGACCTACGTTTTGAAATTCGCAACTACGAGTAGTTTCATCTTTTGAACATTCTCCTTAAAAAAACAAGTTCCTGTAAAAAATTTGATAATTCAAAAGTACCTTTATAAGATTTAGTTGATATAAAAATATTATGATTTTAAGAGCCAATGTTAGGGAGGCAGAGTGCGTCCACAGCAGTCCTCCATCGCGAGACCGCTCTACGTCATTCCGATGCTACAAACAGTTTAATTAATATAAATGTTTTGAGTTTATCAAACTAGAAACAAAAAGTTCATAAAGGAATCCTAAACATTATTCTTTTTTTTTAGCGTGGCGATGACAAACAGACTCATGCCTTGCCTGGCCATATAACATTTACTCAGACATCAGATTTCTTCCATCCTCCTCTCGTCACATTCATCATAATTTTAACACGTACTTCAGGACTTGTTGACATATTCATCATATATGTAATTTCAGCACATTCCTCAAGGCGGGCTGTCTTATAAGCCTTATTAAGTTCGTTTTTGTTTGAGCGAGGCGAGGGACGTATAATTTTGCGGCAAATGCGGAAAAACCGGAGTAGCGTCTCCGACATGCTAGGCACGTGCCGTCTACCTGGATCAACTTCCTTATCTGACTCGTGTCTGGGGTAGGGTGACCAGCTAACCCACTCGTATTGAAACGGTCCTTGCTCTTTAAGTATGTTTCGTATATTCGTCTCAAACGTCTTTTTAGTTACTTCTAAGTAACTTACAGATGATAGATAGAAATAGGTATTATTTATCACAAAATATTAAAATCACTTAGTTAACATCACAAAAATCCCCGTATTTATTACAAGGGCTTGGGCAGAGCGGTTTTGCAACCCACATTAAGATTAAGTGAGGCATCTTAAATCCCAGTGAAGGAGGCATGCTTACTGCCATAAAATTGGCTTAAGGCGCTATATACGCCCCAATTAACGCAGTAGGTACTGCATGGCCGTGCGCCCGCTCGATGCAAAATATCAATATTGAACCTCCTTTTGAACAGTTTTGTTTGCAAAATATTATTTGATTTAGATATGCTATATTAGCTTAAATTTAAGCCATCAATTTATCTGTGTAAAAATATTTTTAAACATCCAAGTCGTTTTGGAGGAGTTTCCAAAAGTTGCGAAAAAATATGGTGTTGTTAATTATTTACACGACATTAAAACTATTAGTTACACGACAAAAGCTGTCCAAAATTATGTACATGAATCAATAATAAATATATTTATTTTCAAACCTTAACCTAGCCCTTACTAAGGAGTATGCTTTAGAAAGTTACCGTTTTACGGCACTAAAGTAGGCCCTTAAATCCAACTCAGCTATAAATTGAACATGAATGTATAAAGACAAGTTCCTGCGAAAAAGTCCTGAATGTTTTACTATTCCATGTTATAGCTCGAAAAATGTTTTCTTCATTCAACATATACTTTGAGTGAGATGACAGTCTTTTTACGTCTTTGAGTGTGGTCACCATACTTCTGTCCGCTACCCAATTTGTATTCACCGCGGCACACGTCTGGAATGTTAGCGTAATTTGGGATTTCACAGAAATGTTGATGATATATTCAAAATAGCATTTTAGGTATTTAATACTTGCATTTGTTGTAAGTGTTTCAAAAAGTGGTAAAATAGGGTTCTAGATTTCTATCGAATGTAATAAATAATGTATCTAGAAGACTTAAAACGTTGATGATTTAATTATTTAATTTGACTCATTACTGATTGTTTAATTTAATGTAATCTTCTTGTTACATTCACTCTATTAATAAAATGACAAACTAATCTATGTTCTCATTGAAAATCAATTTGTCATCAACATGTCAGTCCACACGGTACCGCTTTCCCTCTCCCTAGCTATTATTATCATTATTTTCTACCGAAACTCTTATCACTGGCTAAACATGCGACTTCGTATAAACCTTAACAGTCTTATTACAAAAAGCGGTTTAACTAAAAACCCAGGTTTAAATCTCTATAAACCACGGTTTAAATAAAAATGATATTACAAATAATGGTTTAGCGATAAACCATGGACCATATCATGGTCTAACGCTAAACCTCGGCGGCCCCTAGTCTAACGGTGGTCTAAGTCGTATCTGTCAAAGTTTTTCTTTTAGGTTATAGAATCTTTTTTATTGTGTTGTGTTGTTTTTACCCGAAAATGGATATTAACATGGTGGATTTAATTGATATTGAGGATATTACTTTTTCCTCGGTACTCCAATTCTCAGATGTTTTTTTTTGTTGGTCCATCACAACAATTAATATATTAATTAACACATTATTAACAAAGAGGCAATTGTTATAATAGAGACTCGGAGAACTTAAAATCCAAAGCCTAATGAACTTTGTTCAACGAGCGATGGTTTTGTTTAATGTTATGCTTTCATGTAACGCGCGACAATGTTACGTTTCGTTACACGTACGTAGATGTATTATTAGTAATTAATACGTGCAACGAATCGTAACATTCTCGCGCGTGATGACTCAAACAATGATTATAAGTAGAAGACGATACTCCGCCGTCGTTTTTTTCACATCACGAAGGTCAGAGAAAACGTGGCAGTGCTTGTTCCAGTGATTTTAGTGTTTTAAGTTTGGTGTGCATCTCGTATACACTCAATGTAATTAATAATACTAACTAGTAATCCTATGATGTTGGTTTTAATTTATTATATTTGTTCTATTCCTTTGAAAGGAGGAGGAGGAGCTCGTGGCTAAATAATAACAGCCGCACGGATCGATCTTCAAGGTTAAGCAACGCTTGACGACGTCGGTCCGTGGATGGGTGACCATTTCGACATACCGAGTTTCCTCCGTGCCTCGGAAAGCACGTTAAGCCTTTGGTCCCGGCTGTCATTTGAAGATCTTTGAAAGTCGTTACGGGTAGTCAGAAGCTTGAGATCTGACACCAGTCCTCCTTGGTAAGACCGGTGTCAGATCCCGTGTTACCCAGTTACTGGGTTGTGGAGGTCAGATAGGCAGTCGCTCCATGTAACACACTGGTACTCAGCTGAATCCGGTTAGACTGGATGCCGACCCCAATGAAGTTGGGAAAAGGCTAGTCAGATTGATTTTATTCTATTCCTTTGAAAATAAAGGTTAAATATTTTATATTTTTAATATTATATGTTACAATATTACTTCTACTATGCCACTTCATCACTGCCTGATTTGATATCTATGTTATAGAATGGGGGTGAAGGCGATTGGAGAGTAAGGCACTTGTCCCATCGCCGACGAGTAAGCGATTAGCTCTCGACTATTTTATCGCTGAAGAAACGTACAAAAGGTATAAGATCTCGTGTCAATAGAAGAGACACACAAATACCTTACCACCTTACTTACCTTACCTTAATACCTTTGAACGAGCAATTCTTGTATATCTACATATAATCTGAATCTGAGAAACGGCTCCAACAATTTTCATGAAATTTATTATTCAGGGGATTCCGGGGGCGATAAATCGATCTAGCTAGGTTTCATTTTTAGAAAACGTAATTTTCTCGATTTTCACCCGAGCAGAGCTGGGTCGCCCAGGTACTCGCTGGCTGTTCACACTGCCGGCAAGTACTGTCTCACCACAAGTCTTTCGCAGCGACAAGAGCTATCAAAGTTATAATAGCTCAGCGATGCTCACTTGCTCGCTAGACGGTCAGAACTCACGCCGACACCAACCAGCGGTCTTTTCTACTTACAGTTCGGCCGCCCTGAGTGAGTGGTGCGAGTAATCACCCGTCGCACAAGAACACTCGCTTATAGCCGACCTACAAAACTATCGGAATTACACACTCGCTTCTCGCTGCTCGCCAACTCGTTTTTAGTTTCTACGAGTAGCTATACTCGCTAATCGCAATCGTCGGCGGTGGGACAAACAACTTATGGTGCCTTTCCAACAGATATGTGCTATGAATATAATTGGTGGATATCAAACGCATCCATAGCAACGTAGCATATCATACCTATATCTGGTGGAAAGGCACCCTTATAGGCAGGGTCTGCACGGCCCCTCTATGATAGAAGTATTGATATAAATTGCTATTCTCCCACGTAAGCTTTGAAGCTACCGCTACCGTTAAATGCCGCTTAGTTTCTTCGTCTACGCGGCGTCTGTGTAGCACTGCTACGCGGCGTTCCCGTGGGTTCATCGCCTACGCGTCATCTGCGTAGCATTGTTACGTGGTGTTTCCGTTTCCCTATATTTACCGCATACACATCGCCTGCGTAGTACTGCTACGCGCCGTTTTCGTAGCCTCATCTCCTACGTGGCATCAGAATAGTTCTGCTACGCGCCGTTTCTATAGCGATGAAGCTGCGCAAATGGTGCGTACAGGAGCGCCGGATCCGTGCAATCTTTAGACCATGCTTTTGACCTTTTTTCAAAAACTCATAATAGGACCTATTTGACGGTTGTAATGAAAACAATCAGTAATACTTTTTTGAGCATTATTTATTATGAACTCTGTTTACCTATGCTGTTTACGGTAAAAAAAGCAGATGTCATAATAAAAATTGTCATCAAAATGTTGCAAAATGTCATCCGGACGCCATCGCCAGATGTTCCCGATTTCCCTCGCATTTATTGTAATTATTATGTATCGCAACTCATTGCATTGGAGGAGACTTTGGACAAACTATAACAGGTCCGCGTATCTTCTTGATTTCCCTACAAATTATTCCCTTGTCCTGGATACCCTTCTACCACCTCAGATGCTAATGTTACAAGATGCAAGCATGCATTGTCCGGTATGCTTAGCGTCTGCTGATGACAAAGAGGGTGGTGATAAATCGAGTGAAGAAAATAAAGTGCAACAGACTACTGAGGCGACTCCTGCTGCTGAAGAGGCTTCAGCTCCTGCTGCTGAAGAGACTCCACCTTCGACAGAAACTCCGCCCCCAGCTGAAGAGCCACCAAAAAGTCGTATACCAACGTACGATGAGTTCGAAAGGTTTAGAGACACGAGCAGACCTCCTGATAGTCACTCTTACTACGGGCCTGGTCCTTTCCGGGACCGCCGCTCATGCTGTGAGTCTCCGAAATTAAGTGGTCCTGTCATGGTATGGAGTTTAGTTCTAATATTACTGATTTAACTTTGGTTGCAAATTTAAAATTCCTACTTCTTTTAAGTTATGTATGTGTTACTGTAAAAGTCCGAACTACGGTATAACCTAAGATTTACCAAGTCTCACTGGTAAAATTCTGAAATGTCTATGATTATCGTTAATTTTGTGCTTTTACCAGCAATCACATGATGAATCTTAGGATTTAGCTCAGAGACTGGTAAATGTTAAAACATTTTAATGTCTATGAAACACTATGATACGAAATGATGAGAACAGTTAGGACTGAATGATTAGCTTCACCAAAGTAATCTTGTGTTATAGACATTATAAATGTTCAACATTTACCAGTCGCTGAGATAAATCCTAAGATATACCGTGTGATTGCTGGTAAAACCTCGATATTCTCGATTATTACAGACCAGTTCGGACTTTTAACAGTAAGACTTGGTGAATCTTATAGCTCTGTAGATTTAATCTATTTTTAGGCAAAGCAAAGGGCACGCTGTTCGCGTAAAATCAAAGAACACGCACGTGTTTGTGTTGTGCTTGCGTTCATTGCTTCATATGCTTTAAAATTCGTCTACTCGACAGCTTAAAACACGGATTGAATACTGTTTAGTTGTCAATATGCAAGCGAGCGTACATGCTTCGAGCTGTCAAACCAGTTTCGCATTTAGGGTTCTGGTTTTTCTCTAATGGAGCGTCCTCACTGAGAGCATTCGTTTGTGAGCATTTGTAAACAAGCAATCGTAGGCGAGCAACAAATGTTTTCCAACGAGCCCAGCATTCGCGTTCGAGCAAAACTATGAACGTTCGGTCGAACATTCCCTTGCGATCTTGGAGCATTCGAGTACGATCTCGTTAAATGTCATTGCGGTTGTGGCTACAGCATCTTTGTTTTTTTTTATTGACCTCGAAGGTCACAAACACTAAAGATCAAGAAACTGTGCCATGCTTTACAAGTGGCCAGTAATATTCCTACATACATACTCATTCATTTCATCATCTGAGTACTCGCTTTCGAGCGTTTTAATTGCGTGAACCTTCGAATGCGAGCCGTGTCCGCGAAAATAGTTGCGACGTCCACACCGGCCGAAGTTCGCGCTTTCGTGTACAAAATTATAAGCTTTGTAACGCTCGGCTCAACGTCCACATCACTCGAATTACATGTGAATGCTCTCAGTGAGGACGCTCCTTATTAGGTGCTGACATTTTTGTAGAAAGTTCTTGATAGTAAAACCATGTTTTCTATTATTAATAGAAAATGAGCACTAATAATATTTAGATTTTTGCATAAAATAAAATACGTTAACTTTAATGTAAGAATTTTATTGTTTTACTTCGATTTTCGGGCAGTTTACATTATTGTAGATTCTTACGAAAACATTACAAAACGTATTATTTAGATTATACATTGATAAATATTTATAAATGATCACATTTAAAAGACTTTAGGTTTATATCGCACTTACAAGCTAAGAGGCACTTTGAAGCCTTGGAGTGAAAGCCCACCACATGCGTTTACCCAAACCAGGACCCATGAAAATAACTATTAAAATTAATACTAAAACAATACTTAAACAGCTAGCTTACTTCTTTAACCTGTCAGTTTGTAAAATTGTCACTCCATTACGCGTAAACGACTGAACGTTTTCGGATGGAGTTTGGCACAAATATGTGTATTCTTAAAGAATTCGGATACACTTTTATTCGGGTAGGTAGGTACTTAGGTACTACAGTAGTTCCACTCTTGTGTTAAATCGAGATGACCAAGGTTCCACAAATCTGTGCAAAAACTGCGTTGCGATGTTTTGAAAATATCATTATGTTTCAATAATGTCCAGATGGTAGAACCACATCAGCCCTTGTGCTTGGATTTTATCTTCTCTTCTGAAGCTGTTCCACATTCTCTTAAGCTTAAAAGATATTCAATACTTACATATGAAAGCAGATTTCTAATATATCCAAACAGAAAACAAGTCTTCATAACTTTAAAAATCATTCTTTACAAAATACTACAAGGAATACTATGAAATTATTTAAATTACCTACTTATAATAAATCTAAAAATAAATATCGAACGTGGTGAGCTTAAACACTTTCCATTTTTATTTTATTTATTTTAATTAGAATAGCGACTAATACTAGTTACCACAATAAGGCTGACACTCATCGGTGTCACATATTAATATTATATTAAAGAAAAGAAAGGAGGAAAGAAAAATATTTAGGTATAATAATAAATATATACTACCTAGGCTGTAATTGTTTACTTTATTGTTACTAAAATTAGGAGCAAGTGGAGAAAAACAAGCAAACAAAAAAATAAAATAGGAGAAGCTATGGAAACCAAAATGTAGTCACGACCCTCAGCATAAGGGATTTGACGCAAAGAGAAGAGTTTTATTTAACCTTATAATATTATAACATCATTGTATGACTAGCTGTGACCACCTTAACAGAATCCAAAAGTTTTTTTTATAATATTGCCAAAATGCGTCTACACTTTAGCGAAATAGCCCGATGTCAGAGAATAGCACCAGGCCTTTTGGCTTGTGGGACCAGAAATTTAACAAAGCGAAAATCAATTGATAAACGTTTTTGGAGGATAATTGTTTCGGTTGTACCAAGTGTTTGTTGAAAATAGCATCTACTATTTGTTTTATATAGCAGGATTCCCTTTAGTTCGGCGATATTCATACAGTTTTGTGCAGTTTAAGGCGGTACCCAGACCAAAAAATCGGCATGAGATATGAGCATTCCTATTGGCCTAGCGGCACTGGTGGTGCATGAATTACAGTAGTGAATACGCCCAGATTTTAGAATAAAATCTTTATAAAATAGAAATATAGTCTTTTGAAAAGAAAATACGACAAAAATGTTCGTTATTAAATTGTCTATCCATTAGTGTTAGTACAAAAAATAATAACCTAATGAACACTTTACAAGGGGATGCATGCTATCAATAATTATTTCTCATTTTTATGGTTTTGTTGGAATGAGATTAATGAAACTTATACCTCTTTAAAAAAAAGTATACGACCATTTTATAATCAATAATATGTAGAAATGTAATGTATTTTATTAGTTGATATTTCTTTTTAAATAACGAGTAGGTAGATAGCTCCTAAAAACAGCACGAAAAAAGGCTAGCGCGCCGTTTTGCTCGGGGTACCGCCTTAAGGTCTATCCGCACATATCAGGGCCGTGCCCGGGACGTGACAGGGCCGGGCCCAGGCATTGAAGTTTTGACACTGGCCCGTGCACTGATGTGTGTGAACGAGTTCATATAAAATGTACACACCGATATTTTTTTGAGCCCCTGACGGGGCACGGTCCGTCCACGTCCCGGGCACGGCCTTGGTGTGGATAGACCTTTATTCTACTAAATGATCTAGGTTAGATTTATATAAGCCTTTAGCGTCCAGACGAGACAGTTTCAATATACCGACTGTATAACATTTAGAGACGTTGTGCGTGCATGCGGCAATTTGCCTACGGTGAGCAAAACAATTCGTTAGTATATTAAAATTATAGGAACCGGAAGCAATATTAATAGATAAGTAAATTACACGATCATTTTGAACAGTCTTGATATATGAAGTAGGTGTGGTTTAGGTTACCGCTATTAAAAACAAAAATGATTCCCTTATAATTATAACCAAATATTTTGTTTGACTTCACATTGTAAAATTAACTGCGTATAAAAAATAAAATTTTCTTCTACAGCTATAGCAATTATCTGACATAATTTAGTTACATAATTTAGTACATTAGACACTACAAAACAATTTAAGTCAAATCGTAAGGAACGTCCTCACTGAGAGCATTCACGTGTAATGAGCATTCGACGTCGAATATTCGAGTGGTGTAGACGTTGAGCCGAGCTTTACAAAGCTTACACGCAAGTGCGAACTTCAGCCGGTGTGGACGTTGCAACGATTTTCGCGGCAACGGCTCGCATTCGAATGTTCACGCAAATAAAACGCTCGAAAGCGAGTATTCAGATATTGAAATCAATGAGTATGTATGTAGGAATATTACTGGCCATTTGTAAAGCAAGGAACAGTTCCTTGGTCTTAATTAAGTGTTTGTGTCCTTCTTGGTCAATCGTATTATCGAATGAATGACATTTAACGAGATCGTATTCGAATGCTCTAAGCTCGCAAGGGAATGTTCGAATCGAACGTTCATAGTTTTGCTCGGAAATGAATGCTGGGCTCGCTGGGAAGCATTTGTTGCTCGCCTACGATTGCTTGTTAACAAATGCTCACGAAAGAATGCTTTTCAGTGTGAGGACGCTCCTGTAGATGCATGTCCACACGTTATCAGTGTGTTGAATCGGTGATTTTATCATTTAATACCTGAATTAAAAAAAAAACGGATAAAATCACATAAAAAATAACTTAAGAAACTTCACAATACGTTTTCTTGCACTCATGATGTACAACGACAATTGTTTTAAAATTCTATAAATATTTTTACCTCTAGCGAATATACTATAAGAAATACAGACTAAAAATGCTTTTCAGAATGAGTGAAAATAAATACAAATATCAAAAGACTTATGTGGTATAAATATGAGCGACTATGTTTATACAACTTTAAACTTAATTGGTAAGGAAATAGTATATTATAAATTGAAATCACATCCTGACGCTCTGTCTATAACATAAACGATATCTTGTTCGACATCTCATGACTTGTTTGGCTTCCATTTTGTGTAATTTTGGAGCATCGACATTGCTGCATTTGATATCTCGATAATACGATACTTTTGGAATAATGAACACGTTGTATGTAAGCTTATAAACACAAAAAATAAAATCTACTCAAAATGCTCTGCCTGCTTGTAAAAAAGCACTTAAATATCAGGAGTCAAGTACTCTCTTACACTAAACTCGCGCACCAAAGCTAGTTTACACTAGTTTACAAGCTACATATTTACATTTACATACTAACGCGAGATAGCTAAAGCATGTCTTTACAACTACATTGAATTGAGCCTTCCAAGTAGCGAGTACAAAGGCTAAATTGCATTTCATATTCATATTCAGTACATCCTTTTCAAGTTAGACACAAATGATATTTGGTATTTCAAATAATTAGTGGCATACTTTCTAATCCGAGAACTTGGAAATATGTGTAAACAAAATATCCCTCTCCTTCGCTGGAGGAACATCATACAGTTCCTTCAAATAGCATTGACTTAGAAATTACGGACGTGTAAATGTTTCTAACATTAGAGCATATTATCCATACTGTTAATTGTTAAGGCCTCTGATGCGTGACTTTTTAAATGCATCCAATGCATTGTAATTAAGGACGCCTGGGACAATACGTTACCAGCTTCGTTATACATATTCACATTCTTCACAGGTAAATGTGCGTATAAATCTTACCTACGTTAGTTTTCATTTCAAGTTTAATCGTAGTGATATGTTTTATTAGGAGACAATTCCATAATAACATTTTCCAAAATCAGGCGGAAAATTGTACCCTGTAAGCTTATTATATTAGCCTGCATCGGTAGATATCTATGTATTTTGTACCTCTAAGGTGTACTAGGTCTGATCACTTTTAAGATCCTGATTCTTAAGTGTCGTCACAGAGAGCATCCATGTTTGGATCCAAACAGCTTTTTCAGTTCGGGAAGGATGACATTTCTGGTATAGGAAGACTGCTTAGAGGCAATCTTTTCCCTCTTTGAGTTGGCCTTGAGGTATTTTATGCCAGGCTTGTGGACCACGAAAGCATTGTTTAAGATCATGAAGTCGTAGTCTTTAACGCAAAGGATGTAGCTCTGAAATCAAAATTTAAAGATTAAATACCTCCTTATTTCATTTTATTATCTTCAAGATTATTGAGCTTGATCTGCCCCTAACTGCGGGTGAACAACTTTTTAACTAAAACCTTCGTTACCTGTGTCATTTTGTCCTGCTTCCCTTCCCAGCTCATTCTTTCATCGTAGTAGGGCTCTTCATTGGTTCCGATGAAGATTGGCTCCCAATGCGAGTGCTTTCCTATTCGCTTGCCGACGTGGAACACTCCCATATCTGCAACAGTCCATCGAACATTATTGACATGTATTCGTCGAAGAGGAAATTGTTATCCAGTCAGTAACGTGTTTTATCGGAAGCAATTTAAAATGTGGTTGATACAATTTGTACGTATTGACGCAGGCAGAGGTAAGTTAGCGATTTTGCAAATTGGCGTAAGAAGTTGAGCTGGCCGTCTGAGAACGGCGGGTAAGGCGCGGTCGTTGAACCATAATACGCAATTAGAATGCCCCATACGACGGCCACGCCATGCTACAGACGGCATAAATAGCTCACGACACTAACAGCACTTAGATTAATTGCCTGCATCACTGCTCGTCTAGCGATGCCTAACTTTTGGCATTACATAGCAGAGCATGCGAGATTACAATGCAAATGATGTAAAAACCGTTACGCACGTGGTAGTGGTACGGTCAGCAACAAAAGTTGAAGTTAGTTACACTGCGAGTGTGACGGCAAAGCATCTTTAATAATATTATTTTGTGATCTACTAAAGTGACAAAGATATTTGATACACTGTTTTTCAGCATTTCACATAATGTCAAGAAGATTGAAAGTATTAACTTTTATTATAGTATTAACTCTTCTAGAATATTAATTTTGATTAACTCTTCAGTAGCCTTATCGCGTAAGTGAATTCGGCAAGGCAAAAGGGTTTGATCTCATGAAAAGTATGACAAATACTCTTTTAATAATTAGGTACTTGGACTCTTTCGAAAAGGGTATCTTCACCAATGAAAGCGTTCAAAATGTTTTGGCAATATCTAATTATTTAAAGAGAATTTGTCATACTCTTTCATGGGGTCAAACATTTAATTGCCAGCGGTTTTCAGCTGTCGCTACCTAGATCGTGATTTAAGGTTACTCTAGTCGAAAATACTTCCATACAAACGTTGTGTAGCGATTACTCCACTGTTTGACGAAGTACGTTCAAAATAAAAATTATATCAACTTGTCTCATCATTATCTAGGCCTATATGGAAACAACAAAATAAAAAAAAAAAAAATTTGAAGGTTATGAGCGTCGAAAGTTCCATATTTCAACACTAATTTTAACGCATCTTTGGGCGTCAATAAATACCATAAGAAGAAGGAAAATTGCAAAACGGCCTCCATACAGGGATATATTAGTAATTCAACAATGCAAATTATTTTATTTCTAAAATATAATTTTGGTATACATTTGGTTTTTTCATGATATCTAGACTCCCAAAGGTCTGTTTATAAAATTTCGCGCGCTTGTTTTCGTCCTAAATCATCATCCATTTCGATAAAAATATGCAAAAGTTAAAGTTAATTCGTACGCGAACTAGCTTCTTAGTGCTCATCACAGCATCTATCTCTTTAACACGTGTTGTCGGATAAGATAGCATGCATTTTAACCTCACGCACAAAATAGTTCGTGCCATCGACTAGGAGAACCTTAAGTCAATAGCAAGGATCTTACATCGTGCTTCAGGGGCGGCCATCCACTCTTTGCCATTGGGGATGTTATGACACATAGGACAGACATATTTGTGGAAGGGTATAGCAGTTTTGTTCTTCAACATGACTTGTAGTTCTGTTTTTGTCCAAGGTGCCTGAAAAAGGAGATAAAGTATTTATATAATCTTAATTCTTAAAATATAAACTCACATAGCAAAACCAAATTGTAATAAAAATAACCAATGTACTAATTTATTCCTGTCTGAATAAAAGGCTTATATTATATTACTATTACAATTAAATATCGGAGCTCCTTGTAAAATACTGGTACAGTTGTTCTATCTCACGACGGCGGGCTGGTCTTAGTCGTGTGTGTGCACATGCAGATTCTTTCTGTGTGTTGAGCTATACTGAGCGCTCCCGAGCTTACGCACACAGAAACAATGTCCATGTGCATCTACACACACGACTAAGACCAACCCGCCGTCGTAAGATAGAACAACTGCGTACCCAGCTGCATCCGGCTAGACTGGAACGCTGATAGTAGGGAATAGACTAAACAGAATAAACTTTTAATATGATTTATTTCTCAATACCATCTCAAAACGTATCAGGAGCTAATTTTATAATGAAAAGAGGTGGTTAAAAATGCAGTAGGAATGTTTCTTGGGTAGAAAAATTAAAATTATAGTATGTCCGTCACTGAGATTATCAAATAATATTGGGCCCGTATTTTTTGCGTTCATCATCATCGTCATTATTTCAGCCGAAAGACGTCCACTGCTGGACATAGGCCTCCCCCAGGCGTCGCCACATTGACCGATCCCGTGCGTCTCGCATCTAGCGCCTTCCCACAACCTTAACCAGGTCATCGGTCCACCTAGTGGGAGGCCTTCCAACGTATCATCTTCCGGTTCGCGATCGCCATTCTAGGACTTTTCGGCCCCATCGGCCATCCATTCTGCGAGCAATGTGCCCTGCCCGCTGCCACTTAAGTTTGGCAATTCTTCGGGCTATTTCGGTAATTTTGGTTCTCCTGCGGATATCATCATTTCTGACGAGATCACGCAAGGAAATTCTGAGCATAGCCCCCATGTGGCCCCATTTGCGTTATCAAATAAATAAAAATTTACAAAGATAAAGCGCATCAAAGTTCAGAAGTGCAGGCTTGTGACGTCACTTTGTATAAAGTGTAGCACACCGTGACAAGACAAGATGTTTCAACGCACTGTATCGTCAAAGTCGTATATTTTGTATACGTGGCGAAGGAAAAATACGTGTCCAATATTTTTTATTGTTCTACCTGGTCTATTAATAATTTTTAGTCAACATCCCTGTCATCCATAAGCTTAATTTCAAGCTCATTTCCTAAAAATGAGCTTGAAATTAAACTTATTAAAATATCCGATGGGCGCCTTCTAAAACAGCTGCGGGGCAAGGATCTGATTGTGGTCTATTGTTAGGTACGAAACATTTAGTAGTTATTTAAATATATAGGTTCTTACCAAATAGTTTTTATCTACTTCAAATAGACTTAACGGGAAGACTCTTGGTTTAGTGGAATTGCTTAGTGGTGCTTCGTTTCTCGCGATCATATTTAGGAACTTGGGTGCCAGATCCGGACTGGGGTACAGTTCGATGTCTGATGGCAGGACGAAGTGTGTGAGGGCTGCACTTCTGGCTATGTTTCTGCCCACGTTTATTGGATACAACAGATTCTTCTGTTGTTTGTACGTCGACGATGAATTGACGACGTAAGGAGGTTTCTCTGTGCAGTTGAATGGCGTCTTCAGAAATACCTCAGGGTCGGGAATCTGAAAATAATATTAAGGAATGTTATTGACATGCTTATAAGTAGGATTCCGTGGTCAAAATTTGAACGAAGCGTCTTAGTAAAACGAGGAAATATTATTCATTAAATAAAATACCTTCTCCTTAATTAATTTGAAGCATCTTGTCTAAAAGTGAACAAACAAGGAACAGAAGTTCCCTACCTGGCTTATTGCCAGCCAGTAGGAATATTGTTATGTTCCGGAATTGTGCCAGGAGCGGTCGACGACTTTGACTACCTATGTGCTGTATGTTTAGACATGGAATTACTGTGTTTAAAGGTGATCGTGTGTACATAGCATTCGCGATCTATGTGTCTGGAAAGTTCAGATTCGCTGGCCTGTCCGTTGTGGTGTCATCAAGTTACTATACACCCATATGATAGAACTCTTATTATATTGAAAGTTATGTACCTACTCTAACTCGACTTCACCTTGAATCATAAAATTGGAAGTTATTGTTTGTTATTTATTGACATTAAGGCGGCACCCTGACCAAAAAATCAGCATGAGATATGAGCATTCCTATTGGCCTAGCGGCACTGGTGGCGCATGAATTACAGTAGTGAATACGCCCAGATTTTAGAATAAAATCTTTATAAAATCGAATTTTTGTACTTTGTAAAAAAAATATCGACAAAATTGTTCGTTATTTAATTGTCTACACATTAGTGTTAGTACAAAAAATAATTAATGAACACTTTACGAGGGGAATCAATAATTATTTCTCATTTTTATGGTTTTGTTGGAAGGAGATTAGTGAAACATATACCTATTATAAAA
Organism: Orthosia gothica; assembly: GCA_949775005.1. Classification (NCBI taxonomy): domain Eukaryota; kingdom Metazoa; phylum Arthropoda; class Insecta; order Lepidoptera; family Noctuidae; genus Orthosia; species Orthosia gothica. Next base: position 11,484,505 of record OX459048.1, on the reverse strand, counting down.
AAAGTATACGACCATTTTAGAATTAATAATATGTAGAAATTTAATGTATTTTATTAGTTGATATTTCTTTATAAATAACGAGTAGATAGCTCCTAAAAACAGCAATAAAAACAGCTTGCGCGGCGTTTTGCTCAGGGTACTGCCTTAATCGAGGATTTTTTTGTTGTCATAGGAAATAAGTCGATTGGAGGTCTTTTTGAAGAAAACTTCTTCCACTCTACTCGACTTAGTTGCAATGACAATGGTAAAAAAAAAACCCTCAAGCTCGTCAATATAACAGGTAATAACTGTCAACTTGTTAGGAACTTTTTAATGTCAACTTATAGAAAATGCGATAATTTATCATTCGATTTTGCAATAGGGATGTTAACTGAAAACAAATTTTTTGTCCGTCATGTAGATTAATAAAAAAAAATTGGACTCGTATTTTTTCTTTTGACACGCAAACAAAAAGTGACGACGATATAATTGCGTTGAAATGTCTCGTGACGTCACACCGTTAGTACACTTTATACTGACATAGTGACGTCACAAGCCCCCACTCCTGAACTTTGATGCGCTTTATCTTTATGATTTTTTATTAATTTGGTAAAACAAAAAATACGTGTCCAATATTATTTGATAATCTCGATGACGGACTAAATATAATTATCATTTTTTTTTAATGAATCATTCTTATTGCGATTGCAATAAACACTAAAACTATAATTATATTAGTAGTGGTCTAAATTATTCTTACATTGCTAGGAATATGTTTGTTGGAGAAGAAGATGTGGAAGGTGGCGTACTGCAGCACGAGGTCGTTGCCGGTGCAGTCGCGCAGGTATCTGATGCTGTTGACAGTTGGTATTATGTCCAAGCCCGGCGCGTGGAGTGCCAAGCTCACTGGGGCCATCCATCTGAGGATAAAGAAAGAGGACTCATCAGTATGACAGCACAAATAAATCGATATACATAATATTCTTCAAGGGGTAAGGCACAGATTCGGCAGGCAGTTTATTTTTACCCGACTGCCGAAGGAGGGTAATGTGTTTATCAGTCTATGTAAGTATGTATGTATGTAAGTATGTATGTATGTATGTTTGTTCCTATATGGCGTTCCAGAGACCAAACGCGTTGGCCAATTTTGATGATTCATACGTCAATCGATGCGTCTTAACACTGCGAGTGTCATAGGCTACATTAAAATTGGATAATAGAAAAATAACGGATTTTGGGTGCCATATTGTGGGGGCCCAAATTTTTTTTTTCTTCCAAACCTTTCTTGTGAGGTATCAAAATAAAGGGTTTTAAGAGGTGATTTCAAAAATATATAACACTTATATGTTTAAATGTATCTAATTCGAAAAAAAAACTAACTAAAAAGTTATAAATAAAAAAACTTAATTCCAAAAATCAAAAAACCCGACTGCTTCAAAAGCGAACTAAAAAGTCGTAAACAAGGAAAAAAACACGCTGTGCAGGCGGAGGATACACCAGATTTTGGTCAGCCAGCCCGCGAATATGTATCCTCCGACTGCACAGCGTGTTTTTTTCCTTGTTTACGACTTTTTAGTTCGCTTTTGAAGCAGTCGGGTTTTTTGATTTTTTGAATTAAGTTTTTTTTAAATCCCATGTTATGATTGTATACCTAGGGTTGTCAGATCGGAAAACGAAAATATCTCGACAAAATTTGATAATTTGGGGATTTTGAGGTTGTTTTCGGGAGAAAACTTTTTTTTTATTTTTTATTATTTATTGGCTAAATATTGATGAAACATGACTAATCTCACTATACTTAATTTTAAGGTTGCCATACATGTATTTAGCGTTAAACTTTACTACCAATATAGGAAATATTTAAAATTCAAACAATTTACTTCAAAGTTCAGTCTATTTACTAACTCAGCTTTAACTATATCAAAAGCCTTACAATTTCTCTCTTTGGTATAGTTGTTGTATCTCACGAAGAAGGGTTACGTTGTGACTTTTATGACGCCGAAATAAGATCCATTTTGCTACGATTCATCCCTCATCGTGAGATAGAACAACTTTATACAAATTATTAAGCAAACTTAAATCTATTCACAGTAATTAGCTGGTGGCTAAATAATAACAGCCGCACGGGTCGATCTTCAAGGTTAAGCAACGCTTGCCGAGGTCGGTCCGTGGATGGGTGACCATTTCAATATAACGAGTTTCCTCCGTGCCTCGGAAAGCACGTTAAGACGTTGGTCCCGGCTGTCATTTGAAGATCTTTGACAGTCGTTACAGGATGATGTGACCTGTGTTAGGAGACTCCGCTCTTCCACAGCAATATACAATTCATTCAGTACCTTAGATATAACCAGTATGTTTGCGTCCGTGTGTGTGTGTATGTGTGTGGGTGGGTGTTTATGTGATCATAAAAACACACATTAGGTAGGTATTCATTAGGTACGTGATTGTAATTAAAACACCGTTCGCTATCAACTGTCTAGTAATCTAGAGGCTCTAGAAAGATTTTCTTGCTATATATCAGCGATGGAGATGCCATGCCAAAATGTAATGTATTCATAACGTAACATTTCGATAGCGTTTGGCTATTTGTGTGTTTGTGTATCTGTCTGTGGCATCATAGCTCCTAAACGGATGAACCGATTTTGATATCGTTTTTTTTCGTTTAAAAGCTGATTTCTGATGTTTAGACATGTTTCATTAAAATCAGTTCAGCCATTCAAAAGCTATGGACGTTTTACTGTTTCAATCGGGGTGTTTTTGCAAGATACCGTGTCATAATTACGTGTTCAATAGATTGTCGATCGAAGCGTGACTACTACTAGATAAATTATGTAGCATGAAATGAGGGTTTCGTACAAACCTCAGCTTAAAGGTATTATAGACCTGAGTATTTGATATGAATTTCAATTTAATATCTCTACGCGTTCATGAGGAAAGGGGTACCTAGTAAGTTTACAATTATTAAAAATATTTTCATTATATGATGTAACTAAAAGTTTACGGTTTTCGCAATTATTCTTTTATCTGTGCTATAAGACGTTACTTCGTACAAAATTTCAAGATTCTGAGTTCACGGGTAGTAGTGGGTTGTTGAAAATTTGCGGCATAAACGGCTGTATCTTTTGATTGCGTTGGCTTAGAAGTTTGTATGAATATCAGCTTGATACCTTCACGCGTTCCTGAGAAAAAGGGTCTTGACAGACAGACAGACGGACGGACGGACAATAAAGTAATCCTATAAGGGTTCCGTTTTTTCCTTTCAAGGTACGGAACCCTAAAAAGGTGTCGGGGGTTTTAAATTTTACTTTTTGCTTTCTTCAAACGCTTTAGCGGCGCTTTCGTTAAAATAATATTACTTTTCTAGCCTCTGAGTTATCGGGCATTTATCGAAACGCAGGGAAGAACGTGAAAAAGCTTCAGTAATTATATTTAATCAATAATCTGTCGTTCCCGCACTGTCGCGTGACCGCCGACACTCTCGCCTCCACAGGTTGCTCGCAAGCCGACACTTCCAGCTGAAATGTTGTGCCGGTGTTGGTGTACACGGGCAGCCATGAATTCATGTTTATTTACTCGAGTCTTTATTTCGGTATTATGGATAAGATCTGCGGATTAGAGCCCAGAATAAATTGAGATATTGTGTTCAGACATCACATCATCAGCCTTTTTAATGTTTCCACTGCTGGGACACAGACCTCCTCTCATAGTGGGATACAATCCACCACGCGGACCCAGTGCGGGTTGGTAGATGCCACATGTCTTTGAATTTTTGGTTCTAGGACATGCCGGTTTCCTCACGATGTTTTCCTTCACCGTTTTGAGAGCAGTGGTGATGAAATAATTTACACAAAGTAAAGCACTCGCTCGGGTTCGAACCCACGACCAACTCGTAAGTCGGGACCGTAACCACTGGGCCACCACTGATATTGTGTATTCTGTATTCAAAACTGAAAAGCTGGCGCCCGTTTTTTTTCTCGTTCAGCCATCCCTTCTAAATTTCAAATCTGAATCTCAATTATGAAACAAGACCAGTACGAATGAAGAATGGCTTTACAGAGGCGGGGCAGTCTGCGCTGCCCTTACAATAATGTACACACAGCTTAAGGAAAGGTCTAGACAGTCCATGGTACCTATGTTATGTCTATGACTGAAGAAAATAAAATAGACAGACACATGACAGATAGACGTCATATCAGATGAAAATGTCACAGGAACGCTGGGAACAAATTATCGGACTGACAGCCGCGACTTAAAGAGTATATGTGTAATGAATGTACATTACATTGTGCAAACTATCGGACGTAAGTCGCGGACGTGACCTTGGGCGTTCGGACGTCTGATAGAGATCTGGCAGCCGCGTCCCAAACGACTGTGCACACATATCAGCCGCGGCTGTAAGTCACGTCCGTCAGCCGCGTCCGATAATTTGTTCCCAGCTTAATAATCCATAATTTCAAAATTAAGCAAATAAATCAGAAGTAACTAAAAATATGCTTTTCAGATAGTAACAATACAAAGAAAACATAAAAATATACGAAAGTGTGGTTTGTATAGTCTGCTATAGAACGTAAGTAGCCTTAATGATGTGGAATTAATAATACAGTATCTGCAAATCTAACTCCTAAATATTCGACATTGATATTCACAGCAAAGTCACGACTCGTTCAGAAAATATAATCAGTTCATACACTCAGCGTTTGATTCGTTAACAGACAAGCGCGAAAACTAAAAACGAGGACACAATGTAAATCGATTACTCGCTGTTAATGAAAAACGCTTGCTGTAGCCAACAAAAGACGTTATTAATGGAATACCTGCTACAAAAAGAGACTAAGGTGCCTGCCACCGCCTTTTTAGGTCACGATGGTACCTCGCCACGTGATATTTAAGGCGTATATATTCCCCAATGTTAACGCAGTACTGGCCGTGCGCTCGTTCGGCGCCAGAATATCAATATTGAACCTTCATATAGACAGTTTTGTTTGCAAAATATTCTTTGATATAAATATGCTATTTCAGTTATGAAGTAATTCCAGCCACACATCTTTCTGTGTAAAATATTTTTCAACATCCAAGTCGTTTTGGAGGAGTTTCCAAAAGTAGCGAAAAATTATAGTGTTATAATTATTTTTATTAATTACACGAAAAAAACATAATTTACAAATAAAGTACATGAATGAATAATAAATATGTATTTTTTTAGCCGTTACTAAGAAGTATGCTTTAGAAAGAAACCGTTTTACGGCACTAAAGGTCAATCATTCTTCCATACAAACGTAGTCTGGCGATTACTCCACTGATTGACGATGTAAGTTCAAAATAAAAAATGATATCAATTTGTCTCATCATTCAAAAAAAAATTTAATAGTTATGAGCGTCGAAAGTTCCGTAATTCGACACTAATTTTATCGCATCTTTTGGCGGAAATAAATACCATAAGAAGAAGGAAAATTGCAAAACGGCCTCCATACAGGGATAGATTAGTAATTCAACAATGCAAATAATTTTATTTTGAAAATATAACATTTAGTAGTTTTTTTATGATATCTAGACTCCCAAAGGTCTGTTTATAAAATTTCGCTCGCTCGTTGTCGTCCTAAATCATCATTCATTTCGATACATATTTGCAAAAGTGCTAATGCGTACGCGATCTAGCTTCTTACTGCTCATCACAGCATCTATTTCTTTTGCACGTGTTGTCGGATCAGATAGCATGCATTTTAACCCCGCGCACAAAATAGTTCGTGCCGTCGACTAGTTCCACCAAGGGACATTGTCACGCTCAGCTTTTTAACATCTTTATAGAAAAACATTGTTTATGTAATAGAATATTGAACCGTGATGTAACAGAAAGGTTGTGATTTACACAATACGCTCTTAAATGTCAGTGGGACTGTCGCGTCTGAAGAAATCCTAGATGAATTGATAAGTGCATGAGCGCGCGGCGCAAATAACTGTGGTGTTGCACGAAGCGATGCTGAGCTGGTCGCTCTGCACAATGGGGCATATGAATAAGAAGGTAGTGAGAATTTTATTGAATTACACTTGCTTTAATATACATAAATAATTTACATAGCAGTCGGAGCACGTGAATGCAAATGTATATAGTAGGTACTATATAAACAGTTTCTAGTGATATCAGACCACACAATCTAATCGGTGACTCACTATCTGCAGGCATTGTTAAGATTACAGGAAGTCTCACTCCACTTGCTCGTTGTGTAGTGCAGCTAAACGTTAAGTCAGCATCAGTACATTACGGTGATTACGGAGCTAACTAAAGCTGGGAACAAAGTATCGGACGCGGCTGACGGACGCGACTTACAGCCACGACTGATATGTGTGCACAGTCGTTTGGGACGCGGCTTGCGGACGCGTCCGAGCACTTATTCCATAGACAATATAGCTTGTTTACGTAGAAACATGTCGAACAGTGTAAGTGAGAACGCAATTCTCTGTTGCGAACACACTCGATATGTTTTTCTTCCATTTTTATATAAAACCTTTCTAACACATTTGAGATATCGCGTAGTCCGATTTGTTCTGACGCCGGGACGCGTCCCGCAACCCGTGCACACCATCCACGGACGTTTTCGGCTGACACAAACATCCAGCGAGCCAGATCTCTATCGGACGTCCGAACGCCCAAGGTCACGTCCGCTACTTACGTCCGATAGTTTGCACAATGTAATGTACGTTCATTACCTAGATACTCTATAAGTCGCGGCTGTCAGTCGCGTCCGTTAGCTGCGTCCGATAATTTGTTTCCAGCTTAATTGTTGCTAATATCGAATTTCACATATCGCGATATTTCTTAATACAAACCGAGTATGCAAGCACATTCTCTTTTAAAACAATCGACATTGCCCAATCAACGGTGTTTAGTCACGAATATTGCGTCTGTTTTTGACTATAACCCTTTAGTATGCCGCTTGTTAATTATTAAAAAGGGGTTGGTCTCAATTCAATAAGCACGGTTCAGGGTTCTGTATATGGTGACTGTACATTTTAGTTATGTAGTGAACAGGCTAGCCTCATTTTGTGGAATATTCGAATCGAAACGGGGAGCTTAATCGGGAGGGTGCGACAGTCTGGTAACCTCACGTCTATGCCCCGTTTAGACCTGTGTTTGGCACTAGCGTGTTATTTAAACATTAAATTGCCTAGTGTAATACTCGCATGTATATGCAATGCAATAATTATTTTGAGTAAATACAAACATCGACTTGTTTTAAGGTTACACTAGTCGAAAATTCTTCCATACAAACATAGTCTAGAGATTACTCCACTGTTTGACGATGTAAGTTCAAAATAAAAAAATGATATCAATTTGTCTTATTATTATCTAGTCCTGTATGGAAACAAAAATGTAAAAAAAATATATATTTGAAAGTTATGAGCATCGAAAGTTCCATATTTCAACACTAATTTTGATGCATCTTTGGGCGGAAATAAATACCATAAGAAGAAGGAAAATTGCAAAACGGCCCCCATACAGGGATAGATTAGTAATTCAACAATGCAAATAATGTTATTTTATAAATATAAATTAGTTCTTTTTTCATGATATCTAGACTCCCAAAGGTCTGTTTATAAAAATAGGCGCGCGCTCGTTTTCGTCCTAAATCATCATCTATTTCGTTACAAATTTGCAAAAGTGCTAATTCGTATGCGAACTAGCTTCTTACTGTTCATCACAGCATCTATTTCTTTCGCACGTGTTGTCGGATAAGATGGAAAGCATTTTAACCCCGCGCACAAAATAGTTCGTGCCGTCGACTAGTTCAACCTTAAGTCTGTAGTTGATGGTTTTATTTAATTATCTACCGCAAGTTACGCAATAAAGGCATCATACTTCACTTTAATATCCAGGATTGCCATAAATTTAACTACACTAAACCGTCTAGAGTCTAGACTCAATAAATTCCATAATACCCTACTATCAAAAGAAGAGTTATGAAAATCTTAAAAGAAAAACAGGATTAGAAGCGCAGTTTATTTGTTTGAACTCTTTAAATTGTAAGTTTACAATGAGTCGCGGTTTAGCAACTCGCCTTGAGCTCGGGTTTTTACTGGCTCTATGTAAACAAGGCTGGCAGGTACTAAGTGTGTTTGGTGTTCTGGCGCCGGGGAAGCAGTGCTGGCACACGCAGCTGTTAAATCAATAATTGCATTCGTAATTTTCACCTGGCGATGAGAAAATGTTAAAGTTATTTTGAAACAAGAGAGATTTAAAAGGTCGACAGATCTTGTTGAAGAACACGACAACCAACTACAATTTAATTATATATATTCCAAGTCATGTCTTCCAACTCGACTTAACCTCGAATATACCATGTAATTTATAGACGTCAATCAAGGGTTATTCCTCTCTGTTATGGCCACTGAGTCGAATGGCAGTCCCTCAAAATGATTTCGAATATGCAACTTTGACAGGCTTATAAACAATTGTCAGTTAAAACTGAAGCAAGTTAATAGCTATCGTCTATTGAAATCGATACAGTTTTAACACGATTGATTAAGAGGACACGGGGGCAGAGAGCGCCGACTGAATTTCCTAAGTAAAAAGTCATAATTCGAGGTTTGACCCTCGTCTATTTTCTCCTCCAGTATTGAACCAATTTAAAAGATATTCCATAAACTGAAAATGAAAGATATATTCTATGTCCCTATGTTTTCCTTTTTGATGATACATTATCTTTAGAAGCACTAGAACCCTTAAAAAATGCTCTTAATTGCGCTGTCAACAGAGGCTTAGTGTACAAATTTGACAAATATAAATGAAAAAAGGAAAACATAGGGACATAGTATATATCTTACTATACCAGTTTATGGAATATCTTTTAAATTGGTCTAATATTGGAGAAGGAAATAGACGAGAGCCAAACCTCGAATTATGACTTTTACTTAGGAAATTCAGTCGGCGCTCTCTGCCCATATTTCCTCTTAAAGACTCCAATTAAATATTTGAAATCTCTCACGGGAAACTGAATACGATCAGCAGATTGCTCAATGCTCGTGCACGCAATTTTCATTACCGGCATGCAATAAAAGTAAAATAAAAATGTAATAGGTTTACTGCAGTACAATCGAAAAAAAAAACTTAATTAAAAAAATCAAAAAACCCGACTGCTTCAAAAGCGAACTAAAAAGTCGTAAACAAGGAAAAAATCATGCTGTGCAGTCGGAGGATACATATTCGCCGGCTGGCTGACCAAAATTTGGGCCCCCACAATATGGCACCCAAAATTCGCCATTTTTCTATTATCCAATTTTAATGTAGCCTATGACACTCGCAGGGTTAAGACGCATCGATTGACGTACGAATCATCAAAATCGACCAACGCGTTTGGTCTCTGGAACGCCACATAGGAACAAACATACATACATACATACATACTTACATACATACATACATACATACATACATACATACATACATACATAGACTGATAAACACATTACCCTCCTTCGGCAGTCGGGTAACAAACAAAGAAAAAGGGAATAGATACTAAGTTCACACGTCGAGGTGTTCGCGACGATACCTCGCCATGCGTGGCCCGTGGTAACGAACGTGAGATCGATTTTTAAACAAAGGGCCAAGCTTGTTTGGCGAACGAATTACTAAGCTCTAGTCACTTGGCCAGCCTTCATTCATTCATTTCATTCACTGTCTGTAGCTAGAGGTGTCTTCTTATGCGTAGTTTCATTGATGGACCTCCTTCATACGCTAGGAGAGAGATAATGTAATCCTTGGGCAGTCTAGACGGTGGTGGAGACGTGGGGAACTTCAGACATGTCTGTTGTTGTTTACAGCAAGGTTCAATCGTCTGAGATATCGATTCCTCAAATTTAATGTGAAAATGTGATGCGGGAAGTGTTCTTCTTTATTATTAAAGAAGCTGAAATATATGTTTTTATGATGCAAGTAAGTACGTCAGTTACTGAAGGCGGAAATTTTCTCGTAAACAGTTAACAATAAATTTAAACAAAGTGTTGGATTTTTGAGAATGCCACGGACATTACCGAATGTTTACAACAGTTTATTATAAAGTTTATATTATTCTCCACAACAAGCGACACATGAAGAGATTACGACGTGTAGAACATTTTCTTGAACGTAAGTATAAAGAGGGAAAGTATAACATTTATTTGGCGACAGTTTATGCTTTGTAAGTACAAAAAAAACTTTTTTACAAAAAATATAATCTACCGACTTCCAAATGAAAACTCTACTACGTGAAAAATAGCTTTATTTGTGGAAGTGGTGTGAGGTGTCTTTGGTAGGTATCAAATTTTTTCGTTATGGACACCGACTTCCAATAAGAAAGTAATTTTTAACCGACTTACCAAAAAGGAGGAGGTTCTATGTTCGACTTTCTGAAATGTTTTTTTTGTGTATGTTCACCGATATCACCGTCAATTGTGGACCGGTTTTAAACATTTTATTTTTGTTTGAAAGAGTATGTTTCGAAATTGGTCCCATTTTAATTTGCATGAAGTCGAACATAGAACCTACTCCTTATTGGTAAGACGGTTAAAAAATAAAAGTAGGACAGTTATGACATGGATTTTCGTATATATCTTCTTTATCTTAGGCACTTTAAGTATCATGCACATCATGTTATGATGACAGAGCTAATGCCTATGTATTTAGTTATATACATTGGCATTTATTTAGTTATATACCTGCGCAAGGCCGTCGGATATCACCTGCCAAATTATCTTGCTCATGAGTATAATTTATGCAAACATTTTGTCGTGTGCGCTGAAGCCTCGACAACTGCTTGTCATTTATTACAAAAACAAACATTTCTGATTTCAATGTTATGCTTGCCTATGTAATACTTACCTAGATATAGTTTTCTCATGAAGTATTTGTTACATAAGTGCAGCCCTCATGTGTAAATGATTAAACTGATAAATTTGTCTCCACAATAGAAATAATCATTTAAGTATATGATTGCTTAGTCACCATTGTGCCATATAGGTAATATACAATCTTACATACATTGTTACAAAAACTCTAATTATTACGCTAATTACCTAGGTGGTCCCCAACCAAATGAAAATATTTTCAAGGATACAAAGTAGCTCACAACGGAGACGCCCTCACGCGCCTATCTAACGCAGGAGACGCCCCGGGCGTCGGGAGTCGCAAGCCGATTCCCAGCCACCGTAGGCGCGGGCTTGCGGACGGCGAGTAATGGGTAGCTCGCCGTCCGATAAGGACCAGGCTCGAGTCGACGGCGCGTAGTTCCACGCGTGCCTCAAAGAGATGTCAGCAAAAGTTGACGGGGAACGCTAGGGCCGATGCCTGTCTGGGTCGCGGATAAATTTGAAAGAGAGTTACCGTGGCCCTGGCACGAGCAACTGTAGGAACACGGGTGGGTTTAGTCAGTAAAAGTCTGACACGCCCTCCCGGTTCACCCAGAGCGGGAGAAGTCATTGGATGATTACCCACCCAAAAAAATAGTGATATTAAGTAGCTTAGGTCAGTTTGCGATCTATAAACAGTCCCTATGCGATAAATCACATCGATTCTTTGCTAAGTATTAGCAGGTTCTAAATTTAAATTGTCCATAGAAAGTTTAAAACTTGAATTAAGAATCCGCTAATCAGTGTTTAACCTACCATATGGTCAGAAAGTTTTTATAAATAAGGGTCTTTATTTTACAATCACTATCCAATCCAATGAACGTATAAATAAAGTAGGAAAGGAACAAATATTTGTTAAAGATAACATATCAAGTGTATCAATAACGAAAAGGCCGTAAAAAAAAACTAGATTTATGTACCCAAATATTGTTCGTAATCCTGAAGGTCGCGTACCTTTGTATTTGTGTAAGCAGGTAGATAAGTATGACGTGTGTTTGCTCAGAAACTTTGTACTGAGTAAATATCTTTCGGTGTTTACGGTCTTGCTTACATACAGACGCAAATACAGGCCAGATTGTACGATGGCTTTGTCTGCCCAGATATGAGTTTTATATCTCCAAATACGCTCATCAACCCAACCCACACTGTGCCCGCGTGCTGGATTACGGCCCTTTTCCTCTTCACAGAGAGGAGGCCTGTGTCCCAGCAGTGGAAACGTTAAAACTCTGGATGGATGATGACGCTGATCTGTCTTATCAACGACAGCACGACAAATAAAAAAACTTTCACAGATGGTAAAAACAGCAGAATGAAAAAACAAAAGCAAATTCTTATAATACCATCTGAAAGAACACGAACAAATTTTTTTGAGCTCGAGGCTTTCCATCTGAGTTACTAAAAATTTCATTTTGAAATACCTTCACAATTCCCTACCCTTTTATTACTGTAGACTCCCCCGAAGTTCACCCTAAAACCAATTTAGGTAGACTATACAAATAGCTGTGCCGCTGTGTCAGTTTAGAAAGGCTGTGTGCAACGGTCTTTACTTTTCTCTTCAGACAAATAAAGCTGTATATGAACACACTATAAAAAGAGTTGTCGCATACTGCAGTAATAACAGTCTGACGAGGTAATCAGCTTTTTATGCTGAATCTAATCGTCGATTAAATAATTCTGCAGAATCCTAACGTTAACAAGTCTTGTAGCGTAATGTGTCAATGTCTGTACGAGCCTTGACGTCTTCATGTTGTTTTGAGGTCAATAAATAGGATAAAACGCGGATAGTTGATAGGTAGGTAATAAAAATTATCTTTTATGAAAAAAAAAAAACAAAAAGAAAAACAAATGACATTATCTTTCATTATTTCTATTTGTAAAGTGTGACCACGTGACTTGTTCAGATGTTTAATTCCGATACATTGATTCGTTTTCTACCAGCACAAAATAGATAGTATACAGAAGGGCCACTCACGCAGTTTAGAAAATTGACAGCTAAACTTGACAGATTCACAAGGGTTGCTACTATATTGATACCGAATAAAAAAAAAAGAGTAGGTTGCCCAAGTTACAAACATAAATACATAGATTCGTCTAAACATACATCATATCATGCTTACATGCCTTAGAGGGTAGACAGGGCATGAAATATCCATTTAATATCACGAAACATTTAATATTACGCCACATACGATGAATATTGGAGAGTAAAAAGACGTAGTAATAGTGTAATAATGATCCCACTTAAAAAATTAAATTTTAAAAAGCTCCAAGCTCGTCAAAAATATAAATGTGAAAAAACAGGTACCTAATAAAATCAAAAAACCAAAGATGATCTTAAACAAGAAGAAAATTATGCTGTGCAGTCGGAGGAAACATATTTGTAAGCTTTACGAATTGAACCTTATTATTATGACAAGTTCCCAATTTCATCTATGGGCTTAAAATAATTTATTATAATCCTAGATAATGAATTTTTAATTTGTCATCTTGAAAGATTAATGACCTTTATAACTTAAAAATAATTGAAAGAAAGAATTAAAAACAAAAACGTAAATTCGGTCTGTAACAAATAATAAAGGTAACCCATGCAATGCAACCAATCTCGTTACAGTACTTAATGTATGAATGACGTGACAAACGCATGCACAAAGCAATCATGACAGCCGCGACTGAGCTCGGTCCATTATTGCCCAATATTCCCTGTAAAACCGAAATGTCAAAGTGAGAGTGGCCCCTCTGTCTGAGGCGCGCCGCCGCTTCCGTACTTTGTGCTACTAGCGTTATCGGTTGTAGATTGTTAACTTGGCTACAGGTGCTGCTGTACCTACCGTGCTGGCTGATTCACCGTCGCAATCATATAATCAGTACTCGCTGTCCCATGGGACAATTGGGACATCATTTAAAAAGTATGTTGGTATCAGTTGTCCTATCATGGGACTGAATCAATGGGACAGACCGATATTTGCAAAGTATTGGCGATTTCTCAGTTTCTATCCCATATAGAGGATAGCGCCTAATCCATATAAATTACGTTTAGGATAGAGCCCCGTCGAGAAAGAAATTATTCATCCCGCAAAAACTTTGATCGCACCGTCCCATGCAATCTCACAGAGACATGCAACACGGATAACTTAGTGGTAGTTGTAGAGTCTCATAAAAGACCATGTGTTATATCCGCGAAACTAGAGTAATTACAATCGAAGCAACTATGCCCCTGGGGGTAATATGTATGTGTCCCTGGTATGTGCCCTGGGGTATGTATCCTGGTTTTACCCTACTTTGATACTGGTATACAGTCTCTTTGATATTTGAAACGGGTTATGTGTTAATGATCTAGAGGTACTTTAGAATTCCCGTTACCAACGATCAAGTGGTTATTAAATGTTTTTAAGAAAATGTCATAATAAATCTTAGATTTATAAAACTCCATTCATAAGTTTAAAACGCGGTGCCATTGAATACCGTATATCACAGCTAGTCGGCTAAGTACCTCTGCCTATTCAGAATGCGATGTAATCCTACATTTCTCTGAGGTTAAGGGCTGGATTTACAGTTATGCTCTTGCACACATCGTAAAAGTTAACGGGGGAAAACTTTGCTCACATGAGCATGTTTCATTCTTCTTGGCTATTCAATGTATGGTAGGGCTGTTCGGTAGTACCTGGAACCATAACAAATGGTATCTGGAAGTACTCATCCCACTTCGAAAATACTTTCGCCTATAGAGAACTACACATTGAGGGCTATCGCGTTTGAATTTGCCGCTAGTTGCGCTGGTGTAGTGTGAGGTGAAAATGTCAAATTTCATAGCTTTTGGCTTTTAGCGCGAGTTTATTTTATTGTTGTGAATATTTGCCAAATAGGGCAGATTAAGATAGGTACGTGTTTCACCAATCACTGCTTTAATAGAGTTTAATATTTCGGCAAATTAATACTGCTTTTTTCGATGTAAAGGGGCTGCAGCATACTCGATTTTATATTTAATAGCACTTCTACGGCATTAGAATTATACATGATTTGAATTCACACTTTGCTTCCGTACGCATTATAACAACGTTTAACATCTATATTTAAGGACCATACTCGCCAGTGGCGCCAAGTGGTGAGCACAAAAACCGAATGGGTGTCATACTTTTTACCCAAAAAGTTGAATGGGCCACAAGGGCGACTTGCGGTAAGAGATATCTGATTAACCTCCACCGCAATATGCTTTCTTACAAACGAGGTCGTCGAAGGCTATCCCTTTTCCCGGTGACTTGGCAAACGGCAACCTTAGCTACAGTTATTGAGTATCAATTCGCTCCGTGTTTTGCTCCGAGTTCGACTTACCTTGTAAGGGAGGAAAGCGGGATTTATGTTCAACTATATACACTCGTATTAACGTATGAACAACAGTATATTTTATCGTTTATGGAGGTCAATGCGTTCTGCAAAAAGTCACGAGTAACTTCAGTCGGTGTCATTATCATCATGATCCAGCGCTGTTCATTGCTTGCGTTTTGTAGGCTAATCCTAGGTGGAAATCTAGCCCGTAGGGGTTTTGATACACCTATGTAGGACATAGGTATATGTACCTAATAAGGCCCATTAACGCTAAAAACTTAACTCAGAGTTAGTTGCTAACACAAGGTTAAATTTAGTTGAAAAAAAGTTAGTTGCTACACTAATATTATAAAGAGAAAAGATTTGTTTGTTTGTAAGTTAGTTTGTAATGGATAAACTCAAAAACATATTCAATCGATTTAAAAATTCTTTTACTTAGGAAAGGTACATTATTCCGGAGTGGCAAATCAATTTTTTTTATGACATAGACACAGGATCATCATTTACGAAAATGATTTTGAAACAGACGCATGGGATTGCCAGACGTGATAAAACCATAATGATATTGGACATTTGAGTATCGTCATCGCTAAATATAACAGCTCACAATTTTAGACCCTATTAATATTTATGCATTTTTTTATCTGTGGTGGTAGGCAACTGGGCTTATCCCAGTTGTAAACGACCCTTTGTGTCTATTGGCCTTGTTTGTTCTGTCTCCTGCTTGATATGGAAAGAAGTGGAAATTCGTATTATTTCCTACTCCACCGTTATTCTTTTCTGAATAATTTCGTTGCGGGATCCAAAACAGTTAAATTCTTTCGCCGTGACTTCGTCGAGCTTCATTGCCTCGGCGCTTTTCTGTTGGTCGCCACTGTTGATTCTGGCTTTCAGGCGTTGCAGTGGTTTGGGAATAGAGTGGTGGAATTGTCCCAAAGAATCGTCATCGCTGATACAATGTCACTTTGTCTTTAGGTATTTTAATAAAAAAATCGTAGAAGGTTTTTTACCGATTTGATTCAATGTATCTATGTGAGGAGCTCGTGGCTAAATAATAACAGCCGCACTGGTCGAGCGTTGCTTAACGTTGATTAAGCAACGCTTGACGAGGTCGGTCCGTGGATGGGTGACCATTTCAACATACCGAGTTTCCTCCGTGCCTCAGAAAGCACGTTAGCCGTTGGTCCCGGCTGTCATTTAAAGATCTTTGACAGTCGTTACGGGTAGTCAGAAGCTTGAGATCTGACACCAGTCTTGCCAAAGGGTACCGTGTTACCCAGTTACTGGGTTGTGGAGGTCAGATAGGCAGTCGCCCCATGTAAAACACTGGTACTCAGCTGAATCCGGTAAGACTCGAAGCCGACCCCAATATAGTTGGCTACTAGCTGACCCGGCAAACTTTGTTTTGCCATAAAAATACCAAACATTTATCTACCCTACCCTACCCGACCCTACCCTACCCTACCCGACCCTACACTACCCTACACTACCCTACCCTACCCTACCCTACCCTACCCAACCCTACACTACCCTACAATACTCTACCCTACACTACCATACCCTACCCTACCCTACCCTAACTATATAGCCTATGTCCTTTCCCAGATCTCAAACTATCTTCATACCAACTTTCATCAGACAGACAGACAGACAGAGTTACTTTCACATTTAAAATATTAGTATGGATGTCCGGCAAAATGGCAAACGAGTCAGAATTTAAAAAAATAATGTATAACACGTAATCGGTCGGTGTTATCAGAGGAAAAACTTATCAAAATGCTTATTAAAATTAATATAAAACCCATACATAAAAGATAATTTTGTCGTCGGAAACTGTTGCTAATATTAGATTATAAGTATACCTATATATTCAGCAACGTAATTTAATCATGCTTATTCTAACATCCTACTAATAATATTATAAATGCGAAACTATGGATGGATGGAAAGATGTATGCTTGTTCCTCAATCACGACAGAAATTATAGTCTCAAATAGCACATAGGCCCCGGTATACTGTTCCCTTGGATAATAAAACACTTTCCACGCGGGCGGCACCGCAGGCAGAAGCAGTTAAAATGTTTGCCGACAATTTTCTGAATTGTTGGAAAATATTTCATGCTTGTTTACATCATTAGGATGCAATTAACTGTCACACAAAGATGCAACTGCTAACATGACGGAAATCCACTTACTACGAAACGAACTTTACTTATAATAGTCGAAATTTATCGAGTATACTGCATAGAGTTAGCGAGATAGGACGATGCGACAAACATAAGCGAGTGAAAGAGACAGTTATACAATGCTATCTTCACCTTCAACATTGACATAAAAAAAGCAACTGTATTTGTGTGTATTATACTTCTTTTGATTCACAAAATCCTCACGGACTTAGCCAGTAGGATTGTGGTTTTTACCATTTTTCAGCGGATATCGCATTATCATTAGAATGCGATTAAAAATCGCTCTTCTGTTCAAATTGCATAGATAACATTGTCAACCAATATTTCATTGCAAGCTCAACTATCAAACATCATATTGGATGTAGGTATGTACAGCCATTCGTTCCGATTACACAAACATACGCTCCGTCGTATGTACATAATGCAATGTAATCAGGGGCGATGTAGCATAAAATATGAGTACTGTACATTAAGGGTTACCTCACAATGACGTGAAACTACGTGCAATTTTTTAAATGAGCAATACAATATGGAACTTTATTTACTACACGTAAAGGCACACATTTCATTGCGAGAATTTAATAAATTCATATTTAAAATTTCTAATATTTAATGCCAATTTCGCCCGCTAGATGGCATATTGCAATAAGGAAAAAAAAAGGTTCTATTACGTCTATGGTTGTCAGATGTCTGTTCTTGTGACTATCCTGTTTTTCAAATACCTCTTCTAACTTTATTTACGTGACGCCATCATATACACAGTTCAGATACTCGGACTGTTGTTCAGATACTGAACTCCATATTCGATAGATGGCGTTGTGCATTTCGTGTCATTTTCTGAATGGCGGTGTTAAGATTTTCCGGAAGATAGAACATAGAAAAAAATGGTAGGTAGTTGGGGCCCCTAAAACCCGCCCGCCGCGCACCCATGCGGGGACGCAGCGAACCCATGGGCTATTTTAAGTGTGGCTAGAGTGAAAAAAAGTAATTCAGGACCTAATGTACGAGAACTAAATAAGTTTTTGTATGAAGTCGATATTCTTCTCCCTAGATTAAAGTATTCTGTGCAGCGAACGCTCGATCTAAGTAGGTAGAAAGGTAGCAAGGTCTAGGTAACTAGGGTAGGTACAGGTAGGTTGGTAAGTAGGGTAGGACGGTTATCGGAAGCTAAGCCGCGGGCACAGCTAGTTCTATAATATCTCAAAAAGTCCTTGCAGGCCGCGTCTCGTTGTGAGCTAGTCCTAACTGGTCGACCACATGTAATAATTACGATATTAGCTCTTCATGTGTTTTTGTGACACACTTCGTCCTAACTACGCCATTGACCTCGCTCGGAGGATGTCGATAGCGAATGTTCTTCACTCCGCTTTCAAACGCTTTATCCACTGATGATATACGGTATCTAGCTTATGCCTGGTACTATTTGGGACGTTTAGAGAACTATGAACGTTTTTAAGAACCCGTAATCAAGGAGAAACTTAGGCAAATGTGCAAAAATGTCTTACCAACTAAAAGTACGGTTGGCGGAAGAGACTTATCAGAACAAGGATTTCCTAATGAATAAATTGACAGCAATTACAATGATAGCTAAATCCTACTAGTATGTGAAAGTACGTATGTATGTTTGTCCAAATCTTGTATTATAATTAATCACGGTGGACAGATTTGGATATTGATGTACATTATCCAAATCTGTTTTCATTGCTTTTATTTTAAGTATGTATGTATTTATTTTTAGGTATATATGTATTTGTGTTTCCAGTAAGTATTATTGTATTCATTGTTGGTATTGGCGCACCACTGACAAGCACATAGCATGTCCAGGTAATCTCTGTCCCATACAGGTTGCCTGGAAGAGATCGCGGCATGCGATATGGCCGCCCGTTGTATATTTTTAGTTTCTTTTGTTTCTTGTATATTCTGGTTTAGAATAAAGTGTTTATAAATGAATAAAATGGGTATCCCATGACCAAGACATAGGATACTTTTACTTTTACGTTCCCACGCAATCATTTTCGGAATACGCGCGGTCGAAGTCGCGGGCTGAAGCTAGTCTAGCAGAAATGAAATTGGTTTAGATGGACGTTCTATTTGGCGTTAGGAAAACCTATGAAAATATTTTTAAGACCGCTGCAGTCTAGTCAGAGAGCCACATTATCAGGGAAAGCTGAAAGTAGACAAAAACTTTTTCACACAAAATAAACCAACTTAGTTAGTGTTTTGTGCTTTAGAAGTCGGTTTTATTTTTTTGAAAAAGTTTTGTACTTCTCTCTTTTTAGTTTTAGTGATAGGGTATCACTAAAAAGTGATAATTTATACATTCTTGCTGTTTGTCGCTAAGGAGTTCGGTATGTATGTAGGTATATATATCTTGAAAACTGCCGAACCGATTTTGTTGAAACTTGCACTGTTCCCTAAGTTGAGAGATACTTAATCCAATAAAAAATAATGATTACGATTCGATAAGTAGTTTTGGAGACATGCGTGGACAAACATACATACATACAAACAAACATACAAACAAATATGTATACATAAACTTATCAAATTTGGCACACATATTAAAAGGCCCATAAAGAGTAACTTATGTGAATATTGTGCAATTACAACAATATTACATACATACATACGTGTCGAATTATTTACCCCCTTTTTTGAAGTCGGTATAAATGCAAAAAAATGGCAGAAGAAGCTGATATGGATTGCCCAGTTAATAATATAAGTAGATAAGAGAGAACGTTTTAATTATTAATAAAAGGTAGAGTATATTTCCCTAAACATGACGGCGGGAGTAACTTATAGAGTGAATTATATTATTATTATTATATATTTTATTGTAAACCGCAAAAAAACGTACAGGACAAACGTTCACAAATACAAGTGTATAATGGGTGGTCTTATCGCACTAAGCAATCTCTTACAGGCAACCTTAGGATGGATTGTACGATAGGAGAAGACCAGGGATTATACCTCCTCAGAAATCTCGGAATAGTAAGACGACGTTTTAATCCAGTTTTCTTTTTATTTATTTTTTTGTGCTTTCATTAAATTAGTGACAAATTTTTGTTTCGAAGACACATTATTTCCGTACAAAAATTGTGTCGATTTTGAACTGAAAAATAACTGGTTTTGCTGTCTTTTTTTCTTCCACCTGTATTGTCCGACTGCTGGGAAAAGGTTTTTCCTAAATTCTATAAAAAAACATGTTGCCTATTCTTTGTCGCATTGTCGCGGGGAGCTTGTGTGAGCTTTCGTTGGCCACCAAATGAACTGTTTAAAACTAAGAACCATAAACAAAATGGTTCTCGAACGCTCGTACGGTACTATTTAATTATGTATAGTGTGGAACAGAGTGGTATCGGCAATAAACAACATTTACACTTACTGTTGAAGATTGTGCAGTTATCAAGACAGTGGTTAATTATTATGACTGAGACAATGATATTCAAATGAACTGATACGTTATACACTCACAAAACAATTGCAAAAAGTGTGCCGCGCAGCAGCGGCAGCACACATACACACTTTTCATTCATCTGACATTTCACTACATATCGAAAGGGATGGCTTGATAAAACCAACAAGAAAAAAAGAGACAGCTAGTGTTTGTCACTTGCGTGTGAATGTAAACAAACATTATTCTGACCACCAATGTTTTTTTCTGTTTCTAACCTCCAAATATCAGAATATTAGTAAAAATAAATAAATAAATGAGTAAATTGAGGTGTATTGCGTACTTACATTATGGTATGAGATCCCTTCTGTTTTATTTACTTTGGTATCATAATTGGTACACTTTCTAAATACACACGATGTCATTTTTTTTGATTCA
This sequence comes from Orthosia gothica, assembly GCA_949775005.1. Classification (NCBI taxonomy): domain Eukaryota; kingdom Metazoa; phylum Arthropoda; class Insecta; order Lepidoptera; family Noctuidae; genus Orthosia; species Orthosia gothica. Next base: position 11,463,308 of record OX459048.1, on the reverse strand, counting down.
ACAAAGCCTATCGCTCTTCGCCATGCGTGACATAAACTAAAGACTAGAGGTCACAATTGTGTCCTATTCGAGTCTTCACAATGCGCGCGCTTATAACATATCTGTTTATTTGAATATCATTGGACTGAGCAGTTACATTGAGTTACGATTCGTGTGAAGACCAGACGATACTGCATTGTATTGTTTCATACTTGATCAGACACCGTTATGAATTAGTGCTATAATTTGTGTCTTATAGCTGTTTAAAAAGAGTTATATTTCATTTAGCACATCAAACTGTTTTAAACTACGATTCTGCAAAATTCTCACCGTGAACTAAAAACTAAGCTGAAGTGGGATATCAAAACATAGCTTTAAAATGACAGCTCACTTCACCTTAGTCAAGCTTCACGTTCCACAGTGTGTAATTTTTTTCAACAATGGTTGAACCATTGTATAACACTATGCTGCACCTGCCCCCGAACCATGACGTGTCAAAACTATCATCAAACGACTGTAAAAGTGAGAAATATGTTTACAAATCATATACATCTGTCCCGTACTCACACTCAAAATAACCTTGCTCTAAGAGTTTATGGTCACCCCCCTGGTATTCTCTTCCCTTGACAGCTGTGTTTCGTGATTGGCCAAAAAATACGTCTAACGTCGCTGGCTAATAATTCAATATATAAAAACTAAATAGATGAATCACACGAGTTACTAAGTAATTAAGCTAGTTAGTCCTTTTTTATTTTCATTAACTAAATGAGATAGAACAATCTACAGAAAAGGACAATCAACGGTAACATTTATCATGACGTAGTATTAGGCCATCGTGGGAAGAGAATACCAGGCTGAGTATATTATTATACCTGGGTATAAACCGGGCTATATTAAAACTAGACACTAAATCAATAAATTTGCCTTGTGTCTGTAGAAGCAATATAGAAAAGCTTGGAAGCTATCGAACTCAATAGCGGGCAATGGTCTTTTGTTGAAATAAAATATTAACTTAGTGAATCATACAGAGGTGCATTTAAAACCTCATAATTACATGGCTTAGAAGATCTGATATACGGCGCTTTTCTATAAGTAATTTTCTACCACCTTCTCATTATCTTGGTAAAACTTACAGTATATTGACTTTGAGTATGGTACTTCATTATAAGCTATTGTCAGTCTACCTATACATAGCTGCATAAGCCCATGACTTCACACAATGGGGCGACGTGATCGATAGTCAAAAACGGATTACAAGTGATTGACGGGGTTCCATCCCCTCACCCGAAGTACACGCTTTTTCTCGTTAATGGCTACTATAACTAAATTGTCTGAAGTTTCCCCTTCGTTGCCATATCGTTAGAGGTTACTCAAAATATTTTTTTTGCTAAAACGCGCGCTTGTACTGAGACGCTGGACAATTGGCATTCTATCAACGGAAACGTCACGATAGCAATCAAAGTCGAAGTCAAATTCTTTATTACAAAGAATTTTGACTTTGACTTTGAATTAGGGCATTAAGCGGTACTTTTGAAAGTCAAAAAATAAATTTACAAGTAATAATAAAATTGATTCTACCGTCCGTTCGGAAAAGTAGCTTGTTATAGAGCAGAACGGACAAAAAACCTCCACACTTACTCTTTGAAAAAATAGTGTTTTACAATATTTAAACACACATGCTGAGATAGGAGCCTTTTTGGTCTCGCACAGGGTTTTTATTTTATTATTGTTTAAGTGTATGCTTATTTTCTCGTGTCTCCTGTGCGGGTCACAAATAAATATTTTTCTTTCTTTCTTTCTTTTGTTTATACATTAATTGAATCAATTCATATACGTGTGGACGATACACCCAGAATAACACTATTATACTACGTATATATATAAACATAAAGTATTATAACACTAACAGGTAAATTCATTCATTTGATAAATAGGAACATGGTACTCACATATTTACAAATATTGAAAACATAGATAAATTATCATTCTAATTCAACAACACCGGAACAATGTGCGAGTCAATTCCTTAAAAAAAGCAATACAATAATTATGAATATATAAATAAACCAGTTTGATTTTCAAGCACAATCGAAAGATCACGCGATCTATAGCCATCGCTGATAAAATGTCACTTTATCAAGTTTCTCTGGTCGGGAGACTGATTTTGGAAGCTGACAACGACATTTAAACCTTTACACTGTTTGCCAACTATTATCTAACATTACATTCATTGTTATACCACCTTCGAAGGCACATCGGTAAAAGTACAACAATAGGCATCGTGCAGCTTCAATATCTATGGGCGGATTACAAAAGAATATATGAGCAATCCATTATGATTACACTCACACCAACTCTATTATGAAACCCCCGCTGATCATATCGTAAAATGAAATAGAAAATCTCAAACTGTCGATTAAACCATAAACAGGCGACTTTTTACAGTTTGGATGTACACGTCGAAACAAAATACCGTCGATCCATCATCGCTAACTTGGCACGTACTCACACGGTCGCAATTAACGTTGGAATTCTTACAAACCATAAATTTAATTTAATGTTCAAGTGTTCGACCTACATGTGTGACCGCAGTCGCTATGCGGATAACAGTACAGAGATGGTGATGCCGTAATGGGAGACGGTGCACTTGGCTCATCTGGGTTGACCGCGAGCGCCGCACCGCGCCCGCACCGCCCGACCGACCGCGGGGATACACCTGTTCGTTAATGCGCCTGCCCGCAATGTATGCATGGACGACCCAGATGCAGTACCTCAATAGACACGTTCCAATATTCCATCAAACCGATCTACATTTTTGAAACGTTACAGTGATTAAAACTGTAACCAGCACCTGCGCTGCCCATTTCGCTCTGCAGTCTACCACCGGAGATAAGTTTACAGCCACAACTAGCGCTACTATAAATCGCATTCGTCTGCAGTGCAATGAAACAGCTTAATGGTTGGCTTTATGACGCATGCGTTCGACGGTAATTTAAATTACAGTTACCGGTCATTTTCTACCGAGAAGTTCGTACTTACATAAATTCAGTGGCACGAATAGGATTCGATAAAACACCGGGTGTAAACATCTCTGGTCACTAATGGCTTCCTGCATTCTAAATCAATCATGACGGCTTCCAGGTAAGTTGCATCATTAGTAAATAAGAGATTGTGTACAGCGGTTGGCCCACATTGTGTTCATTAAAATAAAACACACTTCAATTTCGTGCCATCTCCGTGGCTCTCATTATTCAATGTCGGTCGGGTCGGTGCTCACGCGAACTGCTCCTTAGTTTCGCGTTGTCTGCGGCTACATTAGTATCATGTTTGTGCAACTAACAAACAACAAGTTTATTATAACAGTGTTACTGCAACCGGTAACCGAACTAGGGGATAGGTTTATGTGCCCTCTGTTTTGAGATAATGGCTCTTATATTGTCTTTGCAAATACCTTCTAGGGTATCTTCATGAGTGGGTGTTATATTATTTCTAATTTAAGCGTCCACGTTGGTTTCATGTATGTTTGTACAAATGTTTCTGATTCTAATCTAAGTATGACGCCAATTAATCAGTGACATTGATAACAGATTCGATTTGGGTATTCTATTATTTGGTTTAGATTGACGTTGAAACTGTTCTTTGGTACCGTAATATAATTGAATTTTTACAAGGTTTTTCGTATTTGTATCCGGCAATTGGTAACCCATTTGCCAAGCACTTCCTGACATCCAATTAATCTGACACTTGGCGTAATTAAGTAATTTTGGAAAAAATAAAATAATATAGTTCTGTGGATCCGGAGGCCATAGCAACTCCTCGACCAGAGAAGTTAGCTCCTTAGCACAAGTTAAGTTACATTTAGTACATACCTTTCAGTTCAAAAAGCTTGTCTAAAAAATAAACTTCATCTTCTTGTATCTAATATTTAGTTCTATTTAAGCTGCTTAACACGTTGTAGGTATATTATGCTCCAACTGGTTTAGTCCCTCGAAACCCGCTAGCCACCTACGTCATTACAACATTATCATAATTGCAACCTTGTTACGTTGTTTTACAATTAGTATTACAACGACAGCCAGCCTTATGAAATGACCGATTGTGGTAACGCGAAAATTCAAGTTACTTTGTAATGAAAGTGTACATGAAAGTAACTTAATATCACGACTTAATTTCGCCGAAGGATTTAAGCAGAGGGAAACTCAACAATTGTCTTGAACTGCTAACTTAGAGCTTTCGGCGTTTCATAGACAAACACTCCAGGCTAGATAGTTTAGAATCTATGCTGTAGATGTAGAAATATTCATAGACTAGCTAGACTGGTAATTTTCTGTAACTCTTGCGAAGATTTGATGTAAGGGCGTGGTCTTGTTCTAGTAGTTTATTAGTTCAAGAAGAGCTGTAATTAGATCTACAAGGTTAGTCTGAAATGGCAATATAATGGTTTACTACACTCTTTGCGCTTTACGCACTTTTGCGTATGCGTATATGCGAATAAAATGTTATTGAAACTGTCACCCGCGCTATGCTACAGCGCAAAGAGTATACTTAATTTGGAGGTGAAATAAATTAGAAAAGCTCTCGATAGGAGCGAGCCGTAATTCGCAGTTCCTCAGAAGGTGGTAAGTATGGAATGGAATTGCCTATATACTAGCTGTTCCCCGCGGCTTCGCTCCCGTGGGCCACTCCACTGTTCCCGTTTTCGGGATAAAAATAGCCTATGTCACTCAGGAATAATGTAGCTTTCTATTGGTGAAAGAATTTTTTAAATCGGTCCAGTAGTTTCGGAGCCTATTCGGTACAAATAAACAAACAAAAAAATCTTTCCTCTTTATAATATTGGTATAGACTACACAAAATAATACATTAAAAGTAAATTAAATATTCATAGCTACAAAGATAATTGCAGTAAGATATAAATATCATCATCGAGGGCGTGAACTTTTTTGCTTCTTTAAGGGAAACCATAGAGAATAGACCAACAATAATGTTTTAACAACTTAGTTAAATGCCATGAAATTAGACATTTCGTGTTCAGTACTACAAGAAAACTAATAAAACAAGAAAACTGTTTATTATGATTGGATCGTTTTAATAATGAACATAGGGTTTACGATGTAATAATGTAAAGCGTATGTTTTCTTTATCCTTTTGGTCTTATGAACCTATTTGCACCTAAGATATTCATAATATCAAACAGATATGTTATAAGCGCACGCATTGTGAAGACTCGAATAGGAGGCAATTGTAGCCTTTAGTCTTTAGTTTATGTCACGCATGGCGAAGAGCGATACGCTTTGTTGAAACAAAAACAAAATTAAAAAAATGCCATCGTGTGTATTTAGAAAGTGTACCAATTATAATACCAAATTACATAAAACAGAAGGGATCTCATACCATATGTAAGTACGCAATACACCTCAATTTACTAATTTATTTCAATTTGTTTGCCTAATATTCTGACATTTGGAGGTTAGAAAAAGAAAAATACATTGGTGGTCAGAATAATGTTTGTTTACATTCACACGCAAGTGACAAACACTAGCTGTCTCTTTTTTTCTTGTTGGTTTTATCAAGCCATCCCTTTCGACTTGTAGTGAAATGTCAGATGAATAAAAAGTTTGTATGTGTGCTGCCGCTGCTGCGCGGAACACTTTTTTCAATTGTTTTGTGAGTGTATAACGTATCTGTTTATTTGAATATCATTGATAATATCTATGTGGATATCTAGACTAATATTATAAAGAGCTAAAGTTTGTGAGTTTGTGACGTTGTAAGGGGTAATCTCTGGATGTACTGAACCGATTTTGAAAATTCTTTCACCAGTAGAAAGCTACATTATTTAAGAGTGTCATAGGCTAATAATACATTTTCCAAAAAAATAGAGATCATTCTGAATATTGCAATAATGTAACCCAAAGTAGCAAAATGTTGCCTGTAAAATTTATTCTTCGGCTTGCGCTGAGAAAACTATTGATGATACATAAAAAATATTAGGTAGGTAAGTAGATAGGGCAGGGTAAGCAGGGTAGGTAGGGTAGGCAGGGTAGGCTGAGTAGACAGGGTAGGCAGTGTAGACAGTGTAGTCATTTGACGGGAGTGAAGCCCCGGGGGTCAGCTAGTTATAACTTAGGTAAGTGTCTAGTGCTAATTGCATATTATGAGAAAACTGATTCCTCAACGCATCATAATATATGAAATATTAATCAGCTATTGAAATGGCCATATACATTATTTCCGTATTAATTTATGGATCATAGAAAAGGAAATATTTAAAATCCTCATGAACAATCTTGACGTCCTACCATCTTAACTACTTACGCTTATGGCGCCATCTAGGAGTATGCACCTAATTTAGCTTACATTGAACCACTTATTACAATTTAGAATTGGTTGCTGGCGGAGGTCATATTGATAGTCGCTCCATGTAATGTAAACTAGTAAGTAGATACTCAGAACGATCTCCAGCCGCCATAAGATGTGGCCTGCAGGTAAAAGAATTGGGGAGTCTGTTGCCTGAACAGTCAAAAGCCCGAGATGGCGGCGCGTCGTGTTCCGTTTGCGCCTCTCTTGTGGAATTGCGGCCATATATTGCCGTAAAATGTGACGGGGTCCGTATAATTCATGCAGAGCAATACCTGGCCTGGGGAGCGTGACAAAATGCGCAAGCACTCCAGCGCCTCGACTAAAAGCAGCTGCAGAACACCGTGTGGTTTTACGTAGTTAGATCCGGTTAGATTGGAAGCCAATCCCAAAATGATTGGGAAAAAAGTTAGGCAGATTGAAAATATTACACAATCTGAGCAGAGTATTTGTTCTAGTCGCCAACTCGCCATTACCAATTACCACATAAACCAAGTAAATACTTCAGCTCCTTCACTTCTATTAGTAAAGTAAAGAAAAAACCAGTATTGGGTAAAAGTGAGGGCCCATGCCACGGCTTTGCTCTTACGTAATTGTTATCATTTTCTTTAAACAAACCGGTTGAGTTGTCACCCGAAGAAAGTAAAGTCAACGGCTCTTTACGAATTCTCAGCTTTTTTAATAGCCTAAAGGCAGCCACAGACAGATGCGACCCGACTTTGTGACAACGATGCGACAACGCGTTTTCATTAAAAGTGTTCCTTTCGTATGTCGCATTGTCGCAACGTATTGTCTGCGAGAGCTATAAAGGTGAAAATTAATTTCGTTACGGAATAGTCGCTATCTATACCAATGCTTTTTTAAAACTACCGTCAAAATAAAACATAAATTGTATTTGTAATACAGCCAAGCTTTGATACGAACTACATATAAATAATTATGTAGTTGAGATAACGATAACATTTGTAAATGGTACAGCAGAAACATTCTCGACATAAAAATGATTCACGTTCTAAACGCAAACAGTTTTGAATGAAACAACGCGCAAGCGCATCATAGTAGGTACACGACTACGAATATTTTACGCGTGCCGTGACGTCATCACTAGGCATGTTGCCAAAAGTTGTTCGTTGTTACAAATCTAGTCTAGTTCTACTCGACATCGTTAAGTTCCGCATGTGTGTACTGTTAGATCTACTTCGGCTTGTTTTTGAGCCGTTCGAGATCATTTGGTTTAGTCATGGCGTGACTAGGCTGAACGGCGAAATGCCTTTGACCTAGTTGTTTTTGGAGAAATATTATGGGCTAAGTGTCTTGAGAAAATGCGGTCGTAGACGTCCGACTGAATATCGTAAGTAAAAAGTCATAATTCGAGGTTTGACTCTCGCCTATTACCTCCTCCAATATTGGACCAATTTAAAAGATGTTCCATGAACTGATAAAGAAAAATATATAATGTGACCCTATGTTATCCTTTTTGATGATAAATTATCTTTAGAAGAACTAGAACCCTTAAATAACTAAATGAAAAAGAAAACATAGAAGCGGAACATATATCTTTAATGTTCAATTTAAGGCATATCTTTTAAATTTTTCCTATATTGGAGGTGGAAAAAGGCGAGAGCCTAACCTCGAATTATTATTAAGGAAATTCAGTCGGAGCTCTCTGACAACATTTCTTAATAAAAAGCTGAACTAGTACTGATTTCTGAAATACCTACTGGTTATAGTAATGAAATCTAACAACCGGTTTTTAGCGGCTAATCACACAAACTCTAGCTCTAATCTGGCTGACGAATTGTCAATTTTTTTTGTCAGCTAATAGCTGCAGACAATTTTCAGTTGCCAATGAGGAAAAAAAAAACGAAACAGCATATAACATGACTTTTATAATCTGTCGGCTTTCATCTTGATACATCTTTAAGAAACTGGGTGAGGATCTGGTAATGACTGGTACGTATACTGCTAGAAATAGTGCATGGAAATATTAAGTTACTTAACGAAAAGGTCTTACGAGTACTAGATACACAGCAGTAAGTGCCCATACTTATGCTAGAATTAGACACGTAGTATTAGTGTTTAGCTCTAGCATTTTCAATTTTCGACGTGGAAACCAGAGACGAGCGCGAACTGGTTCCGTATCATATTATTAACATAGTTATTCGACTACTCAGATATAGGTATTCGTTTATATTCGGAGTCTGTGTGACGTTACTCTGTTCTCATCCGCGAATTAGATCTATGAATTAATTAAGAACATTTTCGGCTAACGCACTTTTTATTAACGCTTTCGAGGTCATTCGATTACTTCTAGCGACGAAAGTATTCGGAAGGATGAACTCACTCTTTCAATTGGCCGAAGTTAAAAAGTTAATAAATAGATCAAACATATTGTCTTCGCTTGATGACATTTAATTAACGCTTTGATACACCTATCTATTCATTTATTAAACATGAAAACAGTTTTTAGATTAATAACTAAAATTCTCACCGATACGCATTTTAGCAAATTCACCCAAATAATTCGTCAATTACTACATCATTTTCAAATAACATTTGGTAAAAGCGTGCATAAGTTCAGTGACGTATCGATGGAAACAAATGCATAATTAAATTAGCATTCATTAATAAATATGAAAGTGCATATTCATGTGAATTCATCCGTAAATCCGGTGGAGTGCGAGCTGTGTGCACCGAAACGGGGCCACACCAGCGTGTGTGTGACTGTATGTTGGCCGAGTGTGGAAGCTGGCACATGATGGCCGAGCGGGTACTGGCGGCCGCACTATGAAACCAAACGGAGTTTTCCACCTCAAAGATGGTTTGGACAAAAGTGGTAATAGTGAAACCGTTTTGATTGTTTTATATTCTAAGATGACAGAGCAAACCGAGATAACAGCAAAAAAAACAGTTTTAGGTGTATAAAATTACACCCAAACTTTATACTTTGATAATTGTATATTTACTAGATTACTCATTATGAAAGTTCAACTAAAGTTATTTTGTATGTTTTTCTGGGGAATATTTAAGTATTATACATTTTCGGATTCCTCAAGATCTCTATTTTACAACTGCGTTATGGTTTTATGAGAAATATTTTTATTTAATTTTTAAGTGTCATAAGGAAATTTTTCATCTTTACAATTTTCAAGTTGAGGTTTCCTTGTTACCGATGGCTGCCGATTCAGAGTTCATTAAAACAAGGATATAAAAAATAACCTGCGTCATTACTGCGCCATTTCGATTTAGAAGCAAAAATGTCGACCGCAAAATATTATCATTCCTTTTTTATTGCTGTGGTCATTTTTTCACGCGTTTGATATAAATGATATTGCATAGTTCTTATCTGTTGTGGTAATTATAATCAGTATTGGTTACAGAATTCCTGTGAGAAATGTTTTCGCATTGGTGTTGCACAAGTTACTGAAACTAGGGTCCTATAAATACTCGGGTTTTCAGCGCGTTCGTCAAAGTGTTCGTATACCTTCCCTCAGTAACTGAATTTGCTCAAAGAGAAGAACTGCAAGAATTGAGAATGAAGATGCGCTTAAATACGGGCTGTCTACCTTACATGCGTGGATAAGATTTATGAAAATGATATGAATGACTGCACAGCAAATTTCAAAATTTTAAAAACCCGCGACACATTTTTATTTCATGCTACATAATTTATCTAGTACATAGTAGATACGCTTCGATCGGCAATCTATTGAACACGTAATTATGACACGATATCTTGCGAAAACACCCCGATGCAAACAATAAAACACCCATAACTTTTGAACGGCTGAACCGATTTTATTCAATAATAGCTAAGAATACTCTCGACAAAATCATCTTTCAAACAAAAAAAACTAAATCAAAATCGGTTCATCCGTTTAGGAGCTATGTTGCCACAGATAGACACACAGATACACAGCAACACACGTCAAACTTATAACACACCTCTTTTTTCGGCAGTGGTTAAAAATAGATTAAATCTCGCCCGAAAGTGTTCCAGGTCAGCCACAATGGAAGACGTTTTGCACATCCTGTTGTATACTTCTGATCCATATATCTAGCTTAAATATACTTGGGAGCAAATAAATCGAGCCACTACCTTTTTTCACGTAAAATGGTAAATATTTTTGGTAATATGGAACGTATCAATTCGAACTATATATCGCCTAAAAGTTTAGTTAATAACCTTTACAATGAGGGTAAATTATTGAATAATCGAATCGATGCGTTCCTTAGTACCAAAAATAATTACCATAATGCGTGAAAAAGGAAGTGGCTCGATTTATTTGCTCCCAAGTGTAGATCAAGTATTGTGATACCAAAAGAACTACTTGTCGAAGCTAAAGAGAGCTTTTAGAATTTACAAGTGATGAATAGAAGGTGTTTCATTTTCATGAATGGAAACCTAATAAATAAATTTTAAAATTTTCATTTAGTTTATGGGTTCCGTACCACAAAAGGAAAAAAAAACAGAACCCTTATAGGATCACTATCACTTTGTTGTCCGTCCGTCCGTCTATCTGTCTGTCTGTCAAGACCCTTTTTCTGATATATTATAGATAAATTTCAGCTTGATACCTAGCCAGCCCAGCTGAAATTTATATCAAATACTCAGGTCTACTGTCCCTTAAAGCTGTGAACAAACTTCTAAGCCATCGTAATCAAAAGATACAGCCGTTTATACCGCAAATTTCCGCAAATTTTCCACACTCGCAAGTTAATCAAAACCTACAGGGTACTTCCCGTGAACTCAGAATCTTGAAATTTGGTACGAAGCAACGTCTTATAGCACAGATAAAGGAATAATGGCGAAAACAGTAAATTTTTAGTTACATCATATAATACAAATAATTTTAAACATTCTACCCCTTTCCTCGTGGACGCGTAAAGGTATTAAATTGAAATTCATATCAAATGCTCAGGTCTATAATACCTTTAAGCTAAGATTTGTACGGAACCCTCGGTGCGCGAGTCCGACTCGCACTTGGCCGGTTTTTATTGTGTGTCATTTTCAACTTCTCATTTTTGTTTTTCTTTTTACTATATAAACATGTTTTTTAAAAGTGTATATTTTTAATAATTCAATAGCATAAGTATTCAGGAATACGTATACAAAATTTCAATTCAAAATCTCAAGTAACAAAAAAGTTATAAATTTTTGAGTTAGAACGGCCCATAGTGCCGCGGCCGGCGCGGTACTCGTATCGCAGTATCCGCCGATACGCGAAGTGTTCGCCAATTGCACCACTTATCTCTTGCACAACTGTCGTGTACAGAGCACTATGTGTAAACGATAGACGGCCCACAACCTTGATATCAGTTTTAAAGGCCGTCATACAGTACAATCCAAATACAGAGTCATTTCCGAGTCCGAGATTTGAATAATATTTTATTGAACGCTAACTGTAGCAAGGATTTTGCTAAAAGGTTGAATGTACGTCGTAAAAGTTCAAAACATAATTTTGCCTTGATAAAGGGTAAAGTTTGAAAGTGTACTTACGAAAAACAACTTACGGACTTTTTCACATTATTCTTCTAGAACGGTAAAGTTGCATGTTGAATAACCTTTAAATTTTCTTAGCAAAAGCCGTGCAGTAAATTAATGATCTTATATTAAACATTTCTTGGAACTTTATATTACTTTGAACGTACGAAATTAAGTAGTTAGGCAACGCCAAACTCGTTATAGAAACGACAAGTTAGTGATCTTCCTAATTTTACGACGCGATTTGATTTATATCACACTGAGAGGCGATATAAATTAAGGAAAGAAAGAAAGAAAAAGAATAAATATTTATTTGTGACCCGCACAGGAGACGCGACAAATATGCATAAAATTAAACAATAATAAAAAATAAAAACCCCGTGCGAGACCGAAAAGGCTCCTATCTCTGGCTGTGCAGCGATATCCAAAAAAGAAATAACGCTGCGCTGATATTCTGATAGGGCCCACTGTTGATGCAATGGACACACTTACGGAAACGGAAAATACTTAAATATTAAAATAACATAAAATATATAAATAACAAACAAAATAATGGTAACACAGAAGGTGAGTCAAAGAATGTATAATTATGTGTATGTATAAATAAAATATATTATATGTAGGTAGACCTATGTAGACTGACGTCCGCGATGTTCAACATTAATAATTTGTCGAACCATAGACAAATGACAGAGCGCGCGGACCAAAGAGTAGTAGTATACTAAATATGGAAGAAATCTATGGTCAGCTGTCAAAAGAAATATGTTATGTTATGAATTACAAGAGCATAATAATATGCGCAATTTAAAGTGCACATGGACGCACTGCGGTGTGATTACGAAAATACGTGTACGGGATATCCGACCGATATCGCCTATCGTCGCATTTTCCATCAACAAGGTCAAACGACTTAAACTAAACGTTTGCACGGGATTAGCAAGAGTAAATAGTGGTCTACGTAGATCAGGACTGTGACCGGAGTGACAATGACATTGGTCATTCGATGGTAATGATAGTTGGCCATCTGTCCTCACTTGAGGACGACGCCGGCTATGGTCCGAGACTCCGAGCACGTTGCCGATACCTGTTTTCGGATTTAATGGTTCATAAATATTGTAAACGTAATGCTTGCGCACCTCTACGTCGAATATATAGTAGCTATGTATGCCGAAAGTGTTCTTGTTGCGTTGGGTACTGTAGGTACTTATTGGATTATTATTTTACACCAAATAAAAAAAACCGGGCAAGTGCGAGTTGGACTCGCGCACGAAGAGTTCCGTACCAATAAAGCAAAAAACGGCAAAGAAGACACGTTTGTTGTATGGGAGCCCCCCTTAAATATTTATTTTATCCTGTTTTTAGTATTTACTGTTATAGCGGCAAAAGAAATACATCATCTGTGAAAATTTCAACTGATTAGCTATCACGGTTTATTAGATACAGCCTGGTGACAGACAGACAGACGGACCGCGGTGTCTTAGTAATAGGGTCCCGTTTTTACCCTTTGGGTACGGAACCCTAAAAATTAAAGGTTAAAAATATACCAGTAATTTATAAAAATATAGCTTTTTTGCACTCCTATCTTCTATATACATAAAAGGAAAATATGTATGTATGTTCCTTATAGACTCTGAAACGGCTGGACCGAATTAAAAATTCTTTTACCGTTGGGAAGCTACACTATTCCCGGGTCACGGCTGCGCTATCCACGGGAAAGGGAACGGACACTACGGGGGTGAAACCGCGAGGCATCTGCTAGTCTATACCAATATTATAAAGAGGAAAGATTTTTTTGTTTGTACCAAATAGGCTCCGAAACTACAAGACCGATTTTAAAAATTCTTTCACCAATAGAAAGCTACATTTTTCCTGAGTGACATAGGCTATTTTTTAATCCCGAAAACGGATCCTGTGGGGTGGACCAGGGGAGCGAAGCCGCGGGGAACAGCTAGTTCCATATAAACTTCAACTATGCCTAACCATAATATTCTTAAAAAGGAGCAAAATGTTCTCTTTTCACGAATTACTATGTCGTATAGATTGTAGTTTGCAGTGTATGTGTGTTGTGTATGTGTGTGTTGAAATTGGTTTCAGACAAAAAATATCAGTTCACAGAAACGTTTAGTCATATTTTTAAATCTAATAAGCGACATTGATATCCTGGATGTACGGTCAACCTCATTTACATGTTAGCAATTGACAGTTTATTTCTCATAGCTTCACATTTCATTGTTAAAATGTTATTCACTATAAGACGTATTGGTTGACTGTACGCAGAACAGTTGTAAAAAGATTTTCACATAAAAAATTGCTCAAGGTCTGTAGACCACTGTAGAGTTCATATTATCTACTAGTTAATGAAAAAATAACCAGTTTGTGATTTACCTTATTATTTGAGGCCTGAGTATCAGTACATATTCTTACTTATTATACAACTTAGTTAGCACATCGGTTAGGTATATTATAAAACATAGTGATTTATGTATATAAAATGTTAGCATACTCGTACAGACATTTACTTATTATTTATTTACTAGCTTACTCCCGCGGCCTATATTATAGCCTATGATACTCGGGAATAATGTAGCTTTTCATAGGTGAAAAAAATCGGTCCAGTACTTTCGGAGCCTATTCGGTACAACCAAATAAACAAAAAAAATTTTTCCTTATAATATTGGTATAGCAACTAGCTGTCCCACACGGCTTTACTCCGGTCAACTGGTTACCTACCTACCCTACCCTACATACATGAATGTTGCGTAACTATAACCGCTTACGCAGCGCACGCAACAGAAGCTCCCAAAACGGAATAAATTTGCCCGTTTTTGCAACATTTTTCATTTATGCACTGCTCCTATTGGTCGTAGCGTGATGTTTTATAGCCTATAACCTTCCTCGATTAAAGAACTATCCAACACAAAAATCATTTTTCAATTCCAACCAGTAGTTCTTGAGATTAGCGCGTTCAAACAAACAAACTCTTCAGTTTTATAACATTATATATAGTATAGATTATATTACCACGCATACAGAACTGTAACGTGTAAAGGCTCCCACAGAAAGGCGCGTCGCGATAATTCAACGAAGATGCGACGACCATTTTACAGAAATGTTTTCCACGGGGACAGATAATATAATACTATCAGATCCCTCATCCCATACAAAGAAACCGTGCCGACGTAACTAGCGTTCTTCCTCTTATTATACCGATTATTTTTTGTTAATCGATCGCGTTCGGTTCCGTTCAACGGCGAAAGATAATCAGTATAATCAGTACAGTACGTCGGGACAGTTTCTTTGGGATGAGACAGCACTGCCACGGGTATATTATATTGAACCATGTTCGTCTCATAGTTGACGCATTGTTGCGTCTCAATTGTCTGCGGAATCCTTGATAATATTTTATGCTAAGTGTTCTTAGTAATTCGAGTAGGTATTTCTCAACTTTCAATTGGTGTTGTTTATTTAGCGCAATACTAATTAGGGCATACGTTTGATTGTGATCAGTTTTGCAACACGAAACAAAGGTAGAATGGACTGCTTGCTATCTTAGTGATACTTAAGTTTTTTGCAACATACTGTCTTAGTATGGGTGGATATTACTACTTAGTTAGGTATATATCGCAATCATTCATCTAGACCTAGTTTGTAGACCAAAAATTACCGCAATATGAATGTGACTTATCGGCAAACATGCGTTAGCTGATGTTTTAGGCTGAATGCATATTCAATAGCCAATTGCACCACTTAAATGGTATCGCGTCGGTAATTTCTTTTTAGTACTTGTTTGTTGAACCAATAACACTAGTTTACAAAGAACAATGGCGTAATTTTAGCTGACATAAATTTGAGCGTCTGAAAGTGAGTTATATACGAAAGACATTCTATTAATTGTCAGTATTATTGGGCTGGTTCAAAACGGTTTAAAAGAAAATCATAATAAATTAAAAGTTATTTGATTTCTTAGTTAATTTATTTAGCATAGTGTTGCCATTATATATTACATCTGCTAAGTGACAAGTAGTAATTATATTAAGTAATAATATCATTATTGTATTTATTGCAGTAAATGAGTTAACAATACAGTTTATGTGTAAGTGTAGATGTTCCTCGCAGGTAGGTAAGATTATTGTAGTGTAGTAGAAATAAATGAATTACTTTCAATTAATGATTGGCAAAAAGACTACTACCCAAGTCAAAAAAAAATATAGCTTGGTTGTTGGCGACGACCTTTTGATACACGTCAAAGTCGCTTAGTTTAAATAAATATATACTCTTTCCAAAGAGTATATTATACATTTCATGCTGAAATAAATAGGTAAAGGAAATACTAATGCGATATTGCCCTTTTACTTCCACGAAATGGAATAATATTACCTATTAAACACATTATTAAAACATACCCAGACATAACCTACAAAAGTTTATGACTGAATATCTATTATTCTCGAACGAAAATTCTTGCACAAACTAATTCAGAACATGACCCTGAGTTGAACCAGATATTTTTCATTTAATGACGTAGGAATTTAATCTCAGCTAAAACAATGTATGGGCACCTGCCATTGTTCTTTAAACCATTTTTTTAGTAACTTACCTTGCAAGAAATGTCTATAAATATGAGCAAAATTTCAAAATTTAAAAAGCCCCCGACTCATTTTTATTGCATGCTTCATAATTTATCTAGTACTTAGTAGATACGCTTCGATCGGCAATCTATTGAACACATAATTACGACACGATGTCTTGCGAAAACACCCCGATTCAAAAAGTAAAACGCCCATAACTTTTGAACGGCTGAACCGATTTTATTCAAACATAGCTTAGAACACTCTCGACAAAATCACATTTCAAACAAAAAAAAAACTAAATTAAAATCGGTTCAGCTGTTTGGACGCTATGATGCCACAGACAGACACTCAGATACACAGACACACAGATACACAGCAACACACGTCAAACTTAAAACACCCCTCTTTTTTTTCTTCTGTGGCTAATAACTTTTTTAAACCTAAATGTGAAAGCAGTTCCATCACGCGCCATTTTTTCTACAGGCATCAATTTACCCAAGTACCCTAAATCACAGTAAAAAATATACAAATTTTTACTTTGCCTAAATTGTGGCTGTAATTTAATGTTCACTTTTATTCGATTCAATAAATAGCTTGTTTGTTGGAAGCTAGTAAAGAAATGTAAATGAAGCTATGACTTGCTCTCTTAACATTAGCACTCCTCAAAATGTTCAATACAGGGAGAACATTTTGACCAAGCTTTAATGAATTTTGAATATCGAAATCTAGGAATTTACGATGAATACATTTTGCACGTTCATTATAAGAGACATCAATTCATAAAACTATAAAAAGACGACAAAAAGCCACCATTCTTGTCTATATTTATTACCAGAACTGCCAATAATATTGCTAAAACCAGATTTTTGAAATATTTTTTTCTGGGTAACTGCTGGCCTCATACGACAATGTTAAACCATTTTCAGCAAAAGTTTAAAAACCGTGTTAACTAGTGTAGCCTACGCAAATGTCGTTACTTCGCTGATATCAATGCTATAAACTGCAAATATCGAAGGAAAAGTTCATTAACATCATGTTCGCGTGACCTAATTAATAAAATTTACTAATAAGCGAAGCATCAATATCAATTACGAAATGAATTTTATCTTTAAATAATTTGTAAAGGTCAATTCATTACAAAAGATGACCCATTTAAATATTTCATGCTTATAAAATGCATTTCAAAGCATTCATGATTATTATTTCAAAGACTGCATTATTCATACCATTCGTTAGACACAATAAAATTTTATTAACAATCTTGCAAAATGTTTTAATACTCGTAAATGTTGCGTTTCTGAACATTATGTTCAATTCATTAACAATAATGTTCAGATTAATTCTACTTAATTTCAAATGCTATTTCAACCGAAAAGCACGACCAATACAACTCAAAAGTAGGGTTTGGTCCTTTTGAAAAATTGCTAAGGTTAGTATCATACCAAGGTTTAGGTGCAATATGCCTATACTATTTTCAGGCAGGTACCTATACCTATTGCAAGATAAATTTCCGTTTCCAAACCTTATCAGACTTATACTTGAATCCTTAATTCGAGATAATTTCAAACCATTGCCACCAACTCAAGTACTAAAGTACGTTAGCTTTGCGTATTTGAAGTTGATTTTAATGAAAAATGCGTTAAAAATTGTAGTTTCCAATGTAATTTGAAGTTTGTCATGTTTAACATAAAGTTTGTAGTACTATTTTATTATAATTTTGAATTCTGAATGAAAATATGGGCGCGGAAGAAATATGGGCAGAGAGCGCCGACTGAATTTCCTAAGTAAAAAGTCATAATTCGAGGTTTGGCTCTCGTCTATTTCCTCCTCCAATATTGATCAAATTTAAAAGATATTCCACAAACTGAAAATTAAAGTTAAATACTATGCCCCTATGTTTTCCACTTTGACGATATATTATCTTTAAAGCACTATTATAAGCCTCAAAAAATTCTTCAAAATGCGCTCTCAACAGAGACAGTGTACAAATTTGACATATATAAATGAAAAAAGGGAAACATAGGGGCATAGTATATATCTTACAATCCAGTTTATGGAATATCTTTTAAATTGGTCAAATATTGCAGCAAGAAATAGACGAGAGCCAATCCTCGAATTATAACTTTTTACTTAAGAAATTCAGTCGACACTCTCTGCCCATTTTTCCTCTTAAACTAGAATTGCACAGACTCAAGTTAACGATCACTTTAATTGATCATTGATCTGTGCATTAAACCGCTCGTAAAACCCAAGAAGATTGATTTATTTGCTTCAAAAATTCAATTAATAACTCAGTTTACCTTTAGCAGTCACTTCACTACGCTTCAAGCTTTATTAGGGAAACAACATTTTTCTTTGGATCCAGTCACATCAAATTATACTTGGTTAGTTTCACTCCACATCAAAATTAATAAGACAGTCTGTTTCTTCATTTTCAACTATCACGCCTGTACCTTCGAAGGGTTGGGCAGAGAATACATAAGTCTCTAACGGGGCAAAACTCGAAACTCCGGGCTACTGCGGAGGAGATTCGACAATGAAATACCACCCAAACAACACTTTGCAAACACAATAAAATAAATTAATCCAGGACCTTGTGCTCAGTAATAGAACTTGTAACAAATCTACCACAGATAATATAATACTAGCATACAGATGCCTATTTGAACTATAGTAACTGTATTCTAGATCGGATGGCCGATGCCGCCGAAAAGTTCTGGAATGGCGACCGCGAACCGGCAGACGATGCGTTGGAAGGTCTCGCACTAGCTGGACCGAGAATGCGCTTGATGCGAGACGCACGGGATCGCTCAATGTGGTGACGCATGGGGGAGGTCTATGTCCAGCAGTGGACGTCTTTCGATGATGATAATGATACAGATGCCTCATCCAATACACAGAAATCGTGCCGACGTAACTAGCGTTTTTCGTCTGACTAAACTGATTCTTTTATTAAAAGTACATCGAACGCGATCGGTTTCGCCCCAAGCTAGATGGTGTTAACAGTGACTTCCAAGTAAAAGGGTTTTATTTTGTTCGTGAATATTTGTTTCTTTAAATACAGTGACGATATTATAGTATACTAAGGATGATTGGCGAAAGAACCGATACTGTTCTGCTCAGTAGGTTCGTTGGACTCCATGTGTTGCGAGACCGATGAGCCTACTGTGCAGGGGTAGACGGTGTGTCTAGTTTCTTACCTTATTTATTACTAGCATAGTTATAAAATTCTTGTTACTAACAACCTTGCCTTGTATATATGGACTTTTTTGTCTTTGTTTTTATAGTATTTTTTTGCACGTTTTTACAGTTTCATTGTACCAAAATGGGTTACAATACAAATTAAAAAAATCAAGAAAAATGCCTCAGAAAATCGCATCTTCTGTTGGTATGGATTTTAAACGATCCGTTCGTATAATCTTTGAAATATGAAATTAGAGCCCAATATTCAATAATATTGAGGAGAGTTGATTAAACAAGAACATACAACTTTTGTGATCAATTCTAGAAAATGTTAGTTTTAAACAAAATTCAATAATAAATCATATGCATATATATAGGCATATAGGCATATCTCGCCATCTAGTGGAATTTATTTGAACCAAATTTTCTTGCCTAGCGTGAGTAAACCAACGATTTCTATTATTTACTGTATAGGTAGATAATGCTGATGCAATGCCAATTTGTCGCTAATAACATTAGCATTGCAACTTAATAAGAATTTCATGGGAGATTTCTTTTTATTAATATTAAAGCTCAGTTATATCGATAGAATGCATGTAAGTATGTCATTATGATGATGAGAAAAATACTGAGATGCCGAAAAACGAAGAATATGGAGAACTAAGGAAGATAATGTCATGTTGCGTCGATCCCAAATATATTGGGATAAGAACAGGATAGTGATGAGATGGATATACATAAGTACATATCATCATCTGCCTAGCCTTTTTCCCAATTATTGTTGGGGTCGGCTTCCAGTCTAACCGGATTCAGCTGAGTACCAATGTTTTACATGGAGCGACTGCCTATCTGACGTCCACAACCCAGTAACTGGGTAACACGATACCTCTTGGCAAGACTGGTGTCACATCTCAGGCTTCTAGCTACCCGTAACGACTGTCAAAGATCTTCAAATCACAGCCGGGACCAACGGCTTAGCGTGTTTGCCGAGGCACGGAGGAATCTCGGTATGTTGAAATGGTCACCACGGACCGACATCGTCAAGCGTTGCTTAACCTTGACGATCGAGCCATGCAGCTGTTATTATTTAGCCACGAGTTCCTAAGCACATATAAATAAGGGATTAAAGTCATTGGCAGTTTTTCCGGCATATGAGTAAGGGCGCAATCCCATTGATAGCCATGAACTTCAAGAAAAGCTACATTGCAATAAGATCTCAAAGGTTAGTCAGAAAAGGCAATTTATATTGATCACTATACTCCATTTGAATTAACATTAGACATGTTTACAACACTTTTTCCAGCCCGTCAACCGATTTTGAGTTCCATCCCGTAAGTATAAGGATGACATAAAAAGCATAAACCTGTTACCAAAACTAACTGTTTACTACAGCTACCATTTGTCGTATCACTAACGCAATAAAAGTCGAAATCGGTTGAACGGGCTGTAAAATGGGCGTATTAAATTGAAATGGAGTTTAGTTTGGAAGTAGAGTAAACTAACTAATAGATCTCGATGGGACCAAGCCTTTAGTTATATATATACACAAGACATAGGGATAAACTAGGTGATACAACGAACAAAACCTGCTTTACTGTCTAAAAATATCAATTCAAAAATGCATAAAAGTATTTAGAGAAGCATTGCTATATTAGTTTCGTTATGGGCGTCGTAGAGCCATTGTGTCGTCAACGCAGCTTCGTGTGGGGTGACGATGATGAACGATCATAGGGCTGTCAAAAACTTTTGAAACATTATAGACAAAAAAAAAACAGAGCAGAGTCCATAGTAAAATGACACGTTACACACACACACATACAATTGCAAAAGTACACGAAATTTAAAAACTTATGCAGCATTATGAAAAAAAAAATGTGATGCCAGTGTTTATATTGCCCGGTTTTGAAAGGCATATTAAAAAAAAAAATGAAACATTTTAGACTAAGAAATAATAATTATAAATTAATTTTCAGACCAGAGTCCATAGTAAAATGACACGTTACACACACACACAAAAACAATTACATTCACACACACATACAATTGCAAAAATAAATGAAATTTAAAAACTTATACAGCAATAACAAAAAAGATATGTGATGCCAATGTTTATCGCCCGGTTTTGAAAGGCATAGCAAGATATGAACATGACAATTTGACCAAACTCGTGTTAACTTCACAGGGTTGATTAACTGAAAATGACAACAGCTTTAAATAACTTGACATGTCTTTGACGATTCTATGATCCTTTTGAAAGCATGGAAATAACGTTTCAGGTGCCTACGACTACAACCAATATTAAAAAGAGGAAAGTTTTTTTTGTTTGTTTATTTGTATCGAATATGTTCCGAAACTACTGAAACCGAGTTAAAAAACTCTTTCACCAATAGAAAGCTACATTATTCCAGAGTGACATAGGCTATTTTTCAAACCCGATAACGGGTCCTGTGGGGTAGTCGACGGGAGCGAAGCCGCGGGAAACAGCTAGTACCTATATAAGATGAGGAAAAAAGGCATTCCTACGGCGACAGTGCACATTACAGGTAACTAAATATAATAAGCACAGGGTTGTAAAAAAACCGGTCAAGTGCGAGTCGGACTCGCGCGCCGAGGGTTCCGTATATACCTCAGCTTAAAGGTATTAGAGACCTGAGTATTTGATATAAATTTCAATTTAATACCTCTACGCGTTCACGAGGAAAGGGGTAGTAAGTTTTAAAATTATTAAAAATATTTTTAATATTATGTAATAAAGAATTTACGGTTGTCGCAATTGTTCCTTTATCTGTGCTATAAGACGTTGCTTCGTACCAAATTTCAAGATTCTGAGTTCATGGGAAGTAGGTTTTGATTCCCTTGTGAAATGTCGAAAATTTGCCGCAATTTGCGGCATAAACAGCTGTATCTTTTGATTGCGTTGGCTTAGAAGTTTGATTTTTCACAGCTTTAAGGGAAAGTAGACCTGAGTATTTGATATAAATTTCAGATTGATACCTCTACGCGTTCCTGAGAAAAAGGGTCTTGACGGACGGGTCTTACGTTTTTTCCTTTCGTGGTACGGAACCCTAAAAAGTAATAATGACATTATATCGACATTATTGTGTGAACCTACCTACATGAGCACGCAGCTAATTTGTTTTAGACATGACATCAATTTGAATACTTTATTCCTTTGTATTCAAATTCAGCTTAATTTTTTTGAATGCCTGTGATTCGAGTACTTATCATCTTTTGTCTCTAACTTTAAACGGAAATAGGGCTTGTATCGTGGCATGGTTACCTAACTTTCACTTCTGACATCAAAAGATTACAACTCAATAATGCATTCAAATGGATAGGTACGTAAAAGGTATCCATTCAAAATTATTGCATCAGTACTGGGTAATTTGAAGGCGTTTGATCGACTTAGTTTATTGTGTGGTTTGAAAATTACGAAACAGTCGGCATAATGAGTTTCAAATAACTCAATTGGAACAATCATTCATGAAATACAGTACCGTACGTAATAATATTTCGCAAATATGATTACCCTGGGCACAGATAATATAATACTAGCATACCTGGGCTTTGTGAGTAGACTGTGGATGCCAGTTTGTTATTCCGTTTTCAAATCAAAGTCGAGTATGTGTTAGTGTTTGGTAGGATAATGTGTTGCCATACGTAAATGTGTATTATTGAGATAAGAACGCTTTTTAACCAACTGCAAGGAAATGGTTATGTTTTTCGCGCGTATCTTGTATTATGTATGTATGTTATTTCTTTATAACCTCATATCAAACAAACCGCTAGACGAATTTATATATTAAAGGCCCAAGTGTTCTTAAAACAAACGTTAAAAAAAACAAACATGGCGGATTTTAGGCGCCATATTGTGGGGTCTCAATTATTTTCTTCTCCCATACACATAGAGTAGGGTATCAAAATGAAGGGTTTTAAGAGGTGGTTACAAAAATATATATATACTCAAAAATACCTACACTAAAAGTTATTCGAAAAAAAAAGGGAAACTAAAAATAAATTTCATTTAAAATTTTGGTAGGTACGGTTGTTCTGAACAATGTTTCTGTGTGCGTAAGCGATACTGAGCGCTACCTTACGCACACAGAAACAATGTGCATGTGCACACTTACACACACGACTAAGACCAACCCGCGGTCGTGAGGTAGAACAACTGTATCTATGTTTTTACACTGGGTGACCTTCGTAAAAATGTTCAGCTAAAATAAACATAACTGGATATCTAACCGAAGCAAAAGTTAGATAACAAATTGTAGGCTGTTCAATGACTTTTAGAAACAGCTAATTGCAACAGTTGTGTTGATTAGACTTTCAGAAACTGGATGTGGGTATCTCAGAACTAGTTTACAACATAATGCCTCCGTTTATTCAAACGTCATAACTTCAACTCATTATTTTAATTTTTAGTAACCCACGGTTTTAAACTTTATTGTTTATCAAGAAAATAATAACACAGTGCAGTCTGGCACCGCAAGACATAAAAACCTAATAATCTGTATAACTTAAAGCATAAAACTTTTTATTTTCCTTCAGGCGACTACTGAGTAATAGCTGTTTTTGTACATGCCATTTTCCACGCTATTTTCTTAGATATACACGTGATATTGGCGTGACATCTTTTACCTGTTGGTCTATCAAGTACTGCATGGACCTATAAACCGTACACTTAAAATGAGCACTTTATTTAAACCGTGAGAAAAATCTCTAACACACTTCGTTGCTATTTTGACTTTGGAAACATTTGTGCTGTCTTTGGTAGTCTCTAGTCTATATTTATAAGTGACTGTGTGTTATATATTGTCATAAAAAACTATGACAAAATGATATTCTGCCGAAGGACGGTAATGGGTTTATCAGTCTATGTATGTATGGTTTGTTCTTATGTGCGTTCCAGAGACCAAACGCGTTGGCCGATTTTGATGATTCATACGTCAATCGATTCGTCTTAACTCTGCGAGTGTCACTGGGTACATTAAAATTTCAAAATAGAAAAATGGCGGCTTTTGGGTGCCATATTGTGGAGGCCCAATTATTTTTTTTATTCCAATCCCGTCGTGTGGGGTATCGAAAATTAAGGATTTTAAAAGGCGATTTCAAATATATATAACACTTATATGTTTAAATGTACCTAATTCGAAAAAATATATAATTAAAAAGAGTTAAATAAAAAAAATATAAGTAATCAAGAAAAATCATGCTGTGTAGTCGGAGGATACATATTCGCTAGCTGGCTGACCAAAACCAGATGTATCCTCCGACTGCACAGCATGTTTTTTTTCTTGTTTACGTCTTTTTAGTTCGCTTTTTAAGCAGTCGGGTTTTTTGATTTTTTTCAATAATTTTTTTGCAATATTATTACCTCTATTACATCAACAAAGATAAAAAAAAATTTCATTGTAACATTAATTTACATTATACGTACACGCCACATGTTGATACTATTCAGAATATATAAAATACTCAATAGTCAATTATGATTATTAACGATATGTTATTTTATCTACTAGGTACGTCTGCCGGCACATGGAGTGCAATTTGAAGTGCTTAGTATGAACCTGTTCCGCAATGCGCTATTAATATGTAACCACAATTAACTATTACAAGTAAAATAAACAGTAAAACGCCCATAACTTTTGAACGGCTTAACTGATTTTATTCAAACATAGCTAATAACCAATCTCGATAAAATCACCTTTAAAAAAATACTAAATCGAAATCGGTTCATCCATTTATGAGCTATGATGCCACAGACAGACACACAGATACACAGCAACACACGTCAAACTTAGAACACCCGTCTTTTTCCGGCTGGTTTTGAAAAGAGAACAAAAGCTTTGATTGACATTGACGTAAGCACTCGATAGTGCACCGAAACAATATTAATAATGAAATGGCCTTCGTAATATTTCGACTACTTCGACCTATCTTAATGCATCGTTCATTGTTCAACATTTTGATCGCCGCCCGGCTGGTCAATGCACCGAAAACAAAAGTTGGATGGAGTATTGTTGTACTAATTAATTCGGGTATTGTTTATGTTATAATGGCACCGCACGATGCCGAAGCCGACGTCAATGTTCAGACGAGGGCTGTTGCCAAAGAGTTCGTGAGTGAGTGTCAACACTGACGAAACGCCAACGCAAAGTGAGACGCTACAATACATCTGAATCACAATCTAAACTTGGAATGTATATACTCGTAATTAAAACAAAACTCACCGTTCTATAAGAGGGAACAGGTTGTCGAGGAACTCGAAGCCACCGTGCGTCGTGTACGTGATGGTCTCGTGACATGATATTGACCCATGATTAGCACGTACGTAGTTCTTCAACACCCAGAACTCGCCGCGCTGCAAGGTCTCGGGAAGATAGTCCTTATCGTTGCACCCGAGCAGTGTCCGAAGCACCGTCAGCGTAGATTCAGACAACACATTCTCATCGTACGCCTCAGCAGTCTCATTGATGATGTTAGCTTCAGATGGTACTGCACCTATGTTCTTTTCTGACACGGTGCTAAGTCTCTTATCTTTCTGTTTAACCGTAGACATCGTCGACGGAACCACCTTCTGAGAAGTAGTTTCCCCAGAAATGCGCGCACTAGGAGCTGCTACTTTTAGGACAGTATCATTCCGCACATCTTCGTTGAGATACCTTAATTCGGCAGTCCTCTCCGAGCCGTCACTGGTGATGGGCATCCACTCCACGCCCTGGGTACTGTTCCCTGAGAAATGTACCGCCGCGAATAAAAAAACGCCGAGCACGATGCTCACTCTAAATATTAAGTTACGACGGTTACCCAACATTATTATAAAAGTAGGCACTTGCATTTTTAGAACTAGTGTTAACTTTAAGGTTTTGGCTACAATGTCCTTCTTCGTCCTCTAGGACGTAGGTTCCTATAGGCCTCTGTTCGTGCCAGCATCACAATTTATTGCGTCATCAGCACAGGTGTGTGGGCGAGCGCCACGAGGGTGCCGCGCCTGCCTCTGTAACAAAACAAAACACAACTTTAATATTTTATGCTTCTTATCTTTTTTTTATTAAAATTGGTCTCAGCACTTTTTGTAAATGATTGCCAAAGAAATGAACGACACTAATTATTGTACCTGTTGAGGAAAATATGACAAAATTTTCTTACATAAAACACAATCTAATTATAAGGAATTTCAATCCAAATCTTACAGCAGAGCGTGTAAAATAAGGGTTACCAATAAAATGCCGCAAGAAAAGAGATCTTTCAAATGAATTCGTAAACACAGTTAATCAACTTTCTGTATTTTGATATTAAGGTTATTCTGAATTCAAGTTGACCCAAAAAAACATTTTGCTTTATATGTTTAATTTAAACCTGAAATACCACGGGCAAATCAATAAAATAAAATCCTCAAAAATGAAAAGGATGTTTATTTTATTTAATTTTATTTCAATTTATCAAATGACCGAATTAGTTTTAGTTTGGGATGTTTTGAATAGCTATCCGTAAAAATGCTCAAAATATAAAATGTGCATTTTATTTTTGCATAAAGATTGGCGCACACTCAAGTGATCAAGTCTTTATTATAAGTTTCATCTTCACTAATCGGGCGACGGTAATGGCGCCTTGCGAGCGTTTTAATCTTTAATTAGCAAGCTGAGTTCTGATTAGTCCGTATCTGCTCACGATCCTCGTAACTTAGATGGCTATCTACCGACACGGGATAGATTAATCCATGCATTTTATCTGTTCCCGATGCGCTCGACATGCGAGCTTACTGCCCAGACCAACCGAAGAACGACGATTTATTTAAAAGGTATCCACTACCCAGTCTAGTGACGAGGCGCCTTTACGGCGGCTCTAAGATGTTAGCCGTCTTTTGAGATTCTTATTAGCTAAGACTATTTAGTATTTTATGGTTGATACCTGATTTTATCTTTATCATTTAACGAGATTAAATTGCAACATGATTGTGGTGCAAAATATAGCGTTAGTCGTAGCAAACATAATTTCTTTCGAGATTCTCGAGACTCTAAGGTCCTGGACCTTTGAAAGGCGTACCACCTTTCAAACTCGCAAAAACCTTGTTAGACGTTAGTATGAAATGTGACAGCAAGATGAAAAAATATTATTATTATGCATTTATTAACATACTATCTTCGCCCGCGATCAAAGTTAAAAAAAAAAATATCCGATCGCCACCAAACTTTACAGGATTATCCGCTGGGTCAATATAAAGATTGTCTGAAAATGTCATTACAATCGGTCCGGGTTTCGGAGTATAATAAGGAACATACATACATTCTCTTATTAGATTAATAAGCATTTTACAAAAACAAATAGAATTGATTTCAAAACATACTCAGGCGCAGGCAACACAGAAAGGGCGTCGGGCGCGGACATGGCTCGAGCGGCTTCCTATTCCATTCTAATTTCAAACAAAATGCATGGAAATAAAGCGCAATTTAGGGCGTGGTTATGATGCGCCATTTCGCCGCCCGCGTCTGATCAAATGGCGCTTTATTTTCATGTATTTAGTTTGAAATTAGAATGGAATAGGAAGCCGCCCGACGCCATTTCTATGTGGCCTGTGCCACAAACTTTTTAAAAAGAAAAAGACAATCTTATGAAGAGAACTGATTATCAGTCAAATCAATGTCAGAGTGATCATATTAGCGTTACAATAGTGTCAGTATTCAATGAGCATTCTCACGTTCATTAAGTGGGAATATTCGCTACAAACGATCTCACAAGCACTTCAAACTCAATGAGAATTAACTTGTCACAATATCGTCATTGTTAAATCATATAATTTCCTTGAAATTGTTTTAAGAAACTGCTCAATTACGTTTTTGTATGGAACGATCGATGCTTCAAAGCAAACGTGCGAACATAGCGAGAATTCGAATAACGAATTACCTGCTGGTGACCAACGATTTCTGGCCTTGATGGAATGTCTGAATTATAAAACGAGCTCTAATAATGTAGGGCTCTAACAACGTAAGTGGCCAGTATTAGTTGGGGCTTTTTATCGACTTTCAAAGGACACGCGAACAGCTCATGAATAATGAAAATGTGTCAGACGACATTTATCGTAATATTGTTTATTGAAGACATCAAACATCGTTAGTACCTACGTACTTTGTGATGATTTATAAGATTACTATAGACTTGTGTCGGTTAGGGGCAGCCATTTTGTGACGTCATTCTAATTAGTCCCCTGACAAATTATAAAAGGGGTGCATGGGATATTCAGGACCTACGTAAACTCGAAAATAATGAGAAAATTAATATCGTAATATAAATGTTGTGCGTCAACAGTAATTTTCTAAAGTTCGTTGACTTATCTAACTGTGGTTGTCTCTCTTAGTTATTCTTAAGATAAATAATAATAATTAATTGCCAGAGCCTTTTATAGCGACACTACTAACAGTACAGCTATTAAAGCCTCTGTCATTGTTTGTGTCAATGTTTTTTTTATGGTTATTAATCTATACTATATATAATAATATAAAGCTGAAGAGTTTGTTTGTTTGAACGCGTTAATCTCAGGAACTACTACTTGGAATTGAAAAATTATTTTTTGTTGGATAGTCCATTTATCGAGGAAGGTTATAGGTTATAAAACATCACGCTACAACTAATAGGAGCGGAGCATAAATGTTTTTTTTGCAAAAACGGGCAAAATTATCCTTTTTGAGATGCGTGCGCTGCGTCAACAATAATATATGTAGGGTAGGTAGGGTAGATGAGTTGGTAGGTAGCCAGATGTGCGAAGCCGCGTGGGACAGCTAGTCACCTTACAAAACACTAGCTGTCCCACGCGGCTTCGCTCCCCTCAACTGGCTACCTACCTACCCATCTACCCTACCCATCTACCTTACCTATCCTACTCTACCTACCTACATACATGATTCAGCGCACGCAATGGAAGCTCTCAAAAAGGAATATTGTTGCCCGTTTTTGCAACATTTTTCATTTATGCTCAGCTCCTATTGGTCGCAGCGTGATGTTATATAGCCTATAGCATTCCTCGATAAATGGACTATCCAACACAAAAAGATTTTTCAATTCCAACCAGCAGTTCCTGAGATTAGCGCGTTCAAACAAACAAACTCTTCAGCTTTATAATATTAGTATAGATTATTAACATTCAAAAGTATCTCTTGAATAAAATATGTGTTTGCTCAGTTGAAAAAGTACGATGTTTGCGGTACAGAAAATCAATTATTTTAATGGTTAACCGAAATCCGACCTTGGCGTCGGTCCTAATAGCATCCGACCGTAAAACTGCTGCGAACGACGTAATGCTCGTAGCTATTAGTTGACCAGAATGACCACGAGTCCACTTTGCCCACTATAACTCTTTGAAAGGATCTTTTTGCGGTTTTATTTATTATGTCAGTAATGGCTGACTTTTATCTATCATCTGCTTGTGGGAAAAACGCAAAATTTAATTAGTGGTTTGCGTTTTTTGGTACGTTTATTTTGTCAGTTTCTAATTAGTTTTGCACGGGCCTTTGAGTTTGACATAGGTAACTTTTTAATATTATTTGTCTTGTGAATATAAATAGTTTACTATGCCTACACGGTACTGCAAATATTTCTTGTAGAAAAAGGGGTTAACGCCCGGTTTGTGAAAATAAATTATCTATGCAAATTAAATGCAAGTCAACTGGTGCGTTTCATCATTTCATCATCATCAGCCTATTAATGTTCCCACTGCTGGGACACAGGCCTCCTCTCTGAGAGGGAGTAGGCCGTAATCCACCACGCGGGCCCAGTGCGGATTGGTGGATGTCACATGTCTTCGAATTTTTGGTTCTAGGTCATGCCGGTTTCCTCACGATGTTTTCCTTCACCGTTTTGAGGGCAGTGGTGAAGAAATAATTTACACAAAGTAAAGCGCCTGCCTGGGCTCGAACTCACGACCTACAACTTGTAAGTCGCGGCCGATACCACTGGGCCACCACTGCTCTGCAACTGGTGCGTTTGGCTGTACTAAATTAAAAAAAAAAATACAACACTTAACGATGAGCGACGAATTTGTCTATGGGGCAGGCCACATAGAAATGGCGTCGGGCGCGTACATGGCACGGGCGGCTTCCTATTCCATTCTAATTTCAAACTAAATGCATGGAAATAAAGTGCAATTTGATCAGGCGCGGGCGGTGAAATGTCGCGTCATAACCACGTCCGATCAACGACATATCTTGTGTCCTAAATTGCGCTTTATTGCTATGTTTTTTTTTTTTGAAATTAGAATGGAATAGGAAGCCGCCCGTGCCATGTCCGCGCCCGACGCCATTTCTGTGTGGCCTGCGCCTTAGGCGAGGAATTGTCAACGCACGTATGAACGTACGTTTGTTGCTGCTGTGATTTTTCAGTCATGTTCGCTCCAGTAATGGCTCTTATGACTAGTTAACTAGTCATACTAGTTAAAATAACTTAACTAAAAATGGAATATTTTCAAGTTTGAACTTCGTAAAATAGTTTTACTACCGGTCAGACGCGAAAATAGTTCGTGTCCATTCCATCAGCTACATTGTCAAGACGTCCAGTACAATAGATCGTAAGTTTTTGTGCTAACCAGGAATTCACCTCCAACTATTCAGTTTCCCTCAACTATGTAAATATGTAAGTTCTTGCGGTTCGACGTGTGGTGGACTGTGGCCATCCATCACCTAGGAAATGTGTGCATGTGTCAGTCGTAGGTCATGTTAAGTATGTTACTTTGAAAGTATATTATAGCTCAGAACTAGGTACAGCTGGAGATATACAGGCTGACTTTGTTATTTAGACATTTGTTCAAACTCCACATAACAGGTAAGTAAATAAATAAATAGAGGGGCTTGATGGCTTATTTATGTCCTATGCACACATTTACTTACGATGTTCATTGTATGCGATCATTCTGAATGATAACAATGCTGTATGTATAGCTGTGTTTACCATTACCATTTAACATTTGCACACCGTTTAGTGCCACCTTACTACTTGAAGGGTATCTGACAGGCATAGAACAGGGAATGTCACCTTACTACTTAATTTAAACAATAAATAAACCTTAAAGAGCGTTACAAAATAATCTTTAAGGTGAAATCTTGGATATGCGAGTGTACTGGTTCAAACTTTCTTTGAACCACTTGTGAAGTAAGCTAGCTTTAAATATGGCCATAATGTTATTTCAGACTGTGGCCATCCATCACCTAAGAAATGTGTGTATGGCAGTCAGTATGTTACATTGTAAGTAGATACCTCAGACATACGTACAGCTGGAGATATACAGGGTGACTTCGTTATTTAGACATTTGTTCAAACTTCACATAACTGGTAAGTAAATAAATAAATAGAGGGGCTTGATGGCTTATGTATGTCCTATGCACACATTTACCTACGATGTTCATTGTATCATGCGATCATTCTGAATGATAACAATGCTGTATGTATAGCTGTGTTTACCATTACCATTTAACATTTGCACACCGTTTATTGCCTCCTGAATGTCCGTGACTACCGCAGGACCCCGACAGCAACCGCTTCCATATTTGGTAAATAATTACTACTCAATTGGTACCAATTAGTACCCGAACAACAAAATTGGTACCTTAGTAGTTTTCGAGAAAATCGACTTTGAAGATGGTCCTGCGGTAGTCACGCTCCATTTAGCAGGACCACCATGAGCGCCGAAAACGGGGGCATGCTACAGCTATTCTAAGTATACAAATAATTACTACCCATAAATGTGATCCATTTCGTAAAAAAAACAGAACTAAATCATTTTTATTTATCGAGAAATTAACGATGATAACTTTCGCTCGCTCGTTCAGCAGGACCACGACTTTGAATGTTGATTCCAAGTTGGAGGAGCCTGCGACTTTCCTCAAACCTACATAGAAAATTACTACCCTGCAAGATAAAATTGATACCCAGAATTCACAACTAGTACTCAAGTAGTTTACGAGATATACCATGCCATTGGTGGGGTGGCGGCAGTCACGGTGCTAAATTTTCATTTCAAGATTTCCCTATTAAAAACTTAGTGAATGCCGCCCAAATGTATACAAAAATTACTACTCCTACAGAAGATAAAGCGACCAAAAATTCAGATACCTAAGTGTTGTATTTTAAGAGAAATTAGCTTTCATTACTTTTCCATACTAAATCTTCGCGTATAACCCGACCATATTAAGTTGTCAATGGTATTGAGCAGTACACTCGTGCAAAAAAATTTATGGATGTCGTTTTAGTAAAAACAACAGTTCACAATCTACAATTTTTATACAAAATGTGTACCTAGGCACATAACAAAAAAAAAAAAAAATTGTTACCCATGGCCTATAATACCTTTGTTAATGCCGTGGGTAGGTAGGTACTCTAATAATTATTTTTCTGTATTGTAGTACCTACCTTCTGTGTTTTTATATGAATACCATTACAGAGCGATAGGTATTTCTTATTTATTTCTTTCCTACTAATTTAACATTGCTGCAAGCTTAAGTACCTACGTATTAAAAACCTAATTTACTGCAGTAACAATATGTTGCTAATAGCGTAAGTATAAAATGATTACATAAGTAATAGGTATGTATTTTTACAGTACCAGAAGTCGATTGTATGGTACAATTTGTATCAAATTTCCACTGACATTTCTTGTGGACCTTGGGTGTATTTTAGTTAGGTACCTATTTAATACTCACATTGTTAGATCTAGGTTATGAATTAGTAATATAAATTTTTTATATGTCGAATAAGTTTTATTATGACACAGAACACAGATCGATAACAATTTGTAAAATCAGTCAAATTTTAAATATTTAAAAAGCAATTTATTATTCTAAATTGGACTAATACCTACCTTATAAAACTGGAACTATGTTATTTATCTAGCAAATAGGTTCGATAAAACAGAATGAGAAAAGTATCTATATTCATGCAAAGTTACAACAATTTAAGAATAGAATGAATATTAGTTTTATCATTTTAAAACTATTTCAAAATTACAGATTATTATTATGGCAGGCTCACAAGTTATGTACACCTTATGTACTTTTAAGTTATCTAGGTATTGAAGACTTGTTGTTGACTCTATGTACTTTTAAGTTATCTAGGTACCAAGATAACTTACAAGTACATAGGGTGAATGACAACAGTAGGTAATCATTTACAATTTATCTCTTAAAAATGAAAACGTGATGATACTTATTTTTATAATTAAGAAAGTAGGTACTTTCATGAACATCATGAATATCTTTATAAAAACAACCAATCAAAATAAAAGGAAAAATGTATACGCGAAATGTAAACATAAAAAATAATCTGAAATATAATTACCTAACATTAATAGACATAATTCAAGTTATTAAAAATAAAAGGTTGTTGATTGCTAACCCCGAGTTTCTCAGTTCTATATTATCACAGAATTGTCAAGCACGCGTTATCTGCTATGGTTTAATGAATTTTCAACAGCGAATCACAGCGGATAACGCGTGATTGACAATTTGTCACATTAATTCTGCGATAATTTAGAGCTGAGAAACTTGGGGCTAATTGTTTTAAAGCTTTATAATATGTTTATGTTCAAGACTTTAGATGATTTTACTCTAATCCAAGTTTAATCTTAAAATAACAATCAGTTACTATTTCAAATACGTACTTGTAAGTACATAATAATTATTTTAAGTTTTAATAAAAATAGTTATTGTTATTATATGCACGTTATCTAGATATACTTACATAAGTTTAGTCAAAAAACTTGAGTCAAGACAAGTTCAAACGGAGATCAGCTGGCTTTATGTTATACTTCACACAAAGTAATCATGTATATTCATATTACAGGGCTCATTTTAATTTCTACTCAGTTAAAATATCAAACAGCGACGACGATTTTTCAATCGTCGATTTTCTTCACATAATTTTGAATCTCATTCTATCTTGTCTATGGTCCAAAACTTTTTTGCACGAGTGTACTGCTCAATACCATTAACAACTTAATATGGTCGGGTTATACGCGAATATTTAGTATGGAAAAGTAATGAAAACTAATTTCTCTTAAAATACAACACTTAGGTATCTGAATTTTTGGTCGCTTTATCTTCTGTAGGAGTAGTAATTTTGGTATACATTTGGGCGGCATTCACTAAGTTTTTAATAGAGAAATCTTGAAATGAAAATTTAACACCGTGACTACCGCCACCCCACCAATGGCATGGTATATCTCGTAAACTACTGTAGTGCTAGTTGTGAATTCTGGGTATCAATTTTATCTTGCAGGGTAGTAATTTTCTATGTAGGTTTGAGGAAAGTCGCAGGCTCCTCCAACTTGGAATCAACATTCAAAGTCGTGGTCCTGCTGAACGAGCGAGCGAAAGTTATCATCGTTAATTTCTCGATAAATAAAAATGATTTAGTTCTGTTTTTTTTACGAAATGGATCAGATTTATGGGTAGTAATTATTTGTATACTTAGAATAGCTGTAGCATGCCCCCGTTTTCGGCGCTCATGGTGGTCCTGCTAAATGGAGCGTGACTACCGCAGGACCATCTTCAAAGTCGATTTTCTCGAAAACTACTAAGGTACCAATTTTGTTGTTCGGGTACTAATTGGTACCAATTGAGTAGTAATTATTTACCAAATATGGAAGCGGTTGCTGTCGGGGTCCTGCGGTAGTCACGGACATGCCTCCTGACTACTTGCAGGGTACAGGCAAAGAAAAGAGAATGTCATCTTACTATTTGTAGGGTACAGGCAAAGAACTGCGAATGTCACCTTACTATTTGTAGGGTACAGGCAAAGAACAGGGCATGTCACCTTACTACTTGTAGGGTACAGGCAAAGAACAGGGAATGTCACCTTACTACTTGTAGGGTACAGGCAAAGAACAGGGAAAGTCACCTTACTACTTGTAGGGTACAGGCAAAGAACAGCGAATGTCAGCTTACTACTTGTAGGGTACAGGCAAAGAACAGGGAATGTCATCTTACTATTTGTAGGGTACAGGCAAAGAACAGGGAATGTCACCCTATTCAACGCCTGAAACATTGCCAATAAATAAAAAATCACTGTGTGTGTTTATTACATTATAGTTCAGAAGTAAGATATGTATATCCTCTGTACCCATTTACTTACGATGTTTATTGTCTTATGCGATAATTTTATTCTGAATGATAGCTGTTTTTACCATTACCATTTACCATTTTTACACCGTTTAGTGTCACCTTACAACTTGAAGGGCACAGGCAAAGAACAGGGCATGTCACCTAAGTACTTACTTTAAACACTAAATAAACCTTGAAGAGCGTCAACAAGGCGAGTCACTTCAAAATAATCTGAAAGTTTAAATCTTGGATATGCGAGTGTACTGGTTCAAACTTTCTTTGAACCACTTGTGAAGTTAGCTAGCTTTAAATTAGGCCATAATGTTATTTCAGACAGTGACCATCCATCACCTAAAAAATGTGTGTATGGTAGTCAGTATGTTACATTGTAAGTAAATAGCTCAGACATGGGTACAGCTGGAAATATACAGGGTGACTTCGTTATTAAGAGATTTTTTTAAATTTCACGTAATAGGTAGGTAAATAAATAAATAGAGGGACTTTTTGACTTGGGCATTGTCTACCAGTCAGTCAAGGGTGATAAAAAGAGATAATATGGCAGGAATATTTAAGGTACTGACAGCACTCATGAATATTAAACAATTTTCTTGACTTATTACTCCACAACTGAGTTTATGGAGGACACCACTGACATTTAGCTTATTACAATATTACATTTAGATTATTATTATTATTTTGATATTGGTAATTGTGTGTTAATATGTAAGTAATTGAATGATTTCATTTAGTTCAGAAGTAAGTTATGTATGTCCTCTGTACCCATTTACTTACGATGTTTATTGTATCTTGCGATAATTTTATTTTGAATGTTAACAATGCTGCCCGGCGAGCATGGCCTACTGTGACATCGCTTAAGTCACACTTTTAATCACAGTTTGGGCGATAAACTCACTTTGTCGTAAATGCTAGCACGGCGGCGTGAGATATTTTCTTGACTTGCGGCATATCTTCTTGACGTTTATGTTTTTCTTTTTCGGCAATTTTCCAATTTTATTGCAGTTTCGGTTTAACCTTGGCCATAAAAACCATTTATGTTCTGAGAAGCCCTACGACGCACTGTTTCCGAATTATGGGCCTCCGTATCTTATTTTATTTTGCACAAAACGCTCAACATTTCCAAAATGATATCTCGAAAACGGTATGTCCTATGCAAAAAATAACCAAAATTTAGCCCCCCCCTTTGCTACCCCCGTGTTAGCAGCATCCCAACATGAATTCATAAGTTTTTTTTTTTTTTTTTTTGAACTACGGTCATGACAAGTTTTGATAAAATATGTCATGTCTTACAATTTGTCTTAAATGCTAGCACGGGACAATCATGTGACATAGTTTACAGGCGCGACATGCTTTTCTTGTTTTTGACTTCACAGTGCGACATAATTTGAATAGACGACCAAATAAAATAATACGTAAAAAAGTGTGCCGTTCACACAGATAAACAACTTTACAATGCATGTCCTCGAAAAGATCGGTTTTCCAAGCAGCCAAACTGTGCGGAAAGTGTCAGTTTTTTTCACTAGTGCTTTTTACTTTCCTGTACTTTTTTAATTTTTAACTCCAACGTCAGCCCGACGCATAGAGTTTTTATTACGTGAGAAAAGTTTTAAAAATTAGTTATGTACAAATTAACATTCATATAAAAGGTAAAATAGAATTAATACTTTATTTTAGGCGTTTTTAATTACTCTAGATTTAGATTTTGATCAATAAATTAATTTTAAATATTCATTAAATATGTTTGGCAGAACGTATATTTTGCTCGTGCCTTATTGCGTTACGATGTGACAGCTATTTCATTTTGCACATGCGCAGTAGATATGCCCGAGGAACTATTAGTTAATCTGTGGATATCCTGAACGCGCTTGAATAAGTCCGCCATTTTATTAATTTCATTTTATTAATTTATTTATTTCCTCGCACAATGCATAGTAAAATGTTGTATGATACACGTACGTAAGATGATTTCCGACTCGTGTCGATTTATCCACTCACTCGCTGCGCTCGCTCGTGAATAAAAATGTCACTCATCGGAAATCAACTACCTTCCGCACTTGTAGCATAAATAACTATTTTAATTTTGTTGGGAACAAATTAATATTTGACCCACGACCATAGACTTATGCTCATTTAATTTTTCTTTGTTTGTTTGATAACATATTAAGTGTTTGTTAGAAAGATTTAATTATTGTGAAAATTTTAATAATTATTAAAAAAATATAATAGCTTGGACCAATACCGGTGGGCCCCTATTTTTTATATTTTAAATGTTTTTTGTATTTTTTAAATAAATGTAAACGAAGAACATCTTCTTCATTCATTTAAATTTCCCGCGCAGTCTCTTTGACACATAGAGAACAGATGTCACCGGTGAGGAGTGTCAAAAAGAGGTTTCAGTGTAATGAAAGTGAGTGTGATTATACCAATAGTATTGTGAAGATTTAGGAAATAATAGCTTTTATTGTTGTTTCTCTTTTCAGGTAGGTAATGATTATTTGTAAGTTCATTCATAAAACCAATTGTAAAATGTCATAACATCGTTTAATAAAAAAATAACTCTTTTCAGAGCAACGCAAAGAAGTTTTTATTTTCGGAGAGTCCTAGAAATTGAATTTGTCTATAAAGACACATTATAAAACAACAATTCTACAGCTGTTACAACAAGGATGGAAAAGTTAAGGTTTGAATTTGTAGTGAAAGCGGGTGAAGATCCAAAAACAAACATAATTGGTATAACCTCAATTACTAATTCCAAGAAAGATACCTTTTTAATCCCAGAAAAACTTCAACCGGTCAGACTACATGAGACAGTCGTAAAAACGCAAGTTTATCAAAAAGTAAAAACTACATTACAAAAAAGACATGACAAAAGACAAGTTTGGATTCCATTGACACCAGAAGTAAGTCAGGAATATATGGATGAGGATGGAAACATGCAGTTTAAGGGATTTTTGCTTGAAGAAATATCACGAGAACAACAACAGCCTTCAACGGCAGGAATAACAGAGGCGGCTTTGACAAAAATCTTAGAAAGCTTTACAGAAACAAAGAGGAATACATTGGAGCCTAAGAACATTAGAAATCTGATTGAGAAAATTGTAATAGAAAAATTTAACAAGAAAACCTCTAATGTAGCCCAATGGATACTTATTTTTGAAGCAGAATGTACTCGTACAGGAATAGTTGAAGATCCGAAGAAAATTGAAGCCCTTCGATTTTTCATTGAAGACTCATGTCTTGACTGGTACAGCTCTATGCTTATAAAATATACTGTTGATTCGGAGTGGCTCACATGGAAAGAAGATTTTTGTGAGACTTTTGCAGACCGCGGTTGGTCACCGGTCAGGTATGCAATCTTATTTAAATATAAACAGGGATCATTACTTGAATATGCATTAAAAAAGGAAAAGCTGCTATTGGAGATAAACAAATCAATAGATAAACCAACATTAATTGATTTAATCGCTACAGGACTCCCAAATTTTATAGCAGACAAAATTGATAGAACTAACTTAAAAGAAACCAAGGATTTGTATAATAACATAAGAGGTTTGGAGCATTTAGTGAATAGGAAGAGTTTAGATAAAAAAATAAGTTTTGATAATAAGATTAAAGAAAAATGCAGAATTTGTGAAAAAGAAAACAAAGGTATTCGGTATCATCCAGAGTCTATGTGTTGGTTTAAAAACAAAACTAATGATAGACAAAAAAGGGATCAGATAAGAAATGTTAACAATTCTGAATTAGAACTAGAACTAAATGAGATAAACCCAAAAAACTAATAATTCCGCCATTAATCAAACTTAAATTATTACTAAATGATACCATAGAAACTGTGGGGATTTATGATTCAGGGTCAAATATATCTTTAGTAAATTCAAGATTATTAACCCTAAAAAACCACCAAAATAATAATCCATATATAGAAAAAGCAAGTTTGAAAACGATTAATGGCGTAAAAAAGACTAAAGGAATAGTAACATTAAAGATTAAGATTTTTGATATTGAAAAGAACATGAATGTTTTTGTGATAGATGAAGAAAATTTTGATTATGACTTCTTGATTGGATTGGATTGTATAGAGAAATTTCAGCTTACCCAAGATGAGAATTTACAAATTACACAAAATAAAAATAATAAAATATCACCAGGACTTGCAGATAACAATGTTGAAGGAAAGCACAATTCGAATTGGTATCAAAATGACCCAGAAAAATCAAGCACACCATATAAAATTAACTTTAATGAACACCTAGAAGTATCTAAGTTTAAAATATCAATAAATCATTTAGACCTTCAGAAACAGTCAGAAATAGACAAATTAATATGCAAGTATAAATCACTTTTTGCTAAAGATAAATATGATACAGGCACTGTGAAGGATTATGAAGCGCGTATCGATTTATTGGTTGACAAGTACTGTAATAAAAGACCATATAGATGCACTATTGAAGACAAAAAAGAAATTGAACAACAAATATCGAAATTATTACAGAAAAATTTAATCGAAGAATCTTACAGTCCATTTGCTGCCCCAGTGACATTAGCTTATAAAAAGGAAGATGGCAGACGATCACGACTATGTATAGATTTCCGAGATTTAAACAAAATTGTTGTTCCTCAGTCACAACCGTTCCCACTAATTGAAGACCTAATGGTGAAGACAGCAAAATGTAAGTTTTTCACAACTCTAGATATTAATTCAGCGTTTTGGTCCATACCATTAAGGATTGAAGACAGAAGAAAAACAGCTTTTGTTACTCAGGAAGGCCATTTTCAGTGGACCTGTCTTCCATTCGGTTTAAAAACATCACCAGCGATTTTCCAGAGAATATTGAGTGGTATCATAAGAAAGCATAAATTATCGGGCTTCACTGTAAATTACATCGACGATATTTTGTTGTTTTCAGAAACTTTCACAGACCATATCAATCACTTATCTTTGCTGTTGGAAGCGATAGCAAAAGAAGGCTTCAGATTAAAATTCTCAAAGTGTAACTTTGCTCAAAACTCAGTAAAATATTTAGGCCATATTATTCAAAATAATACAATAACCCCATTGAAGGATAATTTAATTGCTATCAAGGACTTTCCAGTGCCGAAAACACAAAAAAACGTGAGACAGTTTCTGGGCAAAATAAACTTTTATGGAAAATATGTACCAAATATTTCTATTATATTAGATCCTCTACATAACTTGTTAAGAAAAGGACAACAATTTGTTTGGTCACAAAAATGTCAAGAGTCCTTTGAGACTATAAAAAATCTACTTTGTTCAAAACCAATCTTAGCAATTTTTGACCCAGAGTTACCGATACTTATTTATACGGACGCTAGTATACAAGGTATAGGTGCTGTCTTGAAACAAAAACAACACACCGGAGAAGAAAAACCTTGTGCATATTTTTCAAAAAAATTGAATGACGCCCAAAAGAAGAAGAAAGCTATTTATCTAGAGTGTTTAGCAATAAAAGAGGCAGTAAAATACTGGCAGTACTGGCTCATCGGAAAAAAATTTACTGTCTTTACTGATCATAAGCCTCTAGAAAAAATGAACATTAAAGCTAGAATAGATGAAGATCTAGGAGACCTCACATACTACTTGTCTCAGTTCAACTTTGAGGTAGTTTATTCCCCTGGAAGATACAACTTAGAAGCTGATAGTTTGAGCAGAAACCCCGTACTACAATCATATGAAAATCAAGATGAGAGTTTTAAGATTGTAAACTTCATTAATCTAAAAGATATACAAAGTGATCAAGAAGAAAATGAAGACATAAAATATCATAAAAGTAAACTTAACTTGAAAGGTAATATATATTACAAGAAGATTAAGAAAAAAGAGAAGATAATACTAACTGAAGAATTAAGTAAAAAATTAATAAATAAAGTACATAATGTTTACTGTCATTTAGGAATTCAACAAATGAAAAACAAGATAACACCTTTCTATGTGGCTAAAAATTTAACATATAATATTAAGAAAACTTGTGATAACTGTGAAGTGTGTATAAAAAACAAATCTAGAGGGAAATATAACTTTGGATTAATGTCTCAGTTAGGCCCTGCAACATACCCTTTTGAAATAGTTTCAATAGATACTATTGGTGGCTTTGGTGGTTCACGTTCTACAAAAACATATTTACACCTTCTGGTTGACCACTTCTCGAGGTATGCTTATATTTTAACTTCAAAAACACAAAATTCAAGTGATTTTATAAAACTAGTCCAAAATGTAAGTAATGAAAATAAAATTGGCTTAATCCTATCCGACCAGTATCCGGGTATAAACTCCAAAGAATTTAAAAACTTTTTAGATAAAGAAAATATACCTTTAATTTTCACTGCAGTAAATGCCCCGTTCTCCAATGGTTTGAACGAAAGATTAAACCAGACATTGGTTAACAAAATAAGATGCAAGATAAATGAAAAAAAAGAAAAAACAGCCTGGACAAATATTGCACATGAATGTACCAAAAAGTATAACGAAACGGAACACACTGTTACGGGATTTTCGCCAACATATCTATTAGAAGGAAAAAATGTGGCTATATTGCCAGAAGAATTAAAACAGGAGATCATATATAGTAACTTAGTGAAAGATAGGCAACTGGCTTTACAAAATACGATTAAATCACATAATCAAAATAAAAGATACTTCGATAAAAACAGAAGAGAATATGAAGTAAAGGTAGGAGACTTAGTATATGTGGAAAATGGTAATCGGTTGAACAGAAAAAAACTAGATGAACTAAAAATTGGACCTTATGAGATTTTAGAAAAAATATCCAAATCAATCTACAGAATAAACACAGGGCATAAAAAAAAAGAATCGAATCTTTTCCATACAACAAAACTGATTCCTGTACTAGAAAAGTCTTGAACTGTAAGTGTTTTGGGGGGGGGGGGAGATGTAAACGAAGAACATCTTCTTCATTCATTTAAATTTCCCGCGCAGTCTCTTTGACACATAGAGAACAGATGTCACCGGTGAGGAGTGTCAAAAAGAGGTTTCAGTGTAATGAAAGTGAGTGTGATTATACCAATAGTATTGTGAAGATTTAGGAAATAATAGCTTTTATTGTTGTTTCTCTTTTCAGGTAGGTAATGATTATTTGTAAGTTCATTCATAAAACCAATTGTAAAATGTCATAACATCGTTTAATAAAAAAATAACTCTTTTCAGAGCAACGCAAAGAAGTTTTTATTTTCGGAGAGTCCTAGAAATTGAATTTGTCTATAAAGACACATTATATAAATATAAAAAAAATAAAAATAAAAATAAGAACATCAATAAAAAATATATACAATTATAAAAAAGTAATAATATAAAATTAATTAATAATCCTGTAACATTTCAATTAATTAATAAGCATCGATCACCATACACACAAAATGAATTTATTGCCATTTGGTGCAGTAATTAGAAGGAAAATATTTTTTTTTTCAACTATAAAATTTTATCACCACCTCCGAACGAAAGTGATAAATTTTTCTAAATCATCTGTCAAAATGTGACATTTGTGACAAAATGGGTGCGCCCGTATTAGCAATTAAGACCCGATGAGTCCCAAATAAACGTCAGGCAATTTTCTCACGCCGCCGGTGCTATTATTTAGGACAAAATGGCTTTATCGCCCAAACTGCGATGAAATGTGTGACTCAAGCCATGCACAGTAGGCCGTGCTCGCCGGGCGGCAACAAGAAAAGCATGTTGCGCCTTAAAAATATGTCATATGTTTGACCCGTGCTAGCATTTAAGAAAAATTGTAAGACATGACATAATTTATCATGTCTTGTCACAAATGTCTTCGGTACGCCCATGCTCGCTAGGCTGTATGTATAGCTGTGTGTACCATTACCATTTTATTTTTCTTGATTGGCTCTGTAAGGCTGACAAACCAGCTGTTGATTACTTAATTATCTCCAGATAATTAATTAAGCTGCTGGATTTGACTGGAGTCAAAACTAATAAATTTGAAGCCGCTGAGCCAGAGCATCTCGCAAATAACAGATTAATGAGAAAATACGCGTCCAGTCGGTGGAACATGGCCATTGCAGCACCTGGGTTAAGTGGCCGATAATTAAAGATAGTTGTTACGTTTATGCGTGGCAGTAGGGGTCATTGCTCTTTCTATTGCCTGCTTTTGACAAAAAGGGAGGAATTAAATTGCAGTCGAATAAACAAAATGAAAAATTAGCAGTATTTACAGTCTGTTGAACCACAGAATAAATAATAGTACAAGTTAAACTGTATAAATCTGAATTACCCCTTTGACCTTGTCCACCTTGTCCATATTGACGCTTGTTCTGTGAAGGTTCTCCACAGTGGCATTGGCCTTGCCCAAATTACATTTTCTTGGAAACCGCACAATAAACTCAAAATTAAGGATCACAATAGAGGTCGATTCAGGACGACATTACGAGTATGAAGTTGTTTAATTTATCAATTACAAATGTCAATAAATGTAGGTCAATGACCCCTATCGACATACTAAAACGCAACTACTATAGTCCTACGGTGCGATAAAGTGAGCAAAATACTACCAACGTGTAGAAAACGCATCAATTCCGTATCTACCCTCGATAAGCCAGTAATAGCTATTTTATTAACAAATGTGCTAATGCGGTACTTAAGCTCTAGTTTATCCATGTGAAACCTACTGTTTTATTTAATTTATTCATAATGATGACTTTAGCTTGAGCTAATAAATTCTCATTACGATTACCTAAGTAATCGTGGAGTTTTTTTTTTTAATCTCATGTAGTAATGAACTAACCAGTCGTATTAGCTTCATCCGTAACATCAATAAATATGTTGGCATGCATATGCAGTCGCATACGATATTATTTACCTTCAATCTTCTATGTTTTAATTTTATGAGGACATCGTGGATAAATAATAACAGCCGCACGAGTCGATCATCAAGGTTAAGCAACGCTTGACGAGGTCGGTCCGTGGATGGGTGACCATTTTCAACATACCGGGTTTCCTCCGTGCCTCGGAAAGCACGCTAAGCCGTTGGTCCTGGCTGTCATTTGAAGATCTTTGACAGTCGTTACGAGTAGTCAGAAGCTTGAGATCTGACACCAGTCTAGCCAAGGGGTATAGTGACACCTAGTTACTGGGTTATGGAG
The DNA here is from genome assembly GCA_949775005.1 of Orthosia gothica. Taxonomy (NCBI): domain Eukaryota; kingdom Metazoa; phylum Arthropoda; class Insecta; order Lepidoptera; family Noctuidae; genus Orthosia; species Orthosia gothica. Next base: position 11,418,486 of record OX459048.1, on the reverse strand, counting down.
GTCAGATAGGCAGTCGCTCCATGTAAACCTGGTACTCAGCTGAATTCGGTTAGACTGGAAGCCGACCCAACATATTGGGAAAAGGCTAGGCAGATTGAATCTTCTATGTTTTACTATGGCCAAGTGTTGTATTTGAAACACCAGACGATTTTTGGGCAGAGCTTTGTATTGATATTTCGAATAAGTAACGACCTAGCTAGATGTATCCGTCTAGTTTAAGTCCTATATTGCAAATACAGGTTGACTTAAATATATTAAAATGCATTATAATGACATACTTTCTCATAAATATAAACAATTTTTAAATGTCACCTTGTATGTTTTGTATCTTCTACAGACTGACGGTCACAATATTCTTAAATAGACACAAATTGACAAAATGGAAGCGTCAAGGTCGCACAAATAATATGCTAACCGAACACAAAATAACTATGTATGCTCATCTCATTATGTAAAATGTAAGCAATAGTTTATTCACAGCGGTCGGTTGCGCGAGCGCACGGCGTAACATTCAAAGCACAGAGCGACCTTCACAGGCGAAAGTGTTTTACTTAAACGGATTATATTATAATGCCAGTTAAAGCTAGTCTGTATACGTGGAAAGCATGACAAATGTTTGTTTTAACACAGAAATGCACATACACTCTTGTTTTGATTGGAATTTTGTTGCTATAAGCAAGTTAGTCAAAAAAACATAGCATCTTGCGGGACAGCCCTACCTAGCCTAGAGTAGGAAAACTTTTAAAATACTTTTACCTAAAAACAGTTTTTGAAAACTAAATTTTCTGGCGTAACATGTCCTTGTAATTTTTCTTTTAATATTCTTATTCTTAAATAAAATAATTATATAGCTAACATTGTGAAAGGCTTACTGTCTGTTGAGTAAGTATTGACATGTATTTTGTTACTAAATTACGCCACAGCAGATAATGTACTGGATTAGCTTTACAATAAAGATGGATTGACTAATCCTAATAAAAACAAATGCTGAGTCTAGCGATTTTGTGTTATTAGTTGAACTTTGAAGCGTTTCTTTTTAGAATAGAAGTGAATAACCATTTTCAGAATATGGTCCACGTTATTCAATCGTTAAAATATGATGAAGTAACTATTGCTCATTATTTGAGGACCCTATTTGACCAGAAAGTGGGGCAGTGCGTAAAACAACCAAAATTTTACTTAGAAAACAATTTTCATTTCGACCGTGAATAATTTTCATGGACGCTGGTTATGAATTTGCTAATGGGTGAATTTTTATGGTTGTTGTCTAATGGAAAATAGAAAATGTTTAACATGTACGCCCTTGAAAGGAACCCGTGCATGTTTAGAAACAAAAACTGGGTTACTTTTGGTTAAAAAAAACTATCTTCGCAAATATATACTCGTATCATACATTTTTACAAGACTTACCTATTTACACCCGGAGACACGGTGCGAAATAAAAATAAATCTTGAAGTGTAGAACAACGACAGCAACAAAATAAAGATCAAAATTAATAAATTTTGTTTATACAAGAGATTTAACTGTCTGTTGTTGTAATTTTGGACAACCAATCAGCACGTAACATGAGTTTGACAACTAGCTAATTACGCGGTGTCCTGCGTGAGCGACGAACTCGACGCGACGCGACGCTGCGAACGCGACGAACGCGATCAACTCAACGGCATACCCTACATGCGGCCTATATGACAGTCTGCGGCGAGACGCGACGTAACGCGCACTTGTTTTGAGGGCGACCAGATGCGACAATATAAATGATGGAACTCGCCAAATGTGTTTCTTTGTAAAAATATTATATTTGTTTTCTTTCTGTGCATTTTACGATATTTTTTTAAAGTCTGTACTTTAAATATGAACTTTCAAGCAAAATTGTACTGTACTTCTCCATGATTCGAGAAGTAATGACCAAAATCACGTAGGACATTTGTCGCGTATAGCATCGCGTCGCATTACGTCGCGCCGTGTTGCGTCGCGTCGCGTCGCGTTCGTCGCTCACGCAGGACACCGCGTTAGCTACACCTTGTGTAGCGTGTTGATTTGCTTTTCAGAAAATGGTGTTATCGCATGAGATTTTAGTTGGAAGCTGATGCCCGTTTGGTTTTATTATTTACCGACTTCAAAAGAGGAGATTATCAATTCGATACTTACGTGTGTACGTAATATTGTTGGAATTGCACAATATTCACATACGTTACTCTATATGGGCTTCTAAACATGTGTGCCAAATTTCATATATGTAATGTATGTTTGTCATATATATATGTGTGATCATTATTTAATAGTAAACCCAGAGAATACTGCAAGTTTCATCAAAATCGGTTCAGTGGTTTTCAAGATTTGGATCCGACCGTAAGTACTTCATGACGACAAACAGCACGAATGTGTAAATTGAGTTCTCTATGTACCAAACATAGAACTTGCTCGTTTTTTAGTGATGGTGTACCAAAACTAAAAAGAAGAAATAAAAACTTATTCAAAAAAATTAACTAAAATGCTTCCAAAGCAAAACACTAAAAAGTGAAAAATATTTTTTACAATGCATGTCCTCGAAAAGAGCGGTTTTCCAAGCAGCCAAACTGTGCGGAAAGTGTCACTTTTTTTCACTAGTGCTTTTTACTTTCCTGTACTTTTTTAATTTTTAACTCCAACGTCAGCCCGACGCATAGAGTTTTTATTATTTGAGAAAAGTTTTAAAAATTAGTTATGTACAATTTATCATTCATATAAAAGGTAAAATAAAACTAATACTTTATTTTAGGCGTTTTTAATTACTCTAGATTTAGATTTTGATCAATAAATTAATTTTAAATATTCATTAAATATGTTTGGCAAAACGTATATTTTGCTCGAGCCTTATTGCGTTACGATGTGACAGCTATTCGCACATGCGCAGTAGATATGCCCGAGGAACTATTAGTTAATCTGTGGATATGCTGAAGGCGCTTGAATAAGCCCGCCATTTTATTAATTTCATTTTATTAATTAATTTATTTCCTCGCACAATGCATAGTAAAATGTTGTATGATACACGTACGTAAGATGATTTCCGACTTGTGTCGATTTATCCACTCACTCGCTGCGCTCGCTCGTGAATAAAAATGCCACTCATCGGAAATCACCTACCTTCCGCACTTGTAGCATAAATAACTATTTTTTCGGAAACCCGTATCGCAAAACGACAAACACAAGAGTTACCGAAGAGACCAGGCACAAGTCGCGGTCTATACTTATTTTTAATGACATACATAAATGATTTACCCACCCCATTTTTTAAACCTTCGATTATGCAACGTTATCCTAATTACCTAATAAAATTAACAAATAAATACAGTTAGGAAGAAAAAAATACTTTGACAATGATAAAAAATGTAATTAAAATGCCACCACGCTTTAATTAAGGTAATTAACAAAAATAAGATAAGCATTTAAATTCATGCAGGAGTCAATAGCAGCCAATAAATATAAACCACATTCTCTGTGGTTTTATTACGAGGATATGCGTTGTAAAACGTTAATTGTATTTTATAATCCCTTTTGTAATAGTGTAAGCCGTTTTTCTACGGAATACCTAAGAGCCTAACATTTTCTTGTGCTTGTGGAAACGTTGGCGGAATTATTGTTTTTTTTTAATTTCTTTTGTAAGAATGTTTTGCTGTAATATGTCTTGAGTCTTGACAACAATGTTTATGTTTGAGTACTTAAGTGCCTTCATAGTTTATTAGGCTTTATTTTCCCACTCTCAACACATAATAATTTATTTCTATTTTGCACTCTAGGATGGTAGTTGTATCGTTAACATTTTGCACCGCATCTCTTTTATGAATACGAAATTCGGATGGTGGTTGTATCGTTGACATTTTGTACCGTATGTCTTTAATGACTACCTATACGAATCTAGGCTGGTAGTTGTATCGTTAACATTTTGCACCGCGTCTCTTTTATGACTATACTAATCTAGGATGGTAGTTGTATCGTTAACATTTTGCACCGCATCTCTTTTATGAATACGAAACTCGGATGGTAGTTGTATCGTTGACATTTTGTACCGTATGTCTTTAATGACTACCTATACGAATCTAGGATGGTAGTTGTATCGTTAACATTTTGCACCGCGTCTCTTTTATGACTATACTAATCTAGGATGGTAGTTGTATCGTTAACATTTTGCACCGCATCTCTTTTATGAATACGAAATTCGGATGGTAGTTGTATCGTTGACATTTTGTACCGTATGTCTTTAATGACTACATATACGAATCTAGGATGGTAGTTGTATCGTTAACATTTTGCACCGCGTCTCTTTTATGACTATACTAATCTAGGATGGTAGTTGTATCGTTAACATTTTGCACCGCATCTCTTTTATGAATACGAAACTCGGATGGTAGTTGTATCGTTGACATTTTGCACCGCATCTCTTTTATGAATACGAAACTCGGATGGTAGTTGTATCGTTGACATTTTGCACCGTATCTCTTTTATGACTATATGAATCTCGGATTGTAGTTGCATCTTAAACATTTTGCACCGTATCTATTTTATGACTACACGAATCTCGGATGGTTGTTGTATCGTTGACATTTTGGACGTATCTCTTTTATGACTATTAAAATCTCAGATACAAGTAGTATCGTTGTCGCATTGTAACCTCGTGTCTGTCTAAGACAGCTTTATCCATAAAATAGTTCTGGCATCACTAACCTTTTCCATGAGCGGTCTATTTTCTCTTTCAACTACAAATTTTCTTTTAAAACAGCTACAAAATAACAATAATATTGATATTTTACTTACAGTCGTTCAAATAACATTAGTTACATAAGACGATTCAATTTCAGTTTATTTGTAGTAGCAATTCGCTCTATTTGGCGTTGCTCCACGTAACTAAACGTTTTCGTGTGAAAGTGATAATTTTGACGAGATATATGAATTTGTCAACATTACGACATAGTAAGACTCGGTCGGGCATCGGGTGAAAATTGTGCTAATCAATATGATTTCAAGACTTCCGTATTTTTACTTTCTTTTTCCATGTTTGAGAAGAAGATAAATTTTTGAAAATGTTCAGATTTCTAGAACTAAATAGGACAAAGGTTTTCAAAAAAAAAAACCTTATGTCATTACCCTTAACTTTAACTTAACCAACAAGGTGCAAACATAAAATAAATAAACATGATTTGACCACTACAAGTAATTGACTATTATGAGATTTTGCACACTGAGTTTGTTTTAGTGTATCTTCTCAGAATAGTCGGCCAGGGAACACCGACTTACTACCTAATAAACAAAGAAAAAAAACATTTATTTTGCTGGCTTCTCACAGTTCAATCAAAGTGCTTAGCTACTGCTTAACTGGGCGATCCTGAGAAGACTAATCGAAAGCCTCCAGCCAGGGTAAAAACCAGTGTTATTTATAGGTAACCAATTTACTGAATAAACATAATATTTCATTTATATTTATCAACCATAAAATTGTCGACACCAACCGCTCCTGTGGGTTCACCAACCCTGTATATTTTAAACTTCTTGTCTTTAAAAATACCTAACTCAATTCACACCATAGTCTATTTTAGGAAGATCAGATAGAAATCTATTATCATTTATAATCCAAACCTGTATAGGCACCCGACACTAAACCATCTTGTAACCGGTTCGAACATGTATAAGTAAAGTTCATCAATATTGAATGAGTAATTATACGCTTTTTAATTGAAATAATTTATGGTTTGATGATAACTTGACAACATTAATTGTACATCCATGTATGTTCATAAATATTCATTCTTGTTTACATATGGGAGGTGTTCCTGACTGACGACCAATTTGATCTTCGACGATGACTGTTTCCATTTTCAAAACTGATGCGTTGCTGTGTTCTCCTTTCGGATCTTCATCGTTCGCATTCAAGGCACTGCTCTTATTGTATTGCAGCGTTACTTATAAGATCATAGCCTAATAATTTAGAGATACTGCGTCACTGCTACTGCCGCCTTATCCGGTCACTTAACATCAATGACTGGCAGTAACAGTAATGCTATACAGTTTTATATAGCTGGGCACATCGTCTAACTTCATTAACAGGAAGCCGCAGCTAAGGCGTGCATACACAACGAACCATACCCCGAACTGGAAGCGACGACTCACGATATGCAAATAACATTGATAGATTTAAAAATCTGTGTGAAAGAAGCAGACGAATGTCATTAATAGTCTAGTAGGCTAATGAAATGTGTTCGCAGAAATATGCAAAAACGGTTTTTCCTGTGAAAAATAAACATATACAAAGGAAAAATCACATAACGAACATGATTGTACAGCTCAAATTGTCTTAAATTTTTTGTTACTTTTAATGCCGTCGAATTCGAAGCACTTAAAACACCAGTAATAGGATCGTGGAAGTAGACAAGGAGCTTTTTTTCTATACCGTCTTCGCGGTTACAACAATTAACCTTTCCATCGGCGATATGGTTCCATGAACTCAAAACAATACGAAAAAAACGAGCATTTGCATTTACTCGGTACTGTTTCTGTAAATGATGTAATTTGCAAATTGGATTGGAGGTCTTTGTTTGAAAAGCACCGTTATTTAGTGTATTACGACTGTTAGGTTAATAATAATAACTATTACAGTAACTAAGACTTTATTTAAATAGTAACTCTAAAAGAGATAAAGTTAAGGAAGACTTGCTACGCGGATTTGCCTAAATACCCCGGATTAAGAAATGAATGGTAGAGTGAAATGATTATAATTGTACTGACAGAAACGCGACTATCAACATTATAAGAATTGCGATTGACACCGTCTACTTTGAAAACACATTGTGGGCTAAGAAACCTGAGTGCCGTCACAAGGACAATTCTATTGTGGATAGGATGTGTTCAGTTGACGAGTAAATGCGGCTGTTTTTATGTTAATATGCTAAGAGGAATTTGCTAGCAACTCCGCAACTGTTTTAAATTAAAATCACTTTTACAGTGAAGCCATCAATGAATGTGTGGGCTGTAATCGTTGATTGACATCATGCACAAGTATGATGCCAGTTTTGATAATTTTATAGCCCATAAATTATGTTATAAGAACATGACTCCTATAAAAAAGACTCTCCAAAGTCATTTGTTAAATCAATGTTTAAGATCTTTTGTATAAATAGTAGTAGAGTAGTAATGGCCAATGTAATTTATGCAAGAGACCGATTGTAATTGGAAAAATTGATTCACTGCCTCCAAGCAAAACATCATTGTCTTTGATACTAGTACTTCATCTGATACAAACACAGGTTTGTGTTATCATCCTTGTCAAGACGAAATCGATTTAAAATTTGTCGAAAATAGTTGGCGAGCCGAGCTTAATAACTGTACCGACAGTACTGGTTTATGTATGTTGATCCTACAGTTGCATAGATCACGTCAGATGGCAAAGTTCAAAGACCTAGAACTGTCATTTTGTGAGACAAACGGTTTATTTTCTGAATCAATTGCTGTACCAGATCACGTAGTTCCGCGGTCAGATGTAAGGAGAATCTATGAGAATAGTCTCCATGAATCTGTTTTGTTACAGAAGTAAGCTACTGGTTTTATAATAGCTACTCCAGCTATGATTATCTACCAAAACTAATTTTGTCTTGATTTGGCGTTTCGTGCCTTCCTTATTTTGTAGTAATTTTTGCGGTGGATGTTTTTTTATCGATAAGGAATTGCAATCAGAAACTTTATTATTTTGTTTTTAAGAACGCATTAAGTTGTGTATATAGCAAATTATCTGTTTATTATTTAATCGAAAATGGATACTAGCAGCTGGTTGCAGGCTGACGGTAGGATAATGAGAAAATAAAAAAATAATAATATTCAGATCCTATACCTACAGTGTTGGAAATATGAATAAACAACCCTAAATCAATGATTAGGAAGATAGTTGACATACTACAGGTAACAATACACCAGTAATATGTAAAAGATCAACTCTCACGACCAGCAGCTCGTTACTATAAAAGCTTTTTTTTAAAGTGTGAAGTGAGAGTTAATAAACAAAGCCGAGGCATATCATCACAACAGAAGCCAAGGTTCTAACCACGAGCATCGTGAACCAGCCTTGTCATTTAATTTGCGAAACACACAATTTATAAAACTAATTCGAAACAAATTGTTGTCTTTCACCGCAACCGCGGGGACCTGTAACTTAGCTTAGAAGGTTGGTGAGCAACTGTATAGTGCGTGTAGGGTTGCTAGGGATAAAATTGGATATTTATATCGGATGGTATTTAAAAGTACTTCAATTTATTCCCATTTCATTTACCTAATTTTGCCTGTGTTTCACCAAATATACTGAATGTGCACCAAAATATGTTCATTAAAATATGTCATAACGAGCATCTATTTAACAATTCTTGCAAATTTGTAAAAATAGTAATACACCTAATTTTAAAAACAAGCATTTATTTTTTTAGTTAAGTTTAGTTTTTTAGTTTAGTTTTCGAATAAGTCGACGTAGCCCCGCTGCGCGGGGCTCCTATTTCTGTCTGCAGGGTCAAAAGTAACCTAACACGAACGAGATGACGGGAGCTGAGTTCGCTCACTTTGCTCGCTCACTTCAGCTCCCGTCATCTCGTTCGAACCTAATCTGTCCGTGTCAGGGTGCCCTGAGTTCACGAGCTCGCTTCGCTCGCTCTTGGACTGATTCTTTGACCATAATTTATTCGTAGATCAACTAATATTTGGTGCACGATCAGTATTTTTCGGGGAAGAATAAAATAGTTATTGTTACAATAGAATATTTGCAGCGCACTACAATAAAAAGTGTTATATCTTGGTGTTAATTTGGAATTTGTTTGATGCAACATATTTTGTTGGCCGAGTAGTTTAATTATAGTAAAACAATTAAACGGGTTTAAGATCAATATTTTAGAAATGCATACATAGATGTACCTTTAGATTTTTGGTGAACACAAAAATATTATGCATTTATATCTACCTGTTGTCAACCAACTTTGTTGAAACAAAATTACGGCATATTGCCGAACTTTCGTTTCTATATATATCATAATGATATTATATTCAAAATATGCATGTAAATAACACACCGGGTTTTTAAAAGATTAATCAACGCAAAAATATGCAATAGACTATAAAGTTCATGAAAACTTTTGTGTTTCGATTAGTGTGCTAAAATATCAACAGCAAGTTGTGAAATTTTGGTTTCCATAAATGTTTTCGGTGTAACCACGCTTGATCGCCTTTCGGCAGAAATTATGAGGATTATGAATTGAAAACCATGATATTATGAAGATCTAGCTTACAATGATATATTAATCAAAGTCAAGGACATAAAATTCTGGGATGAATGTCAACCCTATGCTCGCCGCACACTAGACACTTACAGCACGGTTACCCTTTGTTTGCAGACACCAGTAGACTTGTGGGTTACGGCTTACTTCTGACTTCGGTAAGTTGAACGTCTATGCGGGTGTTCTGATGGATATAAAAGTTTCCAGCAAAACTAGCACAAGGATTTGTTTAGCAGAGTTTCGTTATTATGACCGGTATTATTGTTGTGGCTGAGATTAAGATCTACATTATAAATAACGACTGTTTTCCCTTCATTTTTTGTTTTAGCTGTTAAATGTTCATTGTCATTACGCGCTGTACAAGGTGTTTTATTTTCAAACAAAAAGTTTTAAAGCGGTGTGAATATTGCATGATTCTAGCTGTCATTAAAAAAAAAGTAGAAAATGGTAGTTCAAGTAGAATTCGTTGTTTACCTAAAGAAAATCGTTTGTTTCCTTGATTTACTTCAAAGCCAGCTTGTAACATTAGTTAAATTTTATGAGAAATGGGCGCGATTAACGAATTTATGCGAATCCAGATCAAAGACACCTAAAATATGTAGATAAACTTCAAACGATCGTACGGTAATATGTCTTAACGTAACATTCTTGATAAATGTATCAGGTGCAGACTGTCAAGGCGTCACGTAAACTAAATGAGAATATTGAGGAAAGAGACGTGAAGGCAAAGACGATTGGGCCATAAACACTTGATGATCAGCTACCAGAGAGGATAAAGAACGTTTTTATTATTATTTATGGGCACATAAATAAGTTTATAGTCTGTATTTATATATATTAAAGCCTCGGAGACAATATGCAAGGTACCCGGCATATTGATGAGTCGAAATTCAGGATTAGTTATGACATAGTAATAAAAGCAATAACCATTTTCAATCACGCTCATAAGCTACCGACAAATTTCAAAAATATTCATTTCTTTATTGGCCTAACTACAATTGTTACACTCTTTAGCCTAATCACAGAATAAACAATAGTACAAGTAGCCTAATAAAGCAAACTATATGCGATAGACACAGCATGCTAAAATAAAATTATAACAATGATAAAATTACAAGAAATATGTCGAAATAACACTCATACCACCTAATAATTACCTAATTATTTTCAAAATTTCCTCATACCTACATCTGAATGCACACGGCAGACTATACGTTCCATCTGCATTTCAACAAATGAATCTGCAGACATAATTGTGATAGCAAGTATCTGGATAATTTAATACAATTACACGACAATACAGTCATAACGGTGTGCGCGCGTGTCTGTTAAAAGGTCGCAACTTGTAATATGCGCACGCGCACTCAATTGCCGCTTTTCCGCGGTTGTTTTTATTATGCTGGTAATGTGTTTATCTCAATTAAGTAGGCATTTTTTAATGGTTGGGACTTGACTTTCAGTGGTTGTTATCGCTGAGATTTATAAATAAAGAGGGCTTGAAAACTAACGGTATCTTTTCCGTTAGTACTTAATATAGATAATCGCTGGGTTGTTTAAATGTATGAAATAAGTATGTTAATGTGTTGTGTGTTGTTAATGGAGAGAAACCGAGCATATTGCAGAGTGTAGAGAGGTATCTTATTTATAATATGTTTTATATAAGATAAGTTGACCAGAACAATTACAAATTATACACATATTATACAGGGACCCTACCATGAACTTTTAAAGCCTTTGCTTTAAAAAATAACTCTAAGAAATAATTTTTTATTTCTCTAAAAGCTTGGCATATGTCCCTTACGCACAAAGGAAATAAAAATGCTTTAAGAGCTCATGGTACCTCTCTGGACCCTTTTAATTCATTGCCAAAACTTCACAGAGTAGATGGCAAAAAGCTTACAATCAAAATTACAAGAAACATACAAGTGTCCGACTTATATATACGAAGTGATTTTTTATAATCAACCCCTAGTTATACAAAATAATTTTTGTGATTAGTTTCCTGTGTCTTAATGGTAATTCCAAAATACTTGTTGTGGTACTTTTCCAAGTTGATAGGTACTTAAATTAAGAATTCGCTAACAGGCTAAAGGAAAATACATGTTATTTGGCATTGGAACCCGTTATGCAAAAGAACGCCAAAAACTGTACCTACCCGCACTGATACTCGTTATTCATTCCGGTTTGCATTGCACTCCAAACGAAATGCTTTTACATTTTATTTACTTGACATTTCTTATTTATTATATCTATCTGGATTTTTGTTAGGTCACTATTTCAACTCTGGTTTTATGTTGATTTTGAACGTCCTCATAAGCTTTAAGACGGTATCCTGAACAAAAAATCGGCATGAGATATGAGCGTTCCTATTGGTCTAGCGGCACTGGTGGCGCATGAATTACAGTAGTGAATACGCCCAGATTTTAGAAAAAAATCATTATAAAATCGAATTTTGGTCTTTTGAAAAAAATTATTCTACAAAAATGTTCGTTATTAAATTGTCTATCCATTAGTGTTAGTACAAAAAATAATCAATGAACACTTTACGAGGAGATGCATAATATCAATAATTATTTCTTATTTTCATGTTTTTTTGGAAGTAGATTAGTGAAATATAATCAACATTTAAAAAAAAACTAAATCTACCATTTTAGAATCAATATTATGTAGAAATTTAATGTATTTTTATTAATTGATATTTCTTTTTAAATAACGAGTAGATATAACTCCTAAAATCTGCACAAAAAACGGCTTGCGCGGCGTTTTGCTCGGGGTACCGCCTTAAGAGCCATCATGACTTTAAGCTTTGGATAATTTTAATCCTGTTTACCAGTCTTATAAACTTACGTATATAGTTCATAATATAATTATATTGCTATCCCAATTTATTTAGTGTTACCTCAACATGTCTTCTTATATCACCATACTCTCTATTATTCGTCAATTATGTAGTCAAACCCTAGTATATGCTTAGATTTCAATGTCAAGTTTTATTTTTCAATTACCTAAATTGAATTGCTACGCCTATTTTCCCCTATGATTACGCGTGACCTGCTAATTACGTTAGTGTAACGGCTGTCAAAATTGATGTGCGAAGGCCGTACATAAACGAAACAAGCGTTCATAGAACCAATGGCAAACTTACGTTAATTTTTGGTAAAAATCCGGTAATAATAGAGGCGTTCCATCTAAAAGACGTATGAGGATATGTAGAAGAGGAAACGTCTACAAAAGAGATGACTACTGAGATTACTCTAATAAAGAATCATGGAAGAAGCAAAGCAAATTGAGATATGGATAGAGAATTATGCTAATAGGCATATGTGTGTAAATGTGGAAACTAATATTGAGAGTGTTGACCGTAAGAATTTTGTTGCAGTTATATTAAAAGGAATTAATTCACGTAATTCCCTCCATGTGGTCGTTGTCCAACAATCTCGTTTCCTTAAGTTAATCACTGTATAAATGAATCACTATGGCGAAGGTCGTCGGCCCGACGGCGACGCTGAAGCGGTGCCGCGGCAAATTGATGCTTCTTTAAGGAAGTTCCGAGAACCACCAGTTACAAAAAAGGCCCTCCCGACCGCTGCCAGAATCACGATTTTAATCGCGCTAAAGTGTAATGGAGACCCGCATACAGTTTAGCGTTTTCCCTCGTAAATATTTTACGATACTTTAAAACTTATTTGAATATTCAAACTTTGGAGCACAAGATATTTGCAATTTAAGATGATATTTCGGCCCGAGGTTTGGGTAATTGGCATCCCGCGTTTATATTTACATAACTTATTAAAATATATTACGGTAACATTACAGCCCTTGTAGTTCCACTCTCCGTATTGAATGTCATTGTCTATTCAATTGTATCTATTGTATTTCAATCAGCAACTTTGTTACTCGGCTTATCCACCAGGTAATCAGATTTTGAGGATTCTTCTTATCTGTTTTCATTGGCAACCGTATAAAATGTTCGATTGTGTCAATAAGGCCAGTCATTGTCAGGTCAAGGCACCCGTTTTAACGCTACATTGGTAACATACTAACAGACTGAGTCTAACAGCTTCCTTTATTTCTTCTGCCAAGTCACGTTCCAGACCAGACAGAGTAAAACGAAAAAGATAAGGAAAGTCTGAAACGAAACCAACATAAGTAACAATGAAAGCAACTGGGTTGTTAACAGTGGATATGTGAATAATGAAAATCATAAATTCCAATATTTGGTTTTTCACTACTTGGAAAGATCTACTGGAAGAATGACTAAGCCGTAAAACGATAAAGTAAAGACAAAAATAAATATTGTATACAAGAACATAAATTTACTTTCTTCAACGGCTTGTTTAAATGCAGCAGCCATATTTCAAGGATATCAGGTATCGGCTCTAGGGCTTCCTGGTAGTTACAGTTGCCTGTTTTGTGTAAACCTGTCTTATTGCCCAATTAATCGGTTTTCGTTTACAGCAAGACAATTTTGGGGAGTTTAATTGCATTCAATTACTTCCTTATTGGATTGCTCAGAGATTTCTAAATAATATGCATTCACTCCGATATGTCATGCTAGTATCAACATGGCAAGGCCCCTCACCTTGATTCACCATAACCATTGGTTCCTTCCGTTCATTCTTGCTTATGCGAGACAAGCATTGAATGGATACTTGATCAACTATTTCAAGGGCAGATCCAACGTCCATTGAAAACATAGGAGTTCAACGTCAATTCCATTTAGTTTTTGTACCAATAATTGTACATTTCTTCGTATTTCGTATTGTATTCCTGTATCAATGACGTCCACAAACTGCGCGTAAAGGTTATGTATGAATCATAACCCCTTTTTATTCCTTTCAACATGAGCTGGAAATTCCCACGAGTTTATAGCTTCAGGCTTCGATTTCAAGTTCATAGTAAAGCTTATTTAATGACCGCAACAGTTTTTATTTAGATTTGTGGAATAGACTTTTTTTTATTCAACGTAGCAATTTCGAGAATTACAGTCGTCATCGGTAATACGAGTATTTTTCCTTCTTAGCGTTATTTGATTGCTTTAAGACAGCATCCAAGAGTTTATTGGTTTGTGCCATAAGGGTGTGACTCTTGTTACTTTGCGTGGGACATTGGCTAGTCGTAAAAGGCTTTCATTAAATCATGGTGGGTGGTCGAGGTTGATTGTCGGTGAAAAACGGTTTTGCAGTAAAATGCCCGAGGCTTTGGCGCAAAGCCAGTGCCCGTCGTATTGACTCTACAACTGTTTACGACTAATTAAATAGCAATGTATAAAATGGCACTCTTCAAACGTTTTGACAGAGCGTATTGTTCCTCTTCCGTAACATGACTCGTGATTCCAGACATTGTGGCATGCTGTCAGACTTTGCAAATAGCTATGCATAAGCTTCATTTAAGTATCTATTGTTAGTTAACGCTTATTCAAGCAGTTATTTGGCGCCGTCTGGTGTAAGTCAAACCAAAATGTGGTTATGACAAACAAACAATCATAAACGTCAAATGCTGTATTGTTGAGTATTACTTCATTTGAATATAGGTTTTCTTTGTGTTTTGGCAAGAATACAAGACAAAGATGTAAGAAGGGAGACGTTGAAGAAGCCAATAATTTATAAACCCAAATGTGCTCCTTCGTGTCTTTGAACGCTTTGAGTATCTTTTTTCGAGAGGAAAGTCATGCCGTTCCTCATCATCTCTTCTCTTTCGTTTTCCTCCTCACTCATCAAGTCGTTACGGTGGATCTTTTAGTGTTTGTGCTGTCCGCCTCTGGAATAATCTTCCTCATACCATACGGGACAGCCCTTCGTTAGAGATCTTCAGGAGAAGAACTAGGGCACATTTCCTGTCATCATGACTCATAAATATGTTTGTATTTTAGTTATATATTATAAAGTACCTATGTATTATTTTTATGCATTGTGTGCTGTACACGTATTTGCGTAGTGTATTTAGTTAGTAAGATTTAAATTAAAATTTGTTTTTACCCGACTGCCGAAGGAGGGTAATGTGTTAATCAGTCTATGTATATATGTATGTTTGTTATTATATGGCGTTCTAGAGACCAAACGCGTTGGCCGATTTTGATGATTCGAATCTTACGTCAATCGATTCGTCTTAACCCTGCGAGTGTCACTGCCTACCTACATTAAAATTGCAAAATAGAAAAATGGCGGCTTTTGGGCGCCATATTGTGGAGTCCCAATTTTTTTTTCTCGTCCAAACCCATTGTGTGAGGTATCAAAATAAAAAAAAATATATTTCAAAATAACAAAAAACCTGCCTGCTTAAAAAGCTAACTAAAAAGACGTAAACAAGAAGAAAATCATGCTGTGTAGTCGGAGGATACATCTGGTTTGGTTCAGCTAGATCGCGCATATGTATCCTCCGACTGCACAGCATTATTTTCTTCTTGTTTACGTCTTTTTAGTTAGCTTTTTTGTTATTTTTGAATATTTTTTATTTTTTTTTGTGCGCTTTTGTTAACTGTCCAGAGAGATTTAGAGAATAAAATAAAGTTTATTGATTCAATAAAAGAGTGTTACAGTATTAAGATGTGACACTGGATTCTGCACTAGAATACCCTGTGTCGCAGAATCCAGTCTCTCTCGATAAATATTATGATTGTTTGATTAAATATATATATCAAATGCAATGGTTCCAATCATTAAACAAAAACTGAAAGATAACTAAAGGTGTAAGCGTAAGTGTGCTGGTGTAAGAGGTTTAGAGGTTTTCTGTAAGAGACCCCAATTGTGGGTTAAGCTGGTAAGTTGTCCTTCTGTATTTGTATATGTTTGTTTTGTGTACAATAAAGAATAAGAATATGATTCATACCTTGTTAAGAATCCATTGCCAATTGCCAGCTAGCTATTAAAAAAGGAGAATGTTTTCATTTTTCGCTGGTGTAAGAGCTTACATCATTTACATGTAATAAGCAAGTTGGGGCTATTTATAGATAGAACTCGTTTTAAATCTTAAAGTGTTATTTTAGTAAAAATAAATAGCGTGCAGTGGTGGAATCTGTAAGTCGATCACGGTGGCGGTGGCGCCGCTCACGCACGGCGCACGGTGCCAGGGTCTATAGGAATGCCACTTGCGTCCAGTCCTCGGTACCGTTGGGTACATACAGTTTTGAACATTAAAATAAATGATTATTGATTACGTCCCCATTAGGCTAACTAGCTCTACGAGCTGATTGGTCGCTTAAATTGCCAAACACGAAGGTCTGCAATTGATCTTTTATCAAGGATATCTTCTGTAAATAACTGACCATTTGAACCAACAATGACGAAAATAAAAGTTTTAACCAATAAATAAACAAAATCAAATTCAATATTCAAATTCATTTTTTTTTCGTAGGCCTGGATGGGCACTTATAAAACGTCGACAAAAGGTGCACGGTTTGGGTTGGTCGTTTCCTATGGAGAAGAACCGGCAAGAAACTCCACGGTTACACTTTTAAAAAATGTTTTGGTTTTACAATATTTCCATGTTACAACATTAGTACTTAGATATGGGAGGACAACATAGGCCCAACAATAAGTCGTAAGAAACTAAAAATAAAACGATTATATATTATATAAACAAAAGAAAGTAAAACGAGATAAAAGTTAACAAATGTTAACAAGCATCTAGAAATCTAGAAGGCCAACTTGGCTAAAATATCTAGCTGTCTAAGGCCAGACACAAAAGGCAACTAAAGGTAACACATTCATTGACCTTTTAATAAATTAAATCGTCCACTAAGCTAGTAAAAATCATTGCAAACTCATTAAAAAACGAAGTATCGATCGCATCGGACACAGCCAACTAAAAAGTAAACACTGCTATCTAATTACACCTGATACTGAACACTCTGGATGTTTGTTTATCGCACAGAAGCGGCTATAAGTAGACAGAGGGTAATTATAAGGCGTCTACGTTAGCTAGCAGGTAAGAGGAGCCGGGCGCGTAAATAGTTATGCTAGTTTAAGAATAGAGGTGAACTGAGGTAGCATTCTTAGACTCAAATGTGATTAGCGTTTCCGAATTATTTTTTCTTCTTATGCGGTCCTTCACTGAGTCACTATTTTTATTTATTTTTTCAGTTCTTTCATTTAGTAGCTTTATGAGTAGTGGATATTTGATGAAGTGTCACGTTCGCCGGTGAGTGCCAACACTTGGCTTGGTCATCTAGTTGAAACTGATTTTTTTTCCGTTGTATTTCCCTGTCACTTAATTTTATTTAAATATTTTTTTAATGTTTCTGTATTTTAAAATTGCTATGCATTTAGATGTGTCTGCAGCAATTCTCATCGTACGCGTGTAGAAATGCTAAGTCAGTTTATCTTTTGAGTGAACAATTGAAGTAGCGTTTTTAATTACGCAGCTTAGCTTGTGTATGACTCTCAACTACCCACAAGTCTCAGGTTACAGCATCAACTGGCACGTGGATCTAACACTAACATAATTACTGGTTTAAGTTTCAGCTACTTAGCATTGTTGTCATCTCCGTCATCTAGGTAAGAATGGCTGAGATGAGAAGATGACTGATGATTGTACCCTAACTTTTAAGACTTGATGCGCTTTATTTACATCCATTCTTTAGAGCAGTTGCCTTAATGTGAGTTTCACTTACTTTTACGATCGTGTTAACATAAATTTGGCATAAAACTAAATAAGCACCGTCTGATGACAATAATGGCAATTTCTTTTTGTATAAATATAAACTTAACTGAACAATTTCGTTAACAACATTGACTGCGTCAAATATATTCTGTTTCAATCGACTTCCTATGGACCGTCTTCGTAATCGGTTATCCCCAAGATTGGGCTTTGGGGCTTAGTCGTAAGAAACTGCTGACAGTCATCGTTACAGAACTGCAGAATGTCTGAATGTGTTAACACTTTTTTATTTGCTTGAAGATTTTTACTCAGTACACTGTCGTATTTAATCGGATCTTGACAAAAAATTGATAGGACCGTTGATGGCATTTGATTGAAAAGTAGAAGAAAAAAGTTACCAATTGTGAGTTTAAAGAGTACAACGGCACATCATCGGTAGACGTAGGTCAAGATTCGGTTTGGATTTCAGGTTAGATTTTTTTAGATCTTTGGCATACCGAAGCGTCGACCGAACTGATTTTCGGAAAAAGAGGGGCTTTATAAGTTTGACGTGTGTTGCTGTGTATCTGTGTGTCTGTCTGTGGCATCATCACGGATGAACCGATTTTGATTTTGTTTTTTGTTTGAAAGGTGATTTTGTCGAGAGTGTTCTTGGCTATGTTTGAATAAAATCGGTTCTGCCGTTCAAAAGTTATGGGCGTTTTACTGTTTGAATCGGGGTGTTTTCGCAAGATAAATGTGCCGGGGTATTTGAAATTTTACTTGTAAATAACATGTTTTACGATTTGATATCCATTTGGGACTGGAGTTGTATTCGTTACTATTTCACTTATTTTTACAAGCTATTTAATTTGCCTTGTTATTTGTTTGTTAGTGTGGGCCAAATCTTGAAACTGAATTTCAAAACAGTCATCCTCAACTGATTGAGCAAAAATTTACATACACTTTTGGTTTGT
Source organism: Orthosia gothica (assembly GCA_949775005.1). NCBI lineage: Eukaryota > Metazoa > Arthropoda > Insecta > Lepidoptera > Noctuidae > Orthosia > Orthosia gothica. The sequence goes on along the minus strand of OX459048.1, from coordinate 11,399,653 downwards.
ATAACAATGCACGGTTATATAAGTGGCATAATTCTAAATCCAATATGGCTGACTCCCAAATTGTATGCGTAAGTGACAGATTTATACAAGTCACATACATCTGTCCCTTACACACACTCCAAATAACCTTACTCTAAGAGCTTATGGTCACTCCCCAGGTATGTTGTATACTCTCCGTGATACGGATATCAAATGAAGGGTTTGCTCAGAGGGATACTTTATTTTTATATAGAACTAGCTGACCCCCGCGGCTTTGCTCCCGTCAAAATTATAGCCTATGTTACTCGGGAATAATGTACCTTTCCATAGGTGAACGATTTTGTACAATCGGTTCAGTAGTTTCGGAGCCTATTCGGTACAAAGAAACAAACAAAAAAATTCTTCCTCTTTATAATATTGGTATAGATGTGTTACCTCTTGACTCTAGTCTAGGTCAGAGGTGTCAGAGACAAAGTCGACGATGGAGTGAGCTTACCCAGAAGAAGCCTGTCCACTCTAACTTTGAAGAGATACGGCAAGACTTGTCTTTAATTTAATTAAAATTGTTAATGAACGATGTAAATATTGTGCATGCCTGTAAGTGACTTGCTTACATAGGATCGTTTCTAAATGTTTTTCTATATTAGATAGGTACTAGCTGTCCCACGTGGCTTCGCTCCCGTGAACTGGCTAGGTAGGCCTACCCATTTACCCTACCTTACCTACCCTACATAGATGATCTTTGCGTAACTTAAACCCTTGACGCAGCGCCCGCAACGGAAGCTCTCAAAAAGGAACATTTTGTCCCGTTTTTGCAACGTTTTGCATTTATGCTCCGCTCCTATTGATCGTAGCGTGATATTAAATAACCTATAACCTTCCTCGATAAATGGACTATCCAACACAAAAATAATTTTTCAATTGCAACCAGTAGTTCCTGAGATTAGCGCGTTCAAACAAACAAACAAACAAACTCTGCAGCTTTATAATATTATTATATATTATATTATTATATATTATATAAAAGTATAGATTAATGTAAATAAGTCGTTTATTTTTGTTCGTTTTTAAGTTCGCATTTAAAGTTCGCGTTCTTATTATTTTATTTTATTTATCTAACACAGCACACTGTGTTAGATAAATAAAATAAAATAATGTTGATATATTGATTGCAGATACAGCATCCAATTACACCAGCCGTTAGTTTTCATAATACACATTTGGTATAGATTGAAGATACGTAATCTATGTTTGTTTTATTATCTTTCTCAAGAGTCAAGACTATTAATTACTTACTGTAGGGAATGGTTGATGATATGAATGCCGCATACCACGACTTTTATAGCTAGCCAGGAATTTATTTACAACGTCGCTCGTAAGCGAGCTTTGTTATACAAATGTAATGTAACAGTACCGCTGATAGATTCTGATTAACGTTCGACCAATGCACTCATACTGCAGACGCAATGCCTCGCTGAACGGTTCCGTCAGGAAAATGCCAAAATGTCATATACATTTTTAGATGCTATTGAAAATGTGGTTCATAAGGTGAAAATAGCAACAAAAAATCAGAGACAACCATCGAAGTCAGTGCCCACTCAACCCGATAAGACTCAACCCGATTAGACTCAACCCGAAGAATAATACCAGCAAATTTGATAGGCGTAAAAACGACGTAGTATAGTCAGGCAGAAAAAAAGATAATGTAAAATTTAAACAATGTTTGGGTAAATAAATCAATAATCAAACAAGTAATTACTTAACCTTTTTTAGTACAGTATACGCTTTGTACTTTGTTGTAAAAATCACAGATTATTGTTAATTATCATTACAATCTTATAGTTAATGGCACGGTGGTATTTATTGGATCAGTCTTTATACGTGATTATAATTATTAGGTTAATAAGTAGGTACTCAGTTCTAAAATATAAAAAGAAAGATCCATAAAACCAGGTAAAGCGAGGTAGAGGCTATCTTTATAAAGCTTCATTTTTTAAACGAAATCACTGACTACCAGGATAATATGTATAGTATATATTCTATGTATAGTAAATTAATAAGTAATTTATAATTAAATATCACTTTGCCTGACTGTACAAATGGCACTGAATTTGTAGTACAACATGTAGTATTAATATTCAGGTTGAGTCTAATCGGGTTGAGTGGGCACTGACTCGAAAAGTTGTTAAGAAAAATTCGACTGTTAATTTTGCACCTCATATTTATGAGTAATTTAGAGCTAGCAACAAACCTTTTAGACTGGTTTCGCATTTTCTAATCACCCACAATATTTTTAAAGAGATTCTCGTCAAAACGTCAGCGAAACCCAACGCATAAAACTCCAACGTGTGCAAAAACAATACCGCGCATACCATAAAGGTCCCAAGCCGAGCCCGCGCCTGTATGCAACGAAGCTTGTTGTCGACCTGACGGTGCGAAAGGCTCTAAAATAAGTTATTGCTAATTCCTGACTTCAGTCGGTGGCGTGGAATGCAGCACGGCGCATTGTACTCACTTATCTAAAGTTCTAAACACTCGAACCTGGCCTGCCACTAAACGCTAAGCCACTATTGGTCGGCACGCATGCGACTTGGGATCATTCGTTATCATTATAGTTTTGTTTTCTAAGAGGTTTTAACTTAACTGGGACTTTATTACACGTTGTTTTCATACTAATGCAAGGACGGATCTAAAAAGGATAGAGGTAAAACTGATTTGCCTGCCTTAGCGCCGCAACTGCTTAAAATGCAAACTAAAAAGACGTAAACAAGAAGAAAATCATGATGTGCAGTCGGAGGATACATCTGGTTTTGCTCAGCCTGGACGAGAACATGTATCCTCTGACTGCACAGCATGATTTTCTTCTTGTTTAAATCTTTTTGGTTTGCTTTTTAAGCAGCCGGGGTTTTTGTTTTTTTTAATTAACTTTTTTTTTTGAAAGATGCGGCCATTAGAACTCAAAAATGTCTGCAAAGCTATCGTCTCTGGGCGGCTCCAATGGTGTTTGAAGTTATATTCCATGATTTACCTCGGATAAAAATACTATTTCGTTTAAACTAACAATGGGCTTTATAACTACTAAAGAATGATGTCCATTATTATTTGAAGTGGCAAACAATCAACGCAATAAAATATCGCTTTCCATTACCTTGGTGGAAACCATATATTCATCAAGTCGATGCTCCAGAAGTCACTTAAGTGCTTTTCGTTGAAAGCAAAGGGTGGGAGCGTAGTCACCAGCGTAAGATGGCTCCCAAAACCAATTACAATTTCGTTTAACCGTAAGGGCTTTCTGTATTTTGAGCGGCCACGTTTACCTGGTCGTTACAGTTGGATGAGCTTATGAATAGACTTAGTTCTTTGTCCAAGACAGACTAATAAGAATACTGCCTACAGAAAATTGTGCGAATTGCTACGCTCGGATGTAAGCATAAAGGTGAAGCGCGCAAAAATGATATCTGAATGTAAATGATTTATCGCTGAAAATCTAATTTCTTCGAACACGTGTATCTTCAAGTCAAGTCATATTGCATGTGAGGCCATTGGCGATTTCAACGGTGATAAAATATTCAATTTAAGGAGTCTTTCGAATCTTCAAGTAGTTTATAGGAGTCATAAACTTTAGAACGACTTTAATTCATTTGCTTCAATGAGAAACATTCACGCGCGGGATCTTGCGGCCAACTTCAGAGACACAAAGATCCGCTTTGACTACTATATCTAAGTTGATTTTGTCATTACCTTATCCGATACAGCAAGCAGGCTATACTCAAACAAGCCCCGTATCATGCATTGTCCTAAAGCCTTTTGTGTTCCACCTACAATATAGATCATAACTTTCTACATGGCAAGCTTCATTGACCGAATCTGTTTAACTTTTGGCTATTCACCTTTCATCTATCTAGTCCGTCTGGTCCATTGTGTGTCCTGCGTGTATATACTGTCTGTCTGTCTGTATGTCGCCGTATATATGTGCCGGTCTATTGATTTAGTGAGGCCAACGACAGAGGGGCGTGATTCAAGCGTAACGCTAGCTACGGTAGTGTATTCATTAGGGAATACTGCAATATTCAAGGGCATGTGATATAGTTGAAGGGTAGCCGGTTAGTCATGCCCTTTGCAAAAAGTGCAGTCACGTATCCTGTCCAGCGTCTTAATATTGATAGATTTTGCTGCGGTACTTGTATTTATTTATTACTGAGCTATTTGGATTGTACTTTTTGAATCTTTGCTTTGCTTTCTGTCAATTTTGTTCAAGAACCATTCATTATTTTCTTCGTGATCGAAGATATCCAAGTCTGATTTTATAGATACTTTTATTACTTGAAGTTATGAGGAACAAATATTGGCTAGTACTGCTTGATCCATTGTCGGAAATAAAGTGAAACAAGGCCCCGCTGCTAACTAACTGGTAATTGGTTGACAGGTCAAGAATGATTGATGAAGGTGATGAAGGGTCTAGTGCACTGGTCAAATGTTTTGGTTTTCTTTACGTTGACCTAAGGGTACTCTGAGGAGTTGATATTCAATGATCAAAAAGCAATCTCAAGGCACCTTAAATTACTGTTACTAATGAGTATACAAAGTATAGTTATGACTGGTCAGCTCTGCTTAAAACTGGTAGGCTTCTGTAAACAAAGCCTCAGATGAAGATTCTATAGCTTTTTCTTAAATCTTGATTTATACTAATACTGTGGAATACATTTATAAAGCAAAGGTAAACGGATTGGTCTTTATGCTTTTAACCTTTTCGCTTTAGCTTCTTCAACTTTAAATACTTCCCTAATACCCGTGCTTATAAAGTTTCAAAAAACGGTTTGGTTACTATACTATACGTAATTTTGTATAGAAATTTTACTTTGTATTTGAAAGCAAAATTCAAATTCCATTCCTAAAGCCTTTCGCAAGATCAGTGGTGCAACTTTGTAGCATCATTATAAATGTCTTAGATGATCCAAAGATATCGTTGTGTAATCAAACCAGATTGCCAGTTGAATTCATGCAGCAACTTTTTTGTCGTCTTCGTGAATGTGATGTGACCTTCCCAAAGACTTGTTATTTTTAATTTAACCTATGTTTGTTTTGAAAGTTCAACAGTCTTTTTTAAAAATTATATCTGTTCCATTCGTTTTTATTGTAGTTATTCTATAATTGGTTATTTCATAATTTTACTGCATAGGTTTAACGGTATAAATGGCAGGACATAATTGTATATGTTTAATTTTTGGTTCATGTTTTATATGGCACAGTGTGGTGCGGATGTATGAATGATGTTATGGCGATAAGCTGCAGACATGAGTCCGCATGTGATCATATACATCATTATTACCGTTTTTAAAGAACAGTAAACATCGTCGGTCGAGAAATGAGTTGATTGATAAAAAATATACGTTTTCACTTTCGCTGAGATCTTAATTATACAGTCGCCGTGATTTTGAAATGTCACGAACAGCACCATGACGACACCTTCGAATTCAACTCTTTGGGAGGTGGGTGGCAAAATAAGGACTCCAGCCAGCCTTTCGGGAGCATTCCTTCTCATGATACAGAAAGTTAAGATAAGCCATTTAAAACATTAATAAACTTACCGGAGTGTTCTGTTTATTTTTCCACCCACTAATGTACAAAACCCGCATTTGCGTGGCCAGGATGCACGCAATGGTGCTGATACACGGCTTGTTAGAGCATTGTCCAAAAATATATAAGAGATCAGTCGGTTTTTATGCACTTATATGTTTAAACTTGCGATGAAGCAAGTTTTTGTAATGCACATGTAGCAGAGCGACACAGGCGTCCCGGGTGGCGGCGCGGAGCAGACTGCTGCTCGGGCGATACTCGTTCGGTCGCGCGGTGCGGCTCGGAAGCGACCGGCGACGACGCGGGACGAGGGACCGTGAAAGAAGGGCCACAACCCGACTGCGTTTTTTGTCCCGTCTAAGATTAGCAACAAACAACGTCTGGCTGGGACCATTCAAAGGGGTTCGGATTGGGCATAAGTGGTGTCACGCTGCTTTAGCACTGCACTGTAACTGCCGCGCCGCGCCGACCATATGCAATGTTGGAGATTTGGTACCTAACTGGATTTTGGATAAAATTTGTGCGTATCCGATCTTGTTATATTTACGTGAATACCGTGCCAGGGTTTATAGAAGAGATGCTTACCAGATTTCGTACGATTTAGGGTTATTTATGCAAGCCATCTCGTTCGGGAGATTTCAGAGTCTTAGTATTTTTTTTTGCGAATATCCTGCAAGTACAGAGGTCACCCGGGATAAAACATTGAGATAAAAAATCTGCTATTGAAGCCGGTAGGCAGAGTGTGTCAGACTTCCGGGATTGCCGGCGTGGATGGATAAGCCACGACGTAATGTAATAGAAAACGTATTGCACAATTTCCTGATCTGTTGGAATAGTAGTAGATTGACTATTTGAACTACCTAAGTATATTAAACATAGATACAATTACGAATTTCAGCGCTCGGCACTGCGGTGAAAGTTGAAAATCCAACAGCGTGCTTTTATTTCGGTGCAATTCATAATTAATATATTATTAGTACTAAACTTTGAGAGAACGTTTATTTTTATTTTTGTTGGTGCAACTGCAATTGTCCAAAATGGGTTGTATTAGGAAATGTGGGTACCATAAATAGGTACGTGTTAGGTAGGTGTTTATAATTTGTTAGGACACGTATACTCGTAATGGACAAAAAAAAAAAAAAATACATCTTGCCACCTAGCAAATTGCTATAGGTATCTACAATTAAATATTTTCTATATTCGCTCACCGTATGATTATTTTAATAACAGATTAGGAAATTATAAATTCAAATATAATTCCGTAGACATTTTGAATTATGAAGAAAAAAATATAAGTAAGGTCCATTTTTAACCCCCGCCGGAAAAAGAGGGGTGTTATAACTTTCACGTGTGTTGCTATGTATCTGTGTGTCTGTGAATCTGTTTATATGTGTGTCTGTCTGTGGCATCATAGCGCCTAAACGGATCAACCAATTTTGATTTAAGTTTTTTTGTTTGAAAGGTGATTTTGTCGAGTGTGTTCTTAGCTATGTGTGAATTAAATCGGTTCAGCCGTTCAAAAGTTATGGGCGTTTTACTGTTTGAATCGGGGTGTTTTCGCAAGAAAAATGTGTCGGGAGTTTTTAAAATTTTGAAATTTTACTTGTGTAGAATGCTGTCGGCTGTCGATTGTCGGTTTTTACAAGCTTTTATTTTAACTTGCAATGTATGTATGTATGTTACAAGCTTTTATTTAACATGCAATGTATGTATCTACAGAAGTGTGTTCGTGGCAAATCTTGCAACTTAATTTTAAAGCAGTTATCCTTCGCCGATTAAGATGAGTTTTTGCATACACGTTTAGTTTGGATGAAAATGCATCGTTAGCTATAAAAGTGACCTCTATCTAAATTCAATATGGCGGACGACCCAAGATGGCGGACTAGTTATTTTTTGTGCACTGACATGATATGGGTATCAAATGAAAAAGTTTGCTTGGAAGAATAAGAAAAATATTTTTTTAATATTTTTTTATGATGGATTTTTCTTTCATAGAGGCTCTATCAGTGCAGACTACAATATGTAGTTATATTACCTATTAAAAACATTGACAGGATAACCATTTCTTTTTTAATGTAATTGCTGCTTTACCGCAATTATGCCAAACAATTGACTAATTAGAAGTAGAGTACCTAACTACCTAAGTACTGTTACGATAAGTATTGCTAACTCAGGTTTTTCCAAACTCACAACGGTGAAGGAAAACATCGTGAGGAAACCTGGCCTTATAATTAATCTACACTATTATCATAAAGACGAAAAATTTGTTTGTAAGCTTGTTTGTAATGCATAAACTCAAAAACTACTTAACAGATTTTGAATGTTTTTTCCAGAGTAGGTAACATAGGATATTTTTTTTTCGCGGAAACTGGTCATAGGAGCAAAGTTGCGGGGGAATGCTAGTAGTTAGTATACTTAAGGCGCTATATACGCCACAATATTAACGCAGTACTGGCCGTGCGCCCGCTCGATGCCAAAATATCAATATTGAACCTCCTTTTGAACAGTTTTGTTTGCAAAATATTATTTGATTTACATAGGCTGTGTTAGTTATGAAGAAATTCCAACCATAAATTTTTCAGTGTAAAAATATTTTTAAACATCCGAGAAGTTTCCAAAAGTTGCGAAAAAATATCGTGTTGTTAATTATTTTTCTAAAGCAAAACTATTAGTTACACGAAAAAACCTTGTGTTCAAAATTATGTACATGAATCAATAATATTTTATTTTTCACACCTTTTATCCTAGCTGTTATTAAGGAGTATGCTTTAGAAAGTTAACGTTTTACGGCACTTAAGGGTATTAAGTTTGGTATCCCAAGCCCGCATTTAAGAAGCATGGTGATTTATGCTTGTGCTTACTCTTCTCTAGAAGAGGCCCTTTACCCTGTAGAAGGACAGTTACAGGCTGCTACTATTACTATCAATCCTAAGATTTCTAACTACTCAAGCAATCTGCCTAACTCACATATAATTCACAAACTATGTTCCACCTCCTATCCTGTCCTCTGTGTCCCAAAGCATGCAGCCAAAGTTACCTACGCGTTGCTACCGACAATACTGTAGTAGTGGGTAAGTTTTGGAACGGAAAATCTATATAAAAGAGAAAGCCAGCTGCACGAAGAAGGAGAAGAATATAAAATCTTTGTAATATTCTTCCTAACATTAGTCCTAGTTAAATTAAACAGTAGCTGTCGCAAAAATGTGATAAATTTTGGTATATATCGCATAATAATAGGAAAAAGAAAAATATAATGAATGCATTATAATCAAGTATCTTGACTTATCTCGTGAGATTGTCGAGATTATGTGGGATGTGTTCTCATGGATCATTATACCGATAGTCGTGTCAGCCAAAGGATTTATAGCCTCGACCAGCACCTTAGGAGGCTCTCGTTAGACTACTGGATCAAGGGCTTGATTCAGGAAGCAGTACTTCTGGAAACGGCTCGTATTGTTCAGAGGTTCTTCTCTGTGGAGCACTGCATCTGTAGCCAAGTTAACAATCAACAATCGATAACGCTAGTAGAAAACGCATCAATGTATGGGAATGACACTTCTGAGCGTTAAGTCACTTGGTCAGACCATACAAATAGAAGGCGTTAACGATTGTAGAAAGAGATTCGATACGAAAAGTTTGTAACTTGGCTAGGGGGCTGATCGCCGGTAGATTGGACCCTGTACCCAATACTGATTGGCCTCTATTTTTTATATTATTAAATGCTCTTTTTGAGAAATTTAAGAGCAAAGATGAATAAACGGTCTTATAATGCGATATATAAAAGATCAATTTGGACTTTATATATCGCATTGTCAGATATTAAATATTGAAAACAATATAATTATCACGGGAAATTTAACGCGATGATTTAATTGAATTGTTTTTTTTTTCTTTTTTTTGTGATAATCAAACAATCGAAATCATCGCGTTAAATTGCCCGTGATAATTATAATGTTTTCAATTATGAAACGCGAAAGTTTTAAAGTTAGATATTAAATATGTCTCAAACAATAATTAGTAAATAAATTGTAGTATGTTTTGTCAAATGCGTGTGACAATGGTATCTATCAATTGTGTATCGCGAGCACGGATACTGTTACGCGAATTGATACCACATGCCAGCATTATGTACTTGGTATTAGATATGCGGTGACCGCAACTGTCTCGCGCTTCCTGCTGGAATATATGTCTATTTTGTGTATGCACGAATAACATAAGTAAGTCGTTTTTAGGGTTCTGTACCCAAAGGGTAAAAACGGGACTACTAAGACACCGCGCTCCGTCTGTCCGCCTGTCACCAGACAGACCGTGATAGCTAGACAGTTGAAATTTTCACAGATGATGTATTTCTGTTGCTACTATAACAACAAATACTAAAAATAGAATAAAATATATATTCATGTTGGGCTCCCATACTGGTACGGAACCCTTCGTGCGCGACTCCGACTAGCACTTGGCCGGTTTTTTTCTCACGGCTTCTCTCCTGTGGCCTACACGGGAACCTTGTAGTTTTAAAAAGTAGTCTGAGTGATAGTGTAGCTTTGTACTGGGGCAAAATTTTCGTTATCTCGTGAGTTGTAGTTGCAAACATTACCTACAAACAAACAAGCAATTTTACATATTTATAAGTTTAGATCAGTACTTATACAAGTTACAACACATGGAATTGTTCGCAATCCGATTATAATCCTAGTTAAAATAGCTGCTTAATCCGATACTCAAAACCAATTGGACTTATTTGTTAGAGTCCATTTCAGGGGTAGGTTGGAGGTCAGACAGGTCTGATCTACTTCACTTAATAATAAAAAGCAAAAACTGGTTTTCAACTATGAAAAGGATGATGTTGGGTTTTCTTCTGCACCTGTAGCCAAGTTGAAAATCTACAAACGATAACGCTAGTAGAAAACGAATCAATGTATGGGAATGACACATCTGAACGTTAAGTCACGTGGTCACGCCATACAAATAGAAAGGGTTAACGATTGTAGAAAGAGATTCCATACGAAACGTTTGTAACTTGGCTAGGGGGGCTGGACTGGAGTAGGAAACCACATGGTTACACTTCTTATTTCCAATCTTAGTCTCTCTCTTTGTTATCATTAATACAGTGAAAGGCTACTTACGATTTACTATGTAGGTACTCGTTTATGTATCTGGAAGTCCAGATTGCAATCACCAAACGCATGTATGTATATTGTATGATTAATTTCGTCAAACAATACTTAACTAAATTATGAGTAATCATGAGTATGGATGGCAAATTAGCCACTTGTGACTTTTAATTGTACACAAAATGTGTAGATACTTGTGTGATTTCGATTCATATCAGCAACACTATTGCTAAGCAGTACGACAATACAGAATGAGTGACACGATGTTTGTTTCGAACCATCCGCAGGGTTATTACGTATCATTTGCAAGAGCAAAACGATAGCGATCAAACTCTTTATGTCATAAATGTCGGTTTTACCTGCAGTGTAGGTATGGTAGGTCCTACAAAATCGTTTGCTAATCTTATTAAACAAAAAACCGCCAACTACTCTAAAACTTCTGTATGGAAGAGCAATTATTGCGCAAAAATCGCTATCGTTTTGCTCTTGCAAATGATACGTAATAACCCTGCGGGTTCAATTCCTCGGAGATTTTACAAGAAATTATAAATACAGTTTTATGTTTTTCCTTAATAGCTCGTGTTTCCTCTAATACTTATTTCTATTTAATTATGATTCAAAAATATAGATGTCGCCGCGTAGGCGTGAATTTGCTAATTTATTATCCTAACTAATCGTTTTAAGTGTCTATGTCTATTTAAGTTGGGTTTTGAGTTCAGCGCCATCTATTGGCTCACTGTGGAATCAGTATTGATTCATAATTCATATGCTAATTTCAATGTTTAATTAATACGAGATGTTTAAATTAAACAGGAACACTTATTGTAGGACTTTTGGATTTGTTCTCATTTTAACTATTGCACATTTGACGAAGTAAATGTGTTTCATTATGTTATTCTTATTAAGTTGTCAAACAATGGCGGATGTTATAATTTCTATGACCAATAACCAGATTTAATAATTTAATACGAGAACTAAACAAATTTGAGTAAATGATTAAATACTAAGAAGTCATAAGACTATTTTACACAGCTATGTAATAATGAGAAACTTTCTAATTAGTAAGATTGTTAGATCACCGGAAACTGGAATAGTTTTGTTATTAGATGACTATTTCAATAATAAACTACAAACCACTTTGTATTTGTGAGTATTGAGGTTGTTTAATGTTAAAATAATTAACTGATCAGCATTTTAGTATTGTTTGCTAACTTTACTCAACTATCCAAGTAATTAGTGTCTAAACAAAAACAATATGGAAGTTCCGCCCACTTAGAACGCGCATCGCGCGGACTATGTGTGAAAAATAAGAACTGATTAATAAATGTAATCGAATAGATGTTTGAAAACCTAATTAATTGTCATAAAGTGATTGTGTAATCTATAAAAACATTTAAAAAGAGTGTCCTGGAGTTTCTTGCTAGATCTCCTCCAGCGATCGACAAGGGCTTTGCGATCTAGCAAGCCACACGATGTGGTTTTAGCTTCAAGTTCATTTGAAAACTCAAAGTGCCTGTAACTAAATCAAATAAACACTCTTGAGTTTCAATCCAGTGTTGTGTGTTATTGAAGTAACCCGCTCCAGTCAAGAATAAAGGAATTGCCTCTAGACATTGGGGTTAAAGATGGCGATTCTACGACTCATAGGTACTTCGACGTGACATCAGAATTGGGCTCAGCTCCCACTATCGCCTTCTGCCCATGCTATGAAAGCCATCCGAAGAATTTTGTACAACATTGCCAGCGCCGAGGGTATGGCAAAAGATTTTCCTATGATAATTTCCAAGAGTAAGCGATGCCCAGACATAGGCGAAAATAACTGGAATATTTTTACGTGAACGATCTGAACTCTATTGAAACGACAGAAGAAGCTACTGACTAGTGGCATGGATGCTGTCCTACACCATTGTGGCCAAAACTTTATACAGCACAGAATGACCGAAGCAGCTAAGCGAACAACTTGATCTGTCCATTGATAGATTCCATCATGGTTGAGGGGAGTATTCTGTTTTTTTTATTTATGTAACTTAACATTCTTAATTATTTTCATCATACAAGGCAAGGTCAGTGACCTTTTGTGTGACAATTTTAATCAATCTGCCTAGTCTTTTCCCAACCAAGTCCGGGACAGCTTCCATTCTAACTGGATTCAGCTGAGTACCAGTGCTTTACATGGAGCAACCAAAACCCAGTAACTGGGTAACACAATACCCCTTACTGACTGAGTGGTCCCTGCTGTTGTTTGTGTGGCAATTTGTGGAATTAAAATGAATGAAACGGCTTAAATTACTCCATAAAATAAGACAGCTGACTAGGAACTCAATGTTATTGTTTAAATATGGTTCTTTTGTCTTAAGAATTGCAATGGCTCAGTTATTTGAGAAATTTTATTTTATTTGAGGAGTATGTAAGGATCGTAGCAAGTGGCAATCTGTGGTTGCTGCCTATCCCCATGGGGACAAGGTGTGAGTGTATGAATGTTAAACAATTCAAAGTACCTACGTTGAGTTTTGTACCGGACAAAAAGTAACAACTTATTTTTATAGCATTCATTACATTTAGGTAGCTAAAACAAAAGTTTAGTAGGTAAATAAGTTAAGTAAGTTACAGAATGTATGTGCAACAGAAGTAGTAAACATTTGGCAGAAAGTGCCATGACATATTCATGTTGACGCACTAATTGGCATTTTTGCAATTTATTGTTTTTACCCGACTACCAAACGGGGTTTATTATTGAATAATGTGGAACCCGTTGCATGTCATACTTTTTTTTAAAGTACAGTAAGATAAGAAAATGTATTAACACATTCCTTAAACATGAAAAGCACAACAAATAAAAATAAAATTATAGTGTGCTCAAGAAAATACTTACAACGATTTGCATTTAAGTAGCTGGGGTGAGAATAATTGTTTGGTTACAAGACTAAACAATATTTAAAATATTATCTAGAGGTTTTTGTAGAGTGAGTATGCATCTAATATAAATGTATTTGTATGAATGGGTGAAAGGGTTGTGATACACCTGGGTGAGTCATTACAAACTTTATAATCAGGGTAAGTATCAGCAGAGCTTCAGTTCATGCATAATCATAATATAATAATAAATAGTCATAAGCTGATAGCCACCTGGTAACTTTTAATTTACAAGTAGGTACGCTTAGTATGTGTGAGTAACCTATTATGTATGGACCTTGTGATTTTTGGTAAATTAATGGTCCTGTGTATGTAAGACATATTTGAGTGAATCTAATGTGATTACTGTGTTCCATCTTATCTGTCTACATGATCTGGTAGATTTGTTTTGGCTATGGGGTTCTTGACAGTGATAGCGCTATAAGTTAAATCTAATTAAAAAATTGTCTGACCCTACATTCTTGGTTCAGACTGTCAGTTGGATACTGATGGGGCCTTTTATAAGCTCTAAGATTTATGCTTGTTCAAGTTAAGTTTGTTATAATAAAGTTTATTTAATCATTCAATATTTGAGAACCTTCCTAATGAATTAAATCTCACAATGGGTTTAGTTGAATTTTACTTGTTATGGTACATGGGTGTAAATAGATTAGTAATTTCTGACAGATTTCAAAGCTTGTTATTGGATGCACTTGCACAGAATAAAAACAATCAAAAGACAGGTTTGTTTTTTGATAATTTGTCACTTTTAGCATTCAATAACTTTCTTTTCTTTTTGCAACTTTTTACCTAGCTTGTATTCAAACTTGTTCACACATAAATGTTTTGTAATGAAATAGGTTTGTAATAGGTGTGTAAATAGGTTGTTGCGTGTGTGGTATGCAAACATGCATCATTAAAAGTAGTTTTCAACATGTTTTAACATTAATCTTTAGCTAGTGCAAACACCGTCATAAGTAATGCAGCAATCTTCATAGTTATTCATTTCAGTGTCATCAGATTCTAGTTAACTTTGAATTACTCACTTACTATTTCAAAACAATAACATAATTTAATTGTTATCAGTACTAACTCCTACTTATTTAAATATTAATAGGATCATCTTTTCTTTTATTATTATTTATCTGTATACCTTCTCACATTCCAGATTCCTGTGTCATATCAATAATCAAAATGGTTACCTACATAGTCAAGTATTATCAAGGATGTAGAAACAAAACTAAAAATACCTGGTTTGCAAGTGACCGTGTCGCCGGGTCAGGACCTTAGAAGCTACCAACATACATACAAGCCACCAAATAGAGGTCAGCTGAAAAATTACTTCCAGCCCAACATAACTAAAGTAAAAGGTGAGAAGTTTTCAAACTATCTTCTACTCACCTCGCTAACTGATACGGTGTTGTTGTATCAGAAGGCTCAACACAATAGCCATGTCGAATAACTACATGACGCTTGTGCATGATACTACCATGCAACAAAGTACTTTTAAATTATTATTCCTGGGTTCAATTCCTAGGTTGGGCAAAATTTGTTTATGGGGTTTTTCCAATAGGGATTCCTCTGTAGCAGCCCAGAGTTTTGAAATTGGTGAACCCCCATGCTTCAAAAAGCATGTTGAGCCATTGGCCTTGTGCACCATAGTACCTCCTTAAGCAGATGGCTCAACAGTCAGGAGGACTACTGTTATTATTATGTTTTTGTAACTCGTTTCAGTTTATGCTATTCTATTGTCATATTTAGTCAATTATAAAAATGAATAATAAAACAAGCTCTAATTATTGAGATGTCCAATAACCTATAGCTCTGGAAGCACTTAATAAAATAATAGGTTATATCAACACCAAACTATCAGCATCCATGGAGATGGATTTGAGGTAATAATGAGAACACAATAAACTATCTTATTATGCTGTGGAAGCAACTAAGATTGATAACACAACAAACTATCCTATTGGTATGCTGTGGAATCAAGTAATAATGATAACACAACTATCTTGTTGGTATGCTGTGGAAGCAACTAATAATGATAACACAATAAACTATACTGTTGGTATGTTGTGGAAGCAACTAATAATGATAACACAATAAGCTGTCTGTTAGTAATCCGTGGAGGAAACTAATAGTGATAATACAACACACAATCTATTGGTTTGCTGTGGAAGCAACTAATAAAGATTTAATATCCATTGGTTAGGCGTGGAGGCCGCTAATGAACAATCTCTCATGTTATCCTGCTGGGTCCACGGTGTACAAGACCACCCAGAGCCTGGTTCCTTATATCCTGTCAAATCAAAGACTTCGTGCCTGTCACGGAGCAATGATCCTAAACTCCTTAACCTTTAATCCTGTCAAATCAAAGACTTTGTGTCTATCACAGAGCGGTGTTCCTGATCCTATCCTTAAATCCTGTCAAATCAAAGACTTTGTGTCTATCACAGAGCATTACCGTCCCGTGAGAATGAAACTAAACAAAAAACAGCTGATCACAATACTCCTACACTACCTACACTATACTTACCAAATACAAGGCTGCTATGTAAGCCTTCTTATAAGTAGGTATGTGCTCATTAATGCATCAAATATTTTCATTTGAGATAAACTTAATAGTTACCTAATTTCATAAGTATTCAGTGATAAATTGATAACTTAAACTGACTATTACCTATTACAAATCAATGAATATTGTAAGATAATACAAACAATAACATTCTGCAAACAAGATTCAAATTGGACTAAATAAGCTAGCAACTGATTATTCCATGTCAAAAATCTGAAATAGAAATTGTATGCCTTCATTGACATGACATGTAGCAGTTAGTTGTTTCCTAACAACATTGGTCTTTACCATATAGCAAGTAGAATACCTAAAGCATATAGCTGTGGGTGTAAAAATACATTCAATATTTCCAAAATAAGGCATACTCAGCTTAGATTTATTACAAGCTGTCAATGATAAATAAAATCAGTTGTTATCAGATTCTAAACTTAATTAATACTGTAGGATGATAAACAACAATAATCTGCCGACAAATATTTCTCCGCTATTACAGATAACAACCAAGAAACACAGAGACTGAGGACACCGGAAGGCCCAGAGCACGAGCCTCCGATCACAATGGCCGTGTCGCCGCGTAGGCGTGAATTTGCTAATTTATTATCCTAACTAATCGTTTTAAGTGTCTATGTCTATTTAAGTTGGGTTTTGAGTTCAGCGCCATCTATTGGCTCACTGTGGAATCAGTATTGATTCATAATTCATATGCTAATTTCAATGTTTAATTAATACGAGATGTTTAAATTAAACAGGAACACTTATTGTAGGACTTTTGGATTTGTTCTCATTTTAACTATTGCACATTTGACGAAGTAAATGTGTTTCATTATGTTATTCTTATTAAGTTGTCAAACAATGGCGGATGTTATAATTTCTATGACCAATAACCAGATTTAATAATTTAATACGAGAACTAAACAAATTTGAGTAAATGATTAAATACTAAGAAGTCATAAGACTATTTTACACAGCTATGTAATAATGAGAAACTTTCTAATTAGTAAGATTGTTAGATCACCGGAAACTTGAATAGTTTTGTTATTAGATGACTATTTCAATAATAAACTACAAACCACTTTGTATTTGTGAGTATTGAGGTTGTTTAATGTTAAAATAATTAACTGATCAGCATTTTAGTATTGTTTGCTAACTTTACTCAACTATCCAAGTAATTAGTGTCTAAACAAAAACAATATGGAAGTTCCGCCCACTTAGAACGCGCATCGCGCGGACTATGTGTGAAAAATAAGAACTGATTAATAAATGTAATCGAATAGATGTTTGAAAACCTAATTAATTGTCATAAAGTGATTGTGTAATCTATAAAAACATTTAAAAAGAGTGTCCTGGAGTTTCTTGCTAGATCTCCTCCAGCGATCGACAAGGGCTTTGCGATCTAGCAAGCCACACGATGTGGTTTTAGCTTCAAGTTCATTTGAAAACTCAAAGTGCCTGTAACTAAATCAAGTAAACACTCTTGAGTTTCAATCCAGTGTTGTGTGTTATTGAAGTAACCCGCTCCAGTCAAGAATAAAGGAATTGCCTCTAGACATTGGGGTTAAAGATGGCGATTCTACGACTCATAGGTACTTCGACGTGACATAGATATAATCATCTCACTAACGCTGCCCTTTTGCAACTATGCCACCAGGATACGAGAGATACAACACGAAACAAATTAAAAATAAACAATATCATCGAAAAGTAAATAACTTTGATTGATATTTCAATAACATGGTTATCCGAAAATGATCGTATTTATGAAAATAATTCTCTCATCCTCACTTTATTTGAGAAGAGGCTTGTAAATAAAATATACACAGTTGCAGTTACATACATACATACATAAACTCATGCCTTTTTCCCAGGGGGGTAGGCAGAAACGACAGAACGCCACCTGCTACGATCCTTACATACTTCTTTTTAACCGACTTTCCAAAAAGGAGGAGGTTCTATGTTCGATTTTATTTTTGTTTTTATTTTTTTTTTGTGTATGTTCACCGATATCTCCGTCAATTGTAAACCGATTTAAAAATTTTTTTTTTTTTTTGAAAGAGTATGTTTCGAAATTGGTCCCATTTTAATTTGGTGAAGGTCTGATATGAAGAACTTCGGAGATATACAACAGAACTCTTCAATAAATAACGGCAAATCTCTCGGGATTCTTGCAATCGCATGTCTGTTTATTGTTTATACCATTTCATAACATAACATCACGCCAGTACGCTCTCAAGGGGTACACAGATCTCTCATTTCACCGGTTATGTTCAAGTTTCATGTTATTCGGGTAATCTATTCGGTGTTATAGGGACCTTACTAAACAACTTACCTTTTTATTATAATATAAACTAATATTATTAAACTAAAAAGGTAAAAATAAAAAACTTTTTTGCAAAAAAATACTACTACTAAAAATACTCATCGTTGCCAATAATTGACAACGGATTGTGCAAGTGCCTGTGTATAACGATGCATACGATAAAGAGGGTTAAAAATTTCTTACCAATACACGTGTCTTTATTTTTATTTTATGAGTTATGAAAGGCGACTAACGAAATGTATTTACAAGGCAGACGTGAATGGAAACGCCGGGAGGGAACGCCGTAGAAAGACATACATATACCTCATTATAGGTGATGTTCTTCAGAAAGGCCAGGTGTGCAGTACTCATAACCGGTGTGTGTTTGTCTAGACTCTAGATGAATGAATGAATGTAAGTGAAGCATAAAAAACTTTTTTGCAAAAAAATACTACCGACTTCCAAATGAAAAACTACAAAGTGAAAAATAACTAAATTTTTTAAGTCGGTGTCCATATCCCAAAAAAATGCTACCTACGAAAGACACCGACTTGATTCAACAAGATTGAATGGGTTACTTCTAGGCAAGCGTGCTTCACCGTTGACCACATCATTAAACATCGCTTACCATCAGGCGAGATAGCGGTCAGACGCGAGCCTATCATTAAATAAAAAGAAAAATTTTTTGATTACATTTCGGGGAGTGTGTGATGGAATTGCATGAACTAATTCCTCCTAGCCCGTTCTATCATCGGACTACAAATCATACGGCGATGTGTCATTGGTACATGGTGGATATCCCACCCATACTTACCAAACATTATGGGAATACTTTTATTATGCGTACAGCTAAGGAGTGGAATTCCCTGCCAGAGTCTGTATTTCCTGATAGCTACAACCTGGGAGTCTTTAAGTCAAGAGTGAATAGGTTTTTCTTGGTAAGCGTGTTACATCGTCGACAACATCATCGCTTACCATCAGGTGAGATAGTGGTCAAGCCTGAGCCTATGAATAATAATAAAAAAACAGCCTCCTTCATTCTGACAACACAACGATTCATTTCGTTATTTGCTCGTCGCAAAACACAGTTCAAAAAAGCGCTGAATTTTTAATCAACCTGTATAACAATCTTAATTCTTAATGCATCTCTCCATCAATCCCAAAAGGTTATCTCCATGTTAGTCAAGAATTGTAAATTGTTCTCCATCTTGTCCCAGTTCTGTCTATTAATACCATGTTACAATCTAACTAAGTGTGTCATCTAGCTTGCGCGGGCGCAGGCTTGCTCTCCATCTCAATTATGTAAGTACAAAGTACAAGGTCAGGGGAATGCGGAACTCTTCAATTATTTTCGACTTACTCCACCCATCCATTAAAACCATCTCTCCCATTTGAAGAGCTATTATTAGTAATAATACTGGCTTAGGTCGTGTAAGGTTTTTTTGGAGCAATTAATTACTGATATATATCGTTTAAGCGGACTTATTACGGTAACTTTAACCGACTCGTCTGATGCTTTATTTATGCGAGAAAATAGAAACTGTTTTCGGGTATTATTTGCCTTTTGAGAAAATAGACTAGTACCGTGATATTTGGAATAAGCCCCTTTGAAAATATTCTGAGCAATGAAACGTGTTTTTAATTAACCCCCGCCGGAAAAAGAGGGGTGTTATAAGTTTCACGTGTGTTGCTGTGTATCTGTGTATCTGTGTGTCTGTCTGTGGCATCATAGCGCCTGAACGGATGAACCGATTTCGATTTATCTTTTTTTGAATGAAAGGTAATTTTGTCGAGAGTGTTCTTTTATGAAATTTTACTTGTAATTTTGATATGTCAGAATAATCTGTAGAGTGTAGGTGCGTGAAAGTTTAGTGTTGACTGAAAATAATATCAACAACTAATATGAACATATTATTTTTTATTTAATTTTTGCTTTCCACGGTTTAAACAATGCACCTGCCATGTTAGCTCTTCACCACCTTTGTGCATGAAGTTTTAAATACAATAATATCATCGCACGCCTTTCCTGAAAACACAGAACCTATACATTTGTTAAAAACATCCTGGTGAATGAAGCCTTTCATGAAAATTAAGTACTCGTATATAGCATTTTATTAAAGACCAGCGTGCGATGTGTCTGTAGAGAATTAATTTGTTTACCTCTGAAGCCTGCTGGAGTCTCAACAACTAAATATAATAGTCAGTGATCAGCAAACCTCGAGAAAACCAGACAAACATGTTACACTACAAACACTTCAGGATCAGCATAATAAACTCGATCGCACAGCGGGCATTAAAATATATTCACATAAAATTCAACATAGAAGTAGAGCTTCAATCAGCAAACAAAACTATTTATGTTATTGTCCGAGGTTCCGTATAAGGAATATTATAATCTCCATTCTCCATGGACCATGGTACTTCGCCTGACTTATGGTGGCGTCTGCTATTTGTCACTGACTACCCACGTGGTGGAACCTGAAAGCCCAGGTTACTTGTTAGCAATATTATTACAAGTAATTCTGTCAAGAGGCGCCTAGGCTGACACTTGGAGCTAATAAATACCTTAATAAATAATGCGACAAGAAAACTATTATCACGCAACGGTGGAACCCAAGAGCCAACAGTTTTAAATTAGAATCTGGTGAACATGTATTAAAGATTACGTTGAGGATAACACGGCTTGGATGTGAGCTGCTCCAATTAATTTAGTTTTTATTTTTTTATTTACATATTTTGCACCATGAATTTTGTTATTTTTTATAAAAATATTTTTATTTTTTTTCTTGCAACGACAAGAATATTTACTTTTTAGAGTATTTTATTTTAATTATTGTGAATGTGAAGACTATGTGGATCATTATTTTGTTTTTAATTTATCTTAGTTTTTAATCATGGTCTGGCAGTTTGAGTAGTTTATGCGGCCGACCCGAATGTCCTTTGGTATTGTTCGTCGAATCCTTGAGCTCCTTAAATTCTGAGTTGAGCTTCTCGGTTATTGACAAATGCGTGCATTGACTGGACAGGTCCACTCAATCTGGCTGGTTCTTTCCTCAAAAGACCATTTCAGACTTCAGTCTACATGGTCTTCACATGATCGAACCAAGATTTTGTCAGGACTTTAAAAGAGACTGTGACCTCTGAGTTTGTTTCGGCCTTTATTCTCAGAGTAGTCAGATAGGAAACGCCGACCTCATCTAGTTTAAAAAAAAATATGTTAGACATGTAAAAGCGTTTGTCCAACCAACTTACAGAAATAAAATCATTTATCTTTTATCATGTAATAAATATTCAAACATATACAGTGTTGCAAGTAGTATTAGTACATGTCATATTCGTATATATTTATATATTTGATTTATGCGGCTGGTGAATGAACTCCTTAACAAACCATTCATCATAATAAAGTATGATTAGATAATGCGTTTTTGTACGTGTTGTTTTTTCTGCGTCGTTGTTCTTGCATGGGTTACATTCAATCCCCAGATCGGATCTAAGTGTTACTATGTAATTATGTATTACTACGTGGTAGAAAGTAATCTGGGGAAAGAGGACCTGAGGGGTGACCTTAAGCTCTTAGAGTGCTTAAGGCACAGATGTATATGAATTGTATCCCTTACGGACACAAAAAATAATCATACTCTAAGAGCTTTTGTATGGTCACCCCCCTGTTATAAGTTCTTAGAGTGCTTAAGGGACAGATGTATATGACTTGTATCCCTTACGGACACTAAAAATAATCATACTCTAAGAGCTTTTGTATGGTCACCCCACTGTTATAAGTTCTTAGAGTGCTTAAGGGACAGATGTATATGACTTGTATCCCTTACGGACACTAAAAATAATCATTCTCTAAGAGCTTATTTATGGTCACCCGCCTGTTATAAGTTCTTAGAGTGGGGTCAGATGTATATGACTTGTATCCCTTACGGACACTGAAAATAATCTTACTATAAGAGATTATGCTCACCCCCTGTTATAAGTACAGAGGTCAATATTAATAAAATTAATACTTTGTCTTGCCGTCAACGGCGTACAAATATTCTTATTAATTATTGGTAAAAATAATAAAACATTAAAAATAAATAAATAAAACGTCATTAGATTACAATTTGTCTTCCAGGTACTCATTGACTGTATCTCTCTTTTTAACCGACTTACAAAAAAAGGAGGAGGTTCTATGTTCGACATTATGTTTGTTTTTTTTTTTTTTTTGTGTATGTTCACCGATATCTCTGTCAATTGTGGACCGATTTTGAAAATTCTTTTTTTGTTTGAAAGAGTATGTTTCGAAATTGGTCCCATTTTAATTTGGTGAAGGTCTGATGAAGAACTTCGGAGATACACAACAGAACTCTTCAATAAATAACGGCAAAACTCTCGGGATTGCTGCAATCGCATGTCTGTTTTTTGTTTATACCATTTCATAACATAACATCACACCAGTACGCTCTAAAGGGGTAAACAGATCTCTCATTTCACCGGTTATGTCCAAGTTTCATATTATTCGGTTAATCTATTCTGGAGTTATAGGGACCTTAATAAACAACTTGCTATTAGGTAGGTAAAACTAAAAAGGGAAAAATAAAAAAACTTTTTTGCAAAAAAATACTACCGACTTCCAAATGAAAAACTACAAAGTGAAAAATAACTTAACTTTTGGAAGTCGGTGTCCATATCGCAAAAAAAATGGTACCTACGAAAGACACCGACTTCCAAAAGTTAAGTTAGTTCTCGGTCAATAAATTAAGAAGACCTTTTTTAAAATGATGTATGCCGTCAAGAACTCTTATTGTAATGGGTAGGTAACTTATTATATAACTTGAGTGCCATTCCTAAAAAGCTCTTTGATTATAGTGCAGTCTTGTGTGGAATAGCACATATCTCTCTATTGCGTTGTTTCGATCTCAGTGTTTGAAACAGATGCAAGTTTGATTTTGCGAATACATCTGTCCCTTACGCATAATTCACATGATCTAACCAAGATTTTGTCAGGACTTTAAAAGAGACTGTGACCTCTGAGTTTGTTTCGGCCTTTCTTCTCAGAGTAGTCAGATAGGAAATGCTGACCTCATCTAGTTTAAAAAAAAATATGATCGACATGTAAAAGTGTTTGTACAAACCAACTAACATAAAATAAAACCTTCACTCTACTAAGTCGCCAAGACAACGGAAAAAACCGGCCAAGTGCGAGTCGGACTCGCGCACGCAGGGTTCCGTACCATTATCGCAAAAAAAGGCAAAAAAATTAACGTTTGTTGTATGGGAACCCCACTTAAATATTGATTTTATTCTGTTTTTAGTATTTGATGTTATAGCGGCAACAGAAATACATCGTCTGTGAAAATTTCAACTCTCTACCTATCACGGTTCATGAGATACAGCCTGGTGACAGACCAATAGACGGATAGTGGAGTCTTAGTAATAGGGTCCCGTTCTTACCTTTTGAGTGCGGAACCCTAAAAATAGTCAATTAATCCCTTTAGTGCCCGAAACGTAGATCCACGCGAGAAATAATGACTTTTAAATTGTTTCGGTAATAACGGCATTCAACCGGTCAATTTGAATATTCGAGGTGGAGTCGAGTTGGAAGATATGCCTTCGAATATAGGGGTTCGATATAAAGTTACGAAACGTGCTCTTTTACTCAACGGATTAGTAATGACAAAACAAACATGTACTTGTTACATAACGAGTTATTTGACAGTTATTAAATACACAGTGACTTTATTGACACGCGTTATATAACAAATAATAGTTTTAGCAGCCATTACTGTGATGGAGGTAAACCCATGTCTTGCAATAATTGAGTGCTCACGAACAAGACACTACGAGGAAGAACATTGATGAATTTAGTAAACTGCGTGGCGAGGTTATGCAGATTTGACACGGCTTATATCACGATAGGGAAAAATCCTTTGAAGGTCAGTTGGCGACTGACATTGAATTTGAAACGTGAATCATCTTTATCTTTTGCGTCAATTTTCATAAATAAGTAAAATTTTGCGATATACTGCGCGGAGAGACAGCTTCGGTCTGTCAGATTCCTACTGACTAAGGCCTAGTTTTTGGATCTGTAGTTAACTCAACCAATGGTTAAATATATGCCAACCAATGGATTTTAATCTACCTTTAAACGAGCAATTCTTGTATTATATGTATATATAATCTGAATCTCGGAAACGGCTCCAAAGATTTTCATGAAATTAGGTATGTATACAGGGGGTTTGGGCGATAAATCGATGTAGCTAGATTTCATTTTTAGAAAACGTCGTTTTCTGTATTTTCACCCGAGCAGAGCTCGGTCGCGCAGGTACTTTCACTAAAAGCCTAACAAAATTAAATGGTCAAATAAGTTGGAGAGTTATAACCCTAGTTAACTTAACCAATTGTTAAATATACTAACCCAATGATTTTAAAATTCGGTAAAGCGCGTTTGTTTACCAATCGTTAGTCAACGAATAACCATTCGTTTTCACCAACGATTGGTAAACAAACGCGCTTTACCGAATTTTAAAATCATTGGGTTAGTATATTTAACAATTGGTTAAGTTACTAGGGTAAAAAAAAACTAGGCTTTATACCCGGCCGCCACTTGGCTTACTATACCCAAGCTATACCCAAGTTTATTGCAATCTACATAATCACCCCCCAGCAATGACGGCTAGCGCTTGTAAAAGGCAAACGCCATATCTGGTCACAGAGTATTTACCACCAGTGTGTCGTGTCGGTGGTGTCTCATCCCATACAAAGAAACCGTGCCGACGTTCTGATAAATTTTTGTACATCGATCGCGTTCGGTTCCGTTCCGTTTCAGGGATATAGATGGTGATATATCTATCGCACGTGGATCGGAACCGAACGCGATCGATATACAAAAAATGATCGGTATAATCAGATGAAAAACGCTAGTTACGTCGGCACGGTTTCTTTGTATGGGCTCCTCATCAGGCATCAGTATGCTAGTATTATATTATCTGTGGTCGTGTTTTGAAGATATTCAATGCCCTATTGACTGCAATTCTGAATATGATGTGTTTGCGGACGAATGGAATAAAATGCGTGCATTGTGAGAGAAAGTATGCGAGGGTTTCCACTGTTTATACATTAATTGTATTGTTATTTTTGAACCACTGTTCCATGTTAATTGTATTTTTATGTGCATTATTGATTGAATGCGACACAATTGTCATTTTTGTGTTCTATTTCTATGTTAATGAATGTTATTTGTCTTTTTTAATTTATACTATATTACTATTATAAAGAAGCAATACATTTTTGTTTTTTTTTGTACCGAATAGGATTCCGAAAATACTGGACCGATTAAAAAAAAAGCTACATTATTCCTGAGTGACATAGGCTATTTTAAACCCAAAAACGGATCCTGTGGGGTGGTCCACGGGAGCAAAGCCGCGGGGAACAGCTAGTTAGTATAAATAAATAAAAAGACAAAGAACAAAAAACATCACAGAACATCATTTAATAATTTTGGTTTGTACCAACCACCAACAGTTGCAATAAAAGCCTTTCCATGTTTACAATGTTTTCGGAATAAAATATAGCTACCTGAACAGCTCTATGTACCTACTCCTGCTAGAACCATCGAACTCACTGAACCGTGTGATAACCTTCATAAGATGACCGTGACCCTAATTGACCTCTCGCGTGGATTCGCCACCTCTTAGATTGGAAGCCGAACTTACATTGGTACGTTACTTATGAAGTTATGACAAGGTTGTTCAAAAAAGGCCTCAGAATGTTTGTAGGCAATTAAATGACGACTGGTAACATTCCGTCGAAACGCCAATATCTACAGCAAAACCAATGCTTCTCTTAGCCCAACCACAGATAATATAATACTAGCATACAGATGCCACATCCCATACAAAGAAACCGTGCTGACGTAACTAGCGTTTTTCAGCTGATTATTCCGATTATTTTTTTGTAAATCTGTCGCGTTCGGTTCCGTTCCATGGCGATAGATAGATCACCATCTATATCCGTGGAACGGAAAGGAACCGAACGCGATCGATGTACAAAAAAAAATCGGTATAAACAGTATAGAACGTCGGCATGGTTTCTTTGTATGGGAGGAGACACCAATGGCCCAACCATAAATTCAATTATATGGTTAAACTGAAATAAAGTGTGGTCGCGTCTCGACACAATAGTGTGCTGAGTAAGGTGTGTTCACCTCGGGGAAGGCTGGATTGACCCAACGCGAATGTATACGTACATCCGTGGTGGGGTGACCCGGACTGCCAGGCACTTCTTCTCATGCAACCGAGCGGGTGGGCAGGTTGCGGATAGCCCGACTCCGGCTGCGGGACCAGCCGCTGGTGGCTGAATTGCTGCTGCCGGTGGGATCCCGTGGTCGGGGCATCTCCCAAGGAGATCCCGGACAAGAGAAGTTCCCGAAAGCCAAATCCCAGGCCTAGGGTATCCTATACACCACCATCCTATGTGCCCATCTCCTAAACAAACCATCCCTCCCTATCCATACACATCCCGTCGATCCTTAAATCCCTAGGTCAAATCCCAGGCCTAGGGTGACCCCATGTAACCCACACCCCTATCCATCAAATTCCTTCCCTCCTATCCCCTTAATCCCCTCTATCCCCGAGGAAGGGTAACCTCGGCTCCAAAAAAGCCCACCCCCCTACAACATGAACATGCAGAACGACAAATTAGATACCCAGGTGGGTCCCGGCCAAGCCGGGGAATCCCACACCACTTCGGTGGTTAGCTCCCGACGTATTATGGGGGGAGCATCTACCTGCATAGTTGATGAGTTAATGCCGCGCTTCTCGCGGCCGGCTGCTGATTTAGCGCCCACAACACAGGCTGCGTCCAACGCGCCTACGAACACGACCCCGACGACAACACCCGCCACACGGTGCATGCCGCCCACGAACCCCTGGCAACAGAGCGTCGTGCGGAGCAGCACTAACTACCCGGATAATGACCCAGACCAGCATAAAGACACAGGGAAAGATGCTGGAACTGGCAGTCCCACTACTCTCCTGGCTATAGCTGATGGAGTACGCCCGCTGACTAAGCGCGGAAAAGTCCTGGCCCGCGAGAGTAAAGTAGGCGATCGAAAGCGCAATACCCGCGAAGGCATTAGCCAGAGCGAAGCGCGATCGGACGCTGAAGGGGCGGTACGCGACCAGCCGCAAGTACGCGTAGGGGAAATCCAGCGCGAAAAGCGGTCGGACGCGGGGTCACGTGACCAGTCGCAAGTACGCGCAGGGGCAACCCAGCGCGAAAAGCGACCGGACGCGGGGCCACGCGACCAGCCGCAAGTACGCGTAGGGACAACCCATAGCGAAAAGCGGCCGGTCGTGGACCAAAGTGAGCGGAGGCAGGTGCGCGAAGGGGCAACCCAGAGCGAAATGCCTTCGCACACGACAGAACCTGCCAGGACCGCAAACCGACCCCAAGACACTGACAGTACACACGACGGGCAAAAACCCAAACACATCAGGAGCAAGCGTGGTGGAGCTGCACGCAAAGCAAAAAAGACCGTGTCAAGCTCCCCTAACCTGCAGCCTGGCACAAGTGGGACAGCACCTCAAAAGAGGGAGCGCCCCGACGACACAGCCTCGCCGAGTACACTCCAGGGGGACGCCAAGCGAGTGAGAATTCACTCGGCTCAGGGGGGGCAGAGAAGCTACGCGCGGGCCACCAAGGATATTCCTGCACGGCTGGCAGTAGCAATCTGCCTTCCCCACCCCGGTAGAGAACTGACTAGGCAAGAGGCCGAATACATAAAGACCGCACTGGAGGACAGACTTCTGGACACGGACTCGACGACACCACTCCCGGCCTTTCGCGGATACCCACGGGTAGCGGAGGGCACGGTGCAGTTGTGGTGCGAGGACGAGAATGCACTGACCTGGCTGACACAGAATGTTCCGCACATAAAACTACCCGACAACGACCTCACACTGACTGTACTGAAGCAGACCGACGTGCCCACCCGTGTCCGAGCCTCGCTCTTCGTCCCTCGCTACAGAGGTGACGTGGGCAGACTCCACGGTATTCTGATGCGTCAGAATACCTGGTATGACATCAGCAGGTGGTCACTGTACAGGGCGACAACCATCGGTGGCGACCGCTACGGTACATACCTGACCCTGGGGCTGCCACCGGAGGAAGCCGAAAAGGTCCTGGGGCGGGAGCGGCGGATATCGTACCTCTTGGGGTCGATATACGTACGCTTCTGGCCCAAGACCCGACCCGCCGACACACAGACAGACAGCACGGATGGTAAACCATCAGACCAGACGACGACACCGACGACGACTCTGACGAGCGACACAGACATTGCCCAGCTCGAGGAGGAGATGGCCCGAGCGGCAATGGCCGAAGACGCCGACACCTTACCGCCCGCATCACCTGGCTGGAACGAGCAACTCCTTGCCTCGTCGCCGGGAGACCTACACGACGATAACTACAGAGAGGTGGAGGTGGAAGGACTATCCGATGGATCCATCCACGAATAACTCCACCACACCTCCATCCCCACCCACCAACATCATCCAAACCAACCTCCAGCATAGCCAAACTGCCACGGCTAGCTTACGCAGAGCACTGGAGGTAAAGCCCAGAACCATCGCACTGATCCAAGAGCCGTGGATCAGGAAAAATAGTATATGTGGCCTCAGTAACATTGGAGGTAAGATTATTCTCGACACACGCGGCTCAGACAAGCCTAGAACTTGCGTGTACATACCCAATGAAATTCCCTTTACGACACTGACTCAATTCTGTTCCAGAGACCTGACAACTGTCAGGCTCCACACTGTAGGTAGCGATCCAGATGTTGTACTAGCCTCGGCATACATGCCAGGCGAGGACACAGACTGCCCGCCAAAGGAGCTGGCCGACCTAGTGCAGCACTGTGAGCGCGCCGGTCTGGACCTGATCATCGGCACCGATTCTAACGCCCACCACCCGCTCTGGGGCAGCGACACACCGAACTCCAGAGGAGAGGTATTATCCACCTCTTTATTCTCTACTAATCTTAACATTGTTAACCGCGGCACAGAACCCACTTGGGTAACGGTCCGGGGACAAACGATCATAGATTTAACACTCGCAACAGAAAACGCGACAAACCTTATCACAAATTGGCACGTTTCGGACGAGCCTTCTTGTTCAGACCATAGAAGGATCCGCTTCACACTAACCACAAACACTAAAAAACCCGCACCAAGGCGAAACCCGAGGCGTACCAACGTTCCCGGGTTCAAAAGCCTTCTGGCCTCACTATTAGCTGAACATCTAGCACGGGTAACCATAAGGGACCGAGCACAATTAGAACACACCGTAACAAAATTATCCGAATACTTAACAGAAGCTTACCATGCATGCTGTAAATCAAGAGCGCCACAAAGCAGGAACGAGAAGAACTCCTGGTGGAACGCTGAACTTGGTAAACTCAGAGACACGCTGCGTAAGCAATTTAACAGAGCAAAAAACACAAGACTCCCGGAAGACTGGGAGATATACAAAGAGACCCAATATGCATACAAAAAACAGACTAGAACTGCCAGGAGGATGGCATGGCGGAAATTCTGTGAATCCATTGAAACAAATAACGAAGCAGCAAGGGTACGAAAGATCCTATCAACTGACCAGGACCGTACCCTCGGCGCGCTGAAAAAACCCGACAACACATATACACAAACCGACTATGAAACCAGCAAGGTCCTCCTCGAAACTCACTTCCCAGACTGCCGAGTCCTGGAGGACAGGACGTGGGAGGCCGAACCCGAATGGACCCCAACGGAACAAGACTGGTTAAGTGCCCACAACATAGTAACAGTAGACCGAATAAAATGGGCTATCAACACCTTTCAACCATACAAGTCGGCGGGGCTGGATGGTATCTTCCCAGCTCTGCTACAGTGGGGGATAGACTATCTGACGCCGTGGCTGTTAGAGATCTATCGGGCCTGCATAGCACATAGACACATTCCCCTTGCATGGCGCGAGGTGAAAGTCATCTTCATACCCAAACCAGGGAAAACTGATTACACGCAACCCAAGGCATATGGACCTATAAGCCTTACATCCTTTTTATTAAAAACCCTTGAAAGACTCTGTGACAGGCACATCCGTGATGGGCCTCTCCGGGAGAAACCACTGCACAAACAACAGCATGCGTACTCCACAGGCAAGTCAACTGAATCCGCGTTGCACAATGTGGTTTCTAAAATTGAATGCGCAGTGGATCACAAATGCTCAGCACTGGCTGCCTTCATTGACATCGAGGGCGCCTTCGATAAGACCATGTTCAACAGCATAAACACGGCCCTCGACAGACACGGCATAGACCCAACCCTAGGGGGATGGATCACTAATATGCTCAAACTGAGAGCGGTTCAAGTCACGGTTAACGACACAACAAGGGCTGTCGTCGCAAAGGGCTGTCCGCAGGGGGGCGTCCTTTCGCCACTCCTGTGGAACCTGGTAGCTGACAGCCTCATCAAAACACTCAATGACAAAGGTTATTTCACCGTAGGTTACGCGGATTACATAACCATAATAATAAACGGGACCCATGAGAACACCCTATGCAATCTCATGCGCCAAGCCCTGAAAATAGTAGAGGAATGGTGCAGGGAGCACCAACTCTCAGTGAACCCCACAAAAACTGAACTAATTCTCTTCACAAAAAAGAGGAAACCAATGACACTGCAACTGCCACGTTTCTTCGGAACAACCCTAAGCCTTTCAACCGAAACCAAGTATCTGGGCATCTATTTGGACAAACAATTGAATTGGGCTAAACACATAAACCATATCACCACAAAAGCCAGCATATCCCTGTGGCAGTGTAAGCGACTGCTAGGCAGGAATTGGGGAATTAGTCCCATGATCACTTACTGGCTATACACCACAGTCATCCGCCCAATCATCACATATGGCTCGTTGGTCTGGTGGCCCAGGACAGACCTCAGCACAGCCCAAAGAGATCTCGAAAAACTGCAGCGGTTTGCTTGCGTTGCAATCACTAGCAGCATGAGAACCACACCCACTGCCGCTTTACAGGCAATGCTGGGACTGTCACCACTACACCTTATTGTGCGGGAGGAGGCAGCCCTGGCCACTTTCAGACTCCATCTATCAGGTACCCTAAACAAAGACTCCAGAATTAAGCACACACGCATAAAGGAAGATGCGATCAAGCGCAAACCAATGTTAGCATCACCATGCGACAGAGCCCCCAAAACACATCACTTTCATAGGCACTATAACATAGTACTCACAGAAGAACGATGTGACTACTCAGGCCCGAAAGAGATGAGAGTTTACACCGACGGATCGAAAACGGACTCCGGTACCGGAGTCGGAGTCTTCTCACACGACTTCAATATACATATATCCAGACCGCTAGGAGAGTTCAACACCGTCTATCAGGCGGAATGTGTGGGCATTATACAAGCGGTCCATGCCCTAGAAGATAGGAGGGTTACGGACACTCACATACGGATACTCTCCGACAGTGCATCAGTACTCCAATCCTTACGAAAAAAATACATTACATCAAGTTTAATACTAGAATATCACAACGCACTGGAACAAATAACTGTATCTAGTCGTAACACGGTGACACTACAATGGATAAAGGGTCACAGCGGATCGCTGGGCAACGACGCGGCTGATGAGCTTGCGAGGCGCGGATCCAGCTCAGCGGTCTATGGGCCTGAACCTGTTGTGCCCATCCCCTTCAACCAAATACGCAGGTGGCTACAGGAATTCACCCAGACACAGGCAGAGAACTGGTGGGCCTCGACACCGGGCTGCAGACAATCCAAGGAAGCTATGCCATCCTTGGATAGTAGGCTTACCAGGCGTCTTTTACGCCTGGATAGGAATGGCCTGCGCCTGGTGACGGGGACCATCACGGGACACTGCTCACTTAACAAACACTTTCACACAATAGGCATAACGGACAGTCCTCTGTGCAGGGCATGCATGGAGGCTGAAGAAACCGTTACGCACGTTCTCTTTGAATGCACAGTTGTTACCCAGATAAGAACACGAACCCTTGGGTCACCCAGATCGTACACTGATGTTTTGAGGAAACCAGGAGCTCTAGTCGACTTCTGGAGGGAGGTGGGCTGGTTGGAATGACCACCCAACGGCCGCCATGGCCCACGTACAAAGGTCCATTTGAGGGACTAAGTGCGGAAACCAAACCCCCCTAACATAGAACATAGAAGGTGTGTTCACTTTGAGTGACGACTCCATCGGAATAGCAGACTGCAATGTGTTAATGATTGGCATTAGCTAAATTCTTATTAAAGGCCCTGACCCTGTTTAAATTTCAGGTACCCGATGCTTTTAAAGGATTTGTAAATACTGTTCGCCGCGGGGATCAGCTAATCTAAAATATTAAGACACCTGTTGCAGACAATAGTGTCAACATCGTTAATCAACTCGACCTAAATATTGTTCTATCATCACATTTATAGTTTGATTAAACAGTCTTATTAATTTCAATCGACAGTTCTATGACAGAACAAGTTTTGGAAGTCGGTGCCTTTCTTTCTCCCAATTTTTTTTGCGATATTCGCCATTAATCATTTTTATAGAATAGAATTTCTCTTTATTCGAGTATCCATGACTCAAAAGATGGTTAGTAAAACTTACAACTATGTTAGTAACACAGATATTAACAAACTGACACTACAAAAACAAAACAACAAATAATAGTGACTCAACGCTGCGACAACCCATGTGAGATGGCACAACAGCGACCCACGAAAAACAGTCTTGGCGACACGAAATCATACTTAGGATACTGTTGGAGCTGCCCCACACCCTGCGCACCATGGATGCGCACCTTTTGCGCATGGTTGTGTAGAAACAATCTACATGCGCATCCGCCAACATCCCCGACGCACTACAGAAGCGAGGCAGCCCCACCAGCATCATATGGACACCGACTTTCAAAAATAAAGTTATTTTTCACTTTGTAGTTTTTTATTTATAAGTCGTCGGTAGTATTTTTTAACAAAAAAGTTTTTTTTTATTTTTCCCTTTTTAGTTGTACCTACCTAATAGGCAAGTTGTTTAGTAAGGTACCTATAATGCCAGAATAAATTACCTGAATAACATGAAACTTGAACATAACCGGTGAAATGAGAGGTCTGCGTACCATTGTCATGAGAGATCGGCGTGATGTTATGTTATGAAATGGTATAAACAATAAACAGGCAGGCGATTGCAGATAGCCCGAATAATTTACCGTTATTAATTATGAAGAGTTC
The DNA here is from genome assembly GCA_949775005.1 of Orthosia gothica. Classification (NCBI taxonomy): domain Eukaryota; kingdom Metazoa; phylum Arthropoda; class Insecta; order Lepidoptera; family Noctuidae; genus Orthosia; species Orthosia gothica. The sequence goes on along the minus strand of OX459048.1, from coordinate 11,365,933 downwards.
TGTTGTATATCTCCGAAGTTATTTATCAGACCTTCACCAAATTAAAATGAGACCAATTTCGAAACATACTCTTACCAACAAAAATATAATTTTCAAAATCGGTCCACAATTGACGGAGATATCGGTGCACATACGTAAATAAATAAAACGTACGTAGAGTCGAACATAGAACCTCCTCCTTTTTGGTAAGTCGGTTAAAAAATTACAATCAAATTACTGAATCACAATGTGCCTAAACAGTAATCAATTTACAGCCGTGTTAATTCGTTCTACGGTTATTAATAACATACGCAATTTTAATATAAAAAATCTTAACCTGCCTATCTGAATAACACAGCTTAAGGGTAAGCTTACACCGACAAGGCGACGCCTAGTGTGAGTTATTTAAAGATTGGTAGGTAGGTGTTGCCAGTGGCAGATAGCATGAGACATCTCAAAATGTTACATTTTCATGAGAAAAGTTACATTACCCTATTTTATGTGGAAAATGACATAAATACGCTCACTCGCTCGCTGTAGTAAGGAGGAAGGAAGATTTAAAACTATACGTTAGTGAGTGACTGATTATGCAATACGTCAATTCATGTGTCATAAAATCAGGTGCGACAACACGACGAACGAAAACTTCCATAGATGCGTTCCGTTTCAAGGTATTTTTTTGTTTGCTGGAAAATATTTCGATAGACGTAATGTAACTTTTAGGACTTAATATAAGTCCTAAAAGTTACATTTTGAGTCGTGCTACATGAGAAGGTCAAAACTTATGTAAAATGTAACAAAAGTTATTCTGGCAACGCTTGGTAGGTACAAATTTCAGTAAAAGAATTCGAATACACCCGCAGAATTCAAAATTCGGCCTTATTCGAATTCTCTCACTGTAATAGGTATATATTTTTTAAATAAAGTGCCACACATACCTATTTATTTGACCACGATATTTGTTTGACGTATAGATAGTTGTTTGATCTCTGGGTGTTGTGTATGTGAGTTTATATATTTATAAACGCACCCACAATACATGAAGAAATTCTCTAGTACGGGGCAAAGTTTAAAAAAAAAAAAACATTTTCGCACATCAAAAAATTGGCAACGGCGTCGCTTGGCATTTCGTCTCATTGTGAGTTGACCCTAACGGATTACATGATTAAAAAGTATGGCCCCTGATCTGCATGAGATCATCACGGTATCATCCCAAGGCTGTTCGATGATAACACACGACCTAGTGACGCCATAGAAGCCTTTTGATTCTTCGCCGTCACGATTTCTGCATATTTCAAAGATTCCCAACAAGTATTGAATGGCAGCCAAGTTTCTGTAATTATCGTATTTTTTTCTACTTCCTTTATAAATTGTTTGAATGCACGAATGAATAGAAGACTTGTTTATGCCTATGATTCATATTTCAGAATAATCTATTTACTTGAGATACTTTGCCACGGTGTGCAATAAATGAACGCCCATAAATGGCCATTCAAGTTGAGCATCTGGGAAAAACAGAGGATTATGCTCGACACCTATTGTCAAATTCGTACCCCGGTTTATCCTGCTAGATAATAATGTCATGGATCTTGAGAGCAGGATAGGTGTAAAACGTCCAGAGCAGAGGCATCGCATCCCAGATAGGGTTCGGCCTTACAGTCTCCAAATAACACCCTTTAACAGAGTCTGTGTTTCCTACTACCTAAGCATTCAAAGCAGGATTGAACAGACATATTTCCAGAATTGGGAGCACACTCAGATATAATAAACAAACGACGATTCCATGCTTGCAACAGGGTCCATATGAATATAGAATTTTAAGGTTAAACTAGTCGAAAATTCTTCCATACAAACGTAGTCTGGTGATTACTCCACTGTTTGACGATGTACGTTCAAAATATAAAAAAATACATCAATTTGTCTCATCATTATCTAGCCCTGTATGGAAAGAGAAAAGTAAAAAAATACCATATTTGAAAGTTATGAGCGTCGAAACTTCCATAAGTCAACAGTAATTTTAACGCATCTTTGGCCGGAAATAAATACCATAAGAAGAAGGAAAATTGCAAAACGGCCTCCATACAGGGATAGATTAGTAATTCAATAATGCAAATAATTGTATTTTAAATATATACATTTATTAGTTTTTCATGATATCTAGACTCCCAAAGGTCTATTCATAAAATTTCGCGCCCTCGTTTTTCCTAAATAACATCGCTACAAATTTGCTAAACTGCTAATTGGTACGAAAACTAGCTTCTTACTGTTCATCACAGCATCAATCTCTTTCGCACGTGTTGTCGGATGAGACAGCATGCATTTTAACCCCGCCCACAAAATAGTTCGTGCCGTTGACTAGGGGAACCTTAAGATTATAAATGGGGTCGGACTAAGTACACCGACAATTTTTCGATTGGTGACAAGTTTAAAACAACATCGTTCACCCTAAGCATATAGAGCTTTAAAAACATAAGATGCATCATCTGCCAATTCCGTCATTATCCTTAGAAAAAAAGTTTATATTATCAAATGACGTAATATCGCTAAACTAAACCCATGTGTGAAACCCATTATTTCTGAGTCATGTCCATCCGCAAGTTTGTTATAAAACGGGCACAGTTTACAACATTTATTATTAATAGGTAAAGCTTAGGCACTCTTGTGCTGCCGAGTATCGCAGAACATCCTAGCACGCAATGGAATCTACAATGTAACTTGATACTAATGTTTGTTTAAGTAAATGGCTTCTAAGTTAACATTGTCGCGTTTTGTTTTAATAGTAACTACATCTGAACTGCAGTTTAGTGCTAGGAAAGCTAGTGTAGTGTAACTATTAAGTAATCTGTGGTGTAGTGCGGTAAGCTTATTCGACACGATATAATGTAACTGTGAGGTAATCGATACTTATTTTTTACCCGACTGCCGAAGGAGGGTAATGTGTTTATCAGTCTATGTATGTATGTAAGTATGTATGTATGTATGTATGTTTGTATGTATGTATGTTTGTTCCTATATGGCGTTCCAGAGACCAAACGCGTGGGCCGATTTTGATGATTCATACGTCAATCGATGCGTCTTAACCCTGCGAGTGTCATAGGCTACATAAAAATTGGACAATAGAAAAATGGCGGATTTTGGGTGCCATATTGTGGGGTCCCAATTTTTGTTTTTCTTCCTAACCTATCGTGTGGGGTATCAAAATAAAGGGTTTTAAGAGGTGATTTCAAAAATATATAACACTTATATGTTTAAATATATCTAATTCGAAAAAATCATGCTGTGCAGTCGGGGGATACATATTCGCGGACTGGCTGACCAAAATCTGGTGTATTCTCCGCCTGCACAGCATGATTTTTTCCTTGTTTACGACTTTTTAGTTCGCTTTTGAAGCAGTCGGGTTTTTTGATTTTTTTAATAAAGTTTTTTTTTATTAACTTCACAATATTACTTAAAGAACCCTCATTTAGTAATAGTGTAATTAGGACTTGCAAATTATGATGCATATTGCATACTTTACTGTCGATATTAGATATGAGTGAGCCCCTAGCACAAGTTTCTGACGTTTTCGTATCGTCATCGTGACATTTTACCAGACGAAAACGTACTCGATGCTGCGACAAGTTATTTTGGCAGCACGAGTTCAAAAAAACGTCTTGCGACAACTCGCAAGTAGTAATTGAACTATGGTTATTTAAGGCCGGGAATCCAATAGCGTTTGGATTGGTTGGTAGTGAATGGTGCGTTCTGAAAATAGAAGACAAAAACGGGTAACTTTGTCTTAAATAATTTAGAGACTAAAACTGAAAAAATGTTTGTTATAAATACATGTTAAAACATATTTAACATTTTTATTAATTCTATTTTTTTATAAGTCATTGAAAATTTCAGTTTATTGGCGTTTTAATTTTTGATAAATTGTTCGGTTTTGAACGGTCCCGTACATGACGTTTGACAATTGTCAATTAATGTTTTTTTTTTTTTTTTGATTTGGCGTTGCACTATTCGTGCTTATTGCCACTGACAATATTTAATCTGCTAATAACAAAACGTAAGAATTGATAACTCGCGAAATAAAAAATATTAAAAAGGGAAATTTGGAAACGAAAAGGAGAATAGTTGTTTAAATAAAAATAATAAATTGTAACCAATTTATCAGTTCACTAAGGGAATATAATACAACAGCAAACTGTCACCAGGTGACCTAATAAAAGGGCCGACTCGGTGCGTCTATTGATCTATACACTAAACTACTATTTAATAAATTATGTATATACATATTAAAATTTACTTTTAAATAGCTATATCATTATTTACAAGGAAAAGTGCAATGGATTTATAAATATCTAAATTAAAATTAAATAAAATACATGAGATAGAAGTGGGAAAAGGGACTCGGAGGGAAACAAGGCTTTGGAAAAGTAAGGAATGGTCATAAAGGGGGCAGGCAAAAATAAAGTGGTTCAGATCTCCCACCTCAGCGCCACATTCACACTCAGGGCTCTGCACAATGCCAAGCCTGGCAAGATGAGCTGGAGTGCACACATGACCCAATCGCATACGTATGATTATGGTTGTAATCTTTTTGCTTAGCTTGTACTTGCTAAACCAAGGTTTTACAGGAATGGATGGCTGGATAGTACGATAAAATTTCCCTTTCACTGGTTGCCCTGACCAAAGCTGACCCCAGGATTCCTGTAGATAAACCCTAGGCAGAGCAGCCAGATCTTGGGAATTATTTTTGTACGGAAAAACGTCTCCACATAATACGGCATCATTAGCTAATTGGTCTGCTCTCTCATTACCTAGAATGCCACAATGTGAGGGTATCCACGCAAAATGCACTGAATATCCCTTAGTATAACATCTATGAAGGAGTTCACGTGTTTCAAATATAATAATAGAATTATGAGAGTAGAAAGGAAATCTGGCCAATGATTGTAAGGCACTCCTTGCATCAGTTAAAATGAGTGAATTCCGTAAGCCCATAATGAGTATATATTCGACAGCTTTGAATAGACCGTAACATTCGCCCGTAAATACAGACGATTCGGGCGGGAGCTTTATTTTTTGGACGACATTATACTGGGAGTGGAATACACCTACTCCCACACATGAGTTTCTTCCATGTTTCGAAGCATCTGTAAACAAGAGCTGACAGCCCTTGAAGTCTCTATCCATAGTAAAGTTGAAGTTAATGTTATGACATACGTCATCTCGGTAAATGTTAAGGTTATAGTGAATGTTTGGTGGCATAATTAATGAACTGTAATTACAATGATATATAGGAAGAAATTGGGATTGGTGGCAAGGAGCTTCAATTAAATTGTATTTTCTAAAGCTTTTAACTAAACACGGAGTATCTTTGTGCCTCCAGTAAGTGGATGAAGTAACTTCTTTAGAGAGAATGGAAAGTGTATTTCGCAAAGGATGATATGTAAATTGCAAACATCGAGCCATAAATCTATCAGCTAAAAATTGACGTCGTAAATGAAGCGGGGGTTCTCCACATTCCACCTGAAGACAATTAATAGGACTGCTTTTCATTGCACCTGAAACTACTCTAAGTGCCTTAGACTGAACACTTTCCAGTTTCTTAAGACCAGCAACATTAGCTGGTTCCAGCAAAAAGGTACCATAGTCCAATACACTTCTAATCAAGGTGTTGTACATTAGTTTTAATGAAAAGGGATGTGCACCCCACCAAACACCAGCAAGGCATCTAATTATCTTGATATTTCGTTCACATTTAGCAGCTATATACTCACAGTGTGGTAAGCCTGTAAGATGTGTATCCAAAACAAGGCCTAAAAATTTTACTTGATTTTTAAGCGGCATAGAGATATTATCATATGTCACTGTAACTGCTGGAGGCTTACGCATTCTAGTAAATAAGACTATGTTGCTTTTATCAATTAACAGGTGTAGACCATTGGTTTCCAACCAAGTCTTCAGTAAGCATAAAGAAGAGGTTAAGGAAGTACAAATATTCACAACAGAATGTCCAGATAAATAAAGAAGTAAATCATCTGCATATTGAAGGACTTGTACTGACCCATTTAGAGAGGATTCTAAATCATAAGTGTAAATATTATAGAGAAGTGGACTAAGTACAGAACCCTGAGGGAGACCTTTCCATACCAAACGGGTAAATGTACACCCCTCAATATCTAGATTTAACGATCTCTCTGAAAGCATATTAATTATGAAATTAGACAGCATTTTTGGAATTTGTAATAAATGTAGCTTTTGTTCCAGGACTGATACTATGACATTATCATAAGCTGAACTTATATCCAGGAAGGCAGCAATAACAGAGTTATTTGAAGAAAAGGCTAAGCGAATATCAGTCGTGAACACACTAAGACTATCAATCGTACTCTTACCCTTCCTAAAACCAAACTGTGATGTTGCCAATCAATTAATGTTTGACGGTTTCCTTCAAATTACAAAAATATAAAACCGTTAGCACACTGTGATGCAAACGCGTGTAGATGCGAAATTGACCCGATGCGACCTGCGAACTCAGTTATTAGTAAAAGTAGGTATTTTGCACGTCCACACCGAACGCCGTATTAATGGCAACAGGGCCCATAGAATAACTTAACCTAAATACATATTATATTCATAGTATTACAAACAATATAAACTTAACAAAATCAAAATAATTTATTTCAACTAAACCATTTAAAGACATTTTTGAATAGTCAAACAAAAGATGAATCTAGTTACACATTCGCAAGCCTCAGTAAGTCTCTATGGAGAAGAACGAGCAAGAAACTCCACGGACACTCTTTGCCATCAATAAAGTTCAATTATAAGTAGGTATTTGGTTACAGGAAAAATACATAGATATGTGAGAACGATGTAAAACAGCTTATACCTATGTTAGTAACACAATAACAACAGTTAGTAAAACATTTAAACAAACAAAGATTTAACAATTACACACAGGCAGCCATCATTGCTACAGTATTCCAGCTGAATTCAATACAACACAGCCTGTCAGCAATCATGCCCAGAATGCTAGATATAATAAATATACCTACCTAACTTGGTAAACAATCACCATGATTTTCTACATAATCGTTCACATTTTACGCATAATAATATTATGTATAAAAATATAATTAAATTAATATATGAATAAATATATTACAAAAATGTATTCATCGGTTGGAGAATTTGATCACTTTTTATTAAATTTTAAATGCCGCGCGGTTTATGTGTAGTACCGCATTGCTTCTCGGTGTGAGCAGACCCTAAGGTGTAAACGTCTATTATTGTTTATTGTCATTTCAAACAATTATTTTAATTTACCAGCTTTTAGATTAAAATCTGTTCCGTACGACGGTTCTGTGATTTTAGAATTAAGAAATCCCAAAAGAACTTGTTTTACTCGGTTCATCATCATGGTGAACTTCATAAAGAAGCAAACAAGTAAGTTTATTGCACAGATTTATACAATTATGCAAAATGCGCTTCATCCGCTTAATCCCATGAGGTATCCTGTAGTAAGAGGCGGGCCTATTGCCGTGCACAGCACACAGAGTGAGACTCCGGGTTGCCACCAAGAAATTCCTAATGGAAAGGTCCAATAACACTGCACGACCAACAATGTTGTATTTAGTTTCAGAATCCTTGTATTTTATTCTATATCAACTTCTTTTACCAACAGGAGATGACAAGTAAAATATTCCTGGTACTAGCCAAAAGCCTTTCTCGAAACCGCAACAATATTTACCAGCATTGCCACTAAGAGAAGACAAGCCATGCCGATCGCTTGCACCACCGTCTACAAGACTGCAGCCGTGATGTCTTCAAAGCCCACGGCAAACTATACGACTCTTTGTGCAATAGTGATATCCAACGAAGGAATTGGGGGCATATTTTATAACTTACGACATTAAACAGTATCTACATATTTACTACCGTTTTGGTACAAATGCTCTTCATGCTATTTCAAGCGTTTGGAGCAGCTATGAGCTATGGTTGGAATCTTACATGCTCTACCGATTCATTATGATGAAAACAAAGTTACAAGAACATTATATAATACAAAGTTTTGTTAATTAAATCTGTATTTTATTTAATCAATGCATTATGTAGATTCATGATCAGCCCATAAAGTTTTTACTGCTACACCTAGCGGTAGGAACGGCAGGCGTTACCTTTCAGAGATTACCTTGTACAAATTTAGCAAAAAAAATGTTTAGAATAGGAAGTACCTATGTGTTATGTAATTTTGAATGATAGATTGAAGAACGATGATGAGATAGGGAAAGATGTAATAAGACAACGTTGTGGTTTAAACAAAGATGTATTAACTGAAAATTGTAGGTATGCTGAGATGGTTTGACCATCTTGAGAAGATAAATAGAGAGGTAGAGATAAAGATAGTATTTAGACGTACCCAAAGGGTAAAAACGGGACCCTATTACTAAGACTTCACGATTCGTGTCTGTCTGTCACCAGGCTGTATCTCATGAACCGTGATAGCTAGACAGCTGAAATTTTTACAGATGATGCATTTCTGTTGCTGCTATACCAACACATACTAAAAACAGAATAAAATAAATATTCGGGGCTTTTGCTTATCTGTCCTTCTGCTGCAGAGGGTTAAGTAGGGCTCCCATACAACAAACATGACTTTTTTGCCATTTTTTGCGATAATGGTACGGAAATCTTCGTGCGCGAGTCCGACTCGCACTTGGCCAGTTTTTAAAGAAATTTTGTGATGAGTTCATGTCGTATAATTACGTAACTTGAAAACATAATTTTTGTTTATAGGGATATTTCAACGATTTTGGTGTCAAATGAAAGGTCCTTGAGGAAGGACACGTTTACGCGATATTCGCTTATTCAATGTAAAAAAAGAGTACCAAACCGGAATTTTTAACCCCTGCCGGAAAAAGAGGGGTGTTATAAGTTTCACGTGTGTTGCTGTGTTGGTGTGTATCTGTATATCTGTGTACCTGTGTGTCTGTCTGTGGCATCATAGCGCCTAAACGGATGAACGGATTTAGTTTTTTTTTTTTCGTTTGAAAGTTGATTTTGTCGAGAGTGTTCTTAGCTATGTTTGAATAAAATCGGTTTAGCCGTTTACAAGTTATGGTCGTTTCACTGCTTGAATCGGGGTGTTTACGCAAGATGAATGTATCGGGGGTTTTTAAATTTTACTTGTTGATGTTATTATTCTACGAACTTTTTAATTGTTATAAAATGTGTAATTATTATTGTCGATGTCAATAAGGGTTGTGTATCAATTAAAAGTAAACAATCAATTAAAAGTTATTAAATAATGTATGTTTAAAAGGTTTTTTAAATAAGGCTCTGAAGATTTCAGCTAAGTAAAAACGAACATAAAAATGCCCTAAAACATAATGCAACAAGATTTTTCAAGAAAAAGCCCGCGGTTTATTTCTTTGGTCAAAACGTGGCTCTTGTATGTGGGTCGTCCTCGTAATACCTACCACTCATTCAGAGGTGCGTGGTGGCGTGTGCCACCAGCAGAGTCGCCGGACTCAGAGCATGGAAAGCACGTCAATCAACAGTGGGATACTGTCTCAGGGCGACCGCGGGTACTTACACCACCCGGCCCGGGTACCGTCCGCAACAGATCTTATTGTGATGTTCTTCAGAAAGGCCAGCGCGTGCATGTAGCTGTATGAACGTGAATATTACGTAGCATGTGGCATTCTGTAATTTCTACCTACTTACCCCTATCCGAAAAAAGCGTTAGTTTATGTATATATGTTTTGATAAGGAAAATTATGAAAAACATATATTTTCTGTTTATTTAGGTATTTATTATCACATTTATAGCATAGTTAGTTACCTAGTCAATTCACGGCTACTTATATACATGTTAGAAATATAATAAATTCAATAAATATCAACAAGAAGTAGGATTTTTTTAATAAAAACAGGCTCAGTGAGCCAACAAGGCTTTCCATGTACGCATACGGAACGATATGACTTAGGATTATATTATATAGTTTTGAAAGAGAGTCCTATCACAGTCCATTCTCTGCATCGATTTCTCGTCTCATAAGGATTACTCTGGATTCTGGAACATTGGCTGGCAGGTGGCAATTACGATGTAAGGCATTTATACTAGACCGTTCGTCACGCTGCGAAGGGATTCTATTTCATTTTAGTCCTAGTTTTCTCTTTCGTTGTACATCTGTCTGTGTTTATCATCGACAGACTAGCTATACTTGTAGAACGCATTACGGTTTTTGCTACATAAAATACTGCAAACTGCAACCATTGCCACAAGATCTGCTGAAGAAGATGTTATATTAATACATTTTAGGTTTGTATTGTTGTTAATAGAGAAGTCAAGAACATTTTAGCCGTCAATGTTGTATATCCCAAATTCTAACCCTTAGTCCCAAAATATCTTTTTATACTGGTATAAACCGGTTGCATATTATATAGGCATACGTGCATACTAGTATTATATAAGGGATAATCTCTAATTTATAAAGCATATCGCCGTTTTCTTCAATTCATGAATCTTCAAATGAGGCATGATAATTATTGAGCCCCGCAAGAAAAACGTAGAGTTGTGGCGAATAACGCGCAAGAGATCATACTCCACCACGGCAGGAAGGCCGCTCTATGTGTGGTTAGCATCAAAAACTTATAGAAATGGTTTATTATAAGAAACTATTACTGTTTGTTCACAAAGAAAATGAAAATGTTACCTACCTCGTTTAACATCTTCTCCTAGCCTATTTATTAAAAAAGGACGTAAGATAATCAATAGACAGCATGCCTTCCCCTTTTCTTCATTATTAAATGGCATAATATTGTATAATACCCAAATAAATACGGAAAATTATTTGACGTGAAATGTCTCACCAAGAAAATGTCAGTGAGATAGTTTTCGACGTGCTTTCCTCACACCTAGCGTAAAACTCGATACTACATGTCAAAATGAAAACTCGTGCTACCAATTCTCATACATTTGGAGCGTTAACGCAACGTAAATTCGTAAACTCGATACGAAGGCAATTGTCAAAAACTTGTGCTACCGATTTGTTAGTTCCAAGTACGGACACATGGCGCTGATTCATTTTGCATACAAAAATTGTCGGAGGCGATACGTTAACGTAGTCGATCCAATTACGCAGAAACTCGTGCTAGGAGACATTGACTCCTAATACGTTCTTCAATCCAGTATGAATTACCTATAAGTACAAGTACTCGGTACGAACGCCGTTGCAATAAGTATTCCCGGAACACATAAGACGAAGATGAACACAAGGCTTGTTGTTTAATTACAAGACATTTAACAATATTAGTTTAAGCTTTTGTTTCCTCATTCATAAACGCTTCCTTAATTTTTCTAAAGACTCATAATTAAACATAGAAAAGATGGTGAATGAGAAATCTTAAAAAACAATATTTGAATACCGTGACCGTCATACAAGTACACGTAATAATTCGTGGGGCTCCTCTCGTCACGCTTCAAATGGCGTCTTGCACGATTGATGGGCATACACAGTTCTAATAAGCAAATAGTTGAGTAATTATAATGTAATCTTGCCTTATAACCTGGCTTTATTTGAGGCTTTTTTTTAATTTTGCCTGTTGACGCAACAGAACCGTTTAGCAAGCAATTATAATGATGCCATTCGCTCGTCGCTAAATAGTTATCGCTTACTGCAAAAAATCATTAAGTACAATAAGTACCGTACTTATAAGTACGGTACTCTCTTAAATAGTAAAAGTAATCGGAATTTCTGAATGATGTACTGATTGACGTATTTTGGAATATGAATACCGGCCCAGTGGGGGTTGCCGTATTGAACTCTCAAGGAGTTTTTGGCGGATTTTTTCGAGTGCAGTTCAGCGGCTGTAATATTATTTACAAATTGATTTCTAGTGGATATTGTGATATAAAATTGGTATAGTTTTATGTCTCAACTGTCTACGCAACTGGACAATATTTTTTTTTTTGTTCGCCCTTTCGGGCAGGCTAAGGTCTTGGACCATACCGCCTCGTCTTCAGTGCAATTTTAACATTCTTTAGTATGCATTAGAATACGGGTGTAACAGATTCTAATGGTTTTTGGAGTATTTGGCAGCAAATTGTATCGAGTCAGCCTTCCCAGTAAGCTTTGCGGAGGTAGTCAATACTACAATAAAATTCTCCGCTCCACTATCCTGAGATCGCTTCTGTCAATGATTTCACATATTGTCCAGTTGCATAGACAGTTGAGACACAAAACTACACCAATTTTATATCACAATATCCACTAGGAATCAATTTGCAAATAATATTAACAGCCGCTGAACTTCACTCGAAAAAATCCCGCCAAAAACTCCCGCAACTGGACAATATGTGAAATCATTGACAGGAGCGATCTCGGGATAGTGGAGTGGAGTATTTTATTGGGAGCACCTTACTGGGAAGGCTGACTCGATAAATTTTTCTGCCAAATACTCCAAAAAACATTAGAATCAGTTACATCCACATTCTAATGCATACTAAAGAATTCAAGAAGGATAAATAATTTTACTTCCAAAAATACAATTTTCACATTTTCAAATTTACAAGCAAAAAAAAATCAAAAACGAAAAAAAAAAAATTAACAAAAAAAAAAAAACATAATCATTATAAAAATTGCATACACTACAGATACATGACCTCTGGCACCCAAGCTAAGATTTAACACTGATAATAAGCACTGAAGACGAGGCAGTATGGTCCAAGACCTTAGCTTGCCCGACAAGTAGGAAAAAATAATGATATCTCAATATTAGACATAGATTGATGTAGATAAGCGATGAGGGTGAAAAGTTCTGGCGACAGCGTACTCGTAGACGCAATGTTAGAAGGTTTCCCACTACACTCTTTGCGCTGTAGCATGGTACTTGTGACAGTTTCAATAACATTTTTTACGCTTATACGTATACGCATTTTTTTGTAGTTTAACGTCATACCATATAGGGTAAATACGCCAAACGTCGGCCACCCCCCAATGTTCGGCCGTCTGCACATTTTCAGCTTGCATTAATTCAAAATATAATTAAGTGGCAATTTTGCCACTCGAATTGCAACCTTAGTTCATACTCTATAAGTACAAACCGTTTCTATTCGATTACGTCACTCACTCTTCGCACACTGAGCGTCAATAGCGATTGCGCCGTTGCAGCGTCAAATTAGCAGCTAAAGTAGCTTACTAGCTGTGAATACCCGCACTTCGGGGATTGATATTACAACGATAAGACCTTTGTTTTTTTTGTTTTTAAGCTTTGTTATCACTAAAAAGTTTGTTTTACTATATTTTGAGATAGTTTTCTCAACGTTTTGCGTATTGTTTTAAGGGAAAAATAGGGGGCCGCCATTAGAATACCAATTTCGACTTAAAACCGGATTCTCGGCCATGGCCGACTTAAAGTAAATGCAGTCTGTTTTATAAATTCCGATTCTACCATTCAGTCACTATACAGGCTGGTTACATTTGTATTTTTTCATTGATTTTGTTGGTAGTCTTATTTAATTTATTTATCAAACTTATTTTCTCAAAATTGAATATGTGTTATTATAATTTATTAATATCATAAAGAAGATAAGTTTCTTATCACATACTTAGTTATTATATTTTTTTTACTTTATTATAATTATAGTTACATTGTTTAAGTGCAAATCAAAAAATTTCTTTACTATTAAACAAATACAAATGTTTACTTATGTGATATTAGACTGCTGCCAAAATAAATCATATTAATAATATTTTTCATTGTCTTAATTTAAAACATCCTATACCTGACCGACATTAGGAAAAAACGCGACCGACCATGGGCCGTGAACGGCCGACTTTAGGGTTTTTTCGTTCTCGATGCATTTAAACCTTAATACTTTTTTCTTTAGTAGAAATGTCAATCTTATGCCTATAAAGATGAAATAGATTTAACAAACTTTCCAAAACCGCATCACAAGCATCCTTTTGTTGCAAACTGATGGCGCCAGAGCGATCCCTAGTTAGAAAAGCCGTTAGGGGGCCGACATTTAGCGTATTTACCCTACCATAGTTGCCTGTATGAAAATGTTATTGCGCAAAGAGTATAGGTGGACCGATGTCCGCTGGATGCGAGAAACACAGGACCGGTCATGTGCAAACGCTCGAGGATTTCTATATCCAGCAGTGGATGTCTTACAGTAATAAAGATGATTAGACGTAAAGTGAACTGTTTGCTACAAGTACCGACTGTTAACGAAATACCTCCCTTGTTACCTATCCTGGTAATGATTATAGTATAGGGCCTAAGGCTTTTGTTAAAGACATGCAATTTTCTCCATTAGTCCCTTTTTTAACATCCTCAGTTTTTACTCCCGTGTGAGTTTAATAGTGATTGAATAATAGTATGAATTACAGGCGTAGATCATAGGTTAATTTTCTGCTATAATAGCCAGTTCCTTGCAGATTGCCTTCCTTATAATGACAGTAGGTACTTTCATAATAAGAGGAAACAGGCCGTTCGCTTTGATTTCCCGTGGGAATATTTGTGGATGAAATGGATTTGCTATCTATTTATTATCGCGTGAGGAAGGAGCGTGAGCGGAGGAGCCCTTGGCTAAATAATAACAGCCGCACTGGTCGATCATCAAGGTTAAGCAACGCTTGACGAGGTCGGTCCGTGTATGGGTGACCATTTAAACATACCGAGCTTCCTCCGTGCCTCGGAAAGCAAGTTATGCCGTTGGTCCCGGCTGTTATTTGAAGATCGTTGACAGTCGTTACGGCTAGTCAGAATCTTGAGATCTGACACCAGTCTAGCCAAGGGGTACCGTGTTACCAGTTACTGGGTTGTGGAGGTCAGATAGGCAGACGCTCCATGTAAAACTCTGGTACTCAGCTGAATCCAGTAAGACAGGAAGCCGACCACAATATAGTTGGGAAAAGGCTAGGCAGATTGATTGATGTTATGGCGTGGTACATTTAGGTAGATATGATTAAATTATTGTTTGAAAATAATAAGACCGAGACATTTGTGTTAGCAATTTTGTTAAATCACCACCTGTATACCGATGGTACTTTATAATCAGTTTATAATAATACTAGTTTCTACCCGCGGCTTCGCCTGCGTGAAAATTGTTTTGTCATTCGATTATCCCTGCACTGCGCAAGTGCCGCAAGGGCAATCCCCGGTTGGTACAGGACTATTGCAAAATATATGGAGAAAATATTATTTTGGGTTTGGTAGGTTTACTGGATCGATTGCCTAAAACTAAAAGGAGGACTCTGGCCCCTGCGTGACCACTGTTGAACTTCACGGCTATAAAATTGTAGGGGGTCACTTGCATACCCGTAAAGGGTCGCTAGCACTTTAGTGACGTAGCGCCAAGGGGGCATCTTATCCGGACTCCGGAGGTGCTTGAGGAGTGCAGGGGTATACCACAAAATAATAATTATTATCTATACCAATATTATAAAGAGGAAAGATTTTTTTGTTTGTTTGTACCGAATAGGCTCCGAAACTACTGATTTTAAAAATTCTTTCACCTATGGAAAACTACATTATTCCCGAGTAACATAAGCTATAATTTTGACGGGAGCGAAGCCGCGGGGGTCAGCTAGTTATTTATAATTCAAGAGGTTTGACTGCTAGGTTTTATCTCAACAAAGACCTACAACTTTGAGTACAAAGTGGGTTAAATTGAGTTTTACAACGATAACATCCAAAACCAAAAAAACTAAATTTTCAGTCATTTCAGTTCAGTTCTGTTTTCTTACACTGTTTCCTTACTAAACAAGATTTTTGTGTTATTATCTAACAGCATGTTTTTGAACTACAATGAACAATACACTTTCGTTTACAATACCGTATAGCGCTTCAACTTATTAGAGCGTAGAAAATTACCACTAATGTTGTGTACAAATTGCTAATTTTATCACTGATTAATTACAGTCTTTACAGTTAGGGACAGAAAAAAATCGACACCATTAATGGCCTAGTTACTTAGTAGCTTTTTTATCCAAGAGTGTCCGTAAAAGGTGTACTTACCGAATAATTAAAATTGGAACTTGCCTACCTAAATACCTTGACATTGAACTCTGATAGAAAATACTTCCTTAATAGATCGGTAGTTATGTGTTGAGCTCAGAATAAACTAGGAAAAATTCGTTAATATTACTGTACCAACACCCACGCTTAAATTGAGAAGAGAGCAAAAAATGTCAAAACAAGTGACGCTGGGTTCCGTACACGGATATTATTTTGAAACCCGGGGTATTTTGTACTTATTAGATACGCAGTACAGTAGGTTGCTGTTAATTAAGGCAAACAGTATATTCTGTTTCTTTTCATCATATTTAAAGCAACAAAAATTGAATATTTGTTTATTCTTACCAAAAAGATAAACTTTTAAGAGAAGTTTAGATTTACAACAGTAGTTGCAGAAGTTGTCTTCAGTAAACAATTTAATTTTAATCTAAAATACGTGGAATTGATTGAGTTTTCATGTTTTTATGGTAATAATGGTATGTGGTAGATAACGGCCCATTCCCTCTCACAGAGAGGAGGCCTGTGTCCCAGCAGTGGGAACTTAATAGGCTGATGACGTATTCAAAATGGTTTTCTGTACCTTATAATTGAAGTGGTGAACTCTAAAAGTATGACGTAGCCCCTGCTATTCATAACAAGAGTCAATCGAGATTGTCCGGTAACTACTGCTCGGCAAAAAACCGTCCAGTTAGACGCCGATGGCAACGAACCTGTGAACGAAGCGCAAAAACATTCTGGACGCAGGCAAAAGTGTTACATGTTGGGGTATTACCTGCACGGAGCGTAAAATAATGTAACATTATAAATAAATAAAATAAAAAATCACGAGCCTTTTATTTCCATATCCTATATTTGTACATTTTAAATGTTGTAAGTGTTTATTAGTAATTTACTTATTTATTCATTGTCAGTGTTTTGATTTGGAATATGGACCACTCCTTGGGTGAAGGTCTCCTCCATCTTCTTCCACGACTCTCTCTCTTTCCAGCTGGCCCTTTCCATCTCGTAGTTTGTACAGTCCATCTGCAATTGGTATAGCGCGATATGTGGCCGGCCCATTGCCACTTTAGCCTCAAGGCTTGTGTAAGTGCATCAGTTAGCTTAGATGTTTATTTATTTATTTATTTATTTATTTATTTAAACTTCATGCACAAAGGTACAATGGCGGACTTAATGCCTTAGGCATTCTCTACCTTCGTTTTCGTTCTTCCTTTTTCTTCACTTTTTATTTTATGTATTTTCCTTTGTTCAGCATACTTCTCTCCATAGATAGCCGTTTGGGTTAATTGAATTCTATTTTTAGTTCCATTGGTATAGACCCTACTTTGCCAACTAAACAATAGACAAGGCAAAATATAGGCATCAATTACTACTTTTTTCATGCTTATAGGCAGTTACAGGGTAATCTCCTTTATTAACTTCTTCATTACTTTGTTTGCTAAATAATATTTGTTGGCCCAGATATATGTAGTAGTTGACTTATTATATTTCTTGAATGTATTTTTACTAAGAATTATTCAGTAGAAGGCCCGGTTCCTGAATTGTTCTTGGTGACAATAGACAAACGATCATACATGGGACTGAACTAAAACTAGCAAAATTGATGTGCCTCATTTTATTTTTAGCTTTTCGATGCCATATCAGCACCCTAACTGTGTAATTTCAAAGAGTAGGGTGCGGATGGTTTCCCTTGCATTCATTGCTTCATCTTCAATAATCCGTCTAATCGACAGCGTAAAACACGCAATTAATATTGTCGAGTTACCAAATTAAAAGGGAAGGAGTGTGCTTTGTGTTGTTAAAACAGATACGCAATTGGGGTGATAAAGGTAATGAACTAAATTTATACATTCAAATAATTACGTTTGGAGAAAATTTAAACAATGGAACTCCGTTTACTGACGCAGTCATAAGATCCTCAAGTATACTATCAGTTGATGTATTCAAATAAAATCGTGCAGTACTCGTGGTAAGTATCGCGCAAGAGACACGTAGGTAAAGTTTTGCGCTCACGTAAGTATTGTTGACTGGGTATGCCTCCATATCTATGATCCTTCAAGGTTGCAAGGACGTCCTCGTCCTCATAGTGATCGAACACCGATCAGTAATCACTACCCACGATAATGTGGAATAGCACTTCACAGCCCTTCTCAATATAACTTCTATCACTCGCTGCAGTTGTGACAAAATTGAGTACTTAGTGTCGCTTGAAAAGTTAGTATTTCATTATACCAACTAAAAATAGCTCCTTGGTCGATTCTCATAAAACAAAACGACCGAACAATTCAATTATGGACTTCACTTAACAGACCAATTGCATTACATTAACACATCTTTAACTAGTTATTCTATGTGCTCATCTGCAGACGCGTTGCAACAATCGCAAGAACACATGAAGAAAAGAACGGGTCCAAATGTTTTGTAATAGTGAATGGCGTGCATTGTCGTGGCCCGTGGCTTCCTTCATATTTGATATTAATCGTTACGATTACCTCTAGCCTGCTATGTTGCCACAGAGTAGTAAGCTAGTCGCTCAGTGCTCTATGAAGCGAGCTATCGTTGGAATTTCTTTGACGGTTGGGATCAGAAATGAAATTATCTGTACAAGAACAGGAGTTAGCAAGTTTTCAGAGTATAAGCTGAATTAATCACATTGGATTAGAATATGGAATCCTCAAGGGAAAAGAAAGCATAACCTGGTGGTGGCGGCGGACCGTGTTGGCCTAAGAGGTGACACGTGAAGGTCAAGACCGCTCGCATTGGTGTATAAACTGTAGACGCAGGGGGCGTCCATAGGATCTTAAGTAAGCAAGCTTAATAATTAGATAGTAGACTGGTCATGAAGTAAAGAAAGAAAACTAGTTTATTTGGCACACACAGATACACACAATGTATGTACAAAAAAGGGGAACTTAATTTTACAACAATAACGTACATAGTGTGCCCCACGGCTGCGCCAAAAAGGTCCAGTTCAGCAAAATGCCAGAAAACTAGGAGTTGTCGGACGCTGGTTTTCAACTAAACCTTACATCAGTCTGCCGTCTTTAAAGGAAGGATATTAGACTTGGAACAAACAGGTCCTTGGAGATGGTATATTTTAGATTAGCTAGATGTACTGTAGACCTTAAATATGCGACTGTGTGTGGTAGGTGGAAAACCGGGTTGTGTGGTAACTTTGGCAATACTAGAACTAGGAGTGGACTGCAGAAGGCTGCGATGATTAATTGAGTAGACAATTGGAATACACCACACTGTGAAACGGTTTCACGGGAGTCTATTGAATATGAACCTGTCGAAAACATTATTGCCACTCGAACTCTAAATCACAGTGCCGGATAAAATATATGTCTTTCTTCCCACGCTCTTATAATGCATTTGTTTGTTTCATTGTTTTTATAAGTATTCTCTATCGTTTACTACAAACTTTGTAACAGTAAAGCGGAGTCCACACCGCGAGCTAAGCTGACTCAGCTTAACATAACCTCTTTACCATCCGACGTAGATATATATCTCAAGACACAAAAACTATTTAAATAAATAGCCATAGAACGTTTTGTGAAACACTGTTTTTGGTCCTATAAAACCCCAAGGAAGCTTCGTAACAGCGGGTTAAGTTTCATCATTCACGACGTGAATCGAAATAAGTATGAATAGACGTCACATCTACGTGAGCTAAGCTAAGTTAGCTTAGCTCGTGGTGTGACCTGCGCTCAAACATCGCATCGCTTGTTAGAACCAATTTGTGATACTTTGAACATCAAACGAAATTGGAGCTTACGACAACGGAACCAGAACGGTACGTGGTTAGACGTCAAACGTAGGTAATTGAATGAATGAGATTTATGACTTGTTTTGTATAAATTTCTGCTGCAGAGCTTTTGTATTCTGATTTGTTTGGTATAACCACAGAGACTTGTTTTCTATCATTATCATCATTGACTTATTAATGTTCCCACTGCTGGGACACAGGCCTCCTCTCTGTGAGAGGGGATGGGCCGTAATCCACTACGCGGGCGCTGTGCGGGTTGGTGGATGTCACATGTCTTCGAATTTTTGGTTCTAGAACATGTCAGTTTCCACACGATGTTTTCCTTCACCGTTATGAGAGCAGTGGTACCTAATGTAATCATTTACACAAAGTTAAGCGCATGCCTGGGTAAGGACCCACGACCTACACCTTGTAAGTTGCGGCCGATACCATTGGACAACCACTGCTCTCTGCTATTTTCTATACAGTCATGTTTATAGGCCGATTGTAGTGTCCCAGATTGCTGGCTGCAGAATCAATCTAAACAAATGGGTTAATACATAGTCCTCATCGATTTCGACAACGGTGACCCATGAAATTATCTCTTTAATGTGGAATTCCATAAAGCATCAATTAATTCTAAACTCAGTACCTAATCTACCTTTGACTACAGGTTCATTCCTTCATTTCTGGTCGTCATGCAGCGACCACTCACTTGTACGATGGTTGCTGACCCTCCAGCATTTAACTACCTAAACGAGGCCAATAATGACAAAGTGTTCATGATTTTCTGGCCCTTGTCCCATATTCCATTCCGTCCTGCAGCCTAATTGTGTAAGTAAATTCGGCAACGGAAACAATCTGTTTCTTTCCCAAAAACACACACATACACAAAAAAGTTGCCGAATTTTTTTACACAATTAGGCTGCTTTTTTCATATAATCCTCACTTAATCCATTCAACTTTTTCCTTTTTTTTATATCTGCCCACAGTCTTCATAGACTATAATTAGATGTGTTCATGGGTCAATGTCATGTAGAGTGCTTCCTCCAGTGAGGACAGCTACTCTTCTTCAACTGCAGCTACTGTTCGTCAGTACAACATAGCAGATGAATGTTGTACTGTGCAGCTTCATTATATCATGTCTTTTGAGGCCTTTGGAGTCATTTTGGCACATCAATTGGACTGCTCATAGAACAGAAAAAACGCCTTCTACCTTCGCCTTCTTCTTCTTGTTGTTCTGTCTTTCTCTGTTCTGTGGGACTGCTAGTTTATTTGTGTGAAGAGACAGTCGCTGCTTGTATGTCGCCGCAGTTTATCGAATTTCTTCTTTAACAGTGGTCATTTTTAACTGTTGGTGTATTTCAATGTTTGTGGTGAACCAGTGAGCGTTGCTAATCGTTCTCAGTATGATGTTCTGCAGACGCTGAAGCATCGAGATGTTTGAATCACTGGCACTACCCCACAGTTGTATGCCATACATGAACAACAAATAAAAATAATATAAATCAAAATCGGTTCATCCGTTTAGGCTCTATGATGCCGCAGACAGACACACAGATACACAGCAACACACGTGAAACTTATAACACTCCTGTTTTTTCGGCGGGGGTTAAAAAAACCATTTAAACAAAAAACAAACAGACTCCCAAAATTTCCCAAAAAAAAACCCTACAAAGTGAAAAATAACTTTCTTTGGCGAAGTCAACACACAAGTCACAGGCTTAAGAAAAGTTTTACAGATAAGCAGTTTGTTATCTGTAGACAATTTAGTGTTTTGACCAAGCAGCCAGTGTAGCAGTCGACATGTGTGATGATGATGATGATGGATAAAAGAAGGTAAGAAGGCCTTGTATAGCAGGAACTACGTGATAAAGATATTCAGGTACAGTTGTATGTATTCCGCAATATCCGTAACGAACATGCGTGACGGTACATTATTTTCGTACATAAAACAACATAAAATAACGTAGCAGCTATGAAATTATAAAGATGTTAACGCTAATTGTTACAGCAATTTGAATAATATTTTCATTTAATCGTAATTTCGTTGGAACACGTAACTTTATTGTCATCATTCATTGCCTAATTGCGTCCTCGATTGAACAAATATTTTTAAATTTAGTTTTTCGTTTCACAACCAAATATCTGGGCTGAAATATCTGGATATTTATGATTGTAGCTAAGAATAGGAGCTGTTTGCACAGACAAGTAACTTATTTTTAAAATCAACATTACGAAGAACATCTGTTTATTAACCAATTAAGATGTTTGCACATCTGATTAATATTTGCTCTCTGTTGTAATACGTACGTATTAATTTAATGGGTCACGACATTCCTTTTCAGGCCTTCATTTGTTTTATACAAACATCATCAAAATACTGTAGAATATTTCCAGTATTGCATCAAAACCGTTGTGCAAACTTAACCAAAAGCGTTCAATGTCAGCCGAAGAACCTTACCAGTACAATGATGTGAACAACTGTAACCGACACACTTAGCCATTACCAAGTATTTGATAATGATGAGGTTGCGTTACATAACTGATTAGCCTCAAATATCCAGCAGTCACGGTTGAATCAGACTTACCTTCGCTTACAATGCTGCGGCTATTGTTGACGAGAAAAACACATTGTTTCATTCACACTTTGTATTGTTTGTACAGACACTGCCGAAAGTCTTAACACTGATAATTATTACTAGCTTTTCTTGCGGTTTCGCCATAATTTAATAATTTTACCATATTAGCAAATTCGTAATTCAAATTCTGTATAGAGAATTAAGAAACGGCTAATCAGTGGTTAGTCTAAATATGGTTAAATGTTTTTTCAATAAATAGGTCTGAAAATATTAGTTTCTTTTATTGTTACCACTGCTGGGACACAGGCCTCTTCTCTGTGAGAGGAAATGAACCGTAATCCACCACGCGGGCCCATTTCTTAAATTGTTTTAATAATCTCCTGTCCTGCTTTCTGTGCCCCAAAACATACAACCAGGATGATCTATGCGCTGCCACGGAGGACGCGGTGGAGATGGCTAAGTTTTGGGCTAAACAAATTTGAACGACTGTCGACACGAAAAAGGTTTTAATAATCGTAAACCCGCAGATTAAGATTAATAAAACAATTTAAATAATCTGAATTAACATGGACAAAACCAAGGTCATAGTGATTGCCATGTAACAGCCACTCCTATCAAGATCGGAGACTCTACACTCGAAGTTGTAAACGATTATGTCTGACCTGGGACAAACGGTCCGTTTGGGTAGGTTTAACTTCGAGAAAGAGGTCAACTGTCGAATCCAACTCGGCTGGGCGGCGTTCGGGAAGTTGCGTGGTATCTTCTCGTCCAATTTACCGCAGTGTCTCAAGACAAAACTCTATGACCAGTGTGTGTTGCCAGTGATCACCTATGAGACCGAGACGTGGTCGCTCACAATGGACCTTATCAGAAAGTTAAAAGTCACACAAAGGGTAATGGAGAGGGCTATGCTCGGAGTTTCCTTGCGTGATCACGTCAGAAATGAGAATATCCGCAGGAGAACCAAAGTTACCGACATAGCTCGAAGGGCAGGGCACATTGTTCGCAGAACGGATGGCTGATGGGGCCGAAAAGTTCTGGAATGGCGACCGCGAACCGGAAGACGATGCGTTGGAAGGCCTCCCAATAGGTGGACCGATGACCAGGTTAAGTTTGCAGGAAGGCGCTGGATGCGAGACGCACAGGATTGGTCAATGTGACGAGGCCTGGGGAAGGCCTATGTCCAGCAGTGGACATAGGCCTCCCCCAGTGCAGTGGACGTATTTTGGCTCAAATGATGATGATGAAACAATATGAAGAAACAGAGAGTTTGATGTCTAAGTATCTATTAAAAAAGACAAATCCTTGTAGGTGAAGATGACAGCAAGAAATGATGAAAGGCAAAATGAATAAATAATTTACCTACAACAAGCACTTTTAATCGTATTCCGTTTCTGGCTGCATACTTTGCCAAAAAGTTTGACTTATTCATATTTGTCATGTTTACGGATTTTTGTTGGGACAATTCCACCGCACTATACCCAAACCACTGCAACTCCTGAAAGCCAGAATCACCAGTGGCGACCACCACAAAAGCGCCGAGGCAATGAAGCTCGACGAAGTCCCGATGAATTTAACTGTGTTGTCGCCCGCAAAGAAATTAATCAGGAAAGAATAACGGAGGAGACCGTTTTTTTATAGGACATTTTTTTATATAATATACTATTTTTAATACCAGTAGGTTTTACGTAGAGCGACTGCCTATCCGACCTCCACAACCCAGGTACTGTTAATACGGTCAGACTTTCGGGTGTTTGACAACCCGTAACGACTTACAACTGTCAAAGATCGGCCGAGACCAACAGTTTTATGTGCTTTCCACAGGGATTTCGGAATGTAATGGATGGTTACCGACCTCGGCTGTTACTTTACCTTGAAGATTGAATTATTACCTATTTAGCTACGACTACGACTCCTCCTCTCCGAAACTATACTACTTAGAAGAAGATATTATTTTGTGTTAAGCTTAAAAAAAAGTTTTAACAAAATTTACCAACAAAGTGAAAAATTACTTTGTTTTCCGAAGTCGGTGTTTGGTAACAATTTTTTTTTTGTTTTTCTACACCGACTTCGGAAAACAACAACACTTTCGTAGAGTTTTGCTTTAGAGATCGGTTTTTTTTTTGATAAAAAGTTTTTATTTTACTCTTTTTAGTGTTGGTACCTCTTATTACCATAGAAACTATTGCTATAAGCCCAAACACGAATAGGATACATTTTTTTATTACGTAGTTCCAGTGCCTATCTGCCGGTTTCATCATCAGATCAGTTCGAACTTATCATTTTTATAAGTAGGTTCATTTATTTATAGGTATTTGCTTCAACTGACTATGGGTTAACTATTCGAGATATCTTATACCTGTGACATACTTAGCATTAAGGAGTTCCAGTGGTCATTTGTGATCTTCTTCATCAGGTCTACTTTAGCAAACGATACGTTCTGAGTGCAAATGCTTTACAAATACCAAAATCACTACATGTCTGCCTATAATATTTAAGGAGAGCCTCCGATTTCCATGGGATCCCAATCCCATCATCAGATTTGGTGACAATGTGACCATCTCGAGAGTAAAAACAATAAAATAATTTTGCAAATCCGTCTACATATTATGAAGGAGTTTTGTCCGAACATACCTACTTAAAAACAATATAAACATTCTAATTGAGAACCTCCTTTTTGAGCAGTCGATTAAAAAGTAACGGTACTAAGTTACGTTCAATAGTTAAGGAACCAAAACAAAATTACCTTTCAGCTTTCAGCGCCTGTAGTTTATGTTTTGCTAACTGCAACAGCCTGGCATTTGCTCTTAAAAATTTGTCATCTTTTTCAATCAATATGAATCAAGATTCAAAATAGGATGTTGGCGGGTAAACCAAGAATGAAGTTTGAGGAAAGGATGATCACATCTTATCCGTTATCTACTTAAAATATCAATGCCCAGGGTCCTATAAGAAAATTCACATGGTTTTGTATTCTCCAAAAGCGCCCTGAATAAAGTTTTGTCGTTAATAACTTTATTTTCGGACTTACGTTTGTGACTGTACTCGAATCCCTCATTAGGTCACTGTCGGACCGTCTGGTGGGACAATATGTGCTAATTGTCTAAACCGGTGAGATGTAACGTGAGCTGCAACGTCTTGGAGACAATTTGATGTTGCATCAACATTGACCCAGGCGAAAGTGTACGTCGTGTAGCACGCGAGCATGCGTTGTGATTGTGAGTTGTGACAGAACAATTAGACCTTGTTATGTGACTTATTATGACGGGTTACAAACCACTTGGTGACGAGTTCATGATGCATGTTACGTAGTCTTTCAACTATTACTATTACGCCAGCAAATGGGGTAGGTATAATACCATAGATAGAGCCATCAATCTGCTCAATCTATTTAAGTCCACATCTGGAATTAGACCACTTCCGTACACCCGGTTCTTCGTGTTACCCGCCCAGTCTGACCAATCCTGACTAGGTCAAGGTCTTAAGTATGCTAGTAGCTTGCTATCCATTGATTCATTTAATAATCAGAATACACGACTCTGTATTTGTTACAGGCTATAGAAAGCCATTTAATGAGTGTACCCTATTTAATTCCCTACACGTGGTCCCCGTGTGGTGCAAATCAGGTGACACTAACTGGTGGTAGGTTTCAGCCAAAGGTGCCAGGGAAAAGGCTTACCGCCAAGCGTCATAATCGTGTTCCGGTATGATGTTCGGTGCAGCCAATAGAGGAGTTGGATCGAGATAACTGTTCCACTGCAGACAGACCGGCCTGACGCGCGCTGTTATGGACGTGTCGGGAGTCTGGTCGCGGAGGGTAGTGGGAGCCGAGATACGGTGCGCGGCTATCCGACCGCAGGTAATTGGGACCCCAAGTACCAGACGATAGTGCTCGATGAAGATTACCGTGGGGGCTCGGGCGTCCCCGCAGTCTCCAGACCAGTCCCCCAATGATGGCATCCTGTCGGCGCTAACTAACTTCCTTCTCCTCTCCTACCTTCACTCACAGTAATAATACCAAGGAACAAAAGAAAAACTGAACAGCGGCAGCACTCACTCTCACATAAGGTGAACCTCAGCAACATCCGTGGTATGCACTCGAACCTCGTCACAGTCCATCACCACCTTGACACTGAAAAACCAGCATGAATAAAAGTGCTGGTTTCTCAGTCTCACGAAGACGCAGATCTTATGCCTCCCAAATCCACCCAGCTCCCTCTTTCCGTTGTGTAGATAACCCTGCCGATAACGGACCATCTCGACCTTCTTGGTGTTACGTTGACATCGACCCCCAATTTTTGTCCATTAATTGAGGCAAGGGTCAGATGGCTGCAAAAAAGTTATGCGCTATGCCTTGCAAAGGTGAGACGGTACTTCGCCGAACGCCTGACCAGCTGCTCAACTTGTATACAGTGCAAGTTCGTTTATGCTTTCCATGCAGCACATGCTTTGCATGCTTTGCATGGAGTACTGCTCTCATCTCTGGGACGGATCAGCCAAATACCAATTTGGTCACTTATGCACTTAAGTCGATTGACAGACGGGCAAAGAAGCTGGTTGGCCAATTATTGGCAACGATGCACTGGTCGATTCAAAGCTCCAGAGCCTTGAACATAGACGCCGAGTTGCTAGTTATCGGTTAAATTTCGGGGAGTGTGCGATGGAACTGCACAATTTGATTCCGCATAGTCCTTTCCATCATCGGACTAGAAGACGTACGGCAATGCACCATCGGTACATGTTGGACATCCCACCCATACGTACAAAGCGTTTTGCGAATAATTTCATTATGCGTAGGTACAGCTAAGAAGTGGCACTCTCTGCCGGAGTCTTTGTTTCCTGATAACTACAACCTAGGGGTCTTCAAGTCAAAAGTGAATATGTTACTTCTAGGCAAGCTGCTTCACCGTCGACCACATCATCACTAAAATTCAGGTGAGATAATGTCAAGCCTAAAATAAAATAAAGGTATATGTATTTACAGCCTTAACGTTTTGGCCCATTGTTTTCTCCACACATTACTGGCAATCGTCCGCAGCAGATTCCAGTGTTTGACAAGTCATAGCCAGCTCACTGGCACTTCAAAAAAGCGTGTTGATGTCCTAAAAACATGGTGTCAATCAAAGAGTGTCTACAAATTATTACTTCATCTACATATTTATTTTTGCAAATAAGGGCCCATCCTTGTCCCCGTTTACGGATTGTGATTAAATTGTGTGATTTATTCACGGAATCATAGTAATTTAGTGCTATTAACTCATGAGCCATGATGAGTGGTCTATTACGTACGTAGAAGGCTTATATAGCCTCCAAGACGTAAACTGCGTGCAATTTCCTTTCAACTTTTATATGACAGTAATTATTGATAAAGCCTTGATTCTTAATGAAGACTAGCTACTTAAAATTTTATTATTCTTTGTCGTTGTGTACAACGTGTCATCATCATTTATGTTTTGTGCCTAAAACGTCTACGTGTAACATAAATTCAATATTTCAATGACTTTACAATCTTCATGTTACAAACAAATCGGTGCCTTCTATTTGTTGTAGGGTAATAATCGTCCATTCCAATAGAGTCAGTTTCTGACCCTCATTTCTGATTAAAAAATTTAAAGTAAAGTATTTGTCAGAACCTATTTTTGCCTGAAAATCTATGCTACTAAAGTCGGGTGATAGTCTCTATCTATGATTTTGATGTTTATATCTAGCTGTGGGATTAAAATGTTTGATGTTTCGAAAGGCTTCAATGTCTCAATCATTCTTAGATTAGATAAATGTAGCCACCCGGTCTCAAAAGCTATTCGAGATGAAGCCTTACGGCGGTAACGCAATGCATCCGATCCGAATCCGAGAAATTTCGGTTCCGAAGTAGCAATTACTTCAGGAGGTTACGCACTACATCTAAACTTAGTTTGATTGAATTCAGGATGTTTTCAAATCGGATAGAACTCGGTGCTCAAATCACGGACTCGGATCGGATGTATTGCGAAACCTTTAGGTCCTTAGTTTATCTCGAACAATTTTTCAGACAGGGCCATTTCGAAAAAAAACTCTATAATCTCTATTCAATGTAAGTTCCCGGCCACATCATCAGTTAGGTAGTCTCATAGCTTGCAAAACATAGCGTGTCCGTTCACCGCCACGGACTCCCCATTTCGTGTGAAGGCGGCATAAAGCGGCTTATGTCCGGTTATTCCTGTTAACAGTTTAGTAGCGACCCACATTAATTTATAGGCGAGAATTAATTACATCATGTCATTCGTAGATCTTTGATAGTCATTACGGGTTTTCAAAAGCCCGTAAGTTATCAATCGCTTACTATGAGCACAAATAACATAATATCTATTAACATATCGATGGCTCATCCCATACGAAGAAACCTTGAACTAGCGTTTTACGCCTGATTATTTTTTGTACATCGATCGCGTTCGATTCCGTTCCACTGCGTTAGATAGATGGTGATAGCAGCAACTTGCAAGTAAAACATTTTACTCGGTCCTTGAATATTTTTTTGTTTAAATACAGTGACGATTTGTTTTATAGTATTTTTTTGTAAGTTTTTACAGTTTCATTGCACCAAAATGTGTACATTATACATTATTTTATACATTATACATTATTAAACAATCGAGTGGAATGCCTTTAGAAATTTAAAAACGCGCCATCTATTGGCATCAATTTTAAATGATCCGTTCAAATAATCTTTTAAATGTGAACTATGAGCCCAATCTATACCAATATTATAAAGAGGAAAGATTTTTTTGTTTGTTTGTTTGTACCGAATAGGCTCCGAAACTACTGGACCGATTTTAAAAATTCTTTCACCTATATTATATTATATTTACATAGGCTATAATAATGACGGGAGCGAAGCCGCGGGGGTCAGCTAGTATTCCATAATTTTGGGGTTAGAAGAGTTGATTAAACAAGAACATCAAGAAGAATTTCTATTTCAAATTGCAGAAAATGTTAATTTTATACTCAGTTCAATAAAAAATCGGTGCATTTTGCGCCATCTAGTGAGATTTATTAGAACCAACTTTTCTTTCTTAGCGCTGGCTGGGACCCCGTGACTAAGGGTTATCGTGTTGTCCAGTAAGTGGATTGTGAATGTGGAGGGCAGATAGTCGCTCTACTAATCCAGCTGCATCCGTTGAGGTTTAAAGTAAGTTAAGAAAAGGCTAGGCCGATGATGGTTATCTAAAGGAGTTCAGCTTGCCTTTTTCCAGATAGTAGGGTTCTGGTAGGCCGTCGGTGACCACAGAAGAGGAGACGCGGCTATGGTACATAAGGTGATGGATACATAGATCTTGTTGGTAATTTTTGTTCCGATGGAAAAAGAGAGGTATTCTAAGTTTGACCTGTGTATTTGAGTTAGTGTATATGTGTCTTTGTATATCCAACTGTAGCATCATATCTCGTTCGTTCGTTTTTTTTTTATTTCAGTTCTTGGCTATGTTTGATGAAAATCGGTTCAGCCGTTCAAAAGTTATGGGCGTTTTATTATAATATACCGGGCTGTTTTGCAAGATATCGTGTCATAATTAAATGTTCAATGGATTGCGATCGAAGCGTGTTTACTACTAGATAAATTATGTAGCATTAAATAAAAATGTCGGGTTTTTTTTAAATTTCCTTGTTATCCAAGTGTCATACTTGCGTCGGAGACCGCCAAAATTACAGACAGGCTTAAAACACACTTATTTTTCTATCGATGGTTAATATGAAGGTACCGCTGTCTGCCTATCTGTCTTTTTAGGGTTCCGTAGCCAAATGGCAAAAAACGGAACCCTTATAGATTCGTCATGTCTGTCTGTCTGTCTGTCTGTCTGTCTGTCTGTCTGTCTGTCCGTCTGTCTGTCTGTCTGTCTGTCCGTCCGTATGTCACAGCCACTTTATTCCGAAACTATAAGAACTATGCTGTTGAAACTTGGTAGTATTCTGTGAACCGCATTAAGATTTTCACACAAAAAACAATAAATTTTGGGGGTTCCCATACTTGAAACTAAAACTAAAAATATTTTTTTTCATCAGACCCATACGTGTGGGGTATCTATGGATAGGTCTTCAAAAATGATATTGAAGTTTCATTTTTTTCTAAACTGAATAGTTGGCGCGAGAGACTGCCAAAGTGGTAAAATGTGTGTCCCCCCTCTGTAACTTCTAAAATAAGAGAATGATAAAACTAAAAAAAATATATGATGTACATTACTATGTAAACTACCAGCGAAAATTGGTTTGAACTAGATCTTGCAAGTAGTTTTTTTTTAATTCGTCATAAATCGTAAACCGCAATTTACCGAGTACGGAACCCTTCGTGCGCGAGTCCGACTCGCACTTGGCCGGTTTTTTTGTTTTGTTTGCATGCCGCGGTGTAAATGCTGAACCGATTTTGAAGATAGATCTGTAGATAGACGAACCCTGAGGATGAAAACATACCTGAAGGTACTTAGCGCTCAGGATTTATTTAGGTGGAAACCTTCAACGAGTCTAGACCAACTTGCGGTATTTTCTAATTAGGTTAATTAGCTTACGGTTCACAAACAAAGCACCAATACCCAACACATATTTGTATGTGTCAAGGAAATCTTATTGTGCTATGCAGCAAAGTAATTAGGGTAAGTAAATGCAATCATTAATAAATGAAAGGCAAATATTTGGGATTCTTTTTTGTTCAAATTACGAAATAATAAAATTTTCAATGTCTATGACGAGTTACAGCGTAAAATTAAAAGGTTTATTTTACTGTTGGCTATTTATAGTACAGTGGGTAAAAACTGTCATAAAATGCGTGACTCAAGCCTATCACAGAGGCCGTGCTCGCCCGGCTGGTATGCGTACGTTCAAAATAAGTACATACTAACACAACCCTATCCCACAAATTTTATGCAAAAAAAGTAAAATGGTTTTTGTTCGTTTGGAGTATCTGGGGAAAAAAATCACGTGGTTATCCTATGTCTTAATCTGTAAGCCAAGTTTCATCAAAAGTCGTCGTCGGGTTTGAGGTGAAAATTTAACAGACTGACAGACACACTTTCGCATTTAAGTATAAGTACATGGGCGACCGAGCCCGGCGCGGGTGTAAATATAGGAAACGACGTTTTCTAAAAAAATTAACCTAGCTAGATCGATTTATCGCCACCGAAACCCCCTGCATACTAAATTTCATGAAAATCGTTGGATCCGTGTCTAAGATTCAGATTATTACCTATATTCAAGAATTGATCGTTTAAAGGTATTATATTAGACAAGTAAAAGCCGTCTTTGCCGGACAAGCATCTCAAAAGCCTTACTATTGCCACTTGCCGGCCTCACAGACAGCCCTAGGTGTCAGAATAACAGCCGCTTCAGCAGTACATATAGAGTAATTCGATCTTCGAGGTCGTTCCGAGCAGATTTATTTGCATGCTTATATGGGCTTCTAACTGTAAGGTGCATCAGTCACGCTTTCTTAACAATAAGATAATGTTGTTTAAGATTGACCATTTGTATGTTGTTTCTGTGCAGGGCCTGATTTACCCTTAGGCTAACCAGGTTTTAGCGTGGGACAAGGGATCGCTGAACTTGCCTCTGCAAGTACCAGTTGTTGACAGAATAAAATAAAAAAAATAGTTGTCTTCTTGTCTGTCAAAAGAAAACCTTACCGATCCGAGGCAGAGTGCTGATAATTTTAGAGCTCGTTTCGCTCGCTCTTACAATCTTGTTTGTTAGGAATTTTTGCATGAGTGAATATTGTAACTCCTATAAATACAAATATAGAAGTAGGATCAGTATACATACGATGGACGTAAAAAAAAAATAACCTATCCGAGGCGAGGTGCTAAAAGTTTGCTACGCTCGCTCTTACATCCTTGGTTCTCTTTTATGATACAGTCAACTTCTATATCTATCGGTATGAATGAATGGTAAAAGAAAACCTTAAAATCTCTTCAAAGTTAGAGTGAACAGGCTTCTTCTGGGTAAGCTCACTCCATCGTCGACTCTGTCTCTGTCACCTCAGACCTAGACTAGAGTCAAGAGCAAACACATCACAAAAAAAAAAACGATCAGAAGAAAAGGCTTTTTTTTATTTTCAATCTCGCTAGGTGCGCTTTTGCATTTGCGTTGTCAATCTTTGCATTGACTTTATGCTTTTCTGCATCTCTCATCTACCGGTTTCGGCCACATCGACCGCAGTCATTGGCTCCTCATTGTGGATGCGATGTCAGATTTGCTGCTCTGTTATGTGACCTCATGTGACTAGTATATCCACCGCCATCCAATCCATAATTTCCTATCCACCAAGGCGCGGGCAATAGTATTTTTTAGCAGCTAGGCAGCGTGTACTTGTCAGCGGCATAAACAAAATCTACAAAGAGACATAAGTATGCGAGCAGTAACTTTGTACAAGACGGCCCAGACTTCACCAAAGCGGAGATGTGCGGAGAAGTCCAAAGCAGAGACGAAACCAACCAATAGAATTTCGTTATTCACACATCTCGTCTCCGCTCAGCTGGACTTGCCGCACATCTCCGCTTTGGAGAAGCCCCGGACTTATATATATTCTTGAAGCTGTTACACAAAGGATACGATGGAGGTTGAATACCCCTTTTTTCATAACTTTGTACAAAAACGCACGATGACTGTTAAAAAATAAAAGTAAATTAAATGTCTAAATTAATAGCGTCAACAGAATGACAATATTAGCAATGACAAGTAACATACACCTAAAAACCAAAATATCTTGACCCGGTGGCGGAAGGTGGCGGTGGCGCTGCTTGTAAACAATACATGACAGGTCTTGTCACTTAACATACTGGTTTCTTTAGTTCCACTTTCTACCACCAGGCCAGACGTAGACAGATTAAAGCTTGTGACCTTGTTGTCACAGAGTAGGTACATTAGCTCATTGCATAGCCTACTAATGGATACTGCTCGTTGTGTCACATTCATGGCATAGAAATTTACAACCAAATTATTGGTATTTTATAGCAGCTGTTAAAATTGAATATTATTAAAAATGGTGAGCAGAATGACCAGACAAGCTCTTGACATAACACTAGGTATGTACCACATTGGTATATTAGTAATATTTTACAGAAACTGTTACAAAATAAAAGTTGTTACCAAACGCTAATAATTTTATTTAAATAACTATAATTATCTACAAGTTAAATAAATGAATTATAAGATTAAGGTAGATAAACCAACACCTAACAGTGAAAACATTCAAAATAATGCCGCATTTGTTTTGCTTGCAGTTTCTCTGGGCAAAGTGGAACCCTTCGTTAAAAAAGGCTGGTCAAAAACCAAGGGTTATATTATGAATACTGGTGCAAAACGGATTGTGGACAATAATATTGTTTCTAAAATAGAAACGAGTTTGGGGAATGTAGTGGGGAAAATGACAACCAAAATGCAAGAAATACGTGACAAACAGCTGCACAAGGAAATCAATTATCTTGAAAAAGAATTACAAAGCGCTAAAGAGAGAGTGCAAGAAAAAAAATAATTTGTAAGCTTCTTTACAGGAAGATATAATAATAAATAGTTTATACGTATATTTTAGGTGTCGCAAAATCCGCGCAGAGTATTGGAGCTACTTCATGGAAGTATCTCAAAGTTGAAGCGGTACCGCCAATGACAGCAAGCTTTTTTAATGGACCGATGGGTAAGAAAATGGAAGCGTTTGCTGCAAAAATGACGAACAGTTGCATTAACGCTTTAGATGGTAGAATAAAAGAAATAGATGCTGAAGCGGAAAGAGAAAGGCTCGAAATCTTAGCTGCAATAAAAGCACATGAGAATAAACTTAAGGCTGAAGAAAAGGCGAAGGAAGAGGCGCGTATTAAAGAATTAGCAATGAAGGCTGCCGAAGCTGTTAAAATAGCCAAAGATTTAGCTGACAAGAAGAAAGCTGAAGAGGCAGCTGCAAAACCAAAAGAAGATCCAAAAACTAAAGCAAAAACTGCAAAGTCAAAGGCGAAAAAGAAAACTGCCAGATCTAAGAGGAAGCCGCCTAAACGAACCAAGTGAAACAAAGTCTCCATTAAGACCCAGAAGCAGCAAGTCTGACAAATTAAAAAAAGCTAAAAAGTAAAATGAAACTGATAATGCTCTACTGCCTCTTTTTTCATTATTGTCGCAAGTGCTTCTGCTGACTATTGGGTTAGGTTCAGGCAAAGTATTATTGTGCTTTTCTTCGGCGTTTGGATTGGTGCCCGGTTCCCGGCAATAGACAAAATTACAGTGTGAACAAATAAAACCCAAGGAAAGGAACTTTACCTTCCATATCACTGCCATTTGTGCCTATCTACGCAAAATCGAATGTCGCATGCTCGAATACATAATTCTCGAAATAGTTAGCTCGAATGTATTTGTGATCGAAGTATGATGACCGTGGCAGCTCACTTTATCCATACATCAAAATCTTGAAATGCTCTATGCTCATCGGAAACGCTATTGTCGTGGTGGTCTAGAGGCTAAGATCTCGCCTCTCATGCTTAAGGTCGTTGGTGGACTTTTACAAATTATATGTACTTTCTAAGTTTAACTTGGACATCACAGGCAACGGTGAAGGAAAACATCGTGAGGAAACCAGCAGCTTTATTGCGTAATTAATTCGGCAAGGTAGAGTAAGAGTATGAAAATCCGACCAATCACATGCAGCATGAGAAGCTCGATGTGGATTAACGCAGTAGGGCTGCTGGACTTATATACTTAATGTAAGTCTGATATATCCAAGTCCTGTGAGGTTCCCAGAGGTAGCTTAATTAACTCTTACCACATCCTCACACGAAAAAGAAAGAAAGTTCTCGAAATAATTTCCAATTTACACAATCGTTTCAGATTTTCGGATATTTCTTCTTTTTTTCGATTCGGCGGTACATTCAATTAAATGGTTTGGGCGCAGTAGGTGGCCACGCTCATTGCAACGTCAGAAGCACTGTACAGGTCATCCAGGGTGCAAGTGAATGGACAGCTAGGACACTCCAGCAAAAGGGACATAGTCTGTACAGGAGCACCACACTCGCACCGGGTGTTCAACGGATCGATAATCCCCCATTATGCCAATTAATATTTACCAGCGGCCTACTTGGACGTACGTGACCGATTCAATGCCATCCATACAGGCCACTGCAATTTATGACCGAGCACAATATTTCTTGGGCACAAAGAAATCATGGTGTGATGGACACTTTTCTTATCTGCTAAAACCCCGGCACCTTTGGGTATGCAGACGACAGCACTGTTGCTGAGAGATACATGTCCAACGCTCGAGCTACCGGACCTCAGATCCAGTCTCTGCGGGAGGCCATGGTTGAGCGCTTGATCCTGTCCTTGAAGGCAGTCTCCGAATGGGGCGATGCCAATCTGGTCAGGTTTAATGCTGCTAAAACCCAGGCGTGTCTTTTTTTCGCTAAAAAGAGCCAATTTCACACGGCTCCAACTTGCCAAGATGTATCGTGCCAATAACTGACCATCTTGAGCTTCTTCTTCGTTGACATCGACTCTCAATTTTGGGCCCATACATTGAGGCAAAGGCTCAGCTGGTTGCCAAAAAGCTGGGGATCCTTGCAAAGGTTAGAAGGTACTTCGCGCCAGAACAGCTGCTCAGCTTGTATCAAGCGCAAGTTCGATCATGCATGGAGTACTGTTCTCATCTCTGGGACGGATCTGCCAAATACCAGCTTGATGCACTAGAGTCGATCAAAAAGCGGGCGAAAAGGCTCATCGACGATGTGGCACTGGTTAAGACAAAGCTCCAGAGCCTTGAACATCGTCGCCGGGTTGCCAGCTTGTCAGTTTTTTATCAGTTGCATTTCGGGGAGTCTGCGATGGAACTGCATGATCTAATTCCACCAAGCCCGTATCACCATCGGACTACAAGACGTACGGTGATGCGCCATCGGTACATGGTAGACATCCCACCCATACGTACTAAACGTTTTGGAAATACTTTCATTATGTGTACAGCTAAGGAGTGGAATTCCCTGCCGGAGTCTGTGTTTCCCGAGAGCTACAATCTAGGGGTCTTTAAGTCAAGAGTGAATAGGTTACTTCTAGGCAAGAGTGCTTCGCCGTCGACCACATCATCGCTTACCATCAGGTGAGATAGTGGTCAAGCGCGAGCCTATAATTTATAAAAAAAAATTGTTAGTCCAGCAAACGACATTCGATCTTACGTAGGTGTAACCCCTTTTAAAAACAACATTTTTTTAAGTTTCTTATAAGCTACATGCTACCTTAGTAGTAAGTGACATTTGAAATAAGTTTTATTTTAATAAAATTAATGATGATGAATAATAAATGTTTGACTAAAATATTTTAGATATTTTATTTGTACAGTTGACATTGTAATTGCTAATACCTTAGAGTAGGAGAAATAAGGAATGGTTTGTCAAACCCGAACACTCGTTTCAATCTTACACAGTAATAAAGCGAGGGTTCAAAATATCAAATGTTTGCCGAGCTTTCACACATTACGTAATCATTGTGTCGAATTATCAACTTACTCCGACCACGCTACGACACAGAGCCACCACTAATACTGCTTTAATACGGTGACTTACGACGACGCCACGAAAAAGATACAACGATGCTATGGCAACGCTGCGGCAAAGCTACGGCGACGCCCGACTCCACGGCAAAACTACGGCGTTTGCGAGTTAAGCGGGCTTCACACGGACCCCTTGGCCTCTGGAGCAAAGAGTCCACTTTCCTATCCTGACCACTTTCTCATATTGTCCATATTCCTAAGTCATCCACTTTAATTATGTCATGGACTGTATACGTTTTGTCCAGTTGCCAATCTGTCCAGCTGAGGAACTGTCCAGCTGAGAATCTGTCCAGCTGAGGAACTGTCCAGCTGAGAATCTGTCCAGTTGCTCTGAAGGGACCCCAGTCCGTCCTGGCTAAATCAAGGTTTTGTTTTAAAGGGTATACTTCCCAGGTAGTCCCATTGTCATCAGGTTCTCTGTTATCCTGGAGAAATCGAGGGCACTCCTCAAATATTATAAGCATACATACAGCGGTTTTTGTATTTTCATCAACAATGCAATTATTTGCACTCAGATAGTATCATTTGGTGAAGTGGAATTGATGAATAAGACCACAGATGGCCACTGGAACTCCTTAATGCTAAGTAAGTATGACACAGGTATAAGATATCTCGAGAAGTTGATCAACTATGATTAAGCAAATACTTATAAATAAATGGTACTGATGAAAATGGTAACATCGAACTGATCTGTTGATGAAGCCGGAAGGTAGGCAATGGAACTCCGAAATAAAACAATGTATCCTAGTCGTATTTGGGCTTAGGTATTGGAATCGTCATGAGCTGTACTATAAATGATAATCATGGTAATTTGAGGTACCTACCAGAAATAAAAACAAATAAAAAACTTTTTAACAAAAAAATCAAACAGATCTCCAAAAAAAAAACTACAATGTGGAAAATTACTTTCATTTGCGAAGTCGGTGTCGAAAAACGGACCACAATAGGTACCAAAGACACAGAGTTCGAAAAAGAAAGTTATTTTTCGCTTTGTAGTTTTTTTTTGGAAGACGGTTTGATTTTTGGTAAAAAAAAAAATATAGCCTATCCAACTACACCCCACACCATGGGATAGATGCGAAAAAAATAACAGCCTCACTTTACGTGTAAGCAGGTATCTGTTTCATGGTTTTATTTTACCACTTTGCCGGCGTGATTACTATGTATATCCATGCCAAATTATAGCTTTCTGGTACTGAGTTTCTGAGTTAAGCTGCGGATGGACGGACTATAAAGGTTCCTTGTTGACTACGGAACCCTAAAAATTACATAAATGGACGTCTATGGATGTAGCCTGTGTTTTGACAGTTACATAGAGTATTTTTTTCTATGTATTTAGTAGTAGATAGTCTGTGGTTACCGAATGCCAAAAATTTTGAATCATAAATTTCCAACGAACAGTGTACTAGTACTAAACTAATAATCAAAAAGTACTGCATAAGCAGTTGAGAAGACGAAAGTTGAGAAAGTTGAGAAAACAAGGAATAAACATAGTCCTTAATTAGGTATATAAAAATCATAATGTCCGTTGGCGTGAATGTAGCAAAATTGGCGAATATCTTCCGTAAGTATCAGTAGGTACTTCTATGCAGTTGTGGAGTACAGGCTCCTTATCTTGAAACTTCGTGCTGTGTTGTATTTACATTTTCAGTACATCATTGTTTTCAGTACAAAAAATCTTATTGCTACAACATTTTTGTGCAGCTTTGTTGACTTTACAGTGTCATGTCACAATCACAAGTAATTACGTAAGCATCTTAAAAAGTCCACGCAAAGAACGATAAACGATGGATAAATGACGAAACTGGGTAATTGTGAATATTTCTTCCGGGTTTCTAAGTTTCTATTCAGGGCTGATCAATATTGATTACCTATATTAGAGTGGAAAAATGTCATAAAATCGGCAATAAATTCCGTAACATATAACCCAGACTTATACAGGTATAGGGTTGATTCTCTATATTCGGTTACGCGAATCTACGTCTAGTTGGATGATTTTCTGGACACATACCTAATTATTATCCAATATTTTGACCAATATTCAGGTTGCAGATGGACGATGATGCATGAATTATCAGAAATATACAAACCAGCTATCACCAGGAATAAAGAGAGACTGATGGAATTGAT
Source organism: Orthosia gothica (assembly GCA_949775005.1). Classification (NCBI taxonomy): domain Eukaryota; kingdom Metazoa; phylum Arthropoda; class Insecta; order Lepidoptera; family Noctuidae; genus Orthosia; species Orthosia gothica. Next base: position 11,326,935 of record OX459048.1, on the reverse strand, counting down.
GAAAGGTAAATAAGATTGTTTGGAACGGATCGAATCTTTTCCATCAGGTGTATGGAGGATGAGATGTATAGGATCACGAATTCACGGCCGGTAATGATTTCAGACAATCGTAAAATATTCGTGTACCCGTTAGCTGCGTTTTTCGTACAAACTTCGAGGTTGCTTTATTATACCTATATGTAGGGTAAATACGCTAAATGTCGGCCCCCTAACGGCTTTTCTAACTAGGGATCGCTCTGGCGCCATCAGTTTGCAACAAAAGGATGCTTGTGATGCGGTTTTGGAAAGTTTGTTAAATATATTTCATCTTTATAGGCATAAGATTGACATTTCTACTAAAAGAAAAAGTATTAAGGTTTAAATGCATCGAGAACGAAAAAACCCTAAAGTCGGCCGTTCACGGCTCATGGTCGGTCGCGTTTTTCCCTAATGTCGGTCAGGTATAGGGTGTTTTAAATTAAGACAATGAAAAATATTATTAATATGATTTATTTTGGCAGCAGTCTAATATCACATAAGTAAACATTTGTATTTGTTTAATAGTAAATAAATTTTTGATTTGCACTTAAACAATGTTACTATAATTATAATAAAGTAAAAAAATTATAATAACTAAGTATGTGATAAGAAACTTATCTTCTTTATGATATTAATAAATTATAATAACACATATTCAATTTTGAGAAAATAAGTTTGATAAATAAATTAAATATAACTACCCACAAAATCAATGAAAAAATACAAATGTAACCAGCCTGTATAGCGACGCTGCAATTCGAGGCTGGCCGACATTATGATCTTTAATATTTCTAATGTCGGCCTCTGTTTTGTGTACCTTATTTCTCGAGATTCAACTAATATCACCCCGGCCGGAATTTGACGATTAAACGTAAAATAGATTTATTTGCCTATAAACATTGCAAATTCTCTTATTAAGCCAATGGAATTGGTAGAATCGGAATTTATAAAACAGACTGCATTTACTTTAAGTCGGCCATGGCCGAGAATCCGGTTTTAAGTCGAAATTGGTATTCTAATGGCGGCCCCCTATTTTTCCCTTAAAACAATACGCAAAACGTTGAGAAAACTATCTTAAAATATAGTAATTTAAAACAAACTTTTTAGTGATAACAAAGCTTAAAAACAAAAAAAATAAAGGTCTTATCGTTGTAATATCAATCCCCGAAGTGCGGGTATTCACAGCTAGTAAGCTACTTTAGCTGCTAATTTGACGCTGCAACGGCGCAATCGCTATTGACGCTCAGTGTGCGAAGAGTGAGTGACGTAATCGAATAGAAACGGTTTGTACTTATAGAGTATGAACTAAGGTTGCAATTCGAGTGGCAAAATTGCCACTTAATTATATTTTGAATGAATGCAAGCCGAAAATGTGCAGACGGCCGAACATTGGGGGGTGGCCAACGTTTGGCGTATTTACCCTATAACGTGGCAGGAATCACAACGCCATTAAATCACGACGAAGGTATAGTTCAAACTTAATGGTGTCTATGAAATTCCCTACTCGCTACACACAGTACCTTACCCGCCTCTCACCCTGCTGACACATTTATTTGCAGCGACTCGCCTCGTGTGCCGATTAACTACCGTGCTCTTCTATATTTGAGTAATTATTTCTAGCCCTTACAATAAATTTCTTTGCTTGTTTAGAAAAAGCAGAGACCGCCACCAAGTCCGAGCTTGCAAAGAAAATGCGAGTTCTTAAAGGATTTTACACCGTAGAGATGGCGCCACCACGCTTGTCTGAAGCGCAGGTAAAATTAATGAATCAAAACAACCACTTGACTCGATCTTAAGGTTAAGATCACTTTCAGAGTTATCTTAGATATCGTTGCTGAGGTAAATAGAAAATTTAGGAGGTCTCTCGAACATCTAAACGCTTTTGCGGATGGGTTACAACTTACAAGCCTTGCATGCAATTCTGCACACCAAGAACATCACCTCTGTAATCCTAGTATCAAACTGTGTGCCATATTCCCTGGGAAAGGAACAATGCCAAACCTACACATAACGACCTAACGCACGGCAGTGAATGGCATGCAGTCATGTACCACGCGTAGGTAATCTTCCGACCATTCCTATAAGTTTCATATTATTATACCATTACCATGCAAACAACGTTCGTTATCGCAAATCACGATGCACTAAAATGTTTATTATTTTCGCCTCTATGTTGTTGGACCAAATTTAATATTTTTATAACGGCCACGTAATAGGAGGAAGGATGTAGGTACCACCATGTCTGGTAGTGTTCAATCTCGAGTCCGCGTGCCCGCAGGGTAGCCAGTTCCGCTTCCGACATTAGAAAAGTTAATAATAGATAAAGGTAGACCTCATACATAGACTGCTTCTTTGGTCCAGTGGCTACTCGCTCGACAACTGACTGTTAGTCGTTTAGTTTTGTATGTCAATGAATAAAAGTGGTGGTGTAACTTTAAATGATAATGTAGGAATGATGTTATAAGAGAACGTACTGACTAAAATTGAGAAGAGTATGTTAAGATGGTTTGGCCATGTTGAGAGGATGAATGAAAGGCGACTAACGAAAAGTATTTACAAGGCAGTCGTTAATGGAAACTCCGGGAGGGGACGCCCTAGAAAGACATACATAGACCTTATTGGTGATGTTCTTCAGAAAGACCAGGTGCACAGCACTCATAACCGGCGTGTGTGTATGACTAGATGTATGAATGTGAGTGAAGCAAAAGAAGTATGTAAGGAACGCAGCAGGTGGCGTTCTGTAGTTTCTGCCTACCCCCATAAAAAAAAGGCGTGGGTTTATGCATGTATGAAAACATTATACTTTTACTCATTACATTGTATAAAGCGCAAGTTCGGTCATGCATGGAGTACTGCTCTCACCTCTGGGACGGATCTGCCAAATATCAACTTGATGCACTTGAGTCGATTGACAAACGGGAGTCTGTCGGTTTTTTATCGGTTACATTTCGGGGAGTGTGCGATGGAACTGCACATTTTGATTCCACCTAGCCCTTTCCATCACCGGACAACAAGACTTACGATAAAAAAAAAAGAAAAAACATACTAGAAGTCGAACATAGAACCTCCTCCATTTTGGTAAGTCGGTTAAAATGCGCCACCGGTACATGGTGGACATCCCACCCATACGTACAAAGCGTTTTGGGAACACTTTCATTGTACGCACAGCTAAGGAGTGGAATTCCCTGCCGGAGTCTTTGTTTACTGATAGCTACAACCTTGGAGTCTTTAAGTCAAGAGTGAATAGGTTACTTCTAGGCAAGCTTCACCGTCGACCACATCATCACTTACCATCAGACGAGATAGTGGTCAAACGCGAGCCTATCGATAAATAAAAAAGAAAACATGTACCTAATCTACATCAAAATAATGACACATAAAAAACCACATGTTAACATTTTCCCATCTCTCGTAAATGGCAGAGTTCAAAACGATCGATAGATAGCGTTGGGACTTGGTTGGGACATTGGGTTAAGATCGATAGCGTTATGATTTTAATACACCCGCAGCCTAATTAACAAAAACACACACATACACAAAAAAGTTGAATCTTTATTCAACTTTTTTGTGTATGTGTGTGTTTTTGGGAAAGAACCAGATTGTTTCCTTTGGCGAATTCACTTACACAATTAGGCTGCCGGGTCGAATATACTCGTATCAGTCAAGGTGGTTTGTTCAGTTGAAATATGTGTCATGGACCAAGTGATTAATCAGGGCACTACTAATTTATTATATACTTTATTGTACACCAAGATAAAAAACTGTGTTCTGCGATCTCTTCCAGGCAACCCAGAATGGAGAGAGATAGCCTGGACACGACATGGGGTTGCACTTGGTGCAAGTTTAAATAAAATAATAAGTTACAAACAGTAGATACTTACCAACTAAATATAAAATACTAAAATAGATACATACATACATTTAAATAAACAGGCAAGAAAACGATACAGCTCCAACAATAATAAAATCACAGTGACAGGTAGTGCTCCTTTCCTTCTTCTTCGTCGGTACACTCTTGGCAGAGCGGTCGTGGTCATCATGTTGCAGTGAGACTTCGAGTTGCCATAACTTGCCCAACGATGCGACGCCAACCCTCTCTATCGGCTGTTATTCGTGTGCACCCATGCAATGGGCCACCCACTGCAGACTTAATCTGGTCGGTCCATCGCATGGGCGACCAGCCGCGCGCTCTCGTTCCTTCCACTCTACCCTGAACTACAAGCCGCTCGATAGAGTCGTTGCCTCGTCGGGACACGTGTCCAAAGAACTGGAGTACTCGAGCTTGAACCATAGCCGATAGACGCTGCCTGATACCGAGTTCTTGAAGGATGGATATGTTAGTGCGGAACTCAGTCCACGACACTCCAAGCATTTTTCTCCAGCACCACATTTCCAGAGCGTCTATTCTCTTCCTCTCAGTTTCTTTCAGCGTCCAGGTCTCGGCTGCGTATAGAAATATGGGGAATACAAGTGCCCGTATGAGCCGGGTTTTCGTGGCTTTGGTGACATTGTGATTCCTCCATATTTTCTTCAGCCTATCCACGTAATAAATAATCGTAGTGCTCCTTTACCAGTCTTTTAAAGATCGGTAGTGATGGACTATGTTTAATGCCGAGGCAATATGAATCTATTCAAGTCAAATTGGGCATTGTAATAAATACTGATTTAAACTTCTATGTTTATCACAATGTCTGGTCATTATGAATATTGGTACGTAACGGTTGAGCAAAACGATAATCATGGTCAATTAATTAGTCCAAGAGCGAGCGAAGCGAGCTCGGAATCTTAGGGCACACGGATACGTTAGGTTCGAAGGAGGTGACGCAAGCAAAGCGAGCGAACTCAGCTAGTCAGCTCCCGTCACCTCCTTCATGTTAGGACGACTTTGTTGCTTAAATAGTAATCGTACTTACCTATTCTATATTAAAACTAATATCAACATTAAAATAATTTAAAAAAATATCTTATGATTACCGGGCCCAATAAGTGATGGTCATTATTCAGAAAGACCGGTCAATTAAATTATTTCAATAATTTTTATCATATAGCCTACTCATATTGGGCATTTTTTTAAATTTCCCGGGCAATATGGATAATGCCGTATTATTCATTCGGTTTGATCTTGTAAACAATGATTAACAAAATTCGATTTTTGAAAATAATCCTATCGAAATCAATGTTGTATTCAATAGTTTTATACGTATAGAAGAAAATAAGTACAAGGTATAAGTACTTAGGTATTCAAAAGTTTGGTTTGTGTAGGATTTATACGTATATAAAGAGCAGTCGTTCCATGTAAAATATTGGTAGTTTTAGCTGCATCTGGCAATTTAGTTAAGGCGGTACCCCGAGCAAAACGCCGCGCAAGCCGTTTTTTGTGCTGTTTTTAGGAGCTATCTACTCGTTATTTAAAAAGAAATATCAATTAATAAAAATACATTAAATTTCTACATAATATTGATTCTAAAATGGTAGATTTAGTTTTTTTTTAAATGTTGTATATATTTCACTAATCTACTTCCAAAAAAACATAAAAATGAGAAATAATTATTGATATTATGCATCTCCTCGTAAAGTGTTCATTGATTATTTTTTGTACTAACACTAATGGATAGACAATTTAATAACGAACATTTTTGTAGAATTATTTTTTTCAAAAGACCAAAATTCGATTTTATAAAGATTTTATTCTAAAATCTGGGCGTTTTCACTACTGTAATTCATGCGCCACCAGTGCCGCTAGACCAATAGGAACGCTCATATCTCATGCCGATTTTTTGGTCAGGGTACCGTCTTAATGGCTAAACGCCCGTCCTATTACATAGTCAATCTGCCTAGCCTTTGCCCAATTATGTTGGGGTCGGCTTCCAGTCTAACCGGATTCAGCTGAGTACAATACCAGTGTTTTACATGGAGCGACTGCCTATCCGATCTCCACAACCCAGTAACTGGGTAACACGGTACCCCTTGGCAAGACTGGTGTCAGATCTCAAGCTTCTGACTACCCGTAACGTCAGTCAAAGATCTTCAAATGACAGCCGGGAACAACGGCTTTACGAGGCACGGAGGAATCTCGGTATGGTAAAATGGTCACCCATCCACGGACCGACCTCGTCAAGCGTTGCTTAATCTTAAAGATCGATCCGTGCGGATGTTATTATTTAGCCACGAGATCCTCCTATTATATAGTATCTACTTAAAAATCTTAAAGAAAATTTTAATAGTGTCATCTAAGGGCTGATGTATTTTAAAGATCAGATGATGCTGATTTTATATCGGCAAATCTATCTAAAGTTTCAAAGAACACAGGTAATATGTATTTAAATAGAACCAGAACTCTGAAAACAGTTGCCAAAATATAAAAATTAACAATATCCTTTTGAACAGTTTTGCTTGCAAAATATTATTTCATTTACTTACGCTATGTTAGTTATGAGAAATTCCAGCCATCAATTTTTCTGTGTAAACATATTTTTAAACAAACCAAGTGTTCAAAATTATGTACATGAATCTATAATATTTTGTTTTCAAACCTTTTAACCTAGCCCTTACTAAGGAGTATGCTTTAGAATGTTACCGTTTTACGGCACTAAAGGGTATGTAGGCCCTTAATATTATAAGCCGGTTTTGGTCAGTTGTAACTAACCGGAATCAATTAGAATTTATTCTAAGTTTATCTACACTGAACTGGTTTTACACGTTTTCTTAGGTATGCACAAAACTATATTTTTGCGAAATTGGGTTATTGGCGATTGAATTGGTCAGCCAATAGTTAAAACTCTTGGTAGAGTAGACAAATTTAATTCCTAGAATTTCTCTCTCCATCTTCATGAATAAAGTTGATAAGTTCCTAAGTGCCTATCTATCTATATTTTGTTCGCAGAAACTTGCTGCTGATATACGCTTAATGAAAGATTTCTTCAAAAACAAATGCTTCCTGTACATAACGGTGAGGCAAGCCTGGATGCTTTTCTTGGTCGGGCTGGAAATATTCTTATGGTTCTTCATCGGAGAAACTATTGGAAAGGGCCATATCGTTGGCTATAAAGTATAGAAGAGTATTTTAAAACATAGATAGGTGCCTACCGGCAACCGCACGTCTATAGAACAGTCGCCAACAACCTTGAGGCAACAAATCGCGCACTCGTTCACAACTGAGCGACTAAAAATTTAGTAGATTTTTGTACTTTCGGACACAGTAGCATGTCTCAGATCAAAATGTAGATAGCTAAATTTTCTTTGAGATGGTGACAATTTCATTAAATAAAATAGGCCTGGCGGTTTTGGTGCGATTGTTTTTTTTTTTTTTACAAATTAATTACACTAACAATACGAATAAAACTCAAAATTTTCTTAGATCGAATAAGAAATGGTATTTTCTCCACTAAGATCACACTAAGAATCACGTCTAAACGACTAGCCGTTTAGACGTGATTCTCATGTTAAATTCAGCTACGAGTAGGTACTGAGGCGATCGGAAATGCGGTCGCAGACATCAGACTGAAGTTGATTGAATTTCCTAATTAAAAAGTTATAATTCGTTGTTTGGCTCGCGCCTATTTCCTTCTCCAATATTGGACCAATTTAACAAAAAAAAAAAACATAAACTGAAAAAAAAGATACCTATATATCTACTGTATCCCTATGTTTCCTTTTTTCATTTGTAGGTACTCGTAGTTGTCAAATTTGTACACTTTCAATAGAGGCTCTGTTGAAAGCGCAATTTTGAGCATCTTTTGTGGGTTCTAGTGCTTCTAAAGATAATGACATCAAAAAGGAAAACATAGGGGCATAGTATATATCTTTCTTTTTCAGCATAAGGAATGTCTTTTAAATTAGTCCAATATTGGAAAAGGAAATAGGCGAAAGCCGAACCTCGAATTATGACTTTTTACTTAGGATATTCAGTCGGCTGTCTGCGACCACTAGGGACCGCCCGCCACTCTATTCCCAACCACTGCAACTCCTAAAATCTAGAATCAACAGCGGCGACTACCCGAGAAGCACAGAATTAATGAAGCACGACTAGTCTCTCAGAAACAACAACTATCTGAGCGTTACTATGACGATTTAAAACCAACATGATTCCGATGTGAGAGAGCGATAGAGCCAAAGACCATTGGCATTGGCATGATATTGGCACTTCATTTGTTTATCGCTAAGGAGTTTGGTTGTATGTTCCATATCTTGAAAACTGCTGAACCGATTTTGATGAAACTTGCTCTGTGCCCTAAGTTGAGATATAGGCACGTAATCCAACAAAAAAGAATTTTCACGATCCGATAAGTAGTTTCGGAGAAATGCGTGGACAACATAAAAAACATACAAAAATACAAACGTAATAAGTACTTATGAAATTTGGCACGTGTTTAGAAGGCCCATACAGAGTAAAATATGTGAATATTGTGCAATTCCAACAATATTAGGTACATAAAATACGTGTCAAATTGATTACCTCCGTTTTTTTAAGTCTGTAATTAAAATATTACCTAACGAAGCTGTTTTTACCCGACTGCCGAAAGAGGGTAATGTGTTTATCAGTCTATGTATGTATGTATGTATGTTTGTTCCTATGTGGCGTTCCAAAGACCAAACGCGTTGGCCGATTTGGATGATTCATACGTCAATCGATTCGTCTTAATCCTGCGAGTGTTATAGGCTACATTAAAATTGGACAATATAAAAATGGCGGATTTTGGGCGCCATATTGTGGGGGCCCAAATTTTTTTTTTCTTCCAGACCCATCGTATGGGGTATCAAAATAAAGGGTTTTAAGAGGTGATTTCAAAAATATATAACACTTATATGTTTAAATGTATCTAATTCGAAAAAACTAACAAAAAAGTTGTAAATAAAAAAACTTAATTAAAAAAATCAAAAAACCCGACTGCTTCAAAAGCGAACTAAAAAGTCGTAAACAAGGAAAAAATCATGCTGTGCAGGAGGAGGATACATCTGGTTTTGGTCAGCCAGCTCGCGCGTATGTATCCTCCGACTGCACAGCATGATTTTTCCTTGTTTACGACTTTTTAGTTCGCTTTTGAAGCAGTCGGGTTTCTTGTTTTTTTTTTATTGTAGCCATTAAAATAGCACCTCTCCCCTAAAAATATTTAAAATATGCTTCCTTAGCATCGAGATGTTTAAGACGAAGGTGGCATCCGTACCTACCCCCGATAACTCTTATTTCAAACAACAGCTGTTCGAAACGAGCATCTGGAGATGGTTGATTAAGAATTGCTTCAACTTGGCTTTTGCCAAGGATCATTCTAGAGGGATACAAGTCAGATGGACGCATTCAGTAAATTGGAACATTAAAAAGATCCCGCCATGCTTATAAAGCCGCCTTTTCAACCAATATGTCCTGCTAAGGTTGAACTCACAGAACAGATAAAAGAGATACCTTAGACCTCAGATCAACTTTGAGAACTTTGAGACTTTTTATTTGATCTGAGCCTTAGACCTCTTTTATCTGTTCTGTGGTTGAACTAGTCGAAGGCCCGAACTTTTTTTGTGCGCGGGGTTAAAATGCATGCTATCATATCCGACAATACGTGCGAAAGAAATAGATGCTGTGATGAGCAGTAAGAAGCTAGTCCACGTACGAATTAGCACTTTTGCAAATTTGTATCGAAATGGATGATGGTTTAGGATGAAAACGAGCGCGCGAAAAATTTTTTAAACAGACCTTTGGGAGTCTAGATATCATGAAAAACCGACTAAATGTATATTTTTAAAATAAAATTAGTTGCATTGTTGATTTACTAATCTATCCCTGTATGGATGCCGTTTTGCAATTTTCCTTCTTCTTATGGTATTTATTTCCGCCCAAAAATGGGTTATATTTAGTGTTGAAATATGGAACTTTCGACGTTCATAAGTTTCAAATATATATATTTTCTTATTTTTTTTCCTTAACACCTTAACTGCCAGGCAATGAGACACAATTGAAAATGTATTGTTTGTCGGTCACTTGGCAGTTAAGGTGTTAAAGGACTAGTTAATGATGAGACAAATTGATATGTTTTTTTTCATCCCACCATCTCGGAAAGAGTATTTTTAATCTTCAATATCTGAGTGGAAAAGCCATTTTTATTCACTAGAGGATAAAGTAAATTGAATTTAGAACATCGTGTGCACTAAGTTTGTGAATTAAAAAAAACATTAAACTTATTTACTGCTACCTCTATGGTTCCGAATATATCATACAACCTTTTTTTTTTTTGTTAAAAACTCAGACTCGGAACCTTCTTGGTGTTCTTTTTTCAATTTGCTTTGTACGCGGTTCTAACCATCTCCCTCTCTCTCCAACATTCACGCCAAGGGAATCCGATGAATCGGTACAACTATTAAGTATGACAGATAGTTTACCGAAAAACAGTACACAAGTGACTAACACCAATAATACAGTACCAAACAAAAATATTACACTCAATTTAAATAACTGTAGCAACGTTACTTTAAAATTTTCTTAATTATTCCTTAGTATTATTTTGTCATAATTTAAAGATTATTCTGTAATACTTACCTGTCATAATGTAGTAATTAATACCTAAACTGAAATAAAAGTGTACCTATCTTGTGATTGTAAACGTTTTTTTTTTGCATTTAGTAATTTCCTCGCTGAGGTGGAATGAAAAGTTACCTACGTGTTGCACTCGAGTGCAAAGATTTTTCACCTCGTGCTCTTTTCACGCGGTTAAAAAGCAACTTTGCACTCTTGTATAACAAATAACTATTATTTTGAACGTACATCGTCAAACAGTGGAGTAATCTCTAGACTACGTTTGTATGGAATAATTTTTGATTAGTGTAACCTTAACAATGACTAACGGCATCGATCTCGAAGACATAGATGCTCCACAATGGAGACTATCCACTATCCAGTTTGAGAGAGGGTGACTGGAACGACAGTACATGGAGCGAGTCTTGCTTGGCAATAGGTACTTAGGTACTCGGCATAGAACAAGTGCCTAGCGCTTAAATCCACCGTCAGACGTAAATCTATGACGTCACTGACAAGGCGATATCTACGTCTTAAGTATAGTTGGGCAGGACATCGCTAGACGCAGAGATGGCCGCTGGTGGAAAACTCACATTGGTACCTACCCATCTACTTACCTGGATTTGAAGTTCAACCCACATTCTAAAGCATGAGAGACGAGGTCTTATTAGCCACAGGTGCATCACGAAGATATATACCTAATACAGATTATTACATAATTTGAGTAGGTAAACACAATTTAATAAACAGAAATACCAGTTAGTGGCATTGCTATATTCTTTGGTTAGTGGGCTGACTGGTGTGCCGTAGCGCCGACCTTCTGATAACCTTCTATTGCTAACATCTACTATAGAAACTCGTACATAGACAAATAAATTTTAAATACTTACTACGTATTACTTTAATGAAGAAAGCAATCCAATCAGCCAGCCAAAAATGTGATCAATTTGACTAATTCGATATACCACGGATATCGAACTAGCCATACCGGATACTTACCCATCACGAAACCATTCAGCCTGTTTAGTTCTAACAACGATTTGCTTCTATTTTAAGCGGTATTTTTATTACTAGTCATACTCAAACATGTAACAGCCACACACGGTACGTATCAGATCAGACCATCGGTAAGACCTGAAAAATAGCTATGTTGACTCACCACGTAAATCTAGAAGCCGCCTAGCCGGGATACATTGCTGCTACTGCTTGATCCAAATAATAGGCAAGTTGGTTCCAGATATTGAAGAAAGGACTAGGCCTGCTTTCTTTCTTTTTGTCAATCTCAAAAACAGAAGAAGAAGAAGCGGCTGAAGGCTTATACCTTTGTTTACCACAAAGCCTTGAGCCGCTTCTTCTAAGGCTTTAGCATCTCCCTTCTAAACTGAAGAGAAGAGGAAGCTATGTCCGTTAAAAATAATCATAATAAGTAACATACGAAAATAAACAAAAGTTATCTAAGCTGATTATGTGAACAAATTCAGATTTAATTGGTTTCCAACTGTACTCATTTATTTACATGGACTTGAACAGTATTCGAAAATTAATATTAAATTTTTGTCCGTTTAGTTAATATTGCTGCATTGGCCAATCAGTGAATCCGAGTAGGTAAAATACCTAAACAAACCGCTACGGGCCTACGGTACGTTCACAGCTTACTACAAGAATATCGGCGGTATAAGTTGGTCACGTAAACAGTTTCGGTAGAGCTATCGTGTTTTAAATATAAATATCTTTATTTATTTTTGAAATTATTTATGTGAATAACCGTCAGTCTCCTGTTTTCTCTACAAGCACCTAGAAGTGAGCGTGAGTGAGCTTTTGAAAGCTAGCGCAGAGTGATGTAACTTTCCGTAGTCATAGGTACAAAGAAAAATTAAAAAGTTACTTTTGTTTGACAATCGTACGTCATTCGTTCAAAATGGCGGTGAAGGTGCAATGCGGTCTTTCCGCGGAAACGAAAATTATGGAATTATAATTTAAATGCAATCAAATCTAATAAAAAAATGACAGTGACTTTGTATTTGTAGTACTCGTATTATATAATAAATTATCTTCATCCTAAAAAATCTACAATATTGTTTTGTTCGTTTCTAAAACGTGATGTTGCGGCGAGTTAACTTTTACTCAATATGTTTCGCATTTGGTCTCAGTGTTCTTCTAATTCTTGCTGGAAGTCGATATACAGATAACACAAATTATCGTCCGTCCATTGAAAACCGGAGAAATGTAAGGAATTTTTTAAAGGTTGAATACGGAGAGGAAACATATACACAACACATACCCACAGTCCCCTTTGATGGTTCCCCAGATATCAAAAAGTTACTGGAAAAAACACGATCAAAAATAAGAAATCAGCTCTCTAAGTACAACTTTACGGAATCTGGTGCTCATGAATTGGAAGATTTAGTTATGGAAACAGGGGGCCGACCCCTGCGAAGTTTAATTATATCAACATGGAGATCAGGAACCACATTTCTTGGAGAAGTATTAAATGCAATCCCAGGTACTTATTATCATTATGAACCATTACTTAAGTTTGGAATTATACAAATAAGAGGGCCACCAGAGGCAGACGAAGCCTTGAGCACCATCAGGGCTATGATGAAATGTAACCATGAAGGCTTCGAAGATTACTTTAAGTATGGAAGCAAGCATTCAAATCAATTTAGCCATAACACCAGACTTTGGGACCATTGTAAACATAAGAAAGAACTGTGTTATGATGCTGACTTTACATCCCGGTTATGTAAGCTCTTTCCTTTCCAAACCATGAAGGTTGTGCGTCTTAGGCTGCGGCTTGTACAGGAAATACTGGATGACAAAGAGTGAGTTTATTGCATTAACCTTGTTGCTTATTTTTAGTTACTAGATTATTTACTGAACACTAGTTAATATGCATACTTGAAATTTAAGTTGTACTTGTTTAAATTTGATTATGCTATTGAATTAATAAATAATAAGAATAACTAGACATTTATTCTGAAAACTCAAATAAAATGGGTACATTTTATTTAATTTTAATAGATTTTCTTAATAATTAATTTTTTTTTATTGTTTGAAATTTTAGATTAAATGTGAAGGTGCTACTGTTAGTCCGTGACCCTCGAGGTGTGATGCAGTCCAGGCAGCACCGTAACTTCTGCCAGCCTGCTCCGGATTGCTGGCAGCCATCATTAGTTTGTGGAGACATGATTAGTGACTATGTGGCAGCAGGTCGCATACAGCAGCAATATCCTGATAGACTTATGTAAGTTTGTTTTTTTAAGTCCTTGTCTTAATACCATCTTGCTCTAGTAGTTGTTGCACTACTGTTAAACATGAGGTCTAGGATTTGATTCGCTGGCCAGGGAAAGTTGTAATAGCCGTTTCCTTCTGGAATTTCTTCTAAGGAATATTATTAAAAGAAATTTTATCAAGTTTTATTCAGAAAAGGTATGAATAGGTTATTAGGGAAATTTAATTTGTTTATGTGCAATTCAGTCTTGATATTTAGTTCTAAGGAAAATAATTAAAAATAATAGTTCATTTTAATTAGTTCTAGGGATCCGCTGTAGTAGACGTCTTTCGGCTGATATGATGATAATGATTTCATTCCACATCAACAATAGTTATGTGGAAAATTAATCACTAATGTGGAACTAAATTGATTAAGTAGGTACCACTTTTCCACATTACAAGGTGGTTATCAGCGAGTCATGATAGGGTGTAATGTGGCAAAAGTGTACATGTGAATGAGATTTTAGAATTTGGTTTAGGTATTTTAAGTTCCTATTTTTAATATAGGCTTCCAAATTCATCTTCGTAAGTTCTATACTTATGGCAAATGTAATATTGATGTTTCCAGGGTGCTGCGATATGAAGAATTAGCATTGAAGCCTAATATAACTACGCGACAAATACTAAAGTTCCTACGGCTTAGTGCTACGAAATCGATTGATGAGTTCCTGCAGTCTCATACGAATTTGGAGGTGGCCGGTGTGAGTTCCACCTTCAGAGTCTCCCGAGATGTGCCTTTCAGATGGAAGAGTGCACTGAACTTCAGCTATGTTGATGAGATACAGGTATGTTATTATTATTCGTTGCACTGATCCAGTATGTGTTCCTTAACGTTTCTGAAAATGAAAAATCATTTGTTTATCAAAAAGATCTCAAAGGTTTACAAGGATGTGTTTCCAACTGATAATGATTGTGAGCAGGTGAGCTTATTAGCTGATGTGTTAAGTCCCGTCATTTTATTACTCATCCTACCATTGTATTTGTATAATTACTTTGTCGAGAGCTTTTTCTTCTTTGGAAGCAGTCTTCCAAAGAAGAAAATGTCGTCTAGAGCTGCAAAAAATCTGTTCAGTTCAGTCTTAATTAAAGAATATACGTGTTACTTGCTGAATATTCGTCTGCCTTTACAAACAGTTTACTAAACACTGATGATGATGAAAGTGCGGCTTTCCTGCCAAACAGATATCATCATTATTATTTCATCCGAAAGACGTCCACTGCTGGACATAGGCCTCCCCCAGGCCTCGCCACATTGACCGATCCCGTGCGTCTCCCTTCCCGCAACCTTAACCAGGTCATCGGTCCACCTAGTGGGAGGCCTTCCAACGCATCGTCCTCCGGTTCGCGGTCGCCATTCCAGAACTTTTCGGCTCCATCGGCCATCCATTCTTCGAGCAATGTGCCCTGCCCGCTGCCTATAAGTTTGGCAATTCTTCAAGCTATGTCGGTTCTCCTGGGGATATCCTCATTTCTGACGTGATCACGCAAGGAAACTCCGAGCATAGCCCTCTTCATTGCCCTTTGGGTGACTTTAAGCTTTCTGATAAGGCCCATTGTGAGCTACCACGTCTCAGTCCCATAGGTGATCACTGGCAACACACAGTGGTAGACTTTTGTCTTAAGACACTGCGTTAAATTGGACGAGAAGATACCACGCAACTTCCCGAAGGCCCGCGCCCGCCGCCCAGCCGAGTCGGATTCGACGGTTAAATGATAAATGATAAATGATTTTATTTCTGTAAGTTGGTTTGTACAAACACTTTTACATGTCGATCATATTTTTTAAAACTAGATGAGGTCGGCGTTTCCTATCTGACTACTCTGAGAAGAAAGGCCGAAACAAACTCAGAGGTCACAGTCTCTTTTAAAGTCTTGACAAAATCATGGTTATATCATGTGAAGACCATGTAGACAGATGTCTGAAATGGTCTTTTGAGGAAAGAACCAGCCAGATTGAGTGGACCTGTCCAGTCAGTGCACGCATTTGTCAATAACCGAGCAGCTCAACTCAGAATTTACGGAGCTCAACGATTCGACGAACAATACCAAAGAAAGGACATTCGGGTAGGCCGCATAAACTACTCAAACTGCCAGACCATGAGTAAAAACTAACTAAGTTATAATAAAAAACTAAAATCCACATAGTCTTCACATTCACAATAATAAAAATAAAATAATATAATACTTTAAAAAGTAAATATTCTTGTCATTGCAAGAAAACAAAAGAAATATCAAAATTAAAAACAAAATTCACGGTGCAAAATATAAAAAATCAAAATTAATTGGAGCAGCTCAATGTAATCTTTAATAGTATAAAACGCTTTCTGACACAACTTACGTTTAATGAATGATTTGAATTTATTAAGACTTAGATCTTGTACGTGGCTTGGAAGCTTATTATAAAAGCGTACACATTGACATCTAAACGAGCCACCTATCTTCTTGAGCCTTGTTGTAGGTACTACAAATTTGTGTTTGTTCCTAGTATTTATGTTATGGATATCACTGTATTTTTTAAACAATTTTATATTTTTATGAGCATATAAAAGATTTTCATAAATATACTGTGAGGGCTCAGTCATCACATTAATCTCCTTAAATTTCTCTCTGAGAGAGTGCCTCGGGCTTAATTTATATATTGATCGAACAGCTCTTTTCTGCAAAACAAAGATATTCTGGATGTCGGGGTTGATCTCTTTCTCGAAGTTAGACCTACCCAACTGAACTGTTTGTTCTAGGTAGACATATTCTTCTACAACCTCGAGTGTAGAGTCTCTCGACCTTGATAGGAGTGGGTGTTACATGGGCATTCACAATGACCTTGGTTTTGTCCATGTTCATTTTAAGACCTACTCTATCGGCAGATCTACTGAGGTCATTGCTGAGCCCCCTCCAGTCCAGAACCTTGAAGACATCCTCCAGCGCAGCAGTGAACATATTCGCAGAAATGACGTCTCCCTGTCTCACGCCGCGCTGGAGAAGGATTGGTTTCGAGGTCTGATGCTGAAGACGGACTGACATAGTGGCGTTTTTGTACAAACACTTCAACACCTCAATATACCGGTAGTCGATCTGGCATCGTTGGCGAGACTGCAGTAGTGTCCAGCCGAAAGATCGGTTTCGGTCGAGTTTCGGCAAAAAAACGAGTTTCGGTTTAGTTTCGGTTTCGGCGGCAAACCTGCCGACTACGACCGAAACCGAAACTATTCGAGAGCTCTCGCGCTGTGATCGGGCATGTTCGGCGCGTTAAATTCCATCCAAGCGAGTATTTTTTATGCGTTCTTTTTTCTAAAATGCGGCGTTGCTATTTTGATTATCATACCAATAAGTGAAATTGTCGAAGACTGCGTAGCTATGTAATTTAAAGATAAAAACAAACCTCAAAACTCAAACCCGGTTTAATCCGGTTGACCAAATCCGTTTGCTAATAAGGCGATGGAGCGTTGCCAACGTATATAGTTTTAAAACGATCCATCGCACAAAACAATAATCACTAGTTATTCAAGCAAAGAAACTATCTATTTTCTAAACTGTCTAATTTTCAAAACGATATATTTCTCAAACATCACTCGTTATTTATGAAACGACATATTGGGACAAAACAAGATTTTTGAACGATGAATCGTCAATTCATTCATTCAATTATTTTTATTGAATGATAAAAATGAAAAAGTTCCACTTCGATTAACTCGAAGCAAAATGATGCCAAATTATATTGGGTCAAAACAAGATGTTTCAACGATGAATCGTAAATTCATTCATTCAGTTATTTTATTGAATGATAAAAATGAAGAAGTTCCACTTCGATAAACTTGAAGCAATGTGATTTTATTGAATGATAAAAATAAAAAAGTTCCACTTCGATAAACTCGAAGCAAAATGATGGCAAATTATATTGGGTCAAAACAAGATGTTTCAACGATGAATCGTCAATTCAATCATTCAGTTATTTTTATTGAATGATAAAAATGAAAAAGTTCCACTTCGATAAACTCGAAGCAAATTGATGCCAAATTAGGTATTAACTAAAAGGTATCATGAAATTTGTTGGTTAAATTGGACCAAAAATAAAAGTTCGATGAAAAAGGAAATGATGTCAATTCTGTCGAAAGACATTATTGGATTTAAAATGAAAGATCGAAATAAATGATGTCAATCATATCGAAAGATATTATTGATCTAAAACAAACTGTTTCAACGTAAATCGTTAATTAATGCCAATTTAGGTTTAATATAGGTTTTTATGATTTCAGTTAATCGACCGCAAAATTAATCATTTCGTTTTCATTTCAATTATAAAAATGAAAATTCATTAAAATATAAATGTTTTTATTGCAGTACCCGTACTTAGAAATCCTTATCTTTATGCAAATGAAATACGGGAAATTGATGGTTACATAAAGTGAGTGTGAAAACACAGGCAATTTGGTCGAAACAATACTGCTATTTTCATAATGATATTCACATGTTTCGAAATTCTCGGCTTACACTTTGCTCAAAATATCAGAGCTGTTATTTCAAGGTCACAGATATTATCCCGAACACAATTTACAATATTATATGACCAAAATTGTTGATCACATTGCTAGGCTATTAATGACTTGTGGCCCGCCCCGGCTTTGCCTGTGTCATAATAATTTATAGCCTATCATCACCTTTTTTTTTTTTTTTTTTTTTATATATTATAGGCTCGCGCTTGACCACTATCTCACCTGATGGTAGAACGCTTGCCTAGAAGTAACCTATATAAAATAAAGTACCTTTAAAATGGAGAAACATTTTTTCATACCTGTGTAGCGGTTCCAGAGAGTACCCTACACATAGGAAATATCACATAAAATTAGGTCTCTCTCTTTATATTCTATCTAACGAACCAAATAATTAAACATAAACAACTTTATTTATTATCTGAAGACGTTTACACGACTGGATCCATCTTGCAAGCGCTGCAGGGTAAACGACCTCAGGTTGAGATGAAAAGTTTTACTTATCTATCAACAATAATGTTCCAGATGGCGTGCAAAGAAGCTATGCTCCTGTGGGGCTACAAGATGGCGAACAACGAAACCCATATGAAAAGCAAAGATTTTAACCCCTTAGAGGACTACACAATCGCACAGTGAACATACAAAACTTCAAGTCATTTACTTATAATAATGGAACATTTCACTTCGTCTTTTTACATAATATACACATGAGGAGTACATAGATTCATATCTTGTGAGTATATTTTTGTATCTCTAGTCTCATCATCATCATCACCCTTTTAATGTTCGCACTGTGAGAGAGGGAATGGGCTTTAATCCACCACGCAGGCCTGGTGCAGGTTGGTGGATGTCACATGTCTTCGAAGTTTGTCTCTAGTCTATAACTAGTACAAAAAAAATAATGCTGTCAGCCTCTGTATGTTCTCATTTACTTCTAAACCACGCAACAGATTTAGATATGATTTTTACTAATAGAAACAGCGAATAAGGGGCTTGTCACTAGTTCATAATAAGTTGCTTCTATTGGGCATCTTGGAAATCTTTCCTCTTTATAATATTGGTATAGATGGATGGGCTATGAGGCAGCCCTCGCTTCTGCATTGCCAACAGTTGTTAGTTCCCTCGTGAACTGATGTTTTCAACGAATTTTATTTTGCGATAATCGCTGCATTTCTTGACTACCGACATCAGTATTTAAATGTTTATATTATGTATTTGTTATGTAGAAATAAATTGTAGGGTATTCAAGCCACAAAAATATGTTTTCAAAATATTGTCTGAAGCTAACATTGTTCCTTTTTTTATTTTCAGAAAGTGTTCCATTACGTTTGCTCCAGAACATATTGGCTGTTTCCTAATACTTAGAGTGGCGTTGCTATTGCAAGAATTAAGGTATTTATTTGAGGCCTAGATGTTGGCTTTTCTCATTATTTCAATAAGCCCGACAGCTAAATTGTATTATAAAGAATGTGATTATTAGGTTAAAATTATTATATAATTTTGGAGGTTAAAGAATTGTAGTAAAATTACACTGTCCACACATTATGTGTATGAAGCCAAGAAGATATTATGGATCTAGGTACCTTACTATAGTAAGCAAAATTTAAAGCTTGGTACATCTGAAAAATGCTACGAATGACTTTCGTTAAGTGGAACACCCGTAATACACTGGGTGGCGCTGAAGGTACGACATGAGTTTTTTCAACTTTTTCGAAATCAATTTAACTGTAAATCAATTTGAAATAGTGAAAAAAAAAATGTTATGCCCTTTTACTTACGGTATAAGAGCAATGCAAATCCGTACACTTTTGGAACGTCTTCTTTATGGGAAGAAATAATGCTTGAAAATTAATCTAGAACGAATACGTAAAATTATTTCATGTCGTATCGTTAGCGCTCCTTAGAAATTATATTACGAATATTATTTAATTGTAATCTCACTATTTATGTATAAATTAAACATCGAATTGAATTCTCGAATAGCATGCAATATTTAGATATTATTAATTTATTTATTTTCGTAAGACCGATGCTAGTTGATTTTCGTACTTTTTATTTATATTTAAGACTGACCATGTGTGTATCGATCCTAATCTTCCATACATTTTACACGACTAAAGTTTGCGCTTTAACATTTTATTCCAATGGGAAAAAGTTCTAGGTAGTTATAATTAGTGAACTCTGGTTGTGTGTAGCACTGCAGGTGTGTCATTATATCAAAATGTAAAAGAAGGACCATAATGATATAGGGGTCAAAGTTGTTTGAACGACTCCAATATTCTAGTCATTGACGAATAAGGTTATGTTCAAGCAATTTTACTCCTTATTCATTTTTACGCATTTAATAATTAAGCTTAGGCAACTTCGCACTCACGGAATTGACCGATTGTTAATGCTTCCATTATAGACACATAGTTTAGAGATGCATTATTTTGTACTAAGTATTAATGTGTAAGGTTTCAAACAGTGCTCTTCTATTAAGTCGTAGTTAAGAGTCCTCTTAGTTTTTAGCACAGTCTACCTACATTTTACTACTTTCAGTAGGTCAACAAAGGTGTTATCGTAAAGAAATTCAGAGATTCGTAGGCGCATTTAAAAGAATACGTGAGATGTTTGCAGGGCTGGTGCTTAAAAGAGGTCGCAATCAAACAAACGCGCCTGTATTGTATTATATACGCACAAAATGTATCGTTCCCGGGTGATTGGGAGCTCTAATGCAGAAAATACGATTCTACAATCTTCTTTTTTATATATAAAACAAAGCCGTGTTAGTTACACCATTTATAACTCGAGAACGGCTGGATTGATTTTCGTGATCTTTGATTTGTTGGATTTATCGCCGCCCCGAATAACAGAATAACTGTTAAAATATCGGCAAGATTAACGGAAAAGAAAATTATGTCGAAAATTAATTTTTCCATACGTTTGCGAACACAGCGCCATCTCTGATACATGACATAAACAAAAAGCGTTGTATATTAGTTCCGGCAATGCCAGCAGATGGCGTTGTCGATTATTCTGAAATTCAAAACAAAGTCGGAATAATTACACTATTTTCCCATACATTTGTTTGAGATGGTACGAATTTCGCAGGGACAGCTTGTTTGTAATAAAGCTACCGAAGTGATTCTTCATTGATTACGCAAACGTAGTTTTATACATAACTTATTTGATAACCCTGAAAACATTCGTTGTTCTTCGGCAGTACAGTCAATTGTATGGACAACTTTGGCCCACTGCAAGTAGTGTAGGTACACTGTGATATTAGCAGGCAGCTATAATTATTATAATATATATTTTACATATATATACATCAATTTTTTGCAAAGGTTTATGCATCATTTTGAGAATAAATAATAATGAGAGTAGAATCGTCCATTACCAAATTGTAACTGAAATAATACTCGGTATGACATGACCCCTTTAAGTTAAAACTTAAAGTAATTAAGTAAACGACATACTACGTAGTTTATACAGAATCTTCAATACACGAATCTAAATTAAAAGTATGTTCAATAAAGGTTACATAATTATTTATATTAGGCACTAAATAAAAGTAATAGTAATAGTTGTACAAGTAGCGAAGAGATCGAGGATCCGAGGCTTTCAGGCATTATTGTGATACAGAAACTAGACTTGGAGGTGTTCCACACGCCATCCCAAACACAAATTAATAAGTACATACATTATAATATGCATATCGCGTGTGATATTGCCCGATACCCCGTTATATGTAGTGATGTTAACAATATGGAACAATTAGTAAGTGAACGTAATCTCCGTCCATGAGATAGAATACGATCCACGGTATTTAACTGCCCCCAAACCATCGCCGACGAGTTCCTCCAGTGAATTTTACGAAACGAATGACAAAATTACGACACTATTACAATAAGATAGATAGACTTCACCTATGTTACATGAATTATGGAAAGTATTCAGTGTTGAAAGTGTTGTTGACAAGAATCAATTTGTGCTCTGCCGGGCGAGCACGGCCTCTGTGATAGGTTTGAGTCACGCATTTTATCGTGTTGGCTCCCAAACTATGATAAAAATTTGTGACTCAAGCCTGTCTCAGTTGGCCGTGCTCGCCCCGCTGATGTACCATTACAAAGACTCATACAGTTCGAATGATTTTTATAATAAAAATGGAATTGCGTTAAGGTCTAGTCATTTGCTTTTAGAAATTATTATAATGGGAGAAGTATTTTGAGATTTGAATGCTTTGCATACAATAAGTACATGAATAGGGTGGTTGACAAAAAAATATCTATTTAGTCCGTCAGATAAACTAAAAATATTGGCATGTATTTTTTCTTTTGCCACGTATACAAAAAAAATACGACGATACACTGCGTTTGACGTGACGTGACGCGTGTGACGTCACGTGACGCGTGTGACGTCACGCCGTTAGTACACTTTAAGGTGAACGCGCACCTAGACGCACCGCACTCGCCGCACTCGCTGCAGTCATCGCATTTTCTCTTGGCCCCGCGCTATCCGCGCCGAACGCGCCGCACGCATTGTATCCACTTCTGTACATCTTGAACTATATTTACATACGGATACGGATCATGTTGCCGCGCCGCCCGCATTGCTCGCCGAGTCTGAGTGCGCGGGGCTGCATTCGATTTCATATAAAGATTTATAAAATGCGATGACTGCGGCGCGTGCGGCGAGTGCGGTGCGTCTAGGTGCGCGTTCACCTTTATACTGACAAAGTGACGTCACAAGCCCCCACTCCTGAACTTTGATGCAATATATCTTTGTTAATTTTTATATATTTGATAAAGCAAAAAATACGTGTCCAATATTTTTAGTTGCTGACGGACTCACTTTTTCTACCCAGGAAACATCCCTATTCAACAGTCAAATTACCACGCTCAGTAATTATATCAATTTATCGACAGACATACATGCCTACATGCGTATACGTCATTTGCAAGGTACTTAGTGACCCATGTAGAGTTGGACCCTAGGATTGTAGTTGTAAAACTTGGGCGGTACTTTTCTAGGCATCGTAGGGAACAAAATATTTGAAGAGTGCTTCTGCTCAGATAAAAACAATAAATGCTCTCTTTGTGACTGTACTTTCAGTTACTGTGGACCATTTACATGGGACATTTAGTATTTCTTTCTGTAGGTATAAGTACGCTAATAATAACTCAAACAAATGGAACTATTAATGTAGTGAGAATTCATTAAGTGCACTTGATTATAAAGTAGTAACAATTAGGATTAAAATATTTGATTAAATCAACAATGTTGTATTTGGATGTATTCAGTTTTAATCAAGTTTATCCACCATTGTTTTATTGTGAATAAAGTCTCATTTACATAGAGTTTTTTGCATGAAATACGCGGTTATTAAAACAAAAACCATCGTAAATTATACGTACGATAGTCGCATGTGGAGCGTTAGCGATAATTGTCTGAAGAATCTCGTAAGAAATAATCGTAGGCGAGTTTTTGTTTAATGCTTGAATGTAAAAGCGTACTATAAGTGCGACAATCGCCTATATGACTCGCAAGCACATTCTCGCCACAAAAAGGGCGACAACCTCTCTGAGTAAATGGGCCTTTATGGTTTGAAACCAATACTTGCAATTCTATATATCAAAAACATTGATATTTTTGTTTTAATTTATTGTTCGAATTTAAGCTATAGCTTTTAAAACGTAATGTTTTACATAATGTTGTACATGCCTACTCGCATTAGTAGGTACGTTTTTTAATAAAAATAACTTACTTTACGTATTATAATTTTGACCTTGTCTCTCTAAACTAGTTATACAATAATAGCTGGTGTGCATGAGTGGTACATTTAGTGTGGCACTCATGCTCACCGGGACTAAGGAATGAAGCTTACAAATACCAATGTCAATAAAATGCCATCAATTACTAAATTAAGATAACATGCTTCCTGATAGATTGGACAATATAATATTCAGTTATGCCTTAACGAAATACTGGTAGTGATATAGGTAAGGTTTATTATTGAATTGCATGGTAGTTATATTATAAATTTAATATATTATAAAAGTTCTGGTGGCTGGCTGGACCCAGTGTAGATTTTTTATCATATCATTACCATATCATAAGGTATACACTTAATGTAAAAATGTTTATTCATTACAAGTTTGCTTTTCAAACATGATATTATTGCGCTGTTTGTATTGGATCGTTCGATATTCTGTTGTATTTTTTTTCGTTTGGGTGTATTGTATAATATCAAATCAATTGTTTTGATTGGTTTGTAGATTCTTAAATTATTATTAGTGCACAAGTTTAGGTGCGTGCGTTTATAGCGTTGTACTGGGTGTGGAATTGTAATAATAATAGTTGATTTTTGTAAGGATGCTAGCGAATTTATATTAATGCATAATATGTGGAATTCTACTTAGATTCAGAATTCCTATTATTTATATCGACGTTTTTTATATCGTGCAGTTACTAAATTATGCAAGCAATAATAAAAATAAACTGCATTAATTGGCCCTTACTTAAGAGTGAAAGTGGTAGAATTTAAGGGTAGCCTTATTAGAATAAGAGTTACGATTGAATGAATAAGAATGTTGAAGTTTTAATCTATAGATTGTAATAGCACAGCCGGCGTTATAATTGCAAACATTGTATTATCTTTTTATTTGAAGTTAATAAAGTTACAATAAAAAAACTATTTGTTTTATTTCAAATATAAAAATAAAATAAGCACACTATGTCAATTTTTTTTTTTATTAAAGTATGTGTTAAACAATTTGCAGATCATAAACTAGATAAAACAAGTATTTGTTGTCATCAATTAAGAATTCATCTGAGAATCGCCTTCTCGTTAAAGGTGCTTGTTTGTGAAAGTTTGTAATGTGATATTGCATGACTGGAGAAATGTCAGGTTCTGTGAATACAAAACCTGAAAACCGTTTTAGATATTAATAAATAGTAGATTTCGTGTCGAGCATAAAAAGTCGAGATTTTAACACGAGCGATATAGCCAATTTAGAAAGCTACATGCGAGTTTTAAAATAAAGCCTTTTTATGCGAGACACGAACGATTCTTTTTCCACTACCTGCTAAGCTTACTTAATTAAATGCAAAACAAGAAACATACAGACTAAAAACCACAGACTATATACACACAATCAACGCGCGCTTTATCGAGAGGTTACAGGTTCAGTGTCACTCTGCCAGTTACGAAATGACTTAAAAAAAACAAAATTACATTATGGATCATTATGTAACTGTTATTATGTAATTTTGTTTTATTTTATTTTAATTTTATAATCTTGTGTATTAAATGTTCATATTTCGAAACGAATTTCTTAGGCAATGTTGATGACGTTACATAATAGACAAGGTGGTGCAAAAAATATTATCATTACTATGTTTGCTTAATAATATATTGCTTACATCATTAATTTGCGAACTACCTACGAGGTCCGCCTGTTCCTTATTCATCTTAACAATTTGTCATCATCGTCATATTTTCAGCCGACAGACGTCCACTGCTAAACATAGGTCACCACCAAGTGCCGCCCCATTGCCGGGTTTATCGCAACCTTAGGCGCAGGCCACTTAGAAATGGCGTCGGACGCGGATATGGCACGGGCACGGGCGGCTTCCTATTCCATTCTAATTTCAAACTAAATGCATGGCAATACAGCGCAATTTAGGACACACGATATGTCGTTGCACGGACGTGGTTATGACGCGACATTTAGGTCCCCGCGCCTTTTCAAATTGCGCTTTATTTCCATTCATTTTGTTTGAAATTAGAATGGAATAGGACGCCGCCCGTGCCATGTCCGCGCCCGACGCCATTTTATGTGGCCTGCGCCTAGGGCACATGTCTCACGTCTCACCGCCGATGATCAGCGAGTAGAACTAGAACCTAGATACGATTTGGCGAGCAGCGAGAAGCGTGTGTGTAGTACCGATAGTTTTACCGCTCAGCTATATGCTAGTGTTTTTGTGCCACGGGCGATTACTCGCACCACTCTCGGGCGGTCAGTCCTGCATGAGTTGGTTGGTTGGTCTCTCGGCGTGAGTTCTGATTCTGATCGCCAAGTGGGAATCGCTGAGCGAGTATTATAGTTGATAGCTCTTGTCGCTGAGACAAAATTGTGTCTCGAGAGTACTCGCCGGCAGTGTGAACAACCAGCGATCAATTAATAATCTAAGTGTATTATTTATTGACACGATCTGTATCTTTTATTCGTTTCTTCAGCGAGAAAATAGTCGATAGCTAATCCCTTCGTCACCGGCGATGGGACAAGTGCTTTAACCAGGTCATCAGTAGGTACACCTAGTAGGTGCCCCAAACCAGCGTCTTCCGGTACGCGGTCGCCACTCCAGACCTTTTTGGCCTCATCGATCAACCGTTGTACGAGCAATGTCACATGCCCACTGCCACTTAGTTTCGCTATTCTTCAGGTGGACCTAGTATGGAAAAATGTACACTAGCGTGCGGATTGGCTATATTTACACTGCTCTACATTATGCGCCGAAAATGTTTTTTGTTTTTTTTGTGTTTTAGCAAATTTACTTGTAACTTACGGAGAGCTGTTAGTACGAGTAGAACTTGGATACTAATGATAGCGATGACGCCAGCTATGTTCAGCATAAGGAGAATGCTGTGCGTCGATTGTGCGTCACTGGAAATAAATCATTGTAAAATTATGATCATAAAACTGGAAGTACATCAAACTAAATTATACATTAACCTAATTACCTACCCCTTCAGCCCAAAAAGGCGTGACGCTGTTCTAAGAAACCAGGATTTGATTATAGGAGATAGCCAGATAGTTGAAAAATCTACCACTGGCGCAAAACACTGGCCGGTCCTATACGTCTCGCATCCAACGGGTTCCCGCGGCCTTGCCCGGGTCATTGGTCCACCTTGTGGGAGGCCTTCCAATAATGCTGCGTCTTCTGTGCTAGTTGAATTATCTTACAAAAAGTAACAGTCAGCGAAGCTAAACCAGCCAACCCGGGGCCAGGCTACTGAACCGGTTTTGACCGTGTGGTCCATCGCAGTATCATGAAATTTCACAAGCTCAAGCAGTTACCACTACTTGCCAATCATTCAACTCAACCGAATAGGCATGAAGCCTGATTTTGAACAACTGTTCTATAATATTCCTTCATCATCATCACCATCAGCCTGATAATGTTCCCACTGCTGGGACACAGGCCTCCTCTCTGTAAGAGGGAATGGGCCGTAATCCACCACGTGGGCCCAATGCCGTTTGGTAGATGTCACATGTCTTCGAATTTTTGATTTTAAGGCATGCCGGTTTCCTCACGATGTTTTCCTTAAGCGTTTTGACAGCAGTGGTGATGAAATAATTTACACAAAGTACAACTTGTAAGTAGATGCCGATACCACTGGGCCACCCTGCTTCAATACTACTCCACTAGTACTCTACTTGGCAGTGTTTATTTGTAATCATTTTTGACGCTAAGTACCTACCTAAAAAAACGATAATATTCACCTTGTTATTATAGCTAGTGCCATGTTTGCTTAATCTAAATAATAAAATTAAGTCAAATACAATTTTATTATTTTAATGTTCTTGATAATAAGACAGAATGTATTTTTGAAACTTCAGACATTGACAATTAAGACTCAGTTGCCAGAGGCAGATAAAAAACTTTTTGACTATTATTTTCTAAAGAAGTTTGTAGTCACTTCTTATCCAGTTTTGTTAGAAATTCCACATAAAATATCAACCACTTTGCTTGATTTGGGAATCGAACCCACACACCTTCACGCTTTAGCACTTGCGGCCATTTGGCTAACGAGGCAGTCACAAAAAAAAAGATAATACTGAATCGTATGTAATTGAATTCGTAGAGAAGAAAATATTTTCATCAGAAGTCCTAACCGTGGTCGCGTAATAATGTACCTACTTATCCTTTATATAAATATTTACTAAGGACACTTGTAACTAAGAACAAAAGTTTATTGACTTTTATCTCGCAGATAGAGGTAAAGGAAGATTTTATTTATTTGCCTACTTGGAATCAAACAATAATTTCTATTGTGGTATTGTCGATCAAGCATTACTAATATTGTTTGATCAGCTAACTCGCAATTAGCTTATCAGGCTTTATTTCGTTGCCATAAGACTGCACTCAACGTGAACGAAGCGACATTAGCATTGTTATCGATGGAACTTCGTGCAGGCTGTTCGACTCGATTTATAATTAGACGGGTTCTGTACTCGCGGCCAGTCGTTGCGCGGGCGTGGTTCGACCGACCGAATCAACGACGCTCAAACCGATTCCATATTCAAGGCGAGTGCGCGCGCGTTCCATTTCGTCTTTGTTTACAAACAACGTACAAAAACTTGTGATATTTTGACGTTTGCACCTAAGGTATGTTGATTAATTTACTTTTAAATGTGCTGATTAAAATAGTGAATTATGTGCGTCTGTCTTTACGCAACGTGTCATGTGTGCCTTGATTTTGATGCTAAAAAGTAAGCCGGTATTAAACGCTGTGTACACAACACGCAAGGTGTACACTACTATGTGTGTGATTAGTTATGCATGTTTATATGTACACCTACACATGCAGTTGCTAGAAAGCGTCGCATCTTGGGCTATAAAATGTATTTACTTGCTGTATTAATAGCTAACATTAACATAACTACTTTGTTGATACTGATAACTACCTACGATTGATCGCAAATATTATTAACAATATATTTAGGTACACGAAAAGAGTGTTTTAATATAAAAAAACGTAAAGATCGCGGCTTGTTTACGTTTATTCTTGCTTGTTATGAAGCTCATTTTTAATATCAATGTGGTAGAAATGTGGTTTATATTTAATTAAAGAACTGTTAACTTAAGTTCATATTATTAAAAGCTCCTTGTCCATTCACTGTCTAAATGTGAATTATTATTGGCGATCAAATTATTTTGCCAAATTGTTATGACATAAAAGTGAATTAAAGTTAAATAATAGGTAGGTACAAAGCTTTTAAAAAGCTTGTGAAAATTCAATTAAGAATGATGGTTACTTTTATTATAACAAAGATAACTTTTTTATAGGGATTAACTACCTATCTATTCAGTTGTTCACAGAGAAGTATCGATCCTTTCGATGCATTATAAAACTCACAGCGGATCTTTGTGTCTCTGAAGTTGGCTGCAAGACCTTTCGCAGTAGCTATTTTTGTGTTAATGTTGAAAGTGAAGATAGCATTGTATAACTGCCTCTATCACTTGCTTACGTTTGTCGTATCGTCCTGTCTCGTTTATTCTATGCAGTATTCCCGACGCCAAACTGTTTCTTGAGCAATGGTTCACAGAGCCAACTTCAGAGACACAAAGATCCACTGTGACTACTATACTAGGTATCATTTTACTAATCTACCTCCCTAATTTAGTACACCCTGGCTTACTTATGTATAGGTAGGTACGACAGTTATCAAGAATAGGTAAATAGGTGAGTATCTACCTCCTTACCTATTCTTTCTCTATCTTCTATTTAATAATGTAACCATAACAAAACGTACCTATATTAATAAAAGCAGATGAATAAATTAAATAATAATATCTTATAAGTATTATCACGAGATACATACCTACCTACCTTACCGTAAGAGGCAATAGGATGGTCAAGTCTAGAACTTGAACAAAAGCTTATAACTTCAGCGTTCATTTAATTATGGCTGAAGATCACGAAAGGATAACAGAAAGTTTGGAGAGACATTCCTATAAGGCACCTATCAATTATGAATTTTCAGTTGTAGGTATAGAAATAGGTACCTACCTACCTACCTACTATTGAGTATTATACTATTATTATTTGTTTGTGCAACAAATAAAATTTCACGATACCATCTAGCTACTAACCTAAGACGTTTTCAAACTATATTTAGGTACTTATTTAGTTCATCCACGTAGTTAGTGAACTAGTTTCAAAAATAGATTCAAAGAAGAACGAACTATAAATGCACGCAGATAATACGGTACAAATGACTCGTCCGAAATCACCAATACATTGATTTAGGAGATCTTAAATGTCTAAATATGTGACTTAAAAGATAAACACAGTTGTCTGGTGGTACACCAATCACACAAATTGACATAAAATAAAATATGTGCGGTCAGGGACCCCCGTCATGATCAGGAACGAAATTCTTGACTAGAAAGTGAGAACGCGTGGTTTGTATATAGGTAGGTAGAGGAACCTATGTGCCTTCTCATTGAAAGATATAGAGAAAGGCGTATGGGATAAAGCGTAACTACATCTCAAGTGAGATCACATTATCTCCCGAATCACTTACTGCAAGTTACGCTGAGGGACTTTGTTTCAAAAAATAACATACTAGTAGGTACGCGATAGTAAAGATGCAAAGAATACTTACATTACTACAGAATAAGTAGGTAACCAACAGAGTACATATGTGTGTAGCTCTCTGTAAATGTAACTCGGTTGTATTTAGGCCTGCCTTGCCTAAAAGGAAGTGCCGCATGAAAAAAGGCTGCGGTGGCGTGGATTGGATTATAATAGGTAGGTAGGTATCAACCGGAAGAATAAAATATATTTTTACAGGCACGTCGATCTGTTGGCCTTGCGTTCACAACAGAAATTAGACTTTGTATTGTAACCATGTAGTATTTACTAACTTGGGGAATATCTGCAATCGCAATTCTGTCGCGGTGCGCTGGTCAATCTGCATGGACATTTGCCAATACCTATGCAAGAGATCTTTCTTTTTTGTTTATGGAATCAAAAGTTTTTTTTATAAAAAAAAAGAAAAAACAATGACTGTCAGACTTTTAATAACTAAAACCCACCCGTGTTCCTTCAGTTGTTTTTGTCAGTGCTGCGGTAACTCTCTTTCAAATTTATCTGCAACCTAGACAGGCATCTTGTCGGACGGCGATCCACCCATTACTCACCGTCCGCAAGCCCGCGCTTACGGTGGCCGGGAATCGGCTTGTGACTCCCGACGCCCAGGTCGTCCCCTGCGGCGGGTAGGGGCATGACGGCTACTATATATATTGCCCAGTATTTGTGCAAGCACGACCTGGGAATCGAACCCAATCAATATGCCTAGCCTTTTTCCAACTATCTTGGGGTATCAGTCTAACCGGAGGCAACTGAATACTTTCCAGTATTTTATATGTAGTTTTCGCCTATCTGTTCTCCTAGTAGCTGGGTACGTATTACCGAAGTCGATAGGTATATACCCCTTGGCAAAACTGTTTTCAGATATTCTAGCTTGACTACCCTTAATGACGGTCAAGTGACTGCCGGGACCCACAGCCCAGTAGCGAACACCTCGCCTCTCGTTCTTGAGGGCCTGGGTTGAAATTCGAGCATTTCCAATGTGAATTTTTCAAATTCATATGTACCATCTAAGTTTATCTTGGACATAACGGGCAACTGTAAAGGAAAACATCGTGAAGAATCCTGGACTTACATAGTTAATGTAAATCTGAAAAAGCCAAGTCAGAGGCCTGTGGGGTTCGCAGAGGTGACCTAATTAACTCTGACACCAGAGATGGCCACATCATCACACGAAACGAAGAAGAACAGCCAAACCAACTTTCCATTGCATAGATGATTCTCGTTTGGTAATGAAGATCGGTGTGTGCGATACGAGGTCCTCCTGGAAATCGAACACTAGATTTAAAATAACATTATGGTATAAAAGAAGAAACCTACTTGAACTTTAGCCTCTTATTGAATTTAAAAGTCCCAACCTGTGGTCCCAACCTTGGTACTAGTTTATGATAGATTCGTGACAAAATTCTTTACTCACCAGAAAAGTGCCTTGGAGAAAATTTGTTAGTCCCAACCCGACCAAATTAATTACTCAAGACTAACTACGCGACTTTATTGAGTACTCATTGTAATCGGTATAGCCCGAAGAATTGCCAAACTTAAGTGGCAGTGGGCAGGGCACATCGGGTGGCCCTTGGGGCTGAAAGATTCTGGAGTGGCTACCACGAACCGGAAGACGTTGCATTGGAAGGCCTCCCACCAGGTGGACCGATGACCTGGTGAAGGTTGCGGGGATCCGCTGGTTGAGGGACGCACGGGACCGGTCAGTGTGGCTACGCTCTGGGGAGGCCTATGTCCAGGAGTGGACGTCTTTCGGGTGATATGATAATGATAATGATGATTGTAATCAGTATGACAATGGTAACACTGGTGGAATCTCGCAAGGACGAAAATAATAGGTTATCTGGTTATTGTCTACATTTAGCCTAGAACATGGCGTCATGATCTAATTACTTTGGATCATTATATTCTAGGTTGAATTGTGAATATAATTATGCTCAGGTAAGAAGTCTTCTTTTAGGTATTAGGTTTGATAAGAAATAATTTACTGTTTGTGATTTACTAGCTAGGAGGAAATTATCCCAATAAGAAAATTTCATCATTTTCTGGCTCTGTCCAAAATAACATGTTTTAATTTTGTAAATTCTGTTTACTTCAAAGATGTGCGTGTTTTACAAAACACAAAAGGTCACAGTTGGTCATGCTAATATTTGCTGATGACGCATTTGAAACAAAAAAAAAACGAAAAAGCTAATAGTATGCAAGTCGATCTGTATCTACATACTTGTATGGCCGTTGTTCCCAACCCTTTTGTACCACCGATACCTAAGTACCTTGCCACTGATCTGATACTGAGCAGTATCTCGTAAATACAAAAACCGGCCAAGTGCTAGTCGGACTCGCGCACGAAGGGTTCCGTACTTGGTTATTGTTAAATTGCGGTTTACGATTTATGACGTATTAAAAAAAACTACTTACTAGATCTCGTTCAAACCAATTTTCGGTGGTAGTTTACATGGTAATGTACATCATATATTTTTTTTAGTTTTATCATTCTCTTATTTTAGAAGTTACAGGGGGGGGACACATTTTACAACTTTGGAAGTGTCTCTCGCGCAAACTAATCAGTTTAGAAAAAAAATATATTAGAAACCTCAATATCATTTTTGAAGACCTATCCATAGATACCCCACACGTATGGGTTTGATGGTTTTTTTTTTTTTTAGTTTTAGTTTCAAGTATGGGGACCTCCAAAATTTATTGTTTTTTTTCTATTTTTGAGTGAAAATCTTAATGCGGTTCACAGAATACATCTACTCACCAAGTTTCAACAGCATAGTTCTTATAGTTTCGGAAAAAAGTGGCTGTGACATACGGACGGACAGACAGACAGACATGACGAATCTATAAGGGTTCCGTTTGTTGCCATTTGGCTACGGAACCCTAAAAATCCATTTTTTTAAAGCCTTTGAACATTACACCTACCTACCTAAGAACAAAAATTTATATTCATTTTGCACCTAATTATCCCTCAATGTTCATTCTCTTTGCTCTGTCATTAACCATAATATTATAGAAAAACTGGCCAAGTGCAAGTCGGACTCGCGCACGTATTGTTCCGTAAAAAAATCACGTTTGTAGTAATTAATATTTAAGGGGGGCTCCCTTAAATATTAATTTTATTCTGTTTCTAGTATTTGTTAGTATAGCGGCAACAGAAATACATCATCTGTGAAAATTTCAACTATCTAGCTATCACGGTTCATGAGATACAGCCTGGTGACAGACAGACAGACAGACGAGCCGCGGATTCTTAGTAATAGGGTCCAGTTTTACCCTTTGGGTACGAACCCTAAAAACCGACCATGTGCACAAACTATAGCCTCGTCAAGTTAGTCCGAAAAATAAGCGTACCCTTGCTTAAACACCAAAGAAGCTTAAGTATCGGAAAGTTATAATTTTTTATCCATAATTTGGTATCCTTAATGTTCATCATTCATGTAAACATTCAGCTTCTTTGGAATGTATGCAAATGTGAATGTCTATTTTAACCGGACTACTAGTGATATCGACTGTGACCAATAACACCGAAAAAAAATTAATGATGTTGGTATTTCTTATTAAGGCACGCAACGTCACGCCACAAATAGGTATGGTAGCTCACTACACACGAGTTTGATTTTATTGACACAGTTGGAATTTATGGCTCCTGTTATTATAAGAACATTCATTGAAATGTGACCAATATAAAGCGCTTTCATTCAAATGCTACGCGTATTTAAACTACAAATATAATAAACTTTGACCGAAACCATAATATCGCGATTCACCGTTATAGCTTCATTGTAGCATCGTCGTAGTATTGTAGTACTAACTAGTTTTGACATACCACCATCGTAGCATTGTCATATCGCTGTCGTAGCATAGTCGTAGCGCTTTTGTAGACTAGACGTAGTATTGCCGTATCGCTGTCGTAGCTTGCTCGTATTCTTGCCGTAGCACAGTCGTAGCAGCTTTGTTTTAGCGTTATCGTAGCATTTTCCAAACGCTCTCGAAGTAAAGACGCATGGTTTGCGTAGTGGTTAAGCGATTGACTGCTGCGCTTCGTGTCGCGGGTTCGATCCCCGCACGGAACGAATATTTGTATGACCTACAGATAGTTGTTCCGGTTCTGGGTGTTGTGTATGTGAGTTTACACGTTTGTAAACGCACCCACGATACAGGAAGAAATTACTAGTGTGGGGCAGCGTTTTATATAAAAAAAAAGATGGAGTTTCTTTTACTTCTCCATAACAAGCTACTTTTCCGAAAGGACGGTAGAATCAGTTATTACTACTTTAAAATTTATTTTTTGACGTTCAAAAGTGCCGCTTAATCGCTTAATTAAAATAAAGAAGTTTGACTTTGACTTTGTACCTAGTTTTTTCCTAGCGTTTACGTATGGCATTTGATATGGCATAGGGCATTTTATTTAGAGAAATAAAGAAAATAAAATAACTATTATTTAACTGTTTGATCTCTATTGTAGTAAACATTTTGCAAATCCAGGTAATTTGCCATGAGCCTTAAAGTTTAAAAAGCTCCTTCTGACACAGTTGCCGTTAAAAATGCCCTCATTATTAAGTATCCTCTTAAGTATCCGTGCTCTTTTTGCGGGCAACTCTTCACGATGCTTTTTAAAGGCTTATAAAGGGATCGATGGAAGGTTTGTTGTGGTTAATTTGTTTGTTCAGTTTGTAGGAAGAACAATGTTTTGAGTTTATTCAATTCTGCGGTTTTGCAACCGCCGTCACTTATTTCACTGCTATACGCATGTTTTTAACCCCCGCCGGAAAAAGAGAAGTGTTACGAGTATAAGTTTTACGTGTGTTGCTGTGTATCTGTGTATCTATGTGTCTGTCTGTGGCATCATAGCGCATAAACGGATAAACCAATTTTATTTTTGTTTTTTTTTGTTTAAAAGGTAATTTTGTCGAGAGTGTTCTTAGCTATGTTTGATTATAATCGGTTCAGCCGTTCAAAAGTTATGGGCGTTTTACTGATAGATAAATGTGTCGGGGGTTTTTTATATTTTGAAATTTTACTTGTTAACTTTTCATAGTGTAATCAAGCTCAGTCAAACTGTCAGGACTTGTTAAACTTAGTAAATTAGGTTGACAAGAATTAGGCTAATTTAGAGTTTGACACACAGCATTTTCAGCTATAAATTTCGTCTTCAATACAACTATCTATACTCGTCATAATACGAATCAACATGTTTTTTGCAATATCATATTTCTCTACGTAACTGAGGTTTGTTGTTATAGAACCCAACAATAGGTTAAGCGCCTTTGTACATAAACTGTCCTGTTGTATTTGTATGTTTTGTGCACAATAAAGAATAAGATCTGCCGCGTTGTAGCGCAAAACGTGGAACATGTACAATAAACAAAAATCGAAGTATGAAAGCAAACACTGTGATTGGCTCAAATTGTATGCTTGAGATTTTAATGAACTCAGTTGCTCCTGACACATCTCGGAACGCAATAGACTGGATTCGATTAGGGTACGGCACACTCGAGTAATACTAGCTTATGAGTATTCGATACTGCGCTTGGTATCTTACCGATACTTTACTAATATCCGCGATACCTAGGTATCAATTGATTTGTTGCGGTCGACAGTGTATTGTATCTACCTGCAAAGGTACAATTGCGTACGGAATGCGGTTTGGAGTTTTTCGTTGAGTATTTTGTTCCTTTCCGCGGTTGTAGTATCTAATGAATATGTTTTCGGTTGTTTTTATAACGGGATTTGAAAGATTGGATACTTAAAATCAATAGTCAAAGTTATCCCAATATTCACAATACTTACATTTCGAAGGTTATTAAGTCCAGCAAGCCTCTAACCAGCTGGGCCATGCTGTGTCTAGCCAGTTTGCTAAAGGATTTGATTTAAATTTGATATAGTCGTACCTGCAGAGATGTCACACACTTACAGCATTTGTATGAAAGCCCAAATTATAATATTATTCCAGTAAGGAGCTTATCTCCTAGACGGGACGCATTGCAAGCACAATCCAAGACCTCTAGCCTCGAAAGGCACATTAAGGCGCAGGTACCCGTCAGTAGCTTATTTTAAAATGAGAATCACGTCTAAACGGCTAGTCGAAATTTTTGAATAAAATATATGTTACACAAGACCATTTTCTTAGTAATTTAATCTAAGAAAATTTTGAGTTTTAGTCGTAAAACATAGTGTAATTAATTTGTAAAGTTATGTCGACACGACAATCGAGCCAAAACCGCCGGGCGTATTTTAATGAAATTGTCACTATTTCAAAGACAATTTAACTATCTACATTTTGGTCTAAGGCTTTTTTATAGTCATAGAATAGTAAGGAAAGTAAACAAAACCAGTTTTACTCATGGGTATCATGTTACCCAGTGTGTGTAGGTCCCTTCATGTGATATAATAATATATAATTGTTGGGAAAAGGCTGGGCAGATTGATTTTATCCGCAATCGTTTCTTCTTAGCTTAGGAGCTGGTCCAAATGGCGCGTTCCGTTGCGGCGACGCGGCAGCCGAAGCGGCCGCGGTCAGTTTTTTGCGCGTTGATAGGGAGGAGATACACGCAAGCTCATTTCGTTTTTAGGGTTCCGTACCCAAAGGGTAAAAACGGGACCCTATTACTGAGACTCCGCGGTCCGTCTGTCTGTCTGTCTGTCTGTCACCAGGCTGTATCTCATGAACCGTGATAGCTAGACAGTTGAAATTTTCACAGATGATGTATTTCTGTTGCCGCTATAACAACAAATACTAAAAACAGAATAAAATAAACATTTACGTGGGGCTCCCATACAACAAACGTGATTTTTGTGCCGATTTTTGCGATAGTGGTACGGAACCCTTCGTGCGCGAGTCCGACTCGCACTTGGCCGGTTTTTTACTTATAACGACAAAAAATATATTTTATTTTCATAAAGAAAGTAAGTCGTCGAATCCGACTCGGCTGGGCAGCGTTCGGGAAGTTGCGTATTGCCAGTGATAACCTATAGCTCTGAGAAGTGGTCGTGCATAATGGGCCTCATCAGAAAGCTAACAGTCACCCAAAGGGCAATGAAGAGGGTTATGCTCGGTGTTTCCTTGCGTGATCGAAACCGATATAGCCCGAAGAATTGCAAAACTTAAGTGGCAGTGGGCAGGGCACATTGCTCGCAGAATGGATGGCCGATGGGGCAGAAAGTTCTGGAGTGGCGACCGCGAACCGGAAGACGTTGCGTTAGAAGGCCTCCCACCAGGTGGACCGATGACCTGGTGAAGGTTGCGGGGAACCTCTGGATGCGGGACGCACGGGACTGGTCAATGTAGTGACGCTTGGGAGAGGCTGTCTTTCGGCTGATATATGATGATGATTATGATGAAAGAAAGTTACATTTCACTTATACGAAAACAATAATTAAAAACTAGGGGATACTTATCAAAATCCCTAATGTGCGTCGCCGTTGCGACGAAGTAGCGCCCGTGTGGCCGGTATTGTGCTAAAATATTTGCGTTGCATCGACGCAAGTCTACGCGCCGTGTGGACCGGCTCTAACGCCTGATATCAATAATCGATCTGTCAGAAGTTTTCCCTACTAGAGGTAGGGTTTTGACATGAGGTCCAATTCCTATACCTAGTGTAGATACTATTTGTTTTATTTACCTACTGCAATTTTAAAGATGCGGTACGTTAAATGCGCAGAACGTAGCAGACCTACGTAGGTACTAGTTTTGCTAAATTCTTATGTAAATAAATCAGTACAAGGTAAAATCTCCTTAAAGGACTCCCACAAACAGCGGACTGATCACTGATGAGTTGATGACACAACAGTTTACTTCATCCAGTTTAACAAAAAATTATTTATTTACACATTGTAGTTTTTCAGTTGGAAGACGGTAGTATTTTTTTGCAAAATAGTTTTTCTCTCATTCATAATCATTGAATACTTTTATTCTACCATTTTGAATTTAAGACTTTGCACGCCTTATGGATATCAACTGTGTTTGAAAAAAATCTTAGGGGTCATTGTTCAGTTATCACGAATGACATATTGGCACAACGCCATAATAATATTATCCACAATTACTACTCACCTTGAACGTGTTATCACAAGTTATCGTTGTGCAGTTATATTCAGACCAGGGATGAAACAGTCTTAACGTATTTATAAGTTATTTACTTTTCTCAAACATGCTTGGCAATTTGAGAGTTATTTTGCCAACCTGCTTCGAGATAAATCGAAATCGCGAATTGCGAAATTGAAAATCCATATCTGTCTTGTTTAGCGGCCAAATAAATTACATAGTAAACTCATATCTGTCGTTTAATTTAAAAATGGAACGATCTTTTACTCCGAAACATGGCAACCAAGGACGTAACTTATCAAAGGTTGTATTTAAATTTCGAACTGGCTTGCAAATAGAAAGCTGTTGAAAAAAAAACAAATGAACACTGTTGTTCGTTGTACAAAATTAGTTCTAGGTACTACTTAGTTTTAATTTTTCGCGCATTCATTGAGAAAAGTACTAGTATAAGCCTTGGCCACAATAGGCATTGATGGCTTCGCTTTGGCCCACATTTACACGGTCGTCTATCAATGCCTGTACTATTTCTAACTTATCTGGATCAACTGGGTCTTTTATCTGTCTCAATTTAGCATTCGGTCGCAGATAGGAAAATCAGGATCTCAGCTCTTGCTATGCTGGTTTGTCCCTAGGTGAAATTGAAGTTGATGTTGTATTTTACCCGACTTCCGAAGGAGGGTAATGTGTTTATCAGTCTATGTATGTATGTACGTATGTATGTATGTATGTTTGTTCCTATATGGCGTTCTATAGACCAAACGCGTTGGCCGATTTTGATTATTCGTACGTCAATCGATTCGCCATAACCCTGTGAATGTCACTGACACTACATTAAATTTTCAAAATAGAAAAATGGCGGATTTTGGGTGCCATATTTTGGAAGCCCAAATTTTATTTTTCTTCCTAAACTCGTCGTGTGGGGTATCAAAACAAGGGTTTTAAGAGGTGATCACAAAAATATATTATACACAAATGTTTAAATGTACCTAATTCAAAAAAAAATAAAGAAAAGCATGCTGTGCAGTCGGAGGATACATATATACGCGCGAGCTGGCTGACCAAAACCAGATGTATCCTCCGACTGCACAGCATAATTTTTTTCTTGTTTTCGTCTTATTAAATGGCTTTTTAAGCAGTCGGGTTTTTTGTTATTTTTAAATATATTTTTTATTTATCAATTTTTCGTTACTTTTTTTTAATTAGGTACATAGAAATTAAAGTATAGATTATAACTACTAACCTGGAATACTATCATGAAAAAACTACTGAATGTGTTTGTTTAAAATAAAATTATTTGCATTTTTTAACTGCTAATCTATGCTTGTATGGTGACTGTTTTAAATTTTTTCTTTTTTTTATGGTATTTATTTCCGCCCAAAGATTCGTTGAAATATGGAACGCTTATAACTTTCAAATACATGTTTTTTTTTACTTTTTTGTTTACATAAAATGCTAGATAATGATGAGACAAATTGATATAATTTTTGATTCTGAGCGTACACCGTAAAACAGTGGAGTAATCGCCAGACTACATTTGTATGGAAGAATAATCGACTAGTGTAACCTTAACGTATAATACGTCGGGCGCACGGTTGGCGCAGTGGTTGAGCGATTGACTGCTGCGCTGCGTGTCGCGGGTTCGATTCCCGCACGGAACAAATATTTGTATCATCATCTGCCTAGCCTTTTCCCAATTTTTGTTGGGGTCGGCTTCCAGTCTTACCGGACTCAGCTGAGTACCAGTGTTTTACACGGAGCGACTGCCTATCTGACCTCCACAACCCAGTAACTGGGTAACCCTGTACCCCTTGGCAAGACTGGTGTCAGATCTCAAGGTTCTGACTACTCGTAACGACTGTCAAAGATCTTTAAATGACAGCCGGGACCAACGGCTTAACGTGCTTTCCGAGGCACGGAGGAAACTCGGTATGTTGAAAATGGTCACCCATCCACGGACCAACCTCGGCAAGCGTTGCTTAACCTTGAAGATCGACCCGTGCGGCTGTTATTATTTAGCCAACAAATATTTGTAAGATCTACAGATAATTGATCCGGCTCTGGGTGTTGTGTATGTGAGTTTATATGTTTGTAAACGCACCCACGATACAGGAAGAAATTACTAAGGTGGGGCAAAGTTTTATAAAAAAAAAAAAACCCCTAAATTGTATGATTGTGACTTTATGACGCTTTAACGTCTACTCTGGTTCTACGTTTTGCACTCAAGTGGTCCTTATTCTATATGTAGATTAAAACACAAAATACTTTCCAGCGGATAAATATAGAAACAGAAGCCCTCTGTAAATGCGAGTTGACTGACTGAAGGTTGACTGGTAGAAAATGCCTAAGGCATTAAGACCGCCTCTGTACATTTATGTGCTATATACAGTGAAACTTGGTTAAGTGGGTCCTGGATAAGTGAGAAACCTCCTTATCTGGAAGTCATGCTGAGGTACCAACACTTTGGCACTGAATTACCCCTGTTAGTGGGACGAAGCAAAACTTTATATCTGGGATTCGTTCTTTCAATTTATCATTATTATATACCTCTATACTGAATTGTATATGCATAAACCTCTGTAACTGAGATAACATCGTTTTGTTTGCTTACTTATTCTAGAAACTTTGCACAGTTATTTTGA
This sequence comes from Orthosia gothica, assembly GCA_949775005.1. Taxonomy (NCBI): domain Eukaryota; kingdom Metazoa; phylum Arthropoda; class Insecta; order Lepidoptera; family Noctuidae; genus Orthosia; species Orthosia gothica. Next base: position 11,285,600 of record OX459048.1, on the reverse strand, counting down.
AATAACATCAATTGGTGACCAAAGCATATTTGATATTTATAACATCGAAAAACATCTGATGGCTGATACTTCCAAATGAAAACTAAAATGACAGATTTTTATAATATAATTGATACATTCCGTTTCCATATTTGTTTTTTCTTTGTAATATATGTAAACGTGCTTGAATATTTTTGTATATTACATTTGTATGATAACATTTATTATTATTTATTTGATTAAAACTCCTTTATAATCTTTACATACACGTTATTTTATTTAAAAATTGCACCTCTATAACTGAAATAACCTGTATTCTGACCTCTATTAATGGAACCCTCTGTAAATGAGACAGATATTTATTTATGTCTCATCTTGATGTCTCACTTCTCACTTAACCAGGTTTCACTGTATATATACAAATAAATAAACCTCGAACATCATCTAGTCATCAGCTAGCAAGGCATCCCTCTTATCTTTGCTAAGTATTATTGTGTAGTTAGCCATTTCAGCAGACAACAAATGATACATGGCGGATCATTAATACTTATTAAAAACTCTATTAAATCTAAAGAAAGAAAAGACATTGTTAGATTGTCGGTTGAACACACCATTGAATTGTCTTGTGTTGAGCTTGATAAGCATATTGTAGTGTGCGTCTACAGACCTCCAAGTTACCAGAATCTATCTGTGTTTGACTCTGTAATGGAAGATGTGTTAAAAAAAGTTAGTACTAGTAGCAAATCAATTGTCATATGTGGCGATTTTAACATTAATTTATTAGAGAATAACACTAACAGTATCAGGTTGTTGGGTCTTTTTAAATCATTTAATCTGGAAAATGTTTTTATGGAACCAACCAGAGTGACAGGTTCTTCTGCGACTTGTATAGATAATGTTTTTTGTAATTGTGATTACTTTGATAAAGAAATTGTAAATAAGTTAGCATCTGATCACAGTGGACAAACAATAACGTTTAGTACCTACATACCTTTACAAAAAATACAAATAAAATTTAGACAAATTACATGTAAAAATTTAGAAAAATTTAATAATACCGTGAATAGTAAGTTATGTGTTCAAAATTTTAATAATATAGTGGACCCAAATGAGTTCTATGCCGAATTTTCTAAAGTACTAAACACGCAATTTAATAAGATTTTTCCACTGAAAGCGAAAAGTATCTACACCAAGTTCGTATTTAGCGATTGGGCGACTCCAGGCATTCGTAAAAGCAGGGAAAAGCTATATGAACTTTATGGCCTAAAGCAACATATGTATAATGCAAGCTTTGATAAATATGTTGCGAATTATTCAAAAACTTTTAAAAATGCATGCAAAATAGCTAAAGCGCTGTATATAAGCAATAAAATAAAATCAGCAGACGATAAAATAAAAACTACCTGGAAAATAATAAATAATGAAACAGGTAGAAAAAAACAGCGTAATACTGAAATTAATTTAGCGACTGCACATGGTCCCATACATTCAGATGTAGAGGTTGCTCAAGAATTTGAAAACTTTTTTGTTAATATTCCTTTTAAAACTACAGCAGCTTTAAACTCCTCACCCGTGCTCTCTGCTGACTTACTTAGAAAGAATGTAAATGCGTGCCCTTCGGAGTTTAAGTTTCAACATACAAACCCCCAGGCTATTTTAAAAGCTTTTAAAGATCTAAAAATTAAATCAACAGAAGATCTTTGGGGATTATCTGTAAAAGTATGTAAATCAATCATTGAAACTATTGCACCCTATTTAGCTTTCATTTTTAACACGAGTGTCGATCAAGGAATTTTTCCGGACCTCATGAAACACAGTAAAGTAGTTCCATTGTTTAAATCCGGGGATAGCAAGGAAGCCAATAATTATAGGCCAGTTTCAATTCTGCCGGTTCTCAGTAAAGTCTTCGAAAAGTTAATGCTCAACCAATTGTTGCGTCATTTTAACAAACATTCCATCTTTCATGATCAACAATACGGTTTCACCAAAGGGCGTTGCACAACTGACGCTGGCGTCACCCTAATAAAGAACATCTTTAACGCCTGGGAAGAAGCACAAGACGCCATTGGAATCTTTTGCGACCTCTCGAAAGCGTTCGATTGCGTTAACCATGAGACACTATTGTTAAAACTCGAGCACTATGGGATTAGGCATACGGCCCTTGAATTACTTAGATCATATTTGAAAGCCAGACAACTTAAAGTTCAGGTAAACGGCGTAAACTCACTAGGGTCTGAAATGACAATGGGCGTTCCTCAAGGCTCTATATTGGGTCCATTCCTCTTTTTAGTTTACATTAACGATTTGCCCCAATTATTACAAAATCAACCGAAGATCGTGTTATTTGCTGATGACACATCTTTGATATTTAAAATAGATCGACGATCACAAAATCTTGATGATGTGAATAAGTCTATTCATCAGGTCCAAACTTGGTTCACGGCAAACAATTTGGTACTAAATGAAAAAAAAACCAAATGTATTAGATTCACATTGCCGAATGTTAGAAGTAGCGAATGTGACATCATATTGAATGGAGAAAAGCTGGACTATGTAAATCAAACAGTTTTCCTAGGAATCACTCTAGATGACAAATTACAATGGGGGCCTCACATAACATCTCTGGCAGGACGGCTGAGCTCAGCCGCTTATGCTGTTAGAAAGATAAGACAGTTAACGGATGTAGAAACCGCGCGTTTGGTCTATTTTAGTTACTTTCACAGCATTATGTCATACGGTATTTTACTGTGGGGTCGGGCGGCTGACATTGAATCAATATTTATATTGCAAAAGAGAGCTGTCAGAGCCATATATAAGTTAAGTCACCGAGAATCTCTTAGGGAGCTATTTAAAAAGATTAATATTATGACAGTTTCTTGCCAATTCATTTATGAAAATATTATGTATGTAAGGAAAAATTTAAATCTCTTTAGTAAAGTTAGTGATAGACACAATTTTAATACCAGAAATAAAGATAAGTTAGATCAACCATCATATAGATTAGCTAAAGTACACACATCTTTCATGGGGTACTGTGTTAAATTCTATAACAAAATACCTTGTGAGATATTAAAGTTAAATGAAAGAAAATTTAAAACAATAGTTAAAAGCACACTTTGTAAACAAGCATATTACAAATTAGATGATTATATTCAAGATAAGAATGCTTGGAAACATGCTGGTCCTGCTCCATAGGCCTATCTTTGGTGTGGACAAAATCAAAATGGTTAATTTGTATTATATTCATAATTATAGTAACGCTTTATTTTTATTTTTTCTTCTTTTTTTGTTTAAAAAAATTGACTCGCACACTGTTCTGTTGTTGTTTAATTAGGTAATGTACCTATGTTTGCACTATTTGTAAGTACGTGAGGACCATGTTCCTATTTATCAAGTAAAGGAATTTACCTGTTAATGCTTGTAATTCTCTCATACCTATATGTAGTATAGTAGTGCTGGGTACATCGTCCTCACGTATACGAATTTATTAATGTATGTACCTATATAAATATTGTGTAAAACTTTTCTTTAAAAGAGTAAGTATGGAGTTTCTTGTGCGTTCTTCTCCATAACAACCTACATTTCCGAATGCACGGTAGAATCAATTTTTATTAAATGTAAATTTTAACGTTCAAAAGTGCCACATAATGGCCTACTTGAAATAAACACATTTGACTTTGACTTTGACTTTGAAGTGTAGCAAAAACAGAAAATCTTATCTAAGTATATTTATCATCTGCAGCTTTATCACATATATACAATTAAATATTCTAATAACAAAAACAAAATTATATACAAATATAAAGGGGAGACGGAAAAGAGCTCATTGTGCTCATCTGCAGCTTGATTGTTGATACCTATATATTCGGTTTATTCCCATTTCGGCACCTTCCCATCTCGGCACCCATGAATTTATTTATCTTGTCTACGAAAAATTCCCATCCCAGCACCCTCTCATGATTTATTATACGGTACACAAAAAGAAACGCAAACACAGTGTCAGTAAAGTAAGTAAATCAACATTATTATTTATCAAATCATTTTTGTTTCTTTTTTCATTACCATTTTCACAGACAAGCCCTTGAATCGCTTTTTAGAGGCTCCATTATCTCTGCCTTGGCAGTAACATGACAAATCTTAAACTATATGAAAAATTCACGGTTCGTAGGAATAATCGTTTTAAAATCTTTACAGCAATTATGTTACAACATATTACAAAAATCAACATGTTAGTTTGTGCTATTGTCTTATTATACTATCTGAACCGAGCGCTTCTAATTTTGTATTACACAAAAATGAACCATAATGATCAGTCGTTAGGTTTACTTTGGTTTGACTATCTTAAGCGAGGCGAAAGAGATAGCCAGAAAATATGACACTTACTTGCTTACTTATTACTTGCGTATTTTTTAAGTCCCATGAAAATATATTTTACTTGGTCCACTAAACACTAAAAAATTAAAATTAAACTTATTTTATAGGTACTTTTTCTTCTGTGTACGTTATTTAGTGTTTGAGTCAATTTGATTTACTCACTATACTGATACAGTGTATACATATTTTGATGACTGTGTACTTAGCAACGACTAATGACGGAGTGCCGAGATGGGCATTTTTCGTAGACATGATAAATAAATTCATGGGTGCCGAGATGGGAAGGTGCCGAGATGGGACTAAACCATATATTCAACTTCTTGTTTCTTTTGCCACTCTTGCGTTGTTTTTGTAAATTTAGGTACCTTCCTATAAGATATGTTAATGCCATCACTCGTTAGTGGGCCGACTTTATGAAACGAGTTTGTTAAAGATAGGCAGGTACCTTAAGTTTTAAGTACTGCTGCGCTCGTAAACCGTTTAGAGTAGTAAAGGTGTTTGGTTGTTTGTTATTTTTTTGTGAACTGTGAGTGTAGTGTTTATAAATGTTTCCAGATATTTAAGTGATCGAAAGTAATAAACCGCCTACCAAATAGTTTGATTAAATTGCGATATTTTTCTCATATAGGTATAATATTCACAACGGATCTTTGTGTCTCTGAATTGGCTGCAAGAGCCTCAACAGTAGCTATTTTTGTGTCAATATTGAATGTGAAGATATCATTGTATAACTGTCTCTTTCACTTGTTTACTTTTGTCTCATCATCCTATCTCGCTTACTCTATGCAGTTAATCTGTTTCGTGCGCAATAGTTGACAGAGACAACGTCGGAGACACAAAGATCCGCTGTGAATATTATATCATTCACCTTATATTATAAAGAATCCGTGTAGAACATTAACGTATTTTATTTAACTTTTTCTTCCTTGATTTCAACAGATAATTCTTTACCTCTATTTTTTTCATTATCTATATTTTCTAAATCAAACAGTTTAATTGGAGATATGGATATGTAAAAAAAAAATGCCCTGCAGGTAACCTACGTTTTGTATCTATTCTGGAATTAAGTAATAACATTGAATCTGTTTACAGTAGGTTGTTCTCGGGGACCGAGTTTTGGAAAGATGTGAAAAGAAGGAATATCATAATTGCTTTATTAGTATTTTTTATTAGTATAAATATACACAGTTTAAGGAGGAAAAAACGCGTCCAAATGATTGAGTTTAAAAAAAAACCAGTATCGTTTATTCAGCAATCACGTTTGTTGCAGCCCCACTTAAATTTATTTATTTTACTCTGTTTTAGTATTTGTTGTCATAGCGGCAACAGAAATACATCATCTGTGACAATTTCAACTGTTTAGCTATCACGGTTCATGAGATACTCCCTGGTGACATACAGACAGACGGACCGCGGAGTTTTTACCCTTTGGGTACGGAACCCTAAAAAGCGCCATTTACCAGTATCAGGTTTGCTTTTCTGCCGTCCAATAGTATAAGAAGGCAAATTGCGTCATAGGCCACTTCCCTCTTATAAAATATCTTGTTACCACCAACCAGCATAACAGAGGACTCCAATATCGTGGAAGAGCGAAACTCACAGTATAACCGGTATTTCACAGACGTGGGCCCAGGATCGATCCCTGCGGAACACCATACGTCATCTCTGCGACACTATCGTCCCAGTACGGGTAGATGACAGTATTTGCTGGCAAGTAAAACTAGATGATGCTTCCGAAAACACAATCCTTTCAAAAGCATATATTATTTCACTTGACGTGGTTAACAGTGAAAACCACGCAATAGATGTAGATTGTATTATAACTTGATTGATTTCATTACAGCTTCGGTACACGGAAAATAATGCAAATCAATATAATTTATTTAATTCACAAATAAGTGTCGGTGTATTATTAATTTATTATGCAAACCTTGGATTTCTCATTTCGAAGAATCCGTTAATTTTTATCGTTATTATCATTAATCCATATTAATATTATAAATGCGAAAGTAACTCTGTCTGTCTGTTACCTTTTTACACTTAAACCGCTAAACCGATTTAGATGAAATTTGGTAAGATAGTTTGAGACCTTGGAATGGACAAAGGCTACTCGTAAACTATAAAAGCCAATCCAGAAAATCTTGATTGTTTGCAAGTCCTCCCTGTCGATGAAACATGGTGGTCAGCAAATCAAATGATAAATCTATTCTGCAATATCACTGTGTTGTTGAGTCTTGTTTCTACAATTTAGACTAGCCTTTTCCTGTGACTTCGGTCCTACGGCCTATTCCACAGAAACCTTGTCTTTTTCGGGTTACCTACTCTAACGGCATTTAGACATTCTGCCTTCTCGATGCACTTCCCATATTGTATACAACTCTGCGGATGCAGGTAATAGCACCTTCTTTTTCGAAGGTAAATTGAGTGAATCGTTCCAAATTTTAAATCAAAAGCTTCTTGATAAAAGAGTGTCTGTGGAGTGCACGTTCTTCTTCGTAAATACCTACTGACGCTAGCGAATGTGCAACTACCTTCATCTTTTGCTTGACAATTCAAAAGTAGGTACCTTTTAAATGGTTTAATATTTTTCAATAAATTATTTAAGTTTGTTGGTTCAGTAATACGGACAGGCCCTACAAATTGTGATGATATAAAATTTATAACAGCAATATAGATAACTACTTTGTGTACCTAATTCCACTGAAAAATATTATGTGTGCGACGCATATGACGCAATTTTATTACTATACTGCACAATAGCTTTATTGTATCATAAATTAAGTAAATATTCATGCATGTGCTGCTTATCATCATAATTTTCCCGTCTTTATTCCACTTTGTTTGAAGGTTGGGGCAACATTGTCTTCTGCTTCCTCACATATCTATGAATCGTCATCTTAGCAGTTATTCTCTTTCAAGCCAATATCATATTTTACAAAGTCCATCGTTCCGTGGCCTTTTCTACCTCTTATACTTCTAAGAATGATCTTCGTTGATTAATTTCAACTTTTCTAGCCATATTATTTTTCGATAGTCTTTTGCCTTCCCCAACTCTTTTGCTTCTTGGCATTCTTGACTTAAATAGAATAATTATGTTCCGGAATTTTAATGCCATTTCTGGGAATCTGTTTTATTGCAAGAAGTCGTAATTACCTACCAACTTCTTTAGTTAATTATCGACAATGACGTCGTTAAGATTTAATTTAAAAAAGTATAAAATCAAACTAGGACAAATAATAATGATTTGATAACACGCAGTCTAATCACGCTATCTGACGGCCTCAAAAACAAACAAAAGTGTCACAAAATATCTCTATCTTCTCCTTAGTAGACTATAGCACACTATTTAGTTTAGTGCAAATACAAAAAAATCATACAGTTCATTAAAAAAAATATATCAGTTTTTTCATTTACTTGCGTATTGTGAAGTGACATATTAAAACCAGTGCTGTGAACCAAATTACCTAGTGCTCTAAATTCAACTTATTTATAAAAGTTTGGTGTGAATTGACTTATTTTTATAGACGTCTAAAATCGTAAATGCATTTCATAGTTCATATAAAATAACCACAAAAAGTATCAGCAAAGGAATGTAAAATGTAAAGTTAATATTGAATTTTATATAAATCGGTCATATTATCTACATACTTAACATTCTATTTCCGTGCCTCGGAGAGTTATAAAAAAACTGGTTGAGTTGTTGGTGGCATTTGCAAGGGCATAAAAGAATTCGATAAAATTAAGTAGATATCTACCTACTGGTATATTTTAAGCTACGCATAAATCCTAATTTCCGCGGCTTTTCGCGTCTTTATTTCCGTGTTTGTCCACGTTTACTGCTTATCCCAAAACATTACTCAGAAAACGAGGACAGCTACTGTGAACAGTTCAAATTCAGTCAAAACCAATACAGCTACATAATTTAGCACACAGATTAGATATGAGTGAGGTGTTCACATAAATAAAACCTCTGTGCTGTGATGTAATTATTTGATAAACACTTTGTTTGTGCCCTTATCGCGAAGTTTGTTGATGTTCTGGATTCGCATTCGCTCTATTTACTTAAAATAGACGCGATAAGGATCGCTGCGGAACTATTTACTTGCCAACATGAAATGTTATATGGTTACACTGAAACAGTTGTTCAGGACTGTACTGACAGTGATTCGATGGAATAGAATAATTAAGAAGAGAAAGGAAGAGGTCAAGGTAAAGTATTTGCTTTCAAATAAATAAGTCTATGACATGAATCTCGACCAACTTACTAAAATAATACAAACAATGTGCGACTTTTTCATTGAAAACCAGTTCAAAGCTAAAAGGTGCTTTCGTTACCTAAATCTAGATAACTCTGGCTATTTGCGGCCAGCCCTAGGCGTCTAACAAAATACTTAGATATGTATACGACATTTACCCCAACGTCTTTACAACAAATATTGGCATTTATATATTGGTCAACAAAAAGGGGAAAGGAATCGGACCTACTGAGTCGAATTAAATCTTCTTGGAAAAGCGGTCGTCTGTTTCGATATGATTAAATATCAACAAAAAAATGAATCCTACCCAGGCTTGAGTTGCCTTTACAAATATGAAATCTTTCCTTAGTTTTTAACCCCCGCCGGAAAAAGAGGGGTAAATAGGTATAAATGTGTCGGGGGTTTTTTAAATGTTGAAATTTTACTTGTCACAGAAAGTAGCGGATAAGACGGTATAGTTACCAAAACCGTCAATTACCACACCTGAAAATGAAAATTCATATCAAATTGGAGTGATAAAGACAGTCACATCTTCCTAGTGTTTTATTAAGTTGAGAAGAGAAAGTGGCGCAACAAACACCTCAGGAAAAAGAGAGATTACGTTCGGGTGTGCGTCTCCTGAAGCCAAAAATACCTCTATCATTAACCATGTCCACCAATTTGTTTCCAGACTAAACAACAGAGCACTATGTCGCTGATTCTGGATGGCATCGATCTTGAGCGGGAGTACTCCCCCAGTCGGTGGTCAACCAGGTTCCCCACATCTATCGAAGTACTTGAGAACCACGTGAAGCATGTCACAGCAGGTAAGCAGACAGTGTACAGCTAAGGAGAATTCCCTGCCGGAGTCTGTGTTCCCCGAAACCAGATTATCTGTAGATCTTCAAATCGAGAGGAAATATTTTATTTATTCCTAGCCAAACCTGCCAAACGTCATTGTGTACCTTCAGGTCAGATAAAACGAAACTCTACCATATTATAACATCACATATTTTGAGGTATATAAAAATGTGTACGGTCAAGGACATATTTTGGGGCGATTAATATCGCCTTTAACCCGTCAATAACGTGTAGCGTCCTAGCTATAGAAGTAGCTTACATTTTTGTCGTAGACCTATAAAAATAGGACATAACACTGTTATCTATACTCCGTTAAATTTTGGTTGTTACAATCCCGTGGAGCGTCTATCCGATACATGAAACAGTCAAGCAAGACAAGCAATCGATTTGAAAAGATAAAAATAAAATAAAAATTAAACACAAAATATAAAACGACAAACAAAAAAATATATATATCACTAAAAATTGCAAAAATATCTTTCCTTTCGGCAGTCGGTGTTGCAATATGATAAAACAAGAGGTGGTTACCAAAGACAGATTAGTTTATAACTTTGGTCCTTATTTATAATAAAAAATCTTTTGAACAAAACAATCAAACCAACTTCCAAAACAAAACACTAGATAGCGAAAAAAAACTTCTTTTTCATGTCTTAGGTACCTTTTGTTTTCTGTTTATCGAAACCGACTTCGGAAAAGAAAGTAATTTTTCGCTTTGGAGTGTTTTGTTTTGAAAGTCGGTATGATTTTTTTGTTAAAAAGTTTTTATTTAACTCTTTTTAGTTATGGTAGGTACTTCCAATTACCATGAAAATCATTTATAGCCAAAGTACATCTCATGACGATTGTAATAAGCCCAAACACGACTAGGATACATTGTTTTATTTCGGAGTTCCAGTGCCTACCTACCGGTTTCATCATCAGATCAGTTCGATGGTATCATTTTCATCAGTACAAATTATTTAAAAGTATTTGCTTCATCATAGTCGGTTAACTATTCGAGATATCTTATTCCCGTGGCATATCTTATTAGCATTAAAAAGTTCCTATTGCCATCTGTGGCCTTCATCATTAGTTCCTCTTCAACAAAATATACTTTTTGAGTGCAAATGATGGCATTGTTGATGAAAATACCAAAATCGCGATTATATCTATAATTTTTGAGAAGTTCCGTCAATTTCTCTAAGATCTTTTCATCAGATCCACACCTGATGACCATGGCACCACCTGGAAAGTATACCCTTTTTAACAAAAGAACTATTTTCCAAATCAGTACAGGCCTCTTTGAGTAATCGGGGTACATAAATTAAAAAAAAAAGATTTCGGCGAATTGAGAACCTCCGTTTTTTTGAAGTTGGTTAAAAAAGCAATATATTGTTACAGCGAGCGAAGAAGCTACGAATAATATCCCACACAAACTGGAGATCGAGTACGGATCAACACCTGGACAGAAACTTGACATTCTTGGAACTGATTTACCAGACGGTAACTACTTTTTCTTTTTAATTAATGTCTCCAAGTTATTTATAAGCTCTAAAGCTATTTGTTTTACATAGACAACGTTCTAGTGACGTCATTCCCGCTGTACTACGACCACTAAATGATGGCACCGCTCTTGGAGGAAATCAAAGCAGTACTAACTCATAAGGATCGATTCTCACTTGTTATTTATTGAATAATTGGAAATGTCAAGTAATTCAGGCCTGAAATAGTTCACATTTAACGCCAGCTATAGTGAGAACTAGTACAATATTCTGATGTTTATATAATACAGTTTTCAAAGTTTTGTTTGGCATAAAAATACTACGCGTTGATTTATAAGATGGTTGGGGTCCAGCGCCAATAAGAGGTTTTTACTGTCTTTAGGAAAACATTTTTATTTATATAACCATTAATGCAATATGCAATGCAAATACAAGAAGAAGGAAGAGAAAAATAGATACAGAGGTGATGCTTATTTCTATAGAAACCTCTGCCAGCATAGTTACCTGCAAAATTAAAGGTAATGGGTGACAGCAATAGGGGCTCCGCTTAGAACCTTCGGGTACGAAACCCTAGAAATAGTACGTGATCAATGATTATATTAATCAAAACCTTCCGTCAATAGCTCCTGATTACAGGCTTTTTTCATTACATACATACAATAATTTTAGATATAATATGTGCCTATGTTAAACAAAAACAGATAATAGTGGTGTTTCAAGGTAGCTGACTATATCTAGGGCCCTCAATACGGAACAAGGTGATTGAACGAGCAAATAAGGCATATTAAAATAAAACCAGCATATTTTTGTTGAATAATGTGCTGTTTCAATTTAAACATCTAAGTATTACCGACTATTTGTGCTGGCAATGAATATTGAATACAAAATCTTTATATATAAAACCAAGCCGTGTTAGTTACACCATTTATAACTCGAGATAGGATGGATCGTTCGCTTCTTCAAGAAGGGTGACAATCCTACTGAAGAACTATAGGCCCATCACACTTCTTAGCCATGTCTACAAGCTGTTTTCGAGAGTCATCACGAATCGTCTCGCGCGCAGGTTTGGCGATTTCCAGCCTCCCGAACAAGCCGGATTCCGTAAAGGCATCAGCACCGTAGACCACATACATACGCTGCGGCAGGTTATACAGAAGACCGAAGAGTATAACCTGCCTCTCTGTTTAGCGTTTGTGGACTATGAGAAAGCCTTCAATTCGATCGAGACTTGGGCTGTACTGCAGTCTCTCCAACGGTGCCAGATCGACTACCGGTACATTGAGGTGTCTGTACAAAAACGCCACCATGTCAGTCCGTCTTCAGGATCAGACCTCGAAACCAATCCTTTTCCAGCACGGCGTGAGACAGGGAGACGTCATTTCTCCGAAACTGTTCACTGCTGCGCTGGAGGACGTCTTCAAGGTTCTGGATTAGAAGGGGCTTGGCATCAACTTTAATGGCAAGTACATTTACTCATTACTCACCTTCAGTTTGCCGACGACACAGTGGTCAGGGCTGAGACCATGCAGGACCTCAGTACAATGCTCAATGATCTCAGTAGAGCTTCCGAAAGAGTGGGTCTTAGGATGAACATGGACAAAACCAAGGTCATGGTGAATGCCCATGTTACACCCACTCCTATCAAGGTCGTAGACTCTACACTCGAAGTTCGCCGGGACAGCTTGTCAATGAATAAAAACATAACGTATAATAATACAGATTACTTATTATTACTTAGCAAGGTCGTAATTTACATGACTGCCTGTCTGAATTCCACAATCCAGTAACTAGGTAACACGATATCATCTGCCAAAACATGTTGTTAGACTTTCGGTCAAACATGTGAAGTACTTAATTATAAATGAATACGAGTATTATTTTCTTATTACCTATTGGTAATGCTTGTTTTCGTTTAAAAATAACAGAACAGGTACATTATCAAAGAATGACGACGTGTTTACTGTTTGAAACTGGTCAATGACATTCTAATCAACAGTATCTAATTTGATTTTAATCTGTTCATTGGTCGGAACCTTCGTTTATATCCGAGGCACTCTAAAAAACGCAGTTGAAATAATGAATAACAAGTTAACTAAATACTACGTTTCATTATTGTACAAGGCCATTTCATTTCGGTTTATTTTTTGTTGTTTACTATTTAAGTAAAATGTTTATCATCATCTGTAAGTAGCTTTACTATTTCGAAATTGAAAACTCCTGATAAAAAGCCGGTTTAGAAAAAAAGACAAGTCAATTGAGTTACAAAAAAAGAGTAAGGTTGAACTAGTCGACGGCACAAACTATTTTGCGCGCGGGGTTAAAATGTATGCTATCTTATCCGACAACACGTGCGAAAGATATAGATGCTGTGATGAGCAGTATGAAGCTAGTTCGCGTACGAATTAGCACTTTTGCAAATTTGTATTGAAATGGATGATGATTTAGGACGAAAACGAGCGCGTGAAATTTTATGAACAGACCTTTGGGAGTCTAGATATCACGAAAAAACAACTGAATGTATATTTATAAAATAACATTATTTGCATTGTTGAATTACTAATCTATCCCTGTATGGAGGCTGTTTTGCAATTTTTCTTCTTCTTATGGTATTTATTTCCGCCCAAAGATGCGTTAAAATTAGTGTTGAAATATGGAACTTTCGACGCTCATAACTTTCAAATATATTATTTTTTTACATTTTTGTTTCCATATAGGACTAGATAATGATGAGACAAATTGATGTCATTTTTTATTTTGGACGTACATCATCAAAAAGTGAAGTAATCTCTAGACTACGTTTGTATGGAAGAATTTTCGACTAGTGTAACCTTAACAAGTAAAATTTAAAAAAACCCCGGCGAATTTTATATCAAGCTACATAATTTATCTAGTAGTAAACAAATCCGGATGAATGGTAATTCTGTAAGGTTAATTATTATATCGATTATCTATCTGATTGCTTAAACCGAATACTCACCAACAGAAAATACCGGGGTAAGGTTCCGTACCATTATCGCAAATTCGGCAAAAAAGCACGTTTGTTGTATGGGAGCCCAACTTAAATATTTATTTTATTCTGTTTTTAGTATTTTTTGTCATAGCGGTAAAAGAAATACATCATCTGTGAAAATTTTAACTGTCTAACCATCACGGTTCATAAGATACAGCCTGGTGACAGACGGACAGTGGAGTCTTAGTAATCGGGTCCCGTTCTTACCCTTTGGGTACGGAACCCTAAAAAGTAAAACTACTTATATTATGATGAAAGCCACGTAGCACAGCATTCAGAGTTATTATTGTTTTAATTAAAAAACATTCATTGTTTAATACGCAAATATTAATAAGCACTCTTAATTTCCAAGGTATTGATAATTTTGGGCTAAATACTTCGGAATAGCATTTCCCGATAGATAATATTGAAAGTTCATCCCTCTGTGCCTCGGAAAGCTCGTTAAACAAGTCCAGTATCATCTTGTAAATCTTTGACTGTCGTTTCGGGTAGTTAGAAGGCCGAAAGTCTGTCAAACAGTCAGAAAGTAGGCCATAGACAGACAGACTGCATTTGAACTGCACTGCGACTGTAAATTTGCAGTTTGATTGCAATTGCAGTCACTGTGCAGTTATCGTGCAACTGCCTACTAACTGCAGACCGACTGCAATCGGACTGCACGGTTGGTGTGCAATTTTATTGCAATCGTATTCAAACTGCAAATTTGCAGTCAGAGTGCAGTTGAAATGCAGTCCGTCTGTCTAGAGTCTTCTGCATCCGAACTGCAAATTTGCAGTTCGGATGCAGTTTGAATGCAGTTGACATTTGACATTTGACAGTTGTTAGTTCTATTGCAGTCGTGTCAACTGCATTCAAACTGCATCCGAACTGCAAATTTGCAGTTGAAATGCAGTCCGTCTGTCTAGAGCCTAAGGGGTTTCGCGTTACACAGTTACTGGGTTGTAAATGTTAGATATGTAAGTATTCGCTTTATGTTGAATACAGGTAGATATTTAATAGTATCCAGATTGACTGGAAGGCAACCACAACATTTAAATGTGGAGAAAAGATTTTTGAAAAAGAGGTGTGTAACTTGTTTGGTGCACCATACAGTATATTCTTTCTGGTATACCTACGTTTCAAGTTATCTTTGTTTGCTATTCATATTGATGGTACAGTGTTTGCAACCAATTTCTAATTTCTTTCGTTTTTGAAAGAAAGAGGAAAAAGATTTGTTTGTGACCCGCACAGGATACATGAGAGATAAGCAAAAAACTGTATCCCACAGAGCCTAAAGACCAGAGTCTTCAATCAGTGCGTCCTACCTGTTATGACTCACTGGGCCGAGACGTGGACAGTCACGGTACAGCTGGTCCATCAGCTTAAGGTCGCTCAGCGACAGAGAACCAAAGTTGTCGACATAGCTCAGAGAGTGAGCAAGCTGAAGTGGCAATGGGTCGGCCATAGTTATTAGCCGTAGAACCGATGACCGTTGGGGTAGACGTGTTCTTGAGTGGAGACCGCGAACTGGCAAACGCAGGTTGGCTGGTAGCAGCTGGATGACAGTTGCCGAAGATTGAAGAAAATACCTTATGCGAGACCAAAAAAGCCTATCTCAGCATGTGCAGCGATATCCAAAACGAAAAGTTGTGTTCAAATTCTGACAAGGAAAAACAGAAAACAGTGGGGTTTCCTGTTTTTCAACACAGTTAGATATAAGAAAACGGGTTCTGGGTAAAACATGCTGTGCTACGTGCTCTTCTACATGTACGTTCCTAAGTGACTAATTTTTGGTCAGTAGTAAACACTCGGCACTCGGTGGTATTTTCGCTTGTAAGCATTAAATTATTTACGTCATCACAATATTTTTCAATACCTATTCTTACGACATACCTTAATAAACAAATCACACTAATGCCTTTGTATTAGATACCTATTAGGACTTTACATTGCACACTTAATGAAATTCAATAGCTAGAAATTCGTTAATGTTTTTTGCATAAGTATCATCTAATATTTTTGGAAGAATAATTTTGGTTGTAAAATCAACAAAAGAGCCACAGGAGACAAAATACGTAGGTACATCCCTCAACTTTATCTACTACCAACAATATTCATTTTGTTTACAATGCTTCCAACCGTTAAACAGTACGCATAAAAACGTAACAGACAACTCAGTGGTCCATATTACCCCCTAAGGTTTATAGTAGTAGAGGTAGAGGTTTGTGGCACGTTATAAAACGATTTGTTATATACAGGGCCGGATTAGTCACGTGACAGGTATAGGAAATGCTACAGGCCCCGCGGTTCGTGGGCCCCGCACTTGGCCGTAAAGCAAACATCTACCAATCCTATCAGAAGCGGTTGTAGGGCTAACATTTTTAACTTGCGTTAGGTATTCGTTAGCTCTTTACTATTTCTGCACAAATCGACAAAGTAACTTTAGTTTTCGTGTACGTGGAAGGTCATACGAACACCTAACCTATCCGAGGTGCTGAGCTGGCAACAGCTATAAATACATATTACAAAGTAAAAGTGAATTCAAGCCGAAGGTCGTATTGTTCAAAGGACCGAGTGTGTTCAAATCGTTTAAAGAAATAAATGTGGTTGGAGTAATCTATTAATGACTACTGGGACCACATTCCTTCTTGATAGAATTTACTATCAATCAATCAATCAATCATTTCAATCATTTATTTATTTGTTAACATAGGTAAATAAATACAGATCTTAAGTTTTAACAGAGCGCTATGTTATGCCAGGAGGCGTACAAATATGGTGTACAAATCTAACTGAGGATTACAAATTAAAATTTACTATAAAATAATTGAAAATCATGCATAATTTTGGTATTGAATTAGAAAATAAATTGAACAATTCAATACTCCAAATATGTCAGACCTAAATGAGGAATTATTATAATGTCAAAATAATTAAAATGTCAAAATAATTAAAAATGTCAAAATAACTAAAAATGTCAAAATAATTCAAAATGTCAAAATAACGAAAAATTACAAAATCATTAAAAATGTCAAAATAATTAACAATAACAAAATAATTAAAATGTCAAAATAATTTAATGCCTATATTTTATAAGATAATTGTAATTCTAAATTGATTCGTCATCTAAGTATTCTTCTTTCTACTATATGCCAGCTTAGTCCGGCACTGGCTAAAGGTGCAACAGATGTGGGCACATTACGAGCGAACATAAAAGTAAACAATAAGAAAACTGAACGCCAGACGCAAGTATCTTGTCTCCCGACGTGGATTAGGTACCTACTACGAACTGCCAAATTTCAATTTCAATTGTGGTTTTCGATATTTCGTGATGAGTGAGTGAGTGACCTTTCGCTTTTATATAGATTAACTCATTACTGAAAATAATTTCATGCCGAGTGAAAGCGCCAAGCCAAGGACGCCCTTTACCACGATACGTTTGTTTTGATCGTGTTAGCGACAAGGCAGTGTCTGCCTTTACATTTTTTTCGTATCGTTTTCAAATATTGAAATTCATTGGTAGACAGCTGTTAATGACTTTAATTGTTTTGTTGTCTAGCGGAGACTTTAGTCAAACATCACTTTCATGTTTCAAAATTTCGTGCCCATCATTTTACGATTTTTTTACTGACAGTCCAATTATCTGCCCATTATAATTACGTAAACTTATGTGTAATTGTGAATGACATTAGTATTAATTGATGGATCAGCGCTATCGACAATCCAATTAGTGTGAATGACCTATTGCCTAATGATTTTGACAGGTTGCAGATTTGCGGTTAATGATATTATGCAAATGTCCTTCGATACGGACTCTAATTACTGCAAAATAGCATTCCTTCTAGCTCCCACCCGCGTCCTCGTGTTATTAGTACTTCTCCCATATCTTTAAAATTATAGCCTTTGTATATAACATCCATCTATCCATCCTCACAAACTGTCACGTTTATAATAATAATAGAATTATTGTGTAATGAATAACTACACAACAACCCACAACAACAACGTATTGGTCTAAAAAAAGGTGTAGTGACAAAGATTTAAAAGAGTATGCTTAGTAGATAGTTTGGCCATGTCGAGAAAATGAATGAAAGGCGACTAAAAAAGTTATTAACAAAACAGACGAGAGTGGAAACTTCATGTATGCCCAACTTATGCCCAAGAAGGATATAATTACATGGAACTTATTGGTGATATATTTTAGAAAGGCCAGGTGCGTAGTACTCATAACCGGCGTGCGTGTATGACTGGATGTATGAACTTGAGCAAAATGATTATAAGGATAGTAGCAGATGGCGTTATGGACTTCTGTCTACCCACATGGGCAAAAGACGTTAATGTATGTAGGTTTGCGAATAGAAATCATTTCAGAACTCTATAAAAAACCTTGCCTTAGTTCATATACCTTTGATATCTGCGGTATCGTAATAATATTGGTATGTTTGTTGCTCAATCATGCGGAAGGACCATGTCTTCGAATAAATTAAGTACCTATAGTTCCGGCGAGTGCGCGGTCTAGAGTACGAGCGAAACATAGCTCTTATGCCATGTTGTACCTCACTAACGAAAGGTTTCCCACTTGATAATTCTTACTGTTCTTGTTTCTTAATATTGTACTTGGAGTTGGCGAAACACATTTTCTAATTGCATACCGTCGAGTCAACCGTCATTTTCTCCGACTTGCTTTCTTCTGATCTCCGTTATCTATTTTCTCCCCAGACGCACCTATCCTGGTCTACATCCACGGCGGCTACTGGCAGGAGCTCTCCCGAGAGTTATCTAGATACCCAGCAGGACCCCTCCACAAGTTCAGGGTGAAGACCATCGTCGTTGGCTACGACCTCTGTCCAACCGCCACCCTCGCAGATATTGTCAGCCAAATACAAAGAGCCGCGAGATTCGTGTTCGAGTACGCAGAAAAAATGAACTCCAAGTAAGATAACCCTTCACCTTGATAAATAACTGTGATGTAATGGAACGAAAACAGAGATAAGCGCGACGGACAAGAGAATATTCAGTTTATTTTAAAGAGAGAAATATTTTATGCAAAATGTTGGAATGGACAAGAATAAACAATAGTATCAATCGTTCAATTCCATATTCGTTGTCTTGATTTGAAGATAAAATCTGATGGACTGTCTTTGGGACAAGATATAATATTGTTACATATGCGTTCTTGTACGTGTATGTTGATTTTCATTTACTGAAACAATTTTCTTAATGAGAGTGAGATTTGATTTACTTACTTTCAATCAAAATAAGTAGGTACTATCTTTTTCAAATATTGAACGAATTCAGTAAGTACATTTATGTACAGTTCGTCTTGATAATCTTGATAATACAAATGTTACTGATGTCACAATTAGAAGTACAATAAATAACTAGAATATAATGATAGATTTGGAATTTGAATCGTAACAATTGATTTTTGTAAGACGGGTGATTAATTCATGAATTTGATTACTAAATTGGAAAAAATTATATTATTAAATAATTGCAATTTGTTTTTTAAATAAATAAAAAACAATAATAAAAATTAATTCAGAAATTGAATAACTTATTTGACATTCAATAAATGCAGTTACTATTTGTTTGAACTACATAAAATATCTTAATTCATGAATTTTATTACTAACCTGACATTAAATAACCGCATGCATTGTGTAACCCTTAATATAAAATGTGATAATAATATAATAACAATTTTATAATGTAATTTATGTATCAGACAGTTCGTCTACATAAATATATTCACCCTGTCTTTCCACTTTCCAGGGGAGTATATTTCGCTGGTCACTCAGCAGGCGCGCACTTAGTCGCCAAACTCCTCGCCAGCGCAGACTTCTTCGAAAACACGCCAGGAGCATCCCGCCTTCAGGGCGCATTCCTAGTATCAGGGTTATACGACCTCAGGGAGATCGTCCATACATATGTGAACGATGCTGTTCAGCTGCCGAACGAATGGGCTGTACCCCTATCGCCACAATTCGACGACTTCACACATTTGCAAGGAAGGAGAATTCGGTTATACATCTTAGCTGGCCAGCACGACAGTCCTACCTTCAAAAAACAATCCAGAGAGTTCTACGAGATCCTACTCAACACCTGTCTTATGCAGAATATGTATTTGGAGATCAAGGACGGGATGGACCACTTCGACATCGTCGAATGTTTCTCGAACGATGATAATTATATGAGGAATCTTCTGATTCATGATATTCGTAAACATTTGTTGTAAATTACTTTTAGAGAGTAGAAGCACACTTCGGATCTAATCGTCTGTATATTAAGGTTTCCACAGACAGGCGACGGGACAACGCGTCAACTATGCGACTAGCATTCATCAAAGACATTTTTCTACGGATACATGTTTTACAGTGTCTATTAAAATGGTAGTCGCATTGTTGTCACACTATCTCGTCACGCCTTTCGCTCTGTATATTGTGATTCGAAAATACCAAATTCAATGAATTTGAGGTACTGACGCATTTGTCGAACATTTGGAAACAAATTGTTTAATAGACTTCTTTTAAGCAAAATGAAATGAAAGATTGCAGTGTTATTGTTGTTCTGAACAATAAATATACTTGAATTAATAAACATCACCATCTGCATCTTTCACCTTCTTTTAGTTTACCAAAATGAACTAAAAATATTGTTCATGAAGTACAATAGTTACCGCTTTATTGACAGCTAATTAAAATGAAATTGCCTTTAGAAATAAGCTGTAATTATTAATAATACAGGAATACATAACAAGTGCGCCTGTTTTATATAAAGCTATAAACCTGTTGTATGTTAGGTTTAGTAATAAAGATCTTTATGATAAACGATGATTTTGAAGTACCAAGGTATTTTATTCGCTTCAATAGACTATGGTAGGTACGATATATTATGTACTTATTATCGACGATATATTATCTATAAACATTTCTCACACGTACACAACAATACAATGTTTTAACTAGTCGCTAAAATAATTCTAATTAAAATATGTGCCTACCTACATGTATATTTGTAAAGGGTCCTGCAGACAGGCATAACGCGACAATGCGGCAACTATTCTTATCAACGGGATAAAAAAAAAATATTTCAAAAATCGTTGTCGGATTGCCACATCACGCCTTTCTGGGGTGCTATGGGATTTCCTTGTGTTTCAATCCGAAAAAAAGCATTGCGCGGAACCATAAGTTGATCGCAATTGTTTCAAATTTTTACCTACACATAACCGTAATGATTACCAATAATATTAGTCTAAATAATTAGTGTTTAAGTTTTTTTTGCAGACTGTTACTGACTAGTTTGTAATTATTAGGTTAAAATAGGTTAAAATGGTCATTATTAATGTTGATAATTAAATAATATTTTTTAAACACACATAAGTTTTTATTTTATAATCGTCTTAATAGTGATAAGAAATCAGCGCCATCTATGGACATTATGAGGCATCAGTTTAACAGCACAATAGAATTCATAATTCTGTATACGTACCCTTTAAACCGGCAAACAGCACGCTGAAATAGTCGTGGTAATTAGTACTTCCCCAGAAAATTCCAAAAGAGCTCCTTCTAAAATTTAAAGTAAATAGTTACTGTGAGGTATTCTGCTTTACAGATCCACATTTTAGTGTATTTACGTTTTTACACTATACAAACCACACCATTTTTAACTTTTGATATTGTATAAACTCATGTGACTAATTTTTATGTATTCTTTGATACTGTTAGCACCTGAAAAGCATTTTCTTAGTTATCTCCGATTGTTTTAATATCTACAACTTAATTTATATTCCTAATTTGTAAAATCTTGGAATATTTTATACTCTGTCATTTCATCTGATCTGACATCTGTCTGTCTAATTTCTTTTCTTAAGCCGTAGACATAACATACCAAGGACTAGATCTTCTTAAAGCTCGTTTTACATTATAATTTTCATAATAAGGACAGCGGCAGACTGCCCCCTCTGTAAAACCTTTTTTTATTCGTTCTGGTCTTGATTTCTTAATTGAGATTTAATTTTGAAATTTAGAAGATATGACAGAACGAGGAAAAAATGGGCGGCAGCTTTTTGAGTTTGATTCTGACAGTGAACGCTGAAAGTCGGTTTATCTACTTAGTATTACGAAGTGTACTATCTTATCTATAATACTCTTTACACCATATTATCCAGTTTGTGTATGTGTAATAATATCTGAAGTGCACTAGTTAATATAAATATTGTGAGTGTTATACGGTGTATCATTTGACCGACGCCTTGCCTACCCCTGTAGGAGGGTTCACTGAACGGCGTGTAACGCCACAGCCCGGTTCTTCGTCACTCCTTGCTGCCTGCCTTCCTGCCTACCGTATACCTGCGTATCTGGCTACCAGCCGTTTCACTCCTTGCTGCCTGCCTTCCTGCCTACCGTAAGCCTACATAACTGCATACCAACCAGTACGATTTGTATGAGCTGCAGCAGTATATCTACAGCGGTGCGCGCGGCCACAGCGTGCCTGCCAGCAGCACGCGCACTCTGAACACGAGCGCTTCACCAGCCGACCTATCGCACCATACCACGTCGCCCTGATCTGCGGTTGCCCTTTCGCCAACTTAGAAGAGGCTTGCATCTTTGGGTACAGCGGATCCCATAGTTGGACGTGTCGCAGGGGTGCGGTGGTACGTCGTACGAAGCCGGCCCCTAAGTTTTATACCGAATATATCTTTATATAGCTTTAAGTTTTAATAATATTAACGTGGCTTACGTTTAGCTCGTCTGAGACAATCGATGCGACAATCTGAAACCAATGCGACGGTCATTTTTTTAATTGTTGAATTGTGTAAATTCACTTGTTCATAGTGTTACGCTGTACCGGTCTACAGATCCTGAGCCTTATCTGAACCGAATTATGACTGAATAACTAAGTTAGGCAGTCTGAAAAACATACACAGACTACCCCCTTATCAAATCGCCTTTCAAACATCTTTACTGGTAATAAATAACCCCCTGATAGAATATAGACTGTCAGTGTTGACTTCCAATGTCAAATTGAATTGCCATTCGTCAAACTTCTTTGGGATTTATTTCATCCTTAACTCAATCTAATTTTCTTTACTCGTAGCATTATTAGCATAATTTTATAATATTTTATTTTTAAACTTTAAGTATCCATTTTAAATTTATTTGGAGTTATTTTCTTCTGCCTAGTTTGTAGTTAAGAATATTTCAATTAATTATTCTTTTATTAATTTTCTTGACGTTGATTTAAATTGCGTTTGATTTATAGCTTTCAGAATTCAATATTGTTTTTAAAAAAACATGTTTGAAATAATTTATAATGGTACCTATACGCCAGTCATATTGAAGATACCATTGAACAACAAATGTTTAAAGTAATAAAACGAATTACATATAGAATGTTTGTATTTGTTGTACATCGATTTAACTGAGTTAGTACAGATGAAAGATACTTTGAGAACATAAAATATCCAAGGTCCCGCCGACTAAGAAGATAAGATTAGAGCGAACCTAAAAATAAAAATTTGTTGGTAAATATTGTACCTTCATGTTGGCGAGAGTACAGTTTTCCCTTTAATTAACAAATTATCAACGATTCAACACACAGACATCAGTCGCCGATCAGTCAAGTCAACGTCACTATTTAATTTGCACATAAATGACATGAGACACGACGGTCAGCTGTTTGAGCTGTCAGTGCTTTGTTGGTAAATATTGTACCTTCATGTTGGCAAGGGTACAGTTTTCCCTTTAACAAATCATCAAAGATTCAACACACAGACATCAGTCGCCGATCAGTCAAGTCAACGTCACTATTTAATTTGCACATAAATGACATGAGACACGACGGTCAGCTGTTTGAGCTGTCAGTGCTTTGTTGGAAAATATTGTACCTTCATGTTGGCAAGGGTACAGTTTTCCCTTTAACAAATCATCAAAGATTCAACACACAGACATCAGTCGCCGATCAGTCAAGTCAACGTCACTATTTAATTTGCACGTAAATGACATGAGACACGTTTAGCGACGTGTCCGACGTATGGGGCGGATGTCTTAAACGATTTCTACTATACTATATTTTTTGACTTGACTAATTAAGTGAACTCACATAATAGTCAAATAAAAAATGATGACTTGACGTGACTGATGTGTGTATAAGCCGTAAAAATATTTCTAGACGTATGTGTTCTTAGGAATAAACCAAAAAAACTAAGAGCTCTGACCTCTATCAATCTGCCAAGACTTTTCCAAACTATTATAGTAGACTACCAAGATATTAACAGAACTAGGATAAATAAACTAGCTATCAATTTGTGATCAAGGACATCGGATAGATGAATACTCAAAGAACAAATAATAAATACTCACTTTTAGTTCACACACCAGTTTATTCCTTCAACAATCAGTTTATGAAATATTATTATAATTATAGGTATATTTTCGTAATACCAAATGCCCGCCTACATTAATTTGTTTTTCCTTTCTTCCTCCTCTTCTTTTTTAAACGCGGCATCGAACATTCGAATCCATTTCAAAATGTTGCCATAGCGAATAATCTTAGAAATTATTGTTTTACACCTAACATTCGACCATCCTGACCCCTCGCATGTCCTCATGTACGCAGTCACGATAATCGAATGCAAAACGTAACCTTACTTTCGGCTAAGATGACGCTGACTCGAATCGATCTGAACCGAAGTTTGACTGAATAACTAAGTTAGGCAATCTGAAAAAATACACAGACTGGTAATATATAACCCTCTGATAGAATATAGACTGTCACTGTTGACTTCCAATGTCAAATTGAATTCCCATTCAGGAGCGTCCTCACTGTGAGCATTCTTTCGTGAGCATTTGTCAACAAGCAAACGTGGGCGAGCAACAAATGCTTCACAACGAGCTCTACATTAACTTTCGAACAAAACTATAAACGTTCGAGTCGAACATTCCCTTGCGAGCTTGGAGCATTCGAATGCGATCTCGTTAAATGTCATTCATTCGATAATACGATTGACCAAGAAGGTCACAAACACTTAAGAACAAGGAACTGTTCCTTGCTTTACAAGTAGCCAGTAAATTGCGGCTTTAATTGTTACCCTGACTTTTCTTACTCTCATAATAAATTCTGACTATGGATAATACTGACCTATTGACCGAAATAGATGAAACTCTGAATATATCTTGCCGCACCGTTGATCAACTAGAGCTGTGCGGGAACTTAGTTATGGAACACTAATTTTAGGGTCCTGACTCTAAATATCAGGAGTCTGCAAAAAAAAATCCTCAGCCTTCAAGCTTCATTGTGCCGGCTTGATTTTCAACCTGATGTCATTGTCCTGACAGAATGCTGGTTAAACGTGAACTCTCTAATTTACCAACTGCCCGGATACAAAAGCTACAATAACTCCAAAATAATAAATAAGAGACATCTGGATCGCGTCAGTTACTGAACCAGAATTCGACGATGCTAACTGCCTACAAGTTGAGCTTCAAAGTTAGATTACACTCCTCGCTATATACCGCTCACCTTCATTTACCAACACCGATCGGTTTCTAACTCCTTGGACGATTGCTTAGACAGACTTAAAAACATTTCATCCGTAGTTGTGACGGAAGACATCAACATAGACTTACTGAATGACTCACCTAATGCGGTCCATACAACTTATCAATGCTTGATGACCGAACATGAGCTGCTACCAGCTATCACGCATGCAACTCGAGGGCAAGCTTGTCTGGACCATGCCTACGTTAAACTTAAGGTACTACTGAACAGGGAGTTGTCTGTGAGGATTCAATAACGGATCATCATCTTGAGTTTCTCGGCATTAACTACTCTAGTCAGTTCTTCATTTTAACATGACCCTGGCCGATATCGTGACCACACACCTCGAAAACAAAAAAGTTGTCGTGCAAAATTGTACATAAAACCAAGGATAACGCCTGGCCTTCTTAGATGTATCCGTCATCGAGACACTCTTCACGCACAGACAAAACTGCAGGCGAAAAATGATGTTTTGAAGATTGTATACAGAAACTACTGCAACAACATTTTGCGCCAGCGCAAAGCCGATTATGAAAGGAAGGAACTGGAAAGAAACAGCAAACAACCCAAAATGCTCTGGCGGACTATAAAAGAGATATGTCAGGTACCTAAACGAACTAATGATAAACAAAAACGCAACTTTTCCATTGACGCGCGTAACGAGCACTTTGTTTCGGTTGGTCAGAAGCTGGCAACGGAGATCCTGAATGAGCAATTAAGACCGTAGGACAAACAATGTATCGGAGTAGAAGATAAAAAAACCCACCAAAAAACTCACTGTTTCTACATCCTACGGATGTGCAAGAGATTAGTAACATCATACACGATCTCAAAGACGAAAGCGCTCCTGGTATCGATGGTTTCCGGCCTCTGCTCCTGAAAGACATAAAAATACATTCTGGAACCTATCAAATACATATGCGATCTGAGCATGGAAACTGGTATCGTCCCTGACTGCTGGAAAACTGCTGTCATCCCGCCTATTCATAAACGTGCTCCCAAGAATACCCCTGACAATTACAGGCCAATTTCATTGGTTTGTGTGACCTCTAAAATCTTCGAAAAACTAACAAACAACCGCCTCGTAAGGTTTTTAGAGGAAAATTCACTTATCTTAGAGCGGCAGTTTGGCTTTCGCCGAGGAAAGTCAACCTCGCAAGCGGTCAGTCTGCTGACTGCCATTATATCCTCAAACATTGACAGGGGGCATCGATCGGCTGGAGTCATCCTTGATCACGCTAAGGCCTTTGACACAGTCTCCATTCCTACACTTCTGGAAAAACTTGAAACCTTCGGTATCAGAAGCCTGCCCTTAGATTGGTTTAGGAACTACTTGTCTGGTCGCCATCAGCTCGTAAAGATCGGGGAAAACCTCAGTAGAAGCCTGCCGATTGCCTTTGGGGTGCCCCCGGGAAGTATATTGGGACCCACCTTTTTCATAATGTACATAGATGGCATCTTAAGACTTAACATTGCACAATCGGATGTCGTCTGCTACGCTGATGACACTGCCATAATTTTCTATGGAGCTAATTGGGTGGGGGCTCTCGACGCAGCTGAGAAAGAAATGAGTGTCATAGCAGCGTGGCTTGAGCTGAACCTACTAACACTGAATCTAAAAAAACAAATTCCTTTATTTTTTATCTCACTCGATCAAGTAGACCAAACACTGACTAGCTAAAAATTCACATCACCAAATGCAATGCTTCGACGGCGGTATCCGTCTCAGACTCAGCCACCACTAAATACCTAGGCGTCATAATTGATGAGAACCTGTCCTTCAAAGCACAAATTCAAACACTCGCCAAAAAGACGCGCAAATTTATCTACGTCGCAAAACTTCTACGAGCCAGTGCGCCGAAGAATATCTGTATACAGGTGTACATCTCGCTGTGTCAATCTGTTCTGCAATATTGTGTTGGTGTCTGGGGCAGCGCCGCCAAAAAATGCATGCTGGGGCTGGAGCGGGCTCAGCGCGCTGTCCTCAAGGTCCTCCTGGAAAAGTCGCGGCGTTTTTCCACTGATGATCTGGAGGAAGCCGGGGTATGACGCGTACGAAAACTTTTTATCCTAGGGTCACTTCTAAAACTCGTGAAGCACAAGGCAGTTCGCTCCAGCTGCAGCAGGAGGGGTAGGAAACAGCCTGACAGAATACCCCTTCCAAAAATTAAAACCCTTTCAGCGGCCCGGTTTTCACCCTACTTATCCATACGAGTGTTCAACGCTGTAAGTCAATTTTTTACTATACCGTAGTGAGTACTCTGAGGCCACAACGCAGCCAAAAAAGTGGTTGCTTGACCGGCCTTATGAGGAAATGGAGGGACTACTCTGTTACACGAGTTAATAGTTACTTACTTATACACTTTCGGTTCAAATACACACCATCGAAACACACACCCTCACTTACACTTCACGTTTACTCACCTAAACTGTTTTTCGCATATTTAATACGGTTCTTTGTTAATTTTATTTCTTATTTATTTTTTCCTGTTTTATCTTAAATTACCACGAAGCGCTAGCAGGATTCGTAATATCACAAACAATGTGTATTGTCTGGGTCACCAAGATACGGGTTATGCCTAGTTTGGGACCCATTGATAACATGTCAATGTCATTGTTAGTTGATAGGTTTAATATATCAACGTTAATGTAATCTGTCATAACTGTATATGTATGTTTAATAAATGAAATATATAGTTGTAGTTTTAAAATCGTTGCGACGTCCACATCGGTCGAAGTTCGCGCTTGCGTGTAAGCGTTGTAACGCTCGGCTCAACGTCCACACTACTCGAATATTCGACGTCGAATGCTCATTACACGTGAATGCTCTCAGTGAGGAGGTTCCTTTAGATCATTTGGTTTCAAACTATGTTGGAGTCGGCTTCCAATATTAGATACAAGATGCAGCCGAGTACCAGTATTTTATATGAACCTACTACATCTTAACTCCAGAACTCCACAGTACATACCTTAAAACACCTACCCATCTTCTTCAAATTACAACAACTGCAAATAAAACGTTCAAATTACATTAAAAAGTATTTGACATTTAAAATGTCAGAAGTTCGTTCTCACTTCGTAGTGCGCTTGATATCCTCACCCTTACATCGTATTTACGTCGCGTCGCGTCGTGTCGGAAATTACTCCGTTCCTAATTTACGGGACAAAACGGCCGCTCCTTGACGCGAGAATGAATTCGTCTACGCGCCGTTTGTTCCTTTTGATCTTAAAGTTTAATTGAAACGCACCGAACATTCCGTTAGTTAATGATTTTGACTTCGACTTGACGCGTGGTGTAGGTTTAGGTGATTTCTTCCTGTAGTTCCTCTCCATACTCCAAGTAGGTATATTGCATGTTATGATGCGAAGCGGAGATGGTGATGACGGTAGGGCCTTTGCCGCACTTGAACTCTCATTCGGTCCGTTGTGCGTGAGGGTTCTGGATAACATAGTCAGCCTAGCTAAACCCAAAAGCACAGAAGCATCCTGGGAGCTCTACAGACTTTGCGGAGCGTCCCCATTGTTCCGAGGATTTCTTCACGTTGGGAAGCCACGGCCTCGCATTCCAAGATGACGTGGGTGGCTGATTCCTCGGCGACAAGGCAGCCCCTGCAAACCGGGCTGTCTGTGCCGCCTATATTAAAAAGATGTTTGATAAGTAGGTTTTGGCCCGTAATTGTTCCTATGATTATTCTTAGGTTATTTTTACTCAGGCTGAGAAGTTTCTTGGCTATCGCGGGAATACATTCGGTATATCAAATTTTGACTGTTTAGAGTCTGTTGCCAGTGACCATCTGCTGTAATCAAGTTCAGTCGATCTATGGCGAATCCACGCACGAATTTGTGATAAAGGCAGAGGGAGAAGTGGGTACGGGCCCAGCACTATCATTTCAGAGCCTCTCTTCGCAAGTTCATTTGCGGCATCATTGCCTAAAGATCCACTATGCCCTTTGATCTACTGGAGGGTAATACGATTAGACGTCGATATACTCTCCAGGGCTAGATGGCACTCAAATCAAAGATAAGTTTTTTTTTTTGTTTCCCCACACTAGGAATTCCTCCTGTATCGTGAGTGCGTTCACAAACGTATAAACTCACAAACACTAACATCCAGAGCCGGATAAAATATCTGTTGGCCATACAAATATTTTCCCGTGCGGGTATCGAACCAGCGACACGCTGCGCAGCAGTCAATCGCTCAACCACTGCGCCAACAGTACGCCCTGAAATTTGTTTGTTTTATGAGCCAGCGAAGCCAGATAAGGGATGAATTATGCTAGACCGTGGTGTACTTATTATATGTGGATGTTTAAGCTATACCGTGCATCATATAAAATGTTCGTGTAGTTTTGAATCCGTGCCTAGTCCATGACTCGCGCGGGGCTCGGCTCGTGCTCGCCACGGTCTTGCATAATTCATCCATAAGCTAGTCAGCTAGGTTCGAAATGTGTTCAACTGCCCATAGCATGTATTGTGTCGGACAACCCTTACCATGTTTATTTAAAACTTCATGCAAAAAGGTACAATTGACTTTAAAAGAGACTGTGACCTCTGAGTTTGTTTCGGCCTTTCTTCTCTGAGTAGTCAGATAGGAAACGCCGACGTCGTCTAGTTTTAAAAAATATGATCGGCATGTAAACTTGTTT
The DNA here is from genome assembly GCA_949775005.1 of Orthosia gothica. Taxonomy (NCBI): domain Eukaryota; kingdom Metazoa; phylum Arthropoda; class Insecta; order Lepidoptera; family Noctuidae; genus Orthosia; species Orthosia gothica. The sequence goes on along the minus strand of OX459048.1, from coordinate 11,255,494 downwards.
GTGAAAACCAACTTACATAAATAAAATTATTTATCATTTAAAGGCGGACTGAATGCCTTAGGCAGGCAATCTCTACCATTCAATCAAGGATAGTGAAGAGATAACATGGCAGGATGCATTATTTTAATTATTTTAATTTTGACAAGCAAAACAGAAAAACAAAGAAATACTAATAATACAACATAAAAATTAAATACACTTAATATATTGCTTAAAATACACAAACATATAGTCATCTGACAGAAGGATCGAGTTGCTAAGAGGTTGGTTTTAGGTAAATACAAAGTATGTAGAGATGCTTTGGAAAGCCAAACTTTTCAAAAACTCGAAGTTCCGTATTTCCTGTACTTCAAATTCTTACTCATATCTATGCTTAAATGTAAACTAAATGTTCAAAGGCAAAGTACCACTCATTCAAAGAAGTATGTCGAGGCAAATTTCACAAACTTTTCTGCCCGCCGTACGTAGTCAAACAAAATAAGAAGTGACAAGACTTAAAAGTTGAAAGGTCTTAATGGAAATCTGTCTGGATATAAATATAGGTGTAGGGTAGTGAGGAGTAACTATTTCATCGAAAGGAAAGTTATTCCTCTAGATTCTGCATTTTTAGAGTGGTTTCATTTCTTTATTCCTAACTTTAATTTACGGGCAGTGTTCTTGATGGCGCCCAAATTGGTGTAAAGTGAATAGGACGGGTCCTACTTTTACACTGAGTCCTATTTAATTTATGAATACTAGGTAATTTGAAAGTTAAAAGCTTTTTCGAAAGGTTTATTAAACTTCTTTCTTGCGTACATTCAGCGAGAATTGAGTAATGCTCTGGTAACCAAACATTTTAATCACTTAGAGCTGTTATTAATAGTCGACCTCTCACTTATACCACAGGCACAAAACGCGAAAAAAGAAAAATTGGTTCTAATAAATTGTAACAGATGGCGTGATAACCTTAGATTTGTGACTGAGTTTTGTGAAATATTTGATGATTTTTTAGAGATGATCATAAAAAAGTATGTTCTTGTTTAATTAACTCTCCTAAGCACAAAATTAAGGGATATTGGACTCTTAATTCACATTTTAAAGATAATTTGAACGGATCATTTAAAACTCCAACAACTTTTCCAATAGATGGCGCCGTTTTAAATTTCTGAGGCTTCCACTCGATTTTTTTAATTTGTTTTATAACAAATTTTGGTACAATGAAACGGCAAAAAACGTGCAAAAAATATCTCTATAAAACAAATCGTCGCTGTATTAAAAAAAGGTATTCACGAACCGAGTAAACCCTTTTAGTTACAAGTCACTGATAGCACATCTATATCATTGGAACGGAACAGATTGCGATCGATGTTCTTAGCAAAATAATCACTTCAATCAGACGTAAAACGTCGGTAGGTACGTTTCTTTGTATGGGATGAGGCATCTGTATGCTAGTATTATTATATTATCTGGGCTTATACCCAATAACGAAGAGAAACACAAAGGACTTACGTGCAAATGCGAGGACCGTTCATTGTTGGTCGTATGCGCAAAAAGTGTGGTATTCCCGCCATAGCCATGATCCTACAAAGGCTACGGTCCTTTCTCACTTTAGTTCTTTGTTCAATGAAAACATTTTGCGGTCACTAAAAACAAATATTGCCGTGATGAGGAATCTAAGTAATCTTCAGCTGAATAGTTTTTGGTCGTTTTTTGTTTACTACAGGGTGAAAGTAACTTAATAATTACTGCCCACGCTGTAGAAATGAGTGACATAGTTATTCCCAAATGAGGTATGGGTCACCCTTTACTTTCCGTGGGTGTATAAATAGGCAACTGGAGGAAAACATTTTAGTTTTCCTTAGAAATACGTGCGTTATTGATGAGTATAGGTAAACATTACTGAGAAATATTTGTGAACGACGTACTACATATTATATCGTGTGGTTATCTGTGTCATACTTACAGAGCAAACTATAGATGCTTACTTAAAAAAAATAACTTCGAAAGGCATTTTTTTTTCAGGCAAGAACAGCAAGATTTTCATCGCCACTGTTTGTCGAAAGATCAAATACGTACTATCCACAAACATAAATCTAACTAGATAACGCAAGTCCCTCCATCTGTATGAAAACCAAGCGTGCCACTTTTTCACACACAATTAAAAAACAAATTTACTTACCAATGAAATGAAACATTTCCAATGCATCGGCCAACTTTTTCTTTACAGTCTTTACAGCTCAATATGATACTAAAAGGATTTTTTTCTAGATTTCGGTGGAATTCCGGTGCCGATATTGCTAAATGAAAATCTCAGATTACGATCACTGATCGTAATTTTAGGTAGTCCGTTCTTTGATACGCGAAGTATGTACAATCGCGTCATCTAGTTAGATTTATGTCTGCTTTCCTACCGTCTACCTAATTATTCTCATAAATGATACCAGGTGTAACCAAGCAGCTCGTCCATCAAAGCAAAGAGAAACCGTACGACAACCTACCTCCATTTCATTTTGTCGCTAGCAAAGCTTTTAACACGAAAGGTTATTTAAAAAGACAAATATTTACAAAATTATCTCAGTTGTGTACTGAGCTTTGAGACAAATTACTTGTTTAGGTAGGGACGAATCTCTTGGAAAATTGTGATCTTTATCAAAGGATGTAATGATTAGAAAACGTTATTTGAGGAGTTGCGTAATACTCTTCGTAGAACGGGACAGCTAAATAACCATGGATTTATAAATACTTCTTTGTCTTACTGACTTAACTCGTGTCATAAGTCGGTTTACTAATCTCTTCACACTTCCTATAATCCTAATTCACTATATATAAATAATATCATAAAAGAAGTCCTCCGCCGTGTCTGTCTGTCTGTCTGTTCGCGATAAACTCAAAAACTTCTGAACAGATTTGCATGCGGTTTTCACCAATAGACATAATGATTCATGAGGAAGGTTTAGGTGTATAATTTGTTACGGGTTTTGTGTACATTGGTTGAATTATGTTGATGATTGTTGAAAATGTCGGCAAAAAGTCAAGCCACATGAGAGCTTTCATCAAAAACGCTGCCTATATATCTATTGTTTTGTATTTCTTAATTCCTTTGACATATATGTCAAAAGAATTTAGATATACCAAATATATTATAACAAAACAATGTATTGTGGAAATATTCCTCATATATACATATGTAGAGCTCCAGAAAGTCTGCAATAGCATATTTCTATGTTTTAAAGATAGCTTACTACACCCATCCTAACTTCTAAAATGGTCATGGTAAAATTTCAAGGTCGCATTTTTTGTCTATGGTAGTTAATATACTTATTTTAATGTAAAGGTACTCTGCTACCCTTGCGAAGCCGGGATGGGTTGCTAGTATAATAATAATAACAATATCTGTAGTTTTGTCAATCAATCACACCTCAACCTGTTTAAAACTGAGGAAGACCACGGCCACAGATAATATAATACTAGCACTCACGGCTTAGATTTGGACATAGAATAGGTACCTAACTTTTTATGTCGATACATTCCCGAAGGATATTTATTTTACTATCGCACAAACAAAGCCCATGGCTAGATAAAAATGTTATATATCTGTTAGTATACCTTTTATTATTTTAGCTTGCAGAAATGCTCATGCACATTGCACACTATCTCCCCGTGCTAGCGCAGTTATATGGGACTCCAACCCATAAAAACTCCACTCATACTTCTGTGCCGCTTATGGCGGGAACATGGGCATGCGTTAACCTTCAGTGCGAACCCTCCGGCATCTGTTCGCATACCTTTTTTTATATCATGGGGAAATGCTCATGCATACTGCGCTACCACGGGGAGATAGCGCAGTTATATGGAACTCCAACCCACTAAAACTCCACGGTTTCCTCCTGTGCCGCTTATGGCGAGAACACAGGCACGCGTTAGCACTCACCGCGAACCTGCCGCGGCTGTCCGTCACTGGACCTTTCTCTGGGGGTATCCCCCATCACCGGCGCACCAGAACACACTGTACACCGTGACCACTCCAGGGACCAAACCAGCACATGGGCGCCTTACGACCCCGTGTATCGTGCCCTTGGTCCCACTGTGACAGGTCAAGGTCAATGACCCCGCCACCTACCATTTTTCGGCCGCAGGGGATAGGGAGAGCGGCCAACGCTATACCGACACTCCTTCTCCCCTTTCGGCCCCACCGCGTCCGCCATCAAACGGTGGCGACCCCGACCAGGCCGTGGAAGGTAGGTAGAGCGGCGCGCCGCAATACCGGCACTCCTCTCCCGCCACGAGCTCCAACCCTCAGCCGCGATATAATATAGGACCTGGGATCCTCCATAAGACATCGCGGCCCGCCTCAGTTGCGATGTCACCTGTTACCAAGCGGCACCGCAACCTAGTAGTTGTCCGCTACATCGTCGGCATAATCGGCAAATTCCCTGACGGCCCGTTAGTAGTATCTGTTAGTATACCTGGCATTTCGATTTGCTGATTACCATAAAATATAGGCATTTTATTATTTACGAATACGGTCTAACTTTCAAACTTTTCGAAGCTTGCATTTCTAATTCAAAGCATTGGCGCAGATATTGACTGCTACTACTTACTCTTATTATAATTTCCCTCGAGACAACTAAGTTTATGAGAACATTTTAATCATCCATGTGTAAAAAGATCTTTGAAACAAACTTTCAAACATTTTCCAGTGGTGAACACTCTTCAATGATGGTTTAAAATCACGTAAGCTTTTAGACTTTTTCTTAGGTTCTTTAATCTTAAATATGTGTTTGTATATGGAGACGCCTGGGGGACGCCTATGTATGTTCAGCAGTGGACGTCTTTTGGCTGAAATGCTGTTGATAATGATGTTTTTGATAGTAAATGTTGTGTTTTATATAAAATAAGTACAGGGACAGACCATTACCTCTTAGAGCAAAATTGTTTTTACTGTGCATAAGTGACGAATGTATCTGACTTGCATACATCTGTTCCTATATCACATTCGAACCATGATAGTTTTGACAGGTCATGGTACGGGGGCAGGCCTGAATTTCTCAAATAGTTTGGTTAGGCAGAGGCGTTCGTGTCGCTAGTTATATTTAAGTCCCTAATAGGGGACCAGCCTTTTATCATCAACGGGACGCAATAGCTTTCAGGTGTCTGGACTGGACAACTCTGTAGTAGTATAACTATCAAGTCCAGACACCTGAAAGCTACTGAGAAATTTCAGATGGAAAAAGCCAATAACATTTTGACCAACCTAGGAATCGAACCCAGGACTGCGTGAAAGCAGCACAAAAGCGCATGCGGCAACCAGACCAACGAGACAGTGAAAACAATAAGGGTAGTTTACTGAAAATTTATTTTATGTCCGTCAGGTAGATTAATAAAAAATATTGGACACGTATGTTTTTAAGTGACGACGATTTAATGCGTTGAAATATCGTGTAACGTCACGCCGCTTGTACACTTTATACTGCCATAGTGACGTCACAGGTCCCCACTCCTAAACTTTGATGCGCTTTGACTTTGTAATTTTTTATTGATTTGGTAAAGCAAAAAATAGATGTCCAATATTATTTGATAATCTCACTGACGGACAAAATAGAATTCTCATTTTTCTACCCATGCAACATCCCTATTGAACTAATAACACAAGAAGAATGTTAACCACCGGAACTTAATCAAAATTAATCAACGTGTAATATAACTAAATAACAGAGTAGTAACAAGTAACAAAAAAGTGGACCAACAATGTTCAAACAAGACATTCTTATTGACATTTTACAGAGAACTCCAAAATTCCAAACAAAGCTTGAAGACTAAGGGCAGGTACGCACTGTATCCGATCCGAATCCGAGAAATTTCGGTTCGAGAACAGCCGTAGTACTTCTTGTATGCTTACGCACTATATCCGAACTCTATCCGACATACATTATTCAGAAAATTTTCAATTCGGATACAACTCGGAGCTCAAATCACGGACTCGGATCGAACGTAGTGCGAAACCCTTGTAGGAGCTTTCTATGAGGCCCATTGTGAAGATTCGCTGTTCAGAAACAAAAGTCAGAGGACGGAGAGCGAAATAAAATATGGATATTAAAACAGTTTTAACAGACCCGTAATATTTTTGAATAGCCTATCCAATGATACCCCACACCATTGGAATAGACGAGAAAAATGAACTTACTTTACGTGCACAGGAGGTGCACATATTTTGGTTTATTCTTACTTTTATTTTACCACTTCGTCAGCGTGATTAATATGTATATTCATGCCAAATTATAGCTTTACTAGCACTAGCAGTTCTTCTTCTCTGAGCTAAGCTATAAGAGTTCCTTGTTGACTACGGAACCCTAAAAAGGAGTCAGTGGTTTAGGAAAGTAAAAAAAAAAAAAATAGGTAAAAAAAAAAAAAAAAAAAAATAGTAAAAACAATATAACGTATCTTTGTAAAAACAAAGCCGGGTTAGTTACATCAACTCATGAACGGCTGGACCGATTAAAATAATTTTTAATTTCTTCGATTTATCTGCGTCCCGAATAACACAGAAACTATTATAACATCAGAAAAAATTATGTATTGTTATTTTTTATAATATGTTTGCGAACACAGCGCCATCTCTGATACATGATAGATTATAGGGATAGTTTAAAGACTAAAAATAAAACAAGTTGGTTAGGTTATGGTAGTTAGGGTGGGAAGGGCAGGCAGGGTTGGTTGGGCAGGTAAGGCAGGTAGGGCAGGCAGGGCAGGAAGGGCAGGTAGGGCAGGGAGGCTAGTTGACGGGAAAGAAGTGGAAAAATAAATTATTAGCTTAGTTACACAAAATATGCTTTCTTACTTGAAATTTAAGGTAGACTAGGAGGAGACCCAATGGCATTTTTTGTTGCCACGCACTTTTCCTCTGTGATTTTTTTAAGTCTGAGTTTTCTTTTACGGAGAACATAGTAGGTAAGCACGTTAGTATAAACGCAAATCTACTTGTGGTATAAAATAAAGGTACAGTCAAGGGTCAAATGTGCAGTCATACTCTCCCAAAACTCAAATGGCTAGTTTTAGTAGAAAAACTTAAATTATCCACAACTGATTTAATATTTTGTATAGAAATTAAAGTATAATTTATTCCTACTAACCGCGAAAAGTTGAAATTCTCGTGCCTACAAAAAATTGCCTTTGCTGTTTTGGTAGAGTGTGACTGCACTTTTGACCCTTATAGTACCGCGGTGTAGAGGAAATCGCAGCTTATCTCGTATCTTTCCCCAGCACAAAGATTTAAAGGAAGTTCTTTGCAGCTGTTTTTTTTCGATTTGCATTTAGTTAGTACTGAGTGTGCTTAGTGAAATTCGGTTTTCATTTAGTTTACTCCGTAATAATTAAATTTTTCGGACGGCTAAAAACACATCGGGAATATGTACAATTGTCAAATTGTGCTGTCATTCAAGTGCGATGTGATACGGAGTAGGAAACGCCCGTAACGAAGGCCGAAACTACGGACTTCATGGTTAGGGAGTAGAACCCGAGGACAGATCGTTATGGTGATGCTTGAGGGTGTACACAGGCTTTGGTAGCATCAAGTTCTAAAACACTGACCGCTTACCAAATAAAATAAAAACCACAATAATAAATACTTAACTGCTGTTAATTCTGGCACTCTGCCGACGCGAGTAGATATGACGTTTATTTTTTACTTTTTAAAGAATTTTAATATGAGGTAATTTAAAAATTTTTGAACGTTCGTTTCACTTCCCTACCTGTCAGGTGACTTGCTAGAATCCAAAGACCTAATACTTCTTACTACTAGACTGTGCACTATGGCGCAAAAAACGGTCCGAGCGAGAGGGCTCGAGTTGGTAGTGTGTCTCTTTCTAATGAGGTGACCATGACCAAACATAACAAGGGACAAATTGATTGTAAAAACAATAGTGTAAGTATCCCGATATATGTATATATGCTACCTAACTACGCTACCTAAACGAACCAAATTCAAGGAAAAAAAAAGAAACGTGTGTATATTTTTTGGAATCTACATCACTTATCGTATGGTGTCGGGCGTAAACAATTTCAACATCCCATGTTTTTCTATTGGTGTCATAAGAGGCGACTAAGGGACAAATCAGAAAATGGGCAGCAGCGTTCTCTGTGCATTTGTAACAACCATACTGGAATCGCCAACCCGCCTGCAAAGCACTCCCCATGAATAGCACAAATAAAACATAGCCCCTAGTGCCCGGCAGCCTGCCTACCCTCGACTACAAAAAATACAAAATACAAAATTGTTTATTTTCTCTCATAAAGGTTGACATTGTTACACAATAAGAAATTTTATACAATTTTGCCTTAAGTTATAACCTTTGTGAGAGCTGGAGTCTGAACTAGGTTCAGGACCTGTATGACAGATCTCCAGGCTCACACCCTTTTAAAACTGTTCATATTTGACGGCAACATAATTAAGATTATTTTAAACAATATTTCAAACAATTATGATAGTAAATGTATATTAAAGGTGATCATATTTGTGGAGTGTAATGTAAGGTGAAAGTATTGCAGGATTGTTGTGTAGTGTGTGAGTGTATGGGGGTGATTTGAGTATATGCGTGTAATCCCTGTGCGAGTATTTGTGCTTAGGTATCAGTAAAATTAAGAGGGACGTATGTAACAATTATTTAATTGTTTGGATGACATTTTCTGTACCATCGTAGTCCAAACCCATCAGCCAGTCCCTCACAGTAGTCTTGCATTTACATTTGATCATTGAGTATATATGTAAGGTTTTATTAATTCTGTTGTATACATAAGGACCAAGGAAATAAAAGAATCGCTGGGCTAGCCTTGAATTCACGGAATTAGACGGACATACTGTATGCTTTCGTCTCACGGTTTTATACTTTTCGGGAATATAAGAATTGCGGGAGTGGACTGTTAGAATTAAATTTAGTACGAACAATTTTCGAATAGAGAGGACCTTACACATTTTATAAAGTTCGGTGGTAGGAAATTGATAAGGAAGTGACCAACCTACTTTAAGGATGGCTCTTTGGGCACGTTCCAATTTTAACAAATGAGTTTTTGTTGCCCCACCCCAAACAACTATACAGTACTGAGCAACTGACTGACAGAGAGCTAGATATACTTGTCTAAGCACCTGCAAGTCGGCCACATGACGGAGATTCTTGAAAATAAATATCAGTTTGCGCAGACGGGAAGTAAGTAAGTCAATATGATTATAAAATGTTAATGAGTCATCTATCTGAACACCCAAATACCTTACACTGTCTGTGCGACTTAGATGAGGACAGCTGCATGGTGATACATTACAAGAATGTGCAGTCAATGAAAAATGGGTTGATAAAAGTCCACCAGCTTTTGAAAGAGAAAAGGTCAGATATTTAGATTTGTCCACATTTAGAGTCAGTAGGTTTTGCGACAACCAGTCGGTAACAGTGTCGAGCCCCAGTTGCGCGCATTGAAATGCGGACTCCCAGGAATACCCGTGGAATATTAAGGCAGTATCATCGGCGTATGTAAAGATGGATCCATTCGGCAGTTCAAGACGACAGAGGTCATTAATATAGATGAGAAACAAAGTCGGCCCAATGATACTACCTTGGGGCACACCGTAAGTTATAGGAAGCTCGTCGCTCATCCAGTCGCCTATCCTGACACATTGGCGTCTTCCCGTAAGATAACTCGTAAAGAGTGACAGCTGTTCACCTCTGACACCAATCTTCTCAAGCTTAGCAACGAGAGCAGGAATTGAAATAGTGTCAAAGGCTTTTGCAAGATCTAGGAAGACGCCAATAACACACTGTTTATTATCTAGGTGAGACACAATAACATTCGTGAGATCTAAAACCGCATCACAGGTGGATACTCCCGAACGAAAACCGTATTGGCAGGATGATAAAAGATGATTTTGCTCAAGGTATTTGACGAGCCTATTATTCATGAGCCTTTCCAGCAGTTTGGATAGTGTGGGCAAGATTGATATGGGTCTATAATTATGAGGTTTATCTCTGTCACCGCTTTTGTACACCGGGTGAACGATAGCCAGCTTGAAAGCGTCGGGAAAGACTCCTTTACTGAAAGCCAGGTTATATAAATAAGTGAGGTGGGGAATAAGTAAGTGCTTAAATTTTTTAAGAAATATTCCTGAGATGTTATCGGAGCCCACCGCACAGTCAGTCCTAAGCGCGTTAATTAAACTTTCCAACTCAAGATTGTCAGTATTTAGGAGGACAAATGTTTTGTGATTCTGGATATCAACCTGTTGTAAGGATGTAGTTGGTACGGATATGTTTTCAGCTAGTGAGCGTCCAATACTCGCAAAATAAGTGTTGACTACATTCACCGAACACTTGGGATCAGATGACGACAGAAGATCGGTTGCAAGTGTTTTTTGTTTCGTTGTGTTGGTAATTGTTTTTATTGCTTCCCATAACTTTTTATTATTTTTTTGTGCGTTATTTATAAGATCTTTATCGTAGTTACGTTTAGCAGTTTTGAGCAACATGGAACAGTAATTTCTGTACCTTTTATATGTTAATTTTAGGACCTCGTTTTCTGGAGATTTCTTTAATTTTAGATGTAGGTTATCACGGTTTCGGAGACATCTTAAGAGCCCTGGAGTCATCCATGGCTTTCTCAGCCGTTTTCGATATGACCCAACTTTCAAGATCATGTTTTGTTCTATAATTACATTTAGTGTACTGATAAAGAAGTTGGTAGCTTCATTAACATTATGGAGACTGTATAGCGGACTGAAATCGAATTGATCCAGCATTAGTTCAATTTTAGCGTAGTCGAGAACTTTTGATATTTTACTATTTAATGAGTGAGTATTGAAGGATTTAGAAAGTTGAATGAAAAACAGAACAGTATCATGGTCAGTGACCGAGGTGTTTGCGACATACGAATAAGCTGGGAGTTTTGATTTTAACATTACATGATCAAGGCACGAGCTGTTGTAGCGAGTAGGAAGCGTATGTGCCGGCAACATACCGTGAAATGCAAACATAGTGAGATACTCAGTAGATCGAGAATCGCTACTACAATCGGCAATATCAATATTGATGTCGCCCGTGACAATAATATTACTATAGGACGAAACAGACGTAATAAGTTCGTTTAAAGATTGAATGAATGGGGAGACATTTCGGTTTGCTGGAGGGCGATATATAGCGATAATTACTGTGTCTTTATTAAGTTCCACCACGAGACAGTTCGCATCCTGAAGTATGTGTTCCGAGATGGAAATCGGGTGGTGGTTCCTATAGTATACCACCACTCCCTCATTTTGCGTGCTGTGCTTGCTAGTAGCCACAGAAGTATAGCCGTCAAGTATAGGCAGTGGAGGAGCCCTAAGCAACCAACATTCGGTGAGTACTAATATATCCCAGGATGTACCGCTTCTTTCAAGTAAGGCGGCAAAGTCAGTAAAATTTCTATTTATACTTCTTATATTTTGACATAGAAGCTTTAGTGCATTTCCGTGTGATCTGGCAATTTTGTTGCAATCTTCTAAGTTACAGGATGCAGACTCGGCTACTGAGATGTTATCCAGCTCATCTTGAATATTATTTAGTTTATCGAATTATAACGGTAGGTATAACAGTGGTTAGAACTAAGGTAGTGCGCAGAGATGAAGGAACGATGCCGTCCATGATGTCTTGTAAAACAGTGTGAAATTTGAATAAAAATGGGGCGGAAAACAGATAACAAGGACAAGAAAGTAGCGTGGCGTATGCAAGTATGTAAGCATTTAGGGAGCAATGTAGGGTGTATTTTACTGGTGGCTAAAAGGTTAGTGTTTTTATAGATGTGTATTTGTTGCTTAGTGTTTATTGGTGAGTGTATAGGTGCAATCGTTGTCACACAAAATATAATCAAACAGGGTAGCAAAAAAGATACAGAAAAATGCATGCAAAAGTTGATAACATATTTGTGTGCACACATTACAGTGCAAATGTCTACACAGCAATCCAGGGAAGAAGACATATATCGGTTACCTAGTCATTTCTCTACAATAAAAATCTTTTTTAAATCCCCTTCAGAGTTAATGCAATACCGTTCCGTCCCGTCCTCTTTGCGAATGTACACTTTGCCATGAGCTGACCAACAGTGTTTGAGATGATGGAAAGCAGCAAATTCTCTGGCCAGAAAAAATAATTTCCTAGTCTTCGGAGGCAGATTATCGGAGACGTATACCGGCAGTACCGGACCATCAATCTGCAGGATGGCGGTATTAAGTTTATTATTCCGGTTCTCCTTATTGTAGGTTCTAGCAGCTTGCAATAAGTTTTCCTTTTTTATAACGGTTGTGAGGTCTACAATGATGGTGTTATTCATAGCAGTGGACAATGAATCCTAAAAACATCCCTAATTTCGTTTTCCGCTATCAAAGGTCCAAGGGTTTTGCTGATTTTTAAGACCACATTTGCAAGATCCATTTTGGATTCGTTCGATTTTTTTGGGATGTTTTTTATTTCAAGGCAGGTATTTTTTGCTTGCTTTTCTAGTTGATCAACTCTCTCTTCAAGCTTCTTAATGTAGATGTTGCTCTCTTTTCTTTCAGCTTCAAATTGCAACATTTTTTTCATACTACGGTAGCGATCTAGGTTAATGTATGGCAAGGGGTGCAAAGAATCCCGGACGAGATCCGGCTACCCCAACAAATACCGACGACAGGACCTGGCAACGTACAACACGCGCACACTCCGGACTCCGGACCGACGATAAGAACACCGAACTCGAAGATGAATTGAGCAGTTTACGATAGAGTATTATAGAGTTATCTGAAGTTCGAAGAGAGGGGGGGACTCGATAACCCTCAAATCCCAAGTCTGGATAAGTCTTGTTCTTCAAGACCCATCGTATAGATAGGAACAAAAAGCTCTCTGATCTTACTCTCAAGCTCATGAAGGAGAGGCGTGAGATGATCCTGCAGTCTTCAGATGATGCTTTGAAATACCCCAAAGGATCTCAATTATTTCACTTAATGTCCAGTTGCGTAGACAGTTGAGAAACTTAACTTCACCAATTTTATTCCACTAGGAATCAATTTGCGACTAATATTAACAGCCACTGAATTTTACTCGAACAAAACCCGCCAAAAACTCTACAAATCTGGTGGTCCTACATTTAGTATTACCAGGCCCAAACATTTAAAAGTCTTACTCAGTATTAATGAATTATTTTTTAAATACAAAGAATTGATGCATTAAAGGAACTGTAAAAATATTTAAATACGCTTCAAAGTTTCATAGACTTTGAAACGTATTTAAATATATTTTTATTCGTTCGTTTTGGTGTTACATAAAAAAGAAAATATAAAATTTTCTACCATTTCTACCAAACCCAATGATTAGTTGAGCTGGCAAGATGTCAGACAAGGACACACTACCAGCGGGCACCCTCTCGCTCAGGACCGCTTTTGGTTAGCTACCGCTTATAAGGGAATAGATAACCTAGATGTATGGTAATAGATTTCATTTTAGCTATACAAAAATTTTTAGTACACAGTCTAGTAGTAAGAAATACGTATAAGGTCTTTGCTAGAATCTAGCTAAGCGCTAACATTGAGAAAAATAATTTGACCTTATACAAAATTAAAGTTTTATATCTAAGCAAACTTCAGTTAAAAGAAAATAAACTTGCAAATATTACAATATTTTGCGCATAGTACCTAAGGAAAAAGTTCGCAAAGACAATTTTTCTTTTTTGTTTGGTCAAGTCGCCTGCCTGTGGATTTTCGGCTTAAAACCTTCTATGTATTATGAGATGATGATATGTGACCAATGCCAGTTCAATGTTATAATGTTAATGACTTTTTCTTCCAACTACGTATTAATGTTATCATTAATCATTACAAAACAGATCACAAAGGACGTATTTTTTGCTTAGAACCAAAACAGTGCAGAAATGTTATATGAAATCTCATTGTTGCACTGTTTTTCATTAATCCACTGTTTTGTATTTTTTATCTATACTAATATGATAAAGCCCAAGATTAGGTAGTGTAGGTAGGATAGCTAGAGTAGGTAGGGTAGTCAGACTAGACTAGGCAGCTTAGGATAGGCTAGGCAGGGTAGGCAGAGTAGGCAGGATAGGCTAGGCAGGGAAGGCAGGATAGGCTAGGCAGGGTAGGCAAGTTAAACAAGGTAGGCAGGGTAGGCAGGGTAGGCAGATGCAAGGAAGGCAGTATAGGCTAGGCAGGGTAAGCAGAGGCAGGGTAGGCAGGGTAGGCAAGGAAGGGAACGTAGGCAGGGTAGGCAAGTTAAACAAGGTAGGCAGGGTAGGCAGGGTAGGCAGATGCAAGGAAGGCAGTATAGGCTAGGCAGGGTAGGCAGAGGCAGGGTAGGCAGGGTAGCCAGGGTAGGCAAGGAAGGGAACGTAGGCAGGGTAGGCAGGATAGGTAGCTCAGGTAGGTAGTGGTAGGTAGATAGGTAGCCAGTTGACAGAAGCGAAGCCGCGGGGTTCAGCTAGTTTAGATATAAATTTAGCACAAAGGTTTAATGTCTCCCATTAAGTTTATAATATAAAATGTATGCAGAAGATCAAAAAGATACTGGCTGGAAATAAAAATCGGCTGTATATAAAACCAATTAGGTGAAAAAAGAAATGCCCCGTATTTTGTACCATTGTAAAATTTTTTAGGTTCGTACCTACCACTTCATATTTAGCAAGAAAAGTATAAAAAAATGGAAATAGATGAGAGGTAGATTGGTACTTGAAAGAAAAGTAGATTACGCACCTCGCTGAAGTGAGTAATTAATACACTCGTGTTAATTTAGTGACCTCGCGTGCGCTCGGGCACCAACATGACACTCACGCATCAATACCTCTCTTTGCGCTCGATGCAACAATCTGCTATAGCTGACTGTACTAGATACATGTCATCGTATATAGATAAAGATATATTGATATCTAATCTATACCTTGTATACTTCACACGTGTACGTAAGCTCACTTTCGTGCTTACAGACGAAACGAGAGAATATACAATAATATTGTATATTCTATAAGATACAACAATTGTGTTTGTGTACAGTTTTCAAACATATTATGTTTGAAAACTGTACACAAACACAATTGTTGTATCTTATTTGTTTAGGGATAAAGGCGTGTTAAAATCATAAAATCCTTTAGTTCATGTGGGTTCCAGTTATAAATATAAAATTATTCACTATTATTTTTAGACAAGTATCATTGTAAATGTCACACTTGAACGGTTTTCATGTACGTAGGTAGTGTTGGCCAAATATTGAGCACACTTCTCGAACAGAATCTCTATGCGGTGTAATCAAACCAGTTGAGCGGAAAATTATGTCTTCACTTGTAAAACACGTTCTCAACTTGATGGATTATGCATGAAATAAATAAAATTGCTTCTTAGGGACATACTTTTTAGGGTTCCGTAGCTAAGTGGCAAAAAACGGAACCCTTATAGATTCGTCATGTCTGTCTGTCTGTCCGTCCGTATGTCACAGCCACTTTTTTTCCGAAACTATAAGAACTACGCTGTTGAAATTTGGTAAGTAGATGTATTACTCCCAGTTGTCTGGCATTTTGCTGAACTGGACCTTTTTGGCGCAGCCGCGGGGCACACTATGTATGTAATTGTTTTTATTAAATTCTTTTTCCATTTGTACATTGTGTGTATCTGTGTGTGCCAAATAAACAAGTTTTCTTTCTTTCTTTCTTTCTTCTTATTCTGTGAACCGCATTAAGATTTCTAAACAAAAATACAAAAAAAAACAAGAAATTTTGGGCGTTTCCATACTTGAAACTGAAACTAAAAAAAAAAAAAACTTCAAACCCATACAGTATCTATCTATGGATAGGTCTTCAAAAATGATATTGAGGTTTCTAATATATATTTTTTCTAAACTGAATAGTTTCCGCGAGATACACTTCCAAAGTGGTAAAATGTGTCCCCCACCCCGCTGTAACTTCTAAAATAAGAGAATGATAAAACTAAAAAAAATTATGATGTACATTACCATATAAACTGCCACCGAAAATTGGTTTGAACGAGATCTAGTAAGTAGTTTTTTTTAATACGTCATAAATCGTAAACCGCAATTTACCAAGTACGGAACCCTTCGTGCGCGAGTCCGAGTCGCACTTGGCCGGTTTTATTCCTTGTCGTTGTCTGCTACGGATGGCGGCACTAATTGGGTTCTGCTTACCTAATTTTTTGGACGTTATTTGTTTTAGGCATACCCAATTAGTAAAGACCTTGTTATTGAAGGCTGTTTAATTATTATTAAAAAATATACATTTACTTGCCTAACTTTATTTAGGTAGGTACATTAATTTCCTCCGCCTAACCTTTCGGGGCTCTGAGACGTGGTCGAACCAGAAATGTAGAGATCCGCAAGAGAACCAGCAGCTTAATTGCGTAAGTAAATTCAGCAACGGAAACAATCTGGTTCTTTCCCAAAAACACACCCATACACAAAAAAGTTGAATCTTTATTCAACTTTTTTGTGTATGTGTGTGTTTTCAGATTGTTTCCTTTGCCGAATTACAATTAGGCTGCAGGGTTACCGACATAGCCCGAAGAATTGCCAAACTTAAGTGGCATTGGGCAGGGCACATTGCTCGCAGAACGGATGGCTGAAAAGTTCTGGAATGGCGACCGCAAACCAGGAAACGCTGCGTTGCAACTGTTGCAAGGCCTCCCACCAGGTGGACCGATGACCTGATGAAGGTTGCGGCGATTTGCTGGATGCGGGACGCACGGGAGCGGTCAATGTGGTGACGCTTGGGGGAGGCCTATGTCCAGCAGTGGACGTCTTTCGGCTGATATGATGATGATGATGAACCTTTCGGCATGTTTTTGTTTTACTAATAAACCAAATCTCTTATCTCATACTCACAAACAAATCTGCCACTTACTTACACCTTCACTCATAAACTTACACTCATACAAATAATAGGGAAGTCGACAAAAACAATCAATTTAGTCCGTCAGTAAGAGCTCTTACACACCGCTTATTTTTTCAGGCGCTGACGCGCGTCGTACGCAACTACAACGCCCTGCAAACGCTATGTTATCGCAACCAATTCACACGTTCATAAAATTGTAGTATGCTGTCGACGCGCTACTAGCCCGAAGTTACATCGATGCAGACACGCGGTCACAGCTCGTCTCTTTACCTGCAAACACACACGTACAACGCGTTTTAATCGGATACTTGCCGACACTGGCCGACAGTATTACGATGGCATCAATCGAGGCAACAGTTCTTACTCTGGCCTTAGTACTTTTGTTAAAAAGGAAAAGTAAAATGTCTCACGAAAACCTAAATATTGTATACATCCATTTAAGAGCGAAAGGAAATTACATGGCGGTCACACAGCGCACACACATCCCCAGCGCGATACACGCTCGTTCGCGCGCCTTTTACCTTACAAGGAGAATTGCTCACGCGCGTCTATAGCGCGTTTCTCGTGAGTTTGAAGCGATGCAATCGCAAGTAATCTGACTATTTTTAGTTCAGCAGCGCCGACAACGCGCGATTGCGAAACGCACGTCGACGGCGCCTGAAAACAACGCCGTGTGTAAGAGCCCTTAGATAAGCTAAAAATATTGGACCCGTCGTCAGATCCGTATTTTCTCTATCTTTTACCACGTAAATGAAAAATTACGACGATACAGTGTGTTTAAAATCGTGTGACGTCACGGTGTGCTACACAATATACAGACAAAGTGACGTCACAAGCCCCACTCCTGAACTTTGATGCGCTTTATCTTTGTCAGTTTTTATTTATTTGATAAAACAAAACACGCGAGCAAAATACGGATCCAATATTATTTGATAATCTTACTAACGGACTAAATAGAATTATTATTGTTCTACCTAGGAGACATCCCCATTATGCCACTCACTCACACCTTCACTCTTACACTCACATTCATACTCATACTCACAAACAAATCTCTCACTCACTTACTTATGTTCATAAAATAGCGTTTTAATTTGATATTATTGCTGGGGAATTTCATTCATTCTTTCTACTTTATATGTTTTCTATGTTTTAATTTTTCCTTTTTGTATAATTTTAGTTTACTTTTCTTTGTTACCGAACTAAGTTGTCACAAGTTTTTTTATGGTAAACTTATATTATATTAGCTGTTCCCCGCGGCTTCGCTCCCGTGAGCTGGCTACCTACCTACCTACCCTACCTACCAACCCACCTACCGTACCCTACTTACCCTACCTATCCTACCCTACCCACCTACATTCCCTACCTATCCTACTTACCCTACCCTACCTACCCACCTACCCTACCTACCAACCTATCTACCCTATCCTGTCTACCTACCAATTTTTAAAACTATATATTTGACTATGAATTATACTATGAACAAATGTAACCAAATTTTGTCCCACCGGCGCGGCGAACTAATTAAATTTTAAAATATCGCTGGCCCCGGGCAATAAAGCGGTAATATGAAAAATCAAATTTTACCGGAGAAATAAAACAAGCAAATTTGTTTCCAACAGAGATCCAAAACCGGCGTTCAATATGTCATATGAAAGCTAATTTTGAACAATTCAACCATTTAATAATAATTGTAATGGTATACATATTTAAAGAAATAATTAAAAAAAATGTGTAACACAAATTATAGACGAACTTTTAAACACACTGACCACTGAGATTCAGGAATGTAAGTATATAATACGACGTAATTTACACTATAGATCTCGAGCGTACCGGCCGATAACCACCTTTTTCAGGGCAATTTTATAACCAAAGCTTAGCTGTAATCACCCACTAACCTACCCAACCCAAACTAACTTCTTTTTTGGTTATAATTGGCCTATGTCCTTCCCCATGATGTCATCTATCTCCTTGCCAAATGTCATTGAAATCCGTTCAGTGGTTTAGGCGTGAAAAGGTTAAACAGAGGTTGAAAGAGTTACTTTCAAATTTATTATATTAATAATTTACCAGTCCATACTATATTATAGACATTGTACCCCAAGATACAGGCTTGCATAATTTGGGGCCAAAGTCAAATCTTTGTTACATTTTCCGTAATAAATAAATATAATTATTATTAGAAGCCATAAAAAAATACAGCTTTTTGTTACCAAGTGTCTCTGACAATTTCGGCGAAACTGTAAGGGTTCCTTATTGCTGTATTACAAAACCCTTAAAAACACATAACTACCTAGGTACATAAGAAGCTTATACAGCTGTATAGAACTGACCGATGGAAAGTTCAAAAACTACATCAAACGTGTCCTTGTTAAAAAAGCATATTATAAAATCAAGGACTACGTTGAAGATAAAAATTTTGGCTTTAGCTCCTTCTGCGCATGCGGCTTCCCTGGTAACTCATAAACGGCACAAATATGTGGTTGTCTCTAACTATTCTCAATCTCATTAATTCTTTGTTTTTTTTCCTTCTTTTGATTATTCTTTTTACAATGGTTTTCAATCATCTTCATAGCCCTTTGCTAAGAATAGTTACAGCTCTGATAACAATATTTGTGCCACATGTTAGATTAAGTCTTTTTTTTATTTATTTTACTTTTGTATAGATTCCTTTACCGATTATTTTGTAAATGTGTGAACATTGTAGGCCTTCTAGATGCTTGTTAACTTTTTAACTCGTTTTATTTTCTTTTGTTAAAATAATATGTAATCTTTTTTTTTTTGTTTTCTTACGACTTATTGTCGGGCCTACGTTGTCCCCACATATCTAAGTACTAATGCTGTAACAAGGAAATATTGTAAAACCAAACCATTTTTTTTAAAAGAGTAACCATGGAGTTTCTTGACGGTTCTTCTCCATAGGAAACGACCAACCCGAACCGTGCACATTGTCGACGTTTTATAAGTGCCCATGTAGGCCTATATGAAATAAAAAAATTGATTTTGATTTTGATTTTGTTCTCAGCTACAGATAATATTAAGACAAGCGTCTTACTTATCCCGTACATAAGGCATGATAATCTAATTTACCTCTTCTTAATGACCCAATTCGCAATCAAGTAACCTTATAGGTAGATCAAGCAGAAAAGTAGTTCCATAATAAATGCTTAAGCGGAACTAGTTAACTACTAATGTACAAATAATTTATGATGCTGAATCTGCACTTTTCCAAGAGTTTTTCATCGTGTATTTGCGAAATGTGTTGAGCTTAAGGCGACGACTGTCGCCAACGACCTTGAGGGATACAAAACGCGCACTCGCTTAACACCCGCGCGACAAAAAAATTAGTAGTGTTTGTACTTTATTTATTATTCTTTGACTTTAATAATGAAAAACCTCAGATCAAAGTGTAGATAATTAAGTTGTCTTAAAGATGGTGATTTTGATGAGATTTTAAGAGTCTTTAAGATGGTGAGATTTCATTAAAATGCGCCCGGCGGTTTTGGTGCGATTGTGGTTTTTTTTTCGTGTTAGACATAACTTTACGAATTAATTACACTATGTTATACGAATAAAACTATTTTTTTTTTAATCATATTATTATGAAAATGGTCTCAACTACATAATACTCGTATTTTTCAAAAAATTACGACCAGCCGTTTAGACGTAATTCTCATTTTAAAATCAGCTACTGAGGTGTATCTGCGCCTTAAGTACTTACACGGACATAGGTACTCACGGAGAGCGAAAGTGGGATGCTTAAGTAAGATGTACGAATGTATGTGTTTATTTTTCCTTTACATCTGTGGGAAACTAGCACTTGTCAGCGGCATCGCCCGCATAAACATCGAACACCAACCCACAGGAACATACTAACGAAATAAAGAGTAAGCTAAGTCTTAAACCAGGGCACGGTCTACCTATGTTCCAAAATATATTCAAATCCTTACAGCTGTTGAGGCGTGATTGATTGACACACATACAAATAACTAAAAAAACATATAGAGGGCAATCTAACAAGCGAAACTACATCAGTTTGTCACAAACAAAGCCTACCCGCATCTGCTTTATCCCGTTGTCAACTAACAATGGAAATTTTATGTCGACTATGATAGAATTTATTTATTTATTATTATGTAATTAAATACAGACAGACTTACATAGTGAAATACATAGTGACAACACGTCATGACAATAGAGTACGAAGATACTGCTTATTTATAAGAAATTTCTGCCAACAGAAAGGAAAAAAACCGGCCAAGTGCGAGTCGGACTCTAGCACGAAGGGTTCCGTACCATCATCGCAAAAAAAAGGCAAAAGAAAACACGTTTGTTGTATGGGAGCCCCACTTAAATATATATTTTATTCTGTTTTCAGTATTTGTTGTTATAGCAGCAACAGAAATACATTATCTGTGAAAATTTCAACTGTCGTGGTTTTTTAAATGCTGAGGCCCTGCACAACCGCGAGGTATGCTGTCTAAGAGAATACTTTTAGGAAGCCGACGTGGGTATGCATCGAGATGTGGTAGTGGTGGACAAGGGCCTTACCCCGCTCTCCTTACACCTATACCACCTTAAACCTATAGTATTAGATGCTAATGACCGCAGGGAGGTATGGCAGAGCAAGGGGTTTCACGCACGCTTCTACTGGGTTTTACATGGGCCCGATGAAGATCTTTTAGCGTCCGTGTCCTGGCTGCGATTTGGTGCCATTTTCGGCAAAACCGAAGGTTTTGTCTTTGCGGTTATGGACGAAGTTATGATGACAAACAACTACCGGCAATACAGTGTGAAGGACGGCACATTATCTCCGGTTGTTCTAGTCTAGCTAACGGAGACTATTTGCATAGTGTCTATGCAAATAGTCTCCGTAAATAACCTTGTAACCAGGATTATACATCAGCAACTTGCTCTTAAATACAATCTCGTGGAATCGGAAGTGCCTTGCTATGAGTATGTGCCTGACCCAGTTCTTGAAAATTGCAAAGTCACGTTGTATTGGTATCGGTCTATCATCACTGACAGGACTATTATTGCCAATAAGCCTTACATAGTGGTGATAGACCGACTAGAGCGTCGCGCAATGATTGTTGATATAGCGGTCCCGCATGACGAGAACCTCGTGAAGGCTGAGAGAGATAAGAAAACTAAGTATCTTGATCTGGCTCGCGAGGTTGTCGACATGTGGGATGTAAATACAGCAGTCATTGTGCCGCATAATAGCCAAGAGCCTCGACGAACATCTGAGGAGACTCTCGTCATCGTGGCCACCGAGATCAAGATCAAGGATCACCTTGATCCAGAAAGCGGTACTCCTGGACACGACACGTATAGTTTGGAGGTTCCTCTCTCGGTCTTATAACCACCTGTAGCTTAGACCCTGTTCCCGCTACCGGTGGGCAACTATTTACGTATTTTTAGATGTTTTTCTTTTTTGTAGAAAATAAATAAATAGCGTAGCCTTTTTCCCAATTGTTGCTGGGGTCGGCTTCCAGTCTTAACGGATCCAGCTGAGTACCAGTGTTTTACATGGAGCGACTGCCTATCTGACCTCCACAACCCAGTAACTAGGTAACACTGTACCCCTTGGCAAGACTGGTGTCAGATCTCAACCTTCTGACTACTCGTAACGACTGTCAAAGATCTTCAAATGACAGCCGGACCAACCACTTAACGTGCTTTTCGAGGCACGGAGGAAACTCGGTATGTTGAAATGGTCACCCATCCACGGACCGACCTCGGCAAGCGTTGCTTAACCTCGATCGATGCGTGCGGCTGTTATTATTTAGCCACGAGCTCCGACTCTTGTATTTTTTGTAGCATAATATTTCAAAAATTAAAGTATGTTTAAATAGGTAATCCATAAAAAAAAATAGTATCTTTATTTTATTTTATTTTTATAAGCATTAGTTTAAAGTTATTTGTAAACGTAAAAAGTATGTACATAAATTGAATAAAGGAAATAATAATGTAATAATTATTGTAACTAAACCGTTACTTATACAGCCTTATTAAACAATCTACAACTAAAGCTATCGCACTAGTATCTAGTCCAAGTCCTTGGGCATTCCGAAGACCACCGAAATGTAACCTCGAGTCATTCGCCAAAACTAGAAACTGCGTACAAAGTTACTGTGCAAGTTAACGTAGGGCGGGCTTTGGGCGGGCGGCAGAGAGTCGCGAACCGCCGCCCAGGCCACACCGCGCCGCACCATGTGATCACTGCGATCGTAATAAATGTCCAACTAACAAAACAAAAAGCTTATAGTAATAAGCATAGAAAACCTACTTCTGGTTTTTCAAATCGTGAGGCTGCGAAGCAATACCACTCTTTTCTCGATAAAAATAAAGTTTAAAGTAGTTTCAAAGTTTAAATCCAGTATTATTACGTGTTAGTAAATGTCGTAAAAGTTGTTGTTGTGCTTTTTGTCTACTTTAAAGGTAAGTTTTTTTTTATAACTTTTAATATTTTTTGGAGTCACGGGTTTGTTTCTGACTAAAATTGAGAAGTTATTTTAAGCGCGAAAACTTGTGGAGAATTTCTTGAAATTCTCATTTTTTCATAAGTATAATTTTAGTAATTATATGTTTAGAAATAATACAAAACTGAGCTAACAGTTCGCCGCTATTGTAATTAATTTTAGTTTTCAAACTGTCTTAACTAATTCTCAAGAAACGGTTTGCTACGGATTCTTCGTAATTCACAAATTGCAAGCAACCATTAAAACACTTTTGAATAGACTAAAATTAGTTCTAGGCACTGATACTCATAAATAAAAGAATAAATTCAAAAGTTTGAATTAATTGGAACTATTTCTTTATTAAATAATAATTTAAAAAAAAATGAGAAGCAGATAGTGTTTGAAAAGTATATTTTTAATACATCAAAAATATTTTAAGTTCAATTTGATAGAAATAAAATAATAGATAAAGAAAAAATATTTAAGTAGTACGATTATAGATTCTAGACATTATAATACAATACAATACAAATATTTATACAAAACATATTATAATGTTTGTGTACGATAATGCCGCGTTAGTTTAGTAGATAACTGTGTCGCAGTTATCAGCGCCCACCCCAGGAGCGAAAATACAACTTAGTTCCAAGACATGAAAGAAAGTGAAATAGTCCACTCTGTTCTGTTTAGAATCAATTCACAAGGAATTATAGGCCTCATCAACATCCTGCTCTAATTGGATTTTGCTTAGACTTACTGTGACACGTCTACTTCATTTCCCCATTTCTAGCCAAACATTCATACAATATATCCATAGTTTTTCTGATCATCCTGTCAACTTATGTCAACTTTAAAAAGGAAGGAGGAAAAAAAATATAGATAAAAAAAGTTAATTTAAAATCAAAAACCCGTCTCCGTAAAAAGCGAACGTGCGATGTACGAAGTGTGCCGTCGGAAGATACATATTCTTGAGCTGGATGACCACCAGATCCTCCGACTGCACAGCATAATTTTCTTCTTGTTCACGTCATTTCCTTTTAGTTCGCTTTTTACGGAGTCGGGTTTTTGATTTTTATGTTAACTTTTTTATTACTCAAAGCATTCTACAAGACGAGCCTGCCATTCTTCCGCATTATAGGCCCAAACCATATCAATGGCGATTCTTCCAGCTGGAATTTTGGCGGGCTTATTGAGTAGGGACTCATTAAATATAACATTACATCACTCTCGTTGTATTACCTAACCGAATAGACAGAATTGTGTTGCATGATAAGTAAATTATAAGCTATGTCCCCAATGTATATAACTTTCAAATAACCTAAGGATTCCAAAAAATTGTTGTATGAAGAGTGATGGGAATTCATTATGGAATTCAGAACGATGTTTAAGAACCAGTTTTTTACATAAATCAATAAATGTAATAGATGTATCCTTATTTGTTATAGAAATATTTCAAAAACTCAAGTAGGTAATAACAAAAAAATTAAAGCGACTTCCAAAACAAAACACCACAATTCGAATAATTTTCTTTTCGGTAGTCGCTGACTTTGGTATCTATTTTTTTCGTTTTTGACACCGACTTCGAAAATAAAGTAATTTTTCAGATTGTAGTGTTTTGTTTAGGATTTTTTTTTTAATGTAGTTTAATTTTCTCTTTTTGGGTTTGGAATATGAAAATACGCATTATTATGGATTTCTTAATATCCACTCATCAGATCTTGATCAAATTTAAATGGGACCTCATGAGAAGCACCAGCTTTAGAATAATAAAAAAAATAATTTCAATCAATCATCACAATCATTCATCATCATTTGAATTAAGTTTTTTTATTTATAACTTTTTAGTTAGTTTTTTTTTAATTAGATTTTTTTAAACATATAAGTGTTATATATTTTTGAAATCACCTCTTACAACCCTTTATTTTGATACGCCACACGATGGGTTCGGAAGAAAAAAAAAATTTGGGCCCCCACAATATGGCACCCAAAATCCTACCCTTTTCTATTATCTAATTTTAATGTAGCCTATGACACTCGCAGGGTTAAGACGCATCGATTGACGTATGAATCATCAAAATCGGCCAACGCGTTTGGTCTCTGGAACGCCATATAGGAACAAACATACATACATACATACATAGACTGATAAACACATTACCCTCCTTCGGCAGTCGGGTAAAAAGAATCATTAAACTCGGTTCATAATTGGCGGATTAAACAGTCGAATTTAGAACGTCATCCTTTTTGAAGTCGATCGAGAAGTATAAACCTAAGTAACCCGTGCAACAAATTTGAAAGTCAACTATTAGAGGAGAAGAGTTCTGACTCAGAAGTGGTTTCATTTGAAATCACTAAGTTCTTACTCAATTACAATTTTTTCAGCATATCGTTACTCTAGCTAGCATCGTATTATTTAAACCAATCATAGCGGTTGACATGCGTTTGACAATTTGTCACGTCAATATAATGATAATTTTCTTTCAAAAATTAGGTCTAAAAGTGTTCCAGTAAAACTCTAACTCTTCAAACAGGATGTATAACGGAAAATGGTAATCATATTTTTAAAACTTGGCAATTAACAACTTTCTTCAGGAAACAGAATTCTCAAAAAAAAAATAGCTTTGCATAATTTTGATCAGCTGTTGATAAAATAAGGAACGTCCAAGTTTCGTTTGGGAATTGACTATGCCTTATTTGACGAAAGTTCCATAGATAGAAGCAGTTTTTAATAAGTGACTAAGTGACCATTGCCGATACTCCCTTTATACAACCAGCCAGACAAATACTCTTGCGCAGAGAATAAACAAATTTCGGAAACCTAAAAAAACTGTTTTACAAAACACTCTACCGACTTCCGAATATGAAAACTACAAAGTGAAAAATACTTAATTTTTGGCAGGCGGTGTCTTTGGTAGGTACCAATTGTTTGCGTAATTTATGGACACCGACTTCCAAAAATAAAGTTATTTTTCACTTTGTAGTTTTCTTATTTGGTAGTCGGTAGTATGTTTTGTTAAAAACTTTTTTTATTTGTCACTTTTTTGTTGTACCTACCTAATATGCAAATAGTTTAGTAAGGTACACATAATGCCAGAATAGATTACCCGAAAATCATGAAACTAAACATAACCGGCGAAATGGGAGTGCACCAAGGTGAACTGTACACATGTGCGTACCCCTTTAGAGCGTACTGGCGTGATGTTATGTTATGAAATGGTATAAGCAATAAACAGACATGCGATTGCAGCAATCCCGAGAGATTTGCCGTTATTTATTGAAGAGTTCTGTTGTATATCTCCGAACTTCTTCATCAGATCTTCACCAAATTAAAATGGGACCAAATTTGGAACACACTCTTTCAAACAAAAAACTGAATTTTCAAATCATATCGGTGAACATACACAAAAAAAAACCACCTCGTGGTAAGTCGTTAACCGACTTACCAAAAAGGAGGAGGTTCTATGTGAAATGAAAGTGAATAAATCACGTTACCAGAAAGCCCAGTTCTAGGTCCAATGTACGTTTGTCTGCATCAAACGGTCGAGCCTTGGATTTGATACATTTGGACTAAATCGTGTCAAGGTTTCATGAAACATTCAGTCGACGCCACCACCGCACAGAACTGGTTCATTTATCACCGTGTAAAATGGCATTTGTTACATAACATTTTTAATCGGTAAAACGCGCCAGGAAAACTTCATGTAGCATTTTGGGACACTTTTGTATATCAATGGTACTTAAGGCGCTACCCCGAGCAAAACGCCGTGCTAGCCGTTTTTCGTGTAGTTTTTAGGAGCTATCTACTCGATATTTGAAAAGAAATATCAATTAATAAAATACATTAAATTTCTACATAATATTGATACCAAAATGGTAGTTTTCTTTTTTTATGTATGTTTCATAAATCTCCTTCCAACAAAACCATGAAAATGAGAAATAATTATTGATAGCATGTCTCTCCTCGTAAAATATACAATAATTATTTTTCGACTAGCACTAATGGATAGACAATTTAATAACGAACATTTTTGTCGTATTTTTTTTTTCAAAAGGCAAAATTCAATTTTATAAAGATTTTATTCTAAAATCTGGGCGTATTCACTAATATAATTCATGCCCCACCAGTACCGCTCGACCAATAGGAATACTCATATCTCATGCTGATTTTTTGGTCAGGGTACGGCCTTAACTAGTGACGTACCAATATCTCAGTGATTATGTTCTAAGGAGGGATGTTTCTTCTCACATCTCTTTTCTAATTAATTTCTAGCAGTTGAATCATATGTCTGGGACTTGTCAAGCTGAATTGCCTCGGCGCTTTTAGGAGTTCCAGTGGTCGGTAATTGTATGGTGGGAATGACCCTTTAAAAATAAATAAAATTTCATGAATTAAGCATTTACACACGTTGACAAGGACACAGTGAGTCAATAATGTGGGTCCGGGAAAGGGTTACGATTTGTTTACAGCAGAAATTAACCATGTGTAAAATTGATCGTGTGGGTTACTCTTGAAGGAATATATACTAACTAGCTGATCCGGCAAACTTTGTTTTGCCATAAAAAGACCAAACATTTATCTACCCTACCCTACCCTACCCTACCCTACCCTAACCTACCCTACCCTACCCTACCCTTCCCTACCCGACCATACACTACCCTACACTACCCTACACTACCCTACCCTACACTACCCTACACTACCCTACCCTACACTACCCTAACCTACCCTACCCTACCCTACCCTACCCTAACCTACCCGACCCTACACTACCCTAAACTACCCGACCCTACACTACCCTACAATACTCTACCCTACACTACCATACCCTACCCTACCCTACCCTACCCTACCTATATAGCCTATGTCCTTTCCCAGGTCTCAAACTATCTTCATACCAACTTTCATCTAAATCGGTGCAGCGGTTTAAGCGTGAAAAGGTAACAGACAGACAGACAGACAGACAGAGTTACTTTCACATTTATAATATTAGTATGGATTAAAGGAAATTTCTATTTGTAGCTAATCTTCTACCTACCCAAGTAAATTATTTAAATTTTCTTCAAAAAGGATTTAGTTGAAACATAGGACTTGGAACTGTATATAGATCAATTTCTATAAAATTCTGTCATTTTTTACAAAACTTTGCCGTCGCTTCGCTCGCTGTACCCACCCCGAAGGACCCGTTGAATTTTTTGGGATAAATAGTAGCCTATAACATCACTGAATTTTACATTATTATATTACTAAGTTAAGATAAATAATCTACTCCTGTTATGCCTAACCTCTATGGGGAAAGGCGTGATGTTATATCTACAATACAAAACTTCGGATTATTATGACAGGAATATAAATAGTCCATTGGGAATACGATTCAATCGCCGAAAATCTAAAAAATATAATCGCAAATATTCAGATGGATTTGAATATAAATGCGTAAGTAAGTACTAACAAATTTTGGGGAAAGTCACGCCAACAAAAAAATTGGTTCCGTAATATAAACAATCTTCAGCCACCATATTTCATTCACCATTAATCTTCCGGAGAAATAGGAAGAGTTTCATAAAAATAAAGCTTTAGTTTGGATATAGCGGATGCCACTCACCATTCGCCACAACATAAATCAATGTCTTCATAATGAAATATAGCAACGGTATAATTATATGCATGCAACGTGGTAGTGCCCGCCCTCTGAGGCTAAATATCTGATAACTACTAATAACAAAACTCTACCATTTATTTCGAATTTCGATTGCCAAGAGGCTCTGGACAGCATAGTACTTTAGAAATTCTAGAAGAAGCGACATTATACTAGCGATAACTATTGTTGACCTCTGGAGAAGTGATATTCTATAAACCAAAGCATCGGAACACGATTGGAACAAGTCAAATTTAACATTTTTATGTTATACGACATAATTTATCCAATAACTAGCTTTTGCCCGCGGCTTCGCACGCGTAGACTGCATGCTTCTCCTTACCATATTTTAACAGTATGTAGAGAAAAAGTAAAAAATAATTATGATGAAAATAATGTAATATGAAAGTTTTTCTTAGGACAGACTTATACTTACCTACTTTAAATCAATACGCTCTATCCTTGTCCTGTCCCTATCCCTTCATTATTTCTGTATTTATCCATGACTAATAATAAGTAATCATAATCATAAATAAGTAATTAAATTATAGTATTTCCTTGTAAACAACATTTTTAACCATTTTGGATGTCGGCGCCAATATCACCAGACTATTTGATGAGCTAACACGTGAACACGCTACATAGAACTGTCCATGGGAAAAGCAATTCTCCCTCAAATCAACATCAGCATACTTCCAAATCCAAACAACAACAACACAACACAAACAAACAAACATCCAAACTTTCATCCCCTATTTCACGCCCTTAGGGGTGGAATTTCCAAAAATCTTTTCTTAGTGCTCACCTACACTACCAAAGGAACCTACATGCCAAGTTTCATGATTGAAGCTTCAGCCGTTTGGGCTGTGCGTTGATGGTCAGTGAGTGAGTCAGTCAGTCAGTCAGTCAGTCAGTCACTTTCTTCTTTTATATGTTTATATATAAGATAGATAGATAGATAGAAGAAGAAGATATTAATATGTTTAGATGTTTATATAAGATTTTAATCTTCAGCCCAAACCCAAAATTCAAAGATCCGAACTTCAATCCTGACCGACTTTCATACAAACTTTCATCCCCTATTTCAGCCCCTTAGGGATGGAATTCACAGAAATCCTTTCGTAGTGGGTGCCTGCACAGTATAAAGTATCCATGTGCAAAATTTCAAGTCTCTAGACGATTTCATTATTCCCATGACTTCATCCCCCTTTTCACCCTCATGGGGGTGGAATTTTCAAAATCCCTGAGAAATGTGAGAATTATTTTTTAATCTTCAGCCTAAACCCAAAATATGAAGATCCTGACTTTAAAACTGACGGATTTTCATACAAACTTTCATCCCCTATTGCACGCCCTTAGGGGCGGAATTTCCAAAAACCCTTTCTTAGTGCTCACCTACACTACCAAAGGAACCTACATGCCAAGTTTCATGATTGAAGCTTCAGCCGTTTGGGCTGTGCGTTGATGGTCAGTGAGTGAGTCAGTCAGTCAATCAGTCAGTCACTTTCTTCTTTTATATGTTTAGATAATGTAAACGTAATTATGACACCTATCCTATGTGCTATCTCTATGCCGAATTTCATCCAGATCCGTCGAGCCGTTTGAGGGTCAAGAAGTAACAAATATTTAGACACGCACACACTCAAAAACTTTAGCCTTTATAATATTAGTGTGATTCTATATTATATTTCATATTATATATAGTGTGCTAGTGCGATATATAAGTGTGAGGTGGGATATCTTGCGAAAACACCCCGATTCAAACTGTAAAACGTCCATAACTTTTGAACGGCTGAACCGATTTTCATCAAACTTTCAAAAACACTCGATAAAGTCACGTATCAAACAAAAAAAAAACGAAATAAAAAATGGTTCATCCGTTTAGGAGCTATGATGCCACAGACAGATACACAAATACTCAACCACACAGGTACACACGTCAAAGATTGCATGATGCATTGCATTTTTAAGCTCGCTGAAGGATGTTATCATCTCTCGATGATGACATCCTTAGCGAGCTATCAACTGACATAGGTCAGGCATTAAGTCCGCCTCTGTACATTTGTATGAATAAATAAATAAATACATAAATAAATAGGTCACTACACCCGCGGCGACAATAAGTCTGCCTATGTACTTATTTGTCGTAAGCAGTTTTATTTAATATATCCCATTCCGTACCGCGCAGCTACTTCAGAATGGTCTCAGGTAGGCGGTCGGTCTATATATACGTTTGGTTGCTATAGCAGGGTTCATTAATTGAATTCATAAAGTAACAAGTAAAGAGTCGATTTACCTGGAAAAAAATCATTCATTTTGATTTTTTCGCGCAAATGGTGCAATCCTTTTTGAAGCCATCCTCCAGTATGTGCATAACTTCAGGTTCCTCATAAGTGTTAGAATAATTCTATCTATGCCAATATATAAGGCATAATAGCAGCAATCAAAGTACCGAGTCTTTATTTAGCTGCCACAAAAACTTCGTTAGTATAAGTCGTTTAGTATGTGTCAGCTGGAGTGACATCACCCCAGCTTCCCCATTCAATACAGGCAAACCAGTGATGTTAGGGTTTTGGACTATAGTCTGCCTTATATATTGGCATAGATAGAATTATTCTAACACTTATGTGGAAGCTGGTGTTATGCACATTCCTCCAGTGGTCCGAAATCAGTGTGACAATAAAATTTATTGATATTTTTATTTCTATTGCATGATTTAAAAATCTAAAACGAAACAGCTGGCACTTAAGTAACTGTTATATGCCAATTTCTTTTGAGATTTATTGATGAAAGCAGCAAACAAAATTCAATTTGTGTGAAAAATGTGTTCCAGAAAGCCACAACGTATCGTTTTTATTCGACGAAACTATTTATTTCTACCTCGATCCTGTCTTTATAGGATTAAGATGGGTAAACCATGTGGATTTGGGAATACCTTAATAGAATAAATCTTTGTTTGACTATCAAAACCAACCAAGCTTGCAACCACTGGGCTAGAACAACAATATCAATCTGCCTAGCCTTTTCCCAACTACATTGGGGTCGGCTTCCAGTCTAACCGGATTCAGCTGAGTACCAGTGTTTTACATGGAGCGACTGCCTATCTTGACCTCCACAACCCAGTAACTGGGTAACAGCGGTACCCCTTGGCTAGACTGCTGTCAGATCTCAAGCTTCTGACTACTCGGAACGACTGTCAAAGATCTTCAAATGACAGCCGGGACCAACGGCTTAAGGCGGTCCCGAGCAAAACGCCGCGCTAGCCGTTTTTAGGAGCTATCTACTCGTTATTTAAAAATAAAAATGAACTAATAAAAATACATTAAATTTCTACATATTATTGATTCTAAAATGGTTGTATACTTTTTTTTTAAAAGAGGTATATGTTTCACTAATCTCCTTCCAACAAAACCATAAAAACGAGAAATAATTATTGATAGCATGCATCTCCTTGTGAAGTGTTCATTAATTATTTTTTGTACTAACGATAGACAATTTAATTACGAACATTTTTGTCCTATTTTTTTTTTTAAAGACTAATATTCGATTTTATAAAGATTTTATTCTAAAAACTGGGCGTATTCACTACTGTAATTCATGCGCCACCAATGCCGCTAGGCCAATAGGAATGCTCATATCTCATGCTGATTTTGTGTTCAGGGTACCGCCTTAACGTGCTTTCCAAGGCACGGAGACAACTCGCTATGTTGAAAATGGTCACCCATCCACGGACCGACCTCTTCAAGCGTTGCTTAACCATGATGATCGACCCGTGCGGCTGTTATTATTTAGCCACGAGCTAGAACAACAATACTATCGAATAAATAAACCCATATTGGTGTGTCACTGGCGTATCTTTTCAATTTGAAACCGATATGCTCTTATACTTTGGCAGCACCATTACCAACTGAATACATGAGTGTCGTTACGTGTACGAGTACCACTCGCATGTCAAAACGTAATTGGGAATCGTAATATTGGATTCGAAGCAAAATCAAGTTTGGAATCGTATTAGCTTGGAGGATCGGATTTAGGATCTGTCTATCTCTATGTTTGTTGAAACTGTTGAGTACTTAGGTCGTTAACTTTGTTATTTATTTGTGGCAACTCTACGAGACTTCTCCAGAATGGTCAGAGTATTTGAAGACATGATTGTTGTTTACGTATTTGGCCTGTACGGCCATCAAGTGTTTATAAATGGATTTATGTTCTGATGGGATAGGTTTGTACTTATCTTAAGCTGTTTTGACATTCTAATTATAGGCACTGGTTGTGAATAGAGAACGGCCAATCCAGTAATGCCTCAGTATAAGTTGTATCTGCGGGCTGTTTTGCGGGCAATTAGTTTGATACTAACAAATTAAATAAAAACGAATGTTTTAAACATATTTATAATTATTATTTGTCAGTTCCCACCGCTTGAATAAAGAAACCGGCCAAGTGCGTGTCGGTGTTCGCACATTTAGGGTTCCGTATCAAACCGCATAAACAAGTTGGTTGTAATAGAAAAAAACCCGCCATGTGCGAATCGGACTCGCGCACTAAGGGTTTCGTACCATTATCGCAAAAAAACGTTTGTTGTATGGGAGCCCCACTTAAATATTTATTTTATTCGGTTTTTAGTATTTGTTTTTATAACGGCAACAGAAATACATCATCTGTGAAAATTTTAACTGCCTAGCTATAACGGTTCATGAGATACAGCCTGGTGACAGTCAGACAGACGGACCGCGGAGTCTTAGTAATAGGGTCCCGTTTTTACCCTTTGGGTACGGAACCCAAAAAAATTGTAAATATAAGCTGTATTTGTATGCTTCTCATTCATTTGTTTTCCAATATTATTTAAGACAAAAATTACTGTATTTATCTACTCAACAAGCTCTGAAAAAATCGCTACCCCGCTCAATAGGGTAGGAAAAAAAATAATTTGCTGCAACAACCAGACCATTTGCTCCAACCATTTGGCTGTAAAATCTGTGGAACACACGACGGACAGACAGACGGACACGTGAGTGAGAATAATAGGGTTCTGTTTGTATCCTTCGGCTAGGGAACCCTAAACATTAAAGATATATACTTTCGCATTTATAATATTGGTGCCTAGGATTTTTCTATCTACCTAAAACAGCATTTCCTATCACTCAGTGAGGAAATGGTTCTGTGTCAGATAGTTTTTCTGGTCATTAAAAAGCTATTTCT
This sequence comes from Orthosia gothica, assembly GCA_949775005.1. Taxonomy (NCBI): domain Eukaryota; kingdom Metazoa; phylum Arthropoda; class Insecta; order Lepidoptera; family Noctuidae; genus Orthosia; species Orthosia gothica. The sequence continues at coordinate 11,221,326 of OX459048.1, read as the reverse complement.
CCGCATCGTATAAAAGAGTACATATAAAAACAATAACAGTGAAATTCTTTCCCTTTTGCTTATAGTTTGATAGCAAGTCAGTGAGTCAGATATGAGAATTATTCAAGGGGTATCGTGTTACCCAGTTATTGGGTTGTGGAGGTCAGATAGTAAAACACTGGTACTCAGCTGAATCCGGTAAGACTGGAAGCCGACCCCAATATAGTTGGGAAAAGGCTAGGCAGATTGAATGTATCGCAGGTGTCACTCCTAACTTGAACAAAAAAAAGCTGTACAACTTAGGTAGTACTAACCAGTAGAGACGTCATATTCATTATAAAGAAATAAAAACATGGCGATATTTTACCTTAGCTACCTACATAGGACCTATGGCACTTTATTTCTATCACTGAGTAGGTTAAAACATCACAGAGATTTAAATTTGGACCCTGTTATCAGAAAGAGATAAACTTACTGTTCAAACGTACGTTCGTATCGCGGCCACACGCAGGACAGTTCACTCAAGCTGGTCAGCTTGTGTTTGTATTGCCACGTAGACGTCGGTAACACGTCAGATACGTGTTACCGATGTCAGTATCTTTATAATAATATATATAATACCTTTAAACGAACAATTCTTGTATATATGTATCTGAATCTCGGAAACGGCTCTAACGATGTTCATGAAATTTAGTATGCAGGGGTTTCGGGGGCGATAAATCGATCTAGCTAGGTTTCATTTTTAGAAAACGTCGTTTTCTCTATTTTCACCCGAGCCCAGGTACTATTATGTATACTAATATTATAAAGCTGAAGAGTGTGTTTGTTTGAACGCGCTAATCTCAGAAACTACTGGTTCGAATTGAAAAATTATTTTTGTGTTGAATAGTCCATTTATCGAGGAAGGTTATAGGCTATATAACATCACGCTACGACCAATAGGAGCGGAATAATGCTGCAAAAATGGGAAATATATTCCTTTTTGATAGCTTTTCTTGCTTGCGCTGCGTAAACGGTTTAAGTTACGCAACAATCATGTATGGCAGTTGACGGGAGCGAAGCCGCGTGGGACAGCTAGTATTATATAACATCATTGCTACCAACATACTTTTTAAACGTTGCCCCACTCGGGGAATTTCTCCTGTTTTGTGGGTGTGTTTACAAATATATTAAGTCACATACACAAACAGCCAGACATGGAACAATTAAATAAATACAAAATCTGTAGGACATACAAAATATTTTGAACAAAAAATACCATTTAATAATTTTTGAAAACTTTATTTGCCAACGACACGCTTTAAAGAAGAAGAAGACCAAAATACTCCGTTCCGAATTGAAATAAACGAGGGTGTAATGATGTTCGTCATAATTTTAAGTAGCTATATCGCACTTCGTTAAACGTAAGATTACCTGTAAGTGTAAAGGGCCCCTCAGACGAATGCCGACGCCTCCGCGGCCGTTCATCAGCGACTAAATGAGATGAGCGTAAGGAATCTCCCGAGAATTCCGACACCAGTCGTTAATGATGGCTGGGCCTTAATGACCGACTAATTGATCTCACTTTTATTCATTAGCCCCTTTTTGTTATAGATATTGGTGTTTATGAAGCAAGATATTCGTGAACGCTTTTATTTTCTAATATTCTATTATTTGTGGTATGCAACTATGCTAGGGCTGACTTACGTCCCGGTACACCGGGACATGTCCCGGTTTGAAGCGTTGTGTCCCGGTGTCCCGGTAATCAAGTTATTTTTCCCGGTATGCACACAATTCGCAAGCTACCCCTGTGTAGGTAAGTACTACGTCTGTGATCGGCGATTTATCGAAGTGGAGCGGAGGCGAGCGCGCGCGACTGCGACTGCTTAAGTAAGAGTCCGCGTCACTGAAAAACCGAAGAACTGGCAAGAAAAGCGAATCTTCTTAAAATGTGTCAATATATTTTTGCAATCCCTGGCCACAATGCTCACGTGGAACGAGTGTTTTCGTTAATTTAGCGCAGTGGACGAAAGAACGAAATTCACTCAAAGTAAGCACAGTGGAAAGCATCATTCAATGTATTTATAATTATAAAATGACGTGCGTAGAATTTTATAATCATGTTAAAGGGGAAAAGGAGTCATTGACAAAGGTCAAATCTACTGAAAAATATGAGTGGGCAAAGAAAAGTGTAGTGTAAGAAGACTTGGTAATTTTTTTAATTACGAAGTCTTCTGAAGAATCTATGGTATGCCCTATTTCTGTTCTAAATGTCCCGGTCGGCGTCTCCGAATTTATGGCAGCCCTAAACTATGCACTCAAATAGCTAACGACTATGCAAACATGTGGCAGCTCAGCTTATTAGCAATTTATCCTTCCTAGTAAGTTTCTATTTTTATATTTGTTATTAGTCTGAAAGCTTTCTGTAAAATTAAATAAATCAATGAATCGATTTTATTTTCTCATCGTTTGGCGATGTCTCTATTACTACGCTACGCGTAGTTTGTATAGACGCGTAGAACGCACCACACGTGCTACTTATAAGTATTTGTAAAAAGGATGTTTTTTTTTTAAATATTTTTCTTCTATTCTATCTTCCTATTCTTTCGAAGAAGTTAGCTAGGAAACATCGGCTTCATGTAGTTAAAATTGACAAAAAGTTTGAGGGGTATAGTGTTATTTATATAAAAATAAAAAAAGAACTTTGTTTGGCACAAAATCTTTGAATCACGATGGACTTTGAACAAAATTTTAATTTACTAGATGAGAAAATTAGCTATCAAACAAGAAACAACCGACGTAACATAAAGTTCTAAATTTCAGGCGAACTTAATAAAACAATACCTTAGAACGAAAGCCTCACAGGCCGGTGAAGTAGTCGCATTGTCACAGATTGACCGAAGTGCCCACTTTTTTCTTTGCAACAATAACTTTCCCCGACTCTTGACTACTTAAGTGTAAGTACCCAAGTACTGTTACAAACACTCTCCCTCTGAACTTTAGTGTGTGGGTCTGAAATTTGCATAATTCCAGTAAAACATTTTATTAAAATTTATAAAAGATCTTTCTCGTGGCTTTATAACTTTAATAAACCTTTCATAAAACTTGTCCCATTCAAGAGCCTTTTACTGCAATTCCAATTAAATTAAAAGTCAGCAGTTGGCGCCTTTGTTTCATTGTTGATGTGACTGAATTTATTACAAACACCGTAATCTTGCGAGATCGTAAAATTCAAATACAATGAACCCCATCAAAACTCGATAAATTACAATATATCCGTGTTTTATCGAGAGGGAAAAGAGTTTATAATCGCACACGATTTATTGTAAATTTACAATGTTTGCAAATACCCGGTGTCATTGCTATAAATGAAAAGATTAAACTCTATAGTGTACCTTATCTATACTATATTAATACTATAATTTAAAGAGTTTGTTTGTTGGTTTGAACGCGCTAATCTCAGAAACTACTGGTTGGAATCGAAAAATTATTTTTGTGTTGCATAGCCCATTTATCGAGGAAGGTTATAGGCTGTATAACATCACACTACAACTAATAGGAGCGGAGAATAAATGAAAAAAAAGGAGAGCAGTGGTGGCCCAGTGGTGTGAGAGCAGTGGTGGCCCAGTGTCTCAAAACGGTGAAGGAAAACATCGTGAGGAAACCGGCATGTCCTAGAACCAAAAATTCGAAGACATGTGACATCCACCAACCCGCACTGGGCCCGCGTGGTGGATTACGGCCCATTCCCTCTCACAGAGAGGAGGCCTGTGTCTCAGCAGTGGGAACATTAATAGGCTGATGATGTGATGTGATGTGATAAATGAAAAATGTAGCAAAAACGGAGAAAAATATTCCTTTTTGTGAGAGCTTTCGTTGCGTGCGCTGCGTAAACGGTATAAGTTTCGCAACAATCATTTATGTAGGGTAGGTAGGGTAGATGGGTAGGTAGGTAGCCAGTTGAGGGGAGCGAATCCACGTGGGACAGCTAGTATTTATTATAAAATTACATGTACTTACCCATGCATATATATATATTTTGCGTTACAACCGTTTCAGAGAAATGTAACATATTGAATTACACTTGACGCCTTTGACTCCGTTATAAATATAGCACGGCATACAAAAATGTCGATAAACATATCCTCGTGTAAATATGTTACTTGATTGCTTTATTAGATATGCAATGAGGGATGAATGAACATGGAAGGGATGAAAATGAGGGGGGATGACATGCATGTGACTCAGAGAGTGAAGTATAAATGCCGTTAGATGGAGAGCGATTCAAAGAAAATCTGAATGAATTGTGTGAAAAGAGCCAACTCCGAGAAATATGCGACAAGGTTATGAAGAACATATTATGCTTATCACGGGCTCAGTAACCCAATCAGACGAGGTACTCGATGTCTCCGATGAGTCACTTTGAGACTACGGAGTCACACAAAAAATGACGCCTTATGTCTTATCCTGCTCTTTGTACAAAAACACCTGCACTATGAAATACTTTTGCGAGGCCTAAACTACCGCTGTCAACCTGACTGAAAGGGGACCCCTTTATAAAGGAGAATGCCCATTTTGTAAGGGAACTTGGGCCCCTTTGAAAAAATGGTAGTATCTTGATGAATTTGGTTGTATATTGTGGAGAAAACACGTCATATTCGTAATTGGAAAACATTTTTTATTTATTTTGTGGGGTTCACGAGATATAACGATGTTTCTGTTCTTGAAACGAACCCTTATTACAATGCAATAAGGTGCATACAAATGTCCAAGTGAAGGAACCTGAACTGTTGTTGTCTGTACATATAAAGTAAAATATATATATATATATGTAAGAGCGGGCGTACTCAGGATTCTCAAATGATAACGATCAGACATCTTGTTTACACTTTTTATTACTCACACCAACAGTAAGTCTCACAACTTAATTTTATGAAGATATGTGCACAGTTCAATACAATTCAATACTGAGTTCTTTCGACTAGAACCAGCCTATTTATACGTTTAAACAAATGACAAGACGTCACACAGCAACAACATCCGGTGACATTCGTTTATCAATTAATTATAGATTTAGGTTTGTAAAAATACAGTTATTGTGTACATTATTTGTTTAGTAATTAATAATACTTTTTACAAATATTTTGAACGAATATAGTTACCAATTATTTTATTGAAATAAACTAACAGTCGGTGAATCTACCTTCCATTTTTGACTTTAAAATATTACTCAAATAAAAACAAATCTTTACAATAACAATACATAATTCGTGTTTCCGTTATGTCATCTGCCTTTTTGACGTTTTGATTTCGTCTCTGCTGCTAGTTTCATTTACCAGCGCTATCACGGCCATACTGACGAGCGGGCCTTGCTAGGCCCAGCGAATCTCTGAAAATCATAAAAAAAAATTAAAATATGAGTGAGTGAATGAGTCAAACTCAGAGATCGCAGATAGTGGCTTGTCCATTAAGATTCAGAGGCCCATCTTTGACTTGTTTTGACTTAAATTTTATTGAATCATCCAACTTAAACCATAGCCATGACCAAGGCCTTTTTACACATCCATTTTGCTAACTCAAATCAAATTCAGAGGTCGCAGATCGTTGCTTGATCATAAAGATTCAGAGGCCCCGTCTTTGACTTGTTTTGACAGAATTTTATTTAACCAACTAATTCTGAAACTCAGAGGTCGTAGTTCGTTGCTTGATCATAAAGATTCAGAGGCCAGTCTTTGACTTTTTTTTTTTTTTCATTATTATTTATTCTTGCTATCACGGTCTAGTCGTTCAAAGTTCATTGAGTGACCAAAGTCTTTTTCTAAAACCAAAACCTTTTTTTTTTTGCTTCCGTTTCGGCCATTCTATGCTTAGGGTCTTAAACGGATATGGTATTTTCAATTGCAGGGGAGGGGCTATTTTACCTAGTTAATCAAAAGGGCCATTCAGTAGCCTTAGATTTCGTATATTTTAATGCCAATTACAATTCACCTATTTTATTAACCCAAACCCATTCAGTTTGACTGTTAGCTCTAGATGTACCGCGAGTAATAGCATGATGTATGAAGAAAAAGAAAATAAAAATGGCTGTAATCTGTGCCATTGTAGCGGATTCCCCATTTGTAATAATTCTACATGAGGTACCAAAAGATTAATTGAAATGATCATCAATAGGGTGAAGTTCGGAACGCAAAAGCTTCTAATCTTCGTGATTACAAAGTCCAAGTACCACTGATAGTCACTAATGTCACATTAAATGAAACAAAAGAAAAAGACACCAGGTATCTTATTCACGACCTTTAGCCATCACATAGCTCTCTTCTCAATTGCTCTACTCGCACATCCCTACGTTGTCGAGTCAACTCAACTCTCTGAACTCAGAACCTGTTCACACAGAGATTTAGTCTGTCCTATGTTACGTCTATTCATCATCTACAATCTCAATTGGTACTTCAGCTTTGTATATCTTACTAACACAATCTACGCATAGTAATAAAAATTAGAAAACCAAAATTATTTCAATTTTCGTAACGAAGGCTTGTCGATTCGAACGTCATCAACATTAACATGGTGACCTCACCTCTCGCGTGACTATGCGAGTTTACTTTATCTTAACCTCATAACTCTACAGGAATCCTCTGTAAGGTTCCTTACACAAACGTGTTTATTTTAAACCAACTTACAGGACCACAGTTGCTACAAAGACCTCCAGTTGCCACACTGGCCTACAGTTGCCATAAAGGCCTCCAGTTGGCACACTGGCGTTTAGTTGCCACACAGGCCAACAGTTGCCATAAAGGCCAACAGTTGCCACACAGGCCAACGCACAACGCTCGGCTACTCCTGACCAAACTAGATCATTGGGTTCGTGACAATAGGGAAATTTTAGAACTTTGATCTTTAACTAAATCATTACCCTGGGCCATGTACCACCAGTCGCTCAAATCAAACTTTAAAACTTCTTCTGCAGCGAAAACTGCCAAGCTTACAGAAACCCTCGAGTAAAACCTCTAACGCCACGGCTCTGTAGCCGAACAGCAATTATATTGCTCTCACACAACGGTCTCTCAAGACCCCGACCTCCGCCAGAATCCACTGGTACGGTCAAACATAATACGGCTGATACTCAATTACTCGACATTTTGAGCTTGCTCATCATCATTAAAATCCTTTTAACATCAACTGGTACATGACCCGCTGGCATCTTCCTAAACCTACCGTGTCCATACTTGTAGGTTTAAGCGTATCTATTTAAAGCTTTCGGTGTATAACGATCACTATCCTGTCATAATCACCTATCGCGGACTTAATACCGGGCCTCTTCAGTTTTCGTACTAAAGTTACCCACACAACACTATTCATTAGAAAAAGGTCCGACGATAAACAAGTTAAACTAAACAAAGTAAAGGCAATGCATACTCAACTCATAAACCCACTTTAAAAAAACCCATCGCCACATGGTACGCATGAGGTGCGGTCCAGAATTGGTCTTATGAGTAGACATGTTAATCAGATTTGGTTTCACTACCACAGTCATCAACTATGACGTCTAATTCTCAAAGAACTTGGCGATCGGGTATCTTTCCAACATGATTCGCGTTTTCTACTTAAAGATTTTGGAACATACTGATGGCTTATAAAAGGGAAACAACTAACCCTGATACTATTAAGGAGCTTCACGAATTAACTCTGATCAATATCATAAATATCAGATTATCAACAGTAACCCTTTACTGTCGGTCACTAACTCAGTTTTCATGTAAGAAAGACAATCGCGTGATCTACTGTTATCATAATATTACTTTGAAAGTAAGCAAGTGAATTCAGATCTGAAGACGGTGGTTGTACATCGTTACGCAACAAGATCCGTCCTGAATACACGCAAATGACCAGTACCGTTACTAACTCGATACAATTACGATAGCCCAACGACATTACTAACTCGCTTTGCCACTGAAATCGACTAGTTATTCAGTCATTTTGGATATCTCATCTCCTTCTTATGGGATATCTCATCCTAAAGTTCGTACTGAACCAAATGTTGAAACTAGGAAAGTACTAACAACCCAATAGGTAACTTATTAGCTACTTGCTTTTTACCAGGTGTGTCTTAATTACCTAGTGATGGTGCTAGGTATAACCACTACCAACCAATTCAGTGTTCCAACATGAACACTTAAAACTCGAAATAGCATCTCATCACTAGAGAATATTTGACTTCACTATCAAAATAAAATGGAAGCGACTCACCGAGTATTCCATTCCAAACTTGCGCACGTTCGTACCGTTCGGCTAAGACCAGCGAACTGCTTGCATGCTGTTCTTCTTAACCTCTCAGATGTTGACACGTCAACCTTCGCGCTCAGCATCTGAATCGCTAGCCTTCAGCAGAGGCTTCAGGCTGCGACACAATATGGTATCTGAAACATGAAAAATATTACGAGAGTATAATGTTCACACGGTTATCTTAACCATACACAGCTTTGATGGAAATTAACCTGTGCACCGGTGTAGTAACCTAAACCAATCAATCTGCCTATCTGACCTCCACAACTCAGTAACTGGGTAACACAGTACCCTTTGGCAAGACTGGTGTCAGATCTCAAGCTTCGGACTACCCGTAAAGACTGTCAAAGATCTTCAAATGACAGCCGGGACCAACGGCTTAACGTGCTTTCCGAGGCACGAAGGAAACTCGGTATGTTGAAATGGTCACACATCCATGGACAGACATCGTCAAGCGTTGCTTAACTTAAGTTATTATTTAGCCACGAGCTCCTCTATTAAGGGATATGAAAATAATGGGCATAACCGAAAGTTTTATTTGTATGTGTATCATATTTAGTGGCATCTAATGAAGTATTTTGATATCCAAAGTCAAAGTTTCGCGCAAATCATGTTTGTTTTGTGTTCTTGATGCTTGACCCGAGGGGTTCAGCTTGGTAAAACTATGATTTTATGCCACTGGAGCATTAGGAAAAATACTTGAAAGTAAACTTTATGACTTGGTACCATATTCAAAAAAAGATTTAGCTTGATTTGAAGTCTATTCAATACACACACAATTCCAATACACAATATAATATCTAGTTTAGCTACTTAATATTGAATAGACTAATATTGAATTAATCATCCTAGCAATAGACTGAACTACCTCGCACGGTGGATAGACAGGTAACTTGTTCACTCAATTGTTATTTTATGCTGGTCAAGATCATAATTAGGTAAATAAATTTTACTTAGCTTGTGGGTATTGGTGTTTTGTTTTTAAAAAACATCCTTTTCTGCAACTTGATCTGGCAACGAAGTAAATTCAGCTCATCCGAATGTCCTGGTCGAGTGGTCGGTAGGCTAGGCAAGGCGACTGTGTTGATGGGTCCAGTTGAGGCTCGGGTTGATCCCTTTCTTCTGATGTAAGAACGGGCGTACTCAGGATTCTCAAATGATAACGATCAGACATCTTGTTTACACTTTTTATTACTCACACCAACAGTAAGTCTCACAACTTAATTTTATGAAGATATGTGCACAGTTCAATACAATTCAATACTGAGTTCTTTCGACTAGAACCAGCCTATTTATACGTTTAAACAAATGACAAGACGTCACACAGCAACAACATCCGGTGACATTCGTTTATCAATTAATTATAGATTTAGGTTTGTAAAAATACAGTTATTGTGTACATTATTTGTTTAGTAATTAATAATACTTTTTACAAATATTTTGAACGAATATAGTTACCAATTATTTTATTGAAATAAACTAACAGTCGGTGAATCTACCTTCCATTTTTGACTTTAAAATATTACTCAAATAAAAACAAATCTTTACAATAACAATACATAATTCGTGTTTCCGTTATGTCATCTGCCTTTTTGACGTTTTGATTTCGTCTCTGCTGCTAGTTTCATTTACCAGCGCTATCATATATAAAATATAAATCCTATTTTTGTATAATATTGAAATCGGAGACACGATACTTCTTAAGGGGCCTGTGTATGGGCAATCTCCTTTAATCATCGACATGAAGATGAAGGCTTTATTTACTACTTACCTTAAAACATAGTTAGTTTATAGTTATTATGGAGATAGAACCTTGTCAAACATAGACACTTAACCTAGTCACGGTCGGACGACGGACAGACTAGTTGATGCGTTTGCTAATGAGCACAAAGCTCGGCTCGAATGCATCATTAGGCAAGGTTAGCCGACATTATCGTGGATTTATTTATTTATATTTTATTTATTTATTTCAAAAAAATTACAGCATAGTTACAGAAATAGTTACAACATACAGAATTAGTATCTAAGGAATAGATACCCTGGCTTCCATACTAGGTATACCTGTGACTTGGGTGTCAGTGTTCCTCTATTATAAAAGTCATTATGTATGTCGCTGGTTATTAAAAAGTAAGATTAAGATTGGCACAGCCATCTATCAAAGGAAACTTATTAAAATACCGAAATTTCACAATAACTATGACTGAAATACCAACGTCCAAAATAACGAAATTCAAAATACCGAAAGTTTTAAATGGTGATGACGTTATATCTAAACATAAAATACCGATGTTCAAATGCCCGAAAGGATGAAACCCCGAAGGGACGAAATCCCGAGATATAAATTTCTGCGTGCAACTTCGAAGTAGCGCTTGCCGGGCCGCTGCCGCGCCACCGCTCTTATCGCTCGCTCGGCTCGCGCGCGGTTGTTCAAAGTTCTAACTTAACCTAACCTATTATTTCACCCGGTCAAAATAACGACTAACTGAGTGGAATACGTCCATGTGCATGTGCATGTTCCCCGGCAGCGGCCGGGGAGCGCTTGAAAGCTCCTTTTTTGTCACTGTCTTAGAGATAGGCTTTGGGATGTAATTTCGGGCTTTTGAACTTCAGCATATGGATTTTCGGAATTTTAAACTTCGGGATATGGATCTTCGGGATTTTAAGCTTTCGAGCAAATGAACTTTCGGGATTTAAAACTTTCGACCAAACAATCATTCGGCGTTGATTTTTTGGGCTTTCCATAGGTATTTTAAATTTCGGTATTGTAATACGTACCCCTATCGAAGTACCAAGTTCTACCTTTATATCTATTTTGGTCTCTTTATTGTAGTTTACAGTGGTCAAACTCCAAAACTATTCAGTGTTGAGTAGGTCTTTCAAAATTTCCTGAACAAAAAGAACTGTCACTGCACCATAATTTGCGTTAATGGTTATGCGCGAGGATTTCATTGGCTGTTTCCAAATCATTCAATCACACTCAGTGGTTTAAACGAGCCAGGGGTTAATGAACTCTTTAGTTAGAAAACAAGCCAAGAACCCCAATGAACACACTGCTAATCCATCAGAAACATTCTTCCGCTGAGTGTACCAAATGATCCACGTATTTTATCTCCAGTGCGGCAATCGTTCCTTAATCGCCGCTTATAACAACCAAGACATGTCAGTACACCGAACCACAGATAAAATAAGCCGAACCAAGGCAAAAACGCCTTTGGCATAAAAGACAATACCTACACTTGCCTTTATCTTGGCAAATTGCGCCATCTTTACGAAACCATTAACTTGACATCAGTCAAAGCTTTTATGTTTTGCCATACAAGTTTTTTGTGCCATAACGATGCTCGTATTCTTTAGAGATGTTCGATAAAAACGATATCTGGAGGTTTTATTTGTAATTGGTAACACATTTGATAGATATTAGGTATTTTTTCTTTGTATTGGAGAAGAGTAAAAAAAAGCTTGCTTTTATACACATTATGAATTCAGTCACAGCCTTATATTTAACTACTCTGCATGACAAGATTTTGACATACGGGTGTTGCAAATTACGACATCAAATTCAGGAATTTACATGAACTTTCAACATTCGAATTTATTCAGAAAAGTAAGTTTTTTTCTAGGCAAGCGTGCTTCACCGTCGACCACATCATCGCTTACCATCAGGTGGGATAGTGGTCAAGCGCAAGCCTATAGACGTTAAAAAAAAGTTTTCGCAGCTATGTTACATGGTAAATTTGGGATAATTTGTTTATTTACATGTTGGGGTCGTTTAAATCGAGTCTGTCTTCTGCAAAATGTGTGCAAAATAATATCTACGAATTACTACACCTTTCCAAACGGTAGACGACTTAGATTCGCTCAAAATATGTGCATAAACAACCCCTTCTCTTGCTGAATAGATGCAAAAGGACAAAATAAAGATAATCATTCTATTTGCATCCTTATTTACATACTTAAAAAAGCACGACTAAAACTGGAAAAATATACTGAAAATGATTTGCAAACTGGCAACGTGAAATTTCTTTGTTGTTGTGTTTTTTGTGCTGTCTATTTTGTGCTGAATGCATTTTTTTAATCGATTAAGTGACTTGCACTTAATCGATTAAAAAAATGCATTCAGCCAAATCGATTATCCCAAAAAAAATAAAAACGATCGACTCGGTTCATACATTATGAGTAATTTTCAGAAATTGATCGTTATAAATTAGAGCAAACCCATTTTTAGCTATAAAATACTGCAAGAACTTATAGTACCTATTAATGCATTCATAATGTAATCTTAATAGCTTTTTGCGAATAAAATTATTGGACCCGAAGCATAATTTGCAACCAGGAGGCCGCAACAGACCGACTCACACCGTGTGGACAGTCGGCACGGGCCGGGCATTCTATGAGAGTATTAAACTTAGAACACTAATAGCGAGCGCATTCCGAATTTAAGTTTAGAATCTGAAAGGTAATTCGGCGCAAAAAATAAACTTGCGTGATTAATCTAAAAAAGATATTGACGCTAACATGTAAGCTTTTATCCTATCTACTGTTTTAATGAACGCCTCCAAATAAGATTCGTCAGGTACCTTAATCTATAATAACGTTATTAATTAGGAATGTTAAACGTAAATCTGTGCCCGGTGCCGGATCCAAAGTGACTCAGTACTGAGCCAGCGGAGGTTTGCTTGTCGCCCCAAACTGACCCCACTCCGAACTATTCGGTGAATTTTAATTAATTGGCAATATTTGCGTTCATTGGCAAAGTTTGATCATATTCTTAAGTAGACTTCTACCTTCTGAAAGTTTGGCAGTAAATTAAAATCACGCTTTACCTAAACCACAGACCAACATTTTTTTTTTATGTATAATTACAAAATTTGGGAATGTAGCACAGCAAATACTTTCTTATAATTACTTACCCACATAGCGTCCTCACGCGTTACAAATATTTTGACACAGTGTTAGCGCAAAATCCGTGTCCCGTCAATCCAATCCTGTGCATAACGTCGCAGTGAATCACACGAGACTTTTTGGGCACTGATTAACTCTAGTCAATATAAATCAATCTATCTCTATAATCTATCTCTGTGCCAAATTTTATCCAGCAGCGTAATTGACTTAGTGAATTCGGCAAGGCAATGTTTTTTTTACCCTATTAATCGACCAATAACATGCGAGATGAAAGACGCAATTAAGCTGCGGATCCGTTCGGCATGCGGATACATCCACACACACATCCATCCAAACATTCACATTTATAATATCAGTGAGAAGCAAAATCATGCTGTAGGACAACGCTTCTGTTTGAAGCCAGAGTGTACCTACAGTATACCTACAACACCACCCCAGTTGTGTTTAAAATCCGACGAACCTATTAGTAGGAGCCAAGATTAGCAGAGTTATTAACGATGCTATCTGTGGCTTTTAACCCTAACCCCACATGCAACACTATCGATTTTCTATAACTGTCGCACTGACGTTTTTATAACGTACGCTAACTTAATTCTTAGTTTTTTTTTTTCCATTTACCTATTGAATCCTTGGTATGTAGGGTGCGAGTCGGCTTCAATAGAATACTACTGGTAAATATTGCAGACAGGTTGCTCTAATGCATTGTGGATCCATTGTGCTCCGGAATTTGGGCTAGCTACATACTTTTGTATACATATTATTGACACATTAACAAAGTACCCCGCCGCTTATTTTGATACTTTTCTCTAAAATTGAAGAAATAAACGGGGAATTATATAAAAATAAACTTTTATATAAAAAAATTGACGTCCGGACGACAATTGACATCCGTAATTTTTATTGTTATTTCTTTGGCCATTAACTGGTTCTTTGTGCGATATTGAACAAGAATCCATCAAATGCGAAGCTTTATAGAAAAGGGAAGGAGTGAGCACACTGCTACCTTATAACTATAACTAAGAGACGCGAATGGTTTTGCAGTGATAAAATTTTAAATTAGCTTCGTCTGCGTGTTTTAAAATAAAGAAATCCCATGGCTCTCGGTGGGTGGTATAGCATAGCTTTCTGTCATCAAATAATATTTGCTATCAGATGAGAGAGATTTTCTATCACAAACATAACCAAACAACTTTTTCCATTTATTGCTTTAGTTATTTTTGTAGATTTGAATCACACGGTAGCTCATTGAAGTATATCACTAGTATTTCCATCTTAATATGATAAAACTTTGTTGCGCACAAGGAAATATGAAATGTGAGATTTGGCATAATAGAAAACCAGTACAGGAAGTTAAAATGCCCACTGGGTGGGTGGTTTGGTATTATTTATAACCCCCGACGGAAAAAGAGGGGTATTATAAGTTTAACGTGTGTTGCTGTGTGTCTGTCTGTGGCATCATAGCTCCTAAAAGTATAAACCGATTTTGATTTTGTTTTTTTTTTGTTTGAAAGGGGATTTTGTCGAAACTGTTCTTAGATATCCAGGTTGCCTGGAAGCCAGGTTGCCTGGAAGAGATCGCATCGTGCGATAAGGCCGCCCATTGTATATGTATTAGACTTAAGTTTCTTTTTGTTAATGTATTTTATGGTGTACAATAAAGCATATAATAAATAAATAAATAGATATGTCTGATTAAAATCGGTTCAGCCGTTCAAAATTTATCCGCATTTTACTTTTTTGAATCGGGTCGTAATTACGTGTTCGATTGTCGATTGAAGCGAATACAAACTACTTACTACTATAAAAAGCATGATTCAAAAATTAATCACAAAATTAAAAAAAAAAACACCGTCACAAAATCCTCTAAAAAGCAAAAAATAAGGCTTGCACTCATGTCGGGGAACCGCTAAGTAAATAAAATAAACTGCTGTAAATGCTGGTTGTTCCCCGACGCGATACGAGGCTTATTTTTTGCTTTTACGAGGTTTTTGTGTCGAGTGTTTTGTTTTTAAAGTTTTTTTTTTTAATTGCTCCACACAAACTATGTCCCTTGGTTGAGTAACCAAATAAATCAGCAATAAATAAACCTCTAGAATGGCTATAACTAGCTTATCCGTTCTTCTCCACGTAAGTAATTTCCGAACGGATGGTAGAATCACTTAATCAAGATCCAGCTCTAGTTGTCCCCCAGCGACGCCCTGAGGCGAGGTTCGTATCCCATAGGGGATAGCCCTCAGCGTGGTTGCTTGTTTAGTCTCCAAAGGGAAAGTCCGGTTAAGCAGTAGTCATAATTTGGTTGAACTGATAGAAGTAAAAAAAAATAAAATTGCAATAACTACTTATCTGTAGTCTATACAAGCACTTATTCGGTGAATGAATCGAACCTGTGTCACGTGTCTGGATTTTGTCGAAGTTCTTTACAAATCTCTACCATAGGCAACCTTACATTGGTACAACCTTACACGCTTACCTGGTCTACGTCGACCCCCATCCAATCGCATAAGTTCGCATTATAAAGTAGGTACTAGGTAGGTATGTTTATAATTTTGTATTCCAAAATCCAGCTTGTAATTTCGTGATTTTTCGGACGAAGCAACAAACGACTAAAGTACAGCAGGTGGTTCCTTTTTTACTTTTATTGGCATACTTTGAAGGCTGAAACAAAAAACCTTAATTATAATAGGTAGGTACGCGTGTAACAGCTTTCGTACAATTTAAGTTTTTTCAAAAGAATCAGGAAACTTATTGCCTAAAACACTCGTTATGATAATCGTTTCCATTTTGAGAACATACAACAAACTTTCAGTAAATAATCTAGAACATTACATAACTTCACGCCTTCACCCGAAGGGTTTGGTAGAGGTAATTAACCTATATAGTAGATACGCCCAAATTTCGCCATGTTTAGTTCCATTTAATTGGGCGAAGAATGTTGAAGGGAAACATCATAAGGAAACCGGCATGTTCTAGAACCAAAAATTCGAAAATATGTAAAATCCACCAACCGCGTGGTGGATTACGGAAAATACCTGGTGCTCAGCAGTAAGGTTTGTAATCACGAAAACAACGAGGCAGGTTTCTAGAACTCATTGTTATATATAGATGTAAGTCTAAAGAGTACAAACTCATTAACATAAGCCGTAAACATAGGATGACCTCACCCAATTTTTTATTCTTTATTTAAAAGAAGAATAGTTTTTATACTACACCTGCTCGGAAAGTACCTTGATACTTTATCAAATTTACGGTAGAAAGTACGTCATTGCATATCGAACAAATATGCGGCGAGAAAACGCATCTGAGCGGGAGAGAAAAGTGTATGAAAATCCATTTCTTACGTGGTTTTTCTTTTTTAATTTTGGGTAAGACTATGCGCTGGTAACCTAAATATCAAAAGCCAAAAAGTTTTTACAGTGAGTTTTTATCTCCAAGTTCGCAAAATGACACTGGCCACTAGCTGTGTGTTGGATGGTGTCCATTTTCAATTTGTGTGTTGTTTGGGGATTCAGTTTTCGTAGAAAAGTAAAATAAAACTAGTAAAGATAGTAAGCATAGTAAAGATTTAGTTTTTTATTTTCCTCGTAGGTGTAGTATAAAGCACTATGTATCACTCGAGAGAAAGTGCGATTCCCGATCTCGGGTGTTTTCAAACGACACCCACGACGGTAATCGGTCACTTTCTCCTCTCGGTGAACAATGTACTATTGTAAATCGATCGCGTTTGGTTCCGTTCCACAGATACGTCGGCACGGTTTCTTTGTATGGGATGAGACATATCTGTATGCTAGTAATATTATATTATCTGTTATATACCTAGATAAGTAATAAATAAGATTCCAATTTAATTTAACAATAACCTATAATCATTAAGTTCTAAATCCTGTTTTGGCTAGTTAATACAAGACTCTTGTCTCCTTTGATAAAGGTGTCGCAAGAATACTGTTACATCCGCCAACATCTAGTGACTTAGGTAAAACTGAAATTCTTACGACGTATTCCATCAGTTTATATAGTAATTGTCTTCCACTATACTACACTCCGGACAATTTGGTGAAGCAACCAAAACCAAAGGATAGGCAAAACTGTTCATTGGTATGTGTCCCGATACAAGCCGAAGAGCCACAACAATTTCTGCTCGACTCATGTTTACCTGGTCGAACCATAGACAACGAGAAAGTGATGGTTGCTTACTACGGTTGCTTACCAGTATCGTCACAGATAAAATAGTACTAGCATACAGATGCCTCATCCCATACAAAGAAACTGTGCTGACGTAACTAGCGTTTTTCGTCTGATTAAACTAATTATTTTTCTGAGAACATCAATTGCGTTCAGTTCCATGCTACGGATATAGATGGTGTTAGCAGCGACTTCCAAGTAAAGGGGTTTACTCGGTTGATGAATACTTTTTTTTTAATACAGCGATGATTTGTTTTATAGTATTTCTTTTGCACGTGTTTACAGTTTCTGTGTTCCATCCTGTGGGTTCCTCAATTTAATTTTTTGCCTCAGAAATTTAAGACCACGCCATCTATTGGAATCAATTTTAAATCATCCATTGAAATGATCTTTGAATTGTGGATTTGGAGCCCAGTATTCCTTTTTTTTTGCATAGGGTAGTTATTTAAACAAGAACATATTTTTATGAACGTCTCTAAAAAATCATAATATTTCACAAAACTCAATAACAAATTAAAGCTTATCACGCCATCTAGTGCAATTTATTTGAACCAAATTCTCTTTGCGTTGGGTGCCGTGGTATGGTTAACTACTAAAACAACGAGGCAGGTTTATAAAACCTATTGTTATATCTAGATGTAAGTCTAAAGAATGCAGAAACTCATTAACATAAGCCGTAAACAAGGGATGACCTTGCCCCAATTTTACGTGATAATAACCGTATTCTAATGAAAACATTTTCGTCCTAAGTTAAAGCGAAAACGTACAATAATATTTACCTTTGGAAGTGACAGTTTGTTTTATTATAAGTAGGACATTTTGAAATTGTTTCTGTTGGCAGTTTGATATATCGAAAGCAAATCACATACAAAAATGATTGCAATTTTAATCTACTTCAAAAGGAAGAAGGAGGATATCAATTCGACTGATTCTTTTTGTATGTTTGTTCAGTAATATCTCCACCAAATGTTAGCTGTTTTAATGATACGTTTAATAAAATGTATTTTACAGATTTTTCGTTATCGAAGTCTTTTTTTTCTTGTAGAATTGAGTAGACATCAAATTTTACTCGAAAGAACTGATAACCCAAACCTATGAACTAACCTAAACGCAATCCAAGAAAAGAAAAATCACATAAAGGTTCCGTACCACCTTTTAAGGAACCCTAAAATAAACAATTAAGTAAATTACTCGTTTATGAGACTCGCCACCTCTCTACACATAATATTCTCTAATTGTTCTCAACTCTGCCTACATACATGACACCTCACAATTTACGGAGGACCCTAATTCGGCATTCATTTGTCCCAGTCACCAGCAGCCGTGGCTTGATTACTGGCAGGCTGAAGTTTGTCCCACCTGAACATGCCATAACGTGTTTTACGACTTTAATTTATTGTTATTAAATCTTTCAGTAGTTTAACCGCTTGGCCCGGCTAAGTAGAGATTATGAAGGCAATTTTAAAAGAACTTGTTTCTTGAAAGAGGTTTTTAGTCTTTAAGTTCAGTCTATTTTATATTTGTACCGACGAAAGAATAGCTACATGCAGTCTAATGAAAGATTACAGCAGCCTTTGTCACTCTTGGGACTGCCCCTTTCTTAATTCATTAATACGAAAAAACTAAAAAACTCCGTTTTTGTTATGGCTTTCCGTTTCAACAATTACTTTACAAAACCATATATTTTTATGCCATGTGTTATATCTGTGAAGTACAAACTTTTGGCTTTTAGTCTGTCAAACATTGTATGCATCCATCCTTTCAAAAGAATTTTACAAAACGTGGCTGAAGCTGAAAGCAAGATAAGCATTCGACGATCTAGAAACAAACCCAAGAAAGTGTAAGATTGGGAAGCAAATAAGCAATAACATTTCAACCGACACGGTTTTTTTAGGTTCAAAGAACATGACACGAAAAAACAAAAGGGTTTTCAAATAACCATAGTTGTTCGGAACGAAACGTTTCGTTCCTTTTTTTGTTATTTGTTGCAACACTGTGTCAACTCGCTGTCATCGATTTGACAGCTTTTGATTGAGTTAACCTTGACACTTACTCGTAAAAATGTGATGGATAACGCGAGACGTGACGATTCGGTCTTGATCTGGTGTTTTGTTTGAAATTGGTTGTTAGCCAGCCGATCGTTACCCGGAATTGCGTTCGCGATACGCGCGTGGTACTGAGAATCGCCCGTGCATTTGTTTCTGTGTATATTTCGCGCGCAGCGAAGTATATTGTGCGTATTCCACCCATACGCACAAAACGTTTTGGGGACACTTTCATGATGCGTACAGCTAAGGAGTGGAATTCCCTGCCGGAGTCTGTGTTTCCCGATAGCTACAATCTAGGGGTCTTTAAGTCAAGAGTGAATAGGTTTTTTCTAGGCAAGCGTGCTTCACCGTCGACCACA
The DNA here is from genome assembly GCA_949775005.1 of Orthosia gothica. Classification (NCBI taxonomy): domain Eukaryota; kingdom Metazoa; phylum Arthropoda; class Insecta; order Lepidoptera; family Noctuidae; genus Orthosia; species Orthosia gothica. The sequence goes on along the minus strand of OX459048.1, from coordinate 11,201,597 downwards.
CCATCACTTACCATCAGGTGAGATAGTGGTCAAGCGCAAGCCTACAGATGATAAAAACCGGCTCAGACCACGTCTGTTGTCCCTTCCTTATTATATATATATCTTCCCACGACAACCCCCGACCACACACGGGATCGAGTGATCGAGACCATCGCGGGGATCAATGTGAGTAATAGTTGTAAGTTATACCATTGTACTACTTTCCACCTGTCTGACAGGAATCAGTATCTCAAAGAACAGACCCCTAGTTTACCACTGCTGCGCATCGCAGTTTCGCGGGTACAGACCTTGCAGGATCCAGGAGTCGCAGCATTGCTAACAGGCCCCAGTGTACACCTCTTGGCTTGTGATCCGCAGGCCTGTATTCAATCATAGTTCAACACATAACATCAATTAATTTTTATTGAAGAATGTTCAATTTATAATTGCGGTATTCCCCATCTTTTTCCACATACCATTCGTATACTATGAAGCAATTACATCCATTTTCACATGTTTAAATTTTTGTCGGTCGTTTATGAAAACAGTTTTCTTACACCTAAATACAAAACAATAAAAAAAAATATCTTCTTTAAATAGGAAATAAAATAAACAATTACTTTACCTCTAGATACAGATATTAAACGCAGTGCTTTTAAAATGTTTCTCTATAGGCAGCTTAAAGGTATATCAAGATGAACAAATAACTACGACCTTTCATAGACAACGTTTGTCTCACAATAAATAGGGCAAAGTTATGAAGTAATCCATTATTATCTTCAAAGCGTAACCTAAGTATCAGTGTATCTGAACAATAACGTCAATAACTTCAATGAGAACAATATTATCCATTTTGCACGACTGGCTTTCATGCGAGTAACTGAGTTGATAACTTGATACAAGGTTTAATTCTTAATCCAGTTTTGATTCGTACTTATTCGGTTTTGAAATTAATAGAAATCTGTATTATAATAGATAAGCACTTTCAAGATTATTTAAGATAATCGCTTCGTTAATCCCAAACCTAAATACAGATTTAACTACTTACACACTAAAACTTGGTTTGGATAGAATGCTTTTAAATAAACAATAATTTTCTGAGACATGATTTCCAAATATTTTCTTTAATAAAATAATAAAGTTCCAAGTAAAAGTAAACATAAGATTAATTAAACAAATACTTAATTTAACATAAATATTAAATCAAACTGCTTCTGCGCCTGTGCTTTTCACACTATAGTGCACAAACAAACGTATCTTTTTGAGCAGTGAGTCGCGTAAAATGAGTCGCGGCATTTACGCTGCATTTCGCGCTGCATTCAAATTACGCCATTCAAAAAACGCCACTCTTAGGATGATGCCAAACGAACGTAATTTTATGAGTTGAGGCGTTTTTTGAGTCGCGTTATTTACGTTCTACTGGAATTTTTCACTCATTTTACGTCGCAGTGTGGTGCAAACGGCACTTTAGTATGAAACCGAATGCAGCTTTAATTCCGCGACTCATTTAACGCGACTTTCTGCTCAAAAAATAACGTTTGTTTGGCCTCACTCTCAGGCAGCGTATAATAACTGAAAAACCGTCGATAAATGTTAAAAAAAACTATCTAATTCGATCGAGTTTGAGTACAGAATATGACCTGGAATATGGCCCTTAGTGATTAGAAATGCTCGGGTAGGGAGAAAGAAAAATCTTATGATTCAATAATTAGGTTAAGTCGGTCCTAGACTAATGAAATAAGGCGATACGAGACCTTCACGATCGCTTCTTTGATTTTACTCTGATCAGAACATTTTAATTAATTGCATTGATTAATAATTTAGTTTTCGTAGCCTTATTTAATTAGAGAAACGTCTTATTCTTAACTTTATCTAAATCTTTAGACACAGTATTTTATTTTATTGAACAACCTTGGTAAAGTTTCAGGGGCTTTATTCCTATAAAGCTGCTGAATATCTTTTATTTATTTATTTATTTGAAATATAGCACAGCCACATCACATGCATTACAAATCGACAAAACAACCTATACAAATATTGGACCAATGCATATGACAAGTACGGCGTACATAACACTCATCGTAACATTGCTGCCCTGAGATAACTATGAATTATACAATACAAATCAGAAAAAGTAGATTAAACAAAAATACAAATGGATAAGTACCTACATATAAATCTAACTTAAATAATTAAGATATTATTAATAAAATTGTCAGAAACCAAAATCATAATGTAAATAATCAAAATTATATGGTCAAAATCATTGAAAAATAAAATAAAAATTCAAAATTAATATAGACAAAAATCAAAACCAAAAAACAAACCAAAAAAAAAAACACAAATCAAACTATAAACTCGATAATCCAAACCATATGTCATAATCAAAGTCAATAAAAATATAATACAAAAAAAAATACATATTCTAAATTATATTGTCATACAAAACATCAGTCATACATCAAAACCATAGTTAGAAGTCGGCGTAGTAAAAAAATGTAATACACAATCGAAATCATTACAATTTAAATTAAAAATGTCAAAAATCAAATTCAAACCATAAGTCAATAATCGAACACAAAAAGAAATAAAATAAAAACCATAAAATAAAAACCAAAAGCGGAAAAATAACACAACACAATTTAAACTTAAAATATAAAATCATCAAAAGTCAGAACACTGAGAACAACCTAGCAGGGACAATATGATTTTTTTATATCTTAACACTGAGTAGCTTAATAAACCCCAGATAATAAAGTAAATTTCGCCAGTTATGTTTAGGTTACAGAGGGCCGATATTTTCAATATATTTTAACTGAGGATTAAAAATGGCGGTTTGACAGCTTTTCAATGGAAAATATGTCAGAATTCAGAATTAACATTCTATTGCGCATTGTCATTCTTAGTTATTTCGTTCATAACTTTTAAGGAAAGACTACAACAATTCACAAGTTATTCGTCCACGGAATGCATGATACGCTGTCGTTACTAACACTACTTAAAACTGGCAACATTTGGTGTAAAACAAGATATATATGTACCACAACGACCTGGGTTTATATGTGTTGTAGTCATTCGCAGGAACTTTTACGACTGAATGATAAGGAGCTTCATAAATTATTGATTATCTTAAAGACATTTTCAATCAGAGGCTCGATACAAGTAAATTTATCTAGACTCAAGAGAGCAGGGGTCACCAAACGGAGGACCGCGGTCCGGATCCGGACCACCACTTATGTTGTGTGGTAATATTTTAATAATACTTTATCAAGAGCACTGTGGAGACCCAGTGCTATCGTTCGCGACTTACAAGTTGTGGATTGTGGTTTCGAACCCAGGCAAGCTCTTTAGTTTATGTAAATTATTTCATCACCACTGCCTCAAAACGGTGAAGGAAAACATCGTGAGGAAACCGGCGTGTCCAAGAACCAAAAATACGAAGACATGTAACATCCACCAACCCGCACTGGTCTCGCTTGGAACAGTGGGATGCATTTAAACTCTTCTTCACAAACACATGGCTCAGCGAGAAGCTTATTTCAACAGCAAAAATATTTAAGAACTTTAATGACCCATTCATCAAAATATACTTTAATTTTCTTTGTATGGATTTAACAGAAATTTACGGAGTTCCACAATTTTTTTCGATCAGAAACCGTTGTGATAACTTCGCTAAATGACAAAGTTCACACATATACAGAGACATACTACTCTGTTTTTTGAAGAGAGACTACGTTACGAAAAATAAACTTGAAGCAATAGATTTCGAAAATCAAGAAATGTGGTTAAGAAACGAGCAAATGTACTTAGGGGTCGGCGTAATGAATGATATCCAAAATTTAGATGTGTCAAGAAACAATTCGGAACTCAATCTTTTCTTCAATGTTTGTCGCAATTTCCTGGTTACGAGTGCTAAAGAAATAAAAAAAACCGGCCAAGTGCGAGTCGGACTCGCGCACGAAGGGTTCCGTACTTGGTAAATTGCGGTTTACGATTTATGACGTATTAAAAAAAAACTACTTACTAGATCTCGTTCAAACCAATTTTCGCTGGCAGTTTACATAGTAATGTACATTATATATTTTTTTCAGTTTTATCATTCTCTTATTTTAGAAGTTACAGGGGGGGACACACACATTTTACCACTTTGGAAGAGTCTCTCGCGCAAACTATTCAGTTTAGAAAAAATAATTTTAGAAACCTCTATATAATTTTTGAAGACCTATCCATAGATACCCCACACGTATGGGTTTGATGAAAAACAATATTTTTAGTTTTAGTTTCAAGTATGGGAACCCCCAAAATTTATTGTTTTATTTTAATTTTTGTGTGAAAATCTTAATGCGGTTCATAGAATACATCTACTTACCAAGTTTCAAGAGCATAGTTCTTATAGTTTCGGAAAAAAGTGGCTGTGACATACGGACGGACAGACAGACAGACAGACATGACGAATCTATAAGGGTTCCGTTTTTTGCCATTTGGCTACGGAACCCTAAAAAGTGATATCGCATGAGTGACCGCCTATTATCAGAACTTCATCCTGCGAATGCTGCATCGTCGAATATTCGAGAATCTGTTCCTTCGATGTTTCCATTGATTGAGTTACTGCCTAGAATAGAAGCGATCGAAAATGTGAACTTGATTCAAAAAATCTATGATCGGTGGAGTAACCTTCCAGGCAAATTCAAAGAATTAGATTTAACTTTAACAGTTGACAAATTTTGGAGTAAGCTACACATATGTCAAGAGTATAAGGAGCTATCACAATTCGCTTTAGACACTTTGTGCATTCCCCATTCTAATGCACAATGTGAACGAGTATTCAGTCAAGTCAATCGAATAAAAACAAAAATTCGGAATAAATTGATGACAGAAATAGTGAATGGGACTTTGTTGGCTGCATAAGATATTTAAGGAAGCTGGATCGCGTATCGATTTCCAACCATCTAGCAAGTTGTTAAGCAAGTTAAATTTAAGTATGTACTAAATTATAATAAAAAAGTTAAACCGAAAAATCAAAAAACCCGACTGCTTAAAAAGCGAACTAAAAATACGTAAACAAGATGAAAATCATGATGTGCAGTCGGAGGATACATATTCGCGGGCTGGCTGACCAAAATCTGGTGTATCCTCCGCCTGCACAGCATGATTTTCGGCTGTTTTTAACGTCTTTTTAGTTCGCTTTTTAAGCAGTCGGGTTTTTAGATTTTTTTATTTAACTATTTTTATTTATAACATTTTTGTTTTTTTTTTTCGAATTAGGTACATTTAAACATTGTTTTGTATATTTTTGAAATCACCTCTTAAAGCCCTTTATTTTGATACCCCACACAAAGCCGCAAAAGCGCCCAAAATCCGCCACTTTTCTATTTTCCAATTTTAATGTAGCCAGTGACACTCGCAAGGTTAAAACGAATCGATTTACGTAAGAACCATCAAAATCGGCCAACGCGTTTGATCTCTAGAACGTCATATAGAAACAAACATACATACTTACATACATATATACATAGACTCCATATACATAGACTGACAAACACATTACCCTCCTTCGACAGTCGGGTAAATACTTCAGCTCCCGTGTCTGCTGCTGCGCGCATTGACTCTGATAGTGAGTCATATTAAAATCTAGATAAATAGGTAGTATAAATAGAGTTAATGACAAATTATTCTTTACTCTATTTAATTCATTTGTTTTTGAGTTTAAATTTAAGTTTATTTGAGATTTGATGTTTTTTGAATACTATGATAGTATTTAATACAGTTTTTAGTATTCGTTTTCATGTAATTTTTGTACTTATGTTGGCTGCATTGCATTCTCCAAAGTCATTTGTTTTTTTTTTTTATTAAAAATACTTTTGTCGTATATTCTTGTAAAATATCTATGATAGCTGTTATCCACCTACTTATTTGTAATTGGAAATGTTACAAGTAACATGTATTTTCCTATACTTTAGAAGACTAATCCTTGCTAATCTATTATAAATAGATTATCTACATCCCAAATATTACATTTTAATTAAAAGTTATAATTAAATTTCGCATATAAATCATTTTCTGTTGTTTTATTGAAATATTCATGCGTACTATTTTTTGTTCAAAACTTCTTGGTAAAATACGTTTTTCCTACCGTCTGGTACGATCATCAAAAAAATAAATAATTTCATAGTTTTTTTTTACATTTGACATGATAATTTTTACAACCATTCATTTAATAACTGTTTACAATCTATTGACATAATATTCATCATATGTTATTAATTATTTAATGTGAGATTTACGGTTTATTATTCATATTTTTTGTTCTTGGCTGTAATAAATTAATTAATGTACTACATAATTCAAATAAATATTAATTTATTCACCTAAATTGAATTAAACTTAGTATATTTGAAATGTATAAAATTATTATTAATGCTTATTATGTCCTTATTTTATTTTGAGTCAATTGATTAATGGCATTTTACTTATCGAATTATTTTATTTTTGATTGAATTTTTTCGTCAAATGTGTTTTATAATTTCTTTTTTTTTTGGTTTAATGTACCAACTAATAAGTCTATGTTTGTTTTTAGTCTTTGTTTGTTATTTATATCGTAAGAATATTTGTTTATATAGGTTCGTTCCTTTAGTTCACCACTGTTCCCATTCACTCACATGGCATGCCTCAGTTCAATAAGTCCGCTCTATCATTGTGTGGCCGATCTAAAGAATATTTCGGAATAATGCCCTTTATGAGACGGCCTTTTGACTGCTGTCGTGATGGTATTCAGTATATACCTGTGTACAATCACATGTCATATAGAAAATAGGTCATTCTAACTAAAAACCAATAACTTTTCTATAACACATTACATAACATCATCAGGCGCGGATACAGATGGGGTGCAAAGGGGGAATTGCCCCCTCAGGGCCTCGACCAAACTAGTCGTATGAATAGTCAACAGAAATATTATCTCCATCCAATGCAGGGCGCAAAAAATTTCGAGCTCGCTACGTTCGCTCTTGCAATATAAATTGTGGAAATTCTGATCGTTTGAAAAATCGACAGAATCGTGATAGATATGCTATACTTATCTATCAATGAAGTCCTAAAATTATTGAACTCACATCGGTTGCTCTTGACCACAATGGTTTACAAGTTTACATTTTAACAAAAATCCTACTGGAAAATAAAACCAAGGCGGTTATTAATACTATATCCGAAAAGCAGGAACAGCTTTTTTTTATGACTTCCGGGCCCCCTAGAGAGCCATTTCCCCCCTGAGTAAAATTCTGGATCCGCGCCTGAACATCATGCTTGTGTTTCATGAACGGTTAGACAGAGGCGTATCTACCATCTATAGGTAGTACACTCACTCGCTTCTTCTTTAGGAGATTTAGTTACCGCACTTGGGCCCACTTTTTGATCAGTAGTATGCTAACCAATGGTTTAAATTTTCAGTAATACGAGTTTATATATCAATTATTAATCTAACTAATGGTCAAACAATTAACTCTCCAACTTACTTGACATTTGTGATGCTAACAATTGATGAAAACACGCATTTGACTGAAATTTTAAACCAATCGTTAGCATATTTAACTGTTGGTTGAGTTAAGTACGGATAAAAAAACTGGGCCTAACTCCGAAGTGAGGACAATCGGGTCTTTGTGTCTCTGAATTGGCTGCAAGACCCTGCGCAATGTCAATGCTAAAGGTGAAGATAGCATTGTAGAACTGTCTCTTTCGCTCGCTTACGTTTGTCGCATTTTCCTATCTCGCTTACTCTATGCAGTATACTCGATGACAAGCTGTTTCTTGCGCAAAGGCAGAGCTAACTTCAGAGACACAAAGATCCGCTGTGACTAATAAGAGTATTTATCAATTGTGTCCCTTTAGCAAAAGGTAATTAATGTTCAACCTTTGAATACTTTCACACAGTTTACTTTCCGCGATGGGAACGTAACATGAAACGAGAAAAAGCAAGCGTGGTGAAAATAAATTTTCCAATTCTGAGAACAGAAACCCTGTGAATGAAATAGGTTTCTGCAGAATATTGGCATTTCCGTGAACTCTTTTAAAAATAGCACTTTCACGAAGTGCTATTTCCGTAGGCTTCACAGGAAAACCATTATTTTCAACAATTATTGGTGGTAATTAATAGTCATAAGTTAAAAAACATTAGATAGTGTTGTAAATTCATTGTTTTCGACTTTTGACAACAATTCGCACTAAATTGAAATTTGTATAGGGCTGAAACTAACTAAGTGTCCCATAAATAGAACTTATCGTTAAAACGATTATTACAGTATACAAGTGACATTCAGCCTTAAGCTAATAAACAATAAAATTAATTTCTCTGACTGTATATACACAGAATGGACAACCTAGCTAGACCAAAATATTATAAAGATCCGCTGTGACTACTACGAGTATTTATCAATTGTGTCCCTTTAGCAGAAGGTAATTAAAGTTACCATACCTTTGCATACATATATTTTTATTTATTTTTCTACTCTTTTTAATTTTATTGACGCGCACACTGTTCCGGTGTTGTTGAATTAGGTAATTTACCCATGTTTGGAATATTTGTAAGTACGTGAGAACCATGTTCCTATTTATTCAGGTAAATTCCTTAATAAAGGAATTTACCTGTTAGTGCTTGTAATTCTTTATACCTAAATGTAGTATAGTAGTGCTGGGTGCATCGTTCTCACGTATATGAATTTATTCATGTATGTACTTATGTAAATATTGGAAAAAACAATTATTTTTTTAAAGAGTTAGTTTGTAGTGATGTGTTGTCATTACTTTTCCGAATGCAAGGTAGAATAAATTTTTATTACTTGTAAATTTTAACGTTTAAAATTGCCGCAAAATGGCCTTCTTGAAATAAACACATTTGACTTTGACTACTTTCACACAGTTTACTTACCGAGATGGCAACGCAACATGAAACAAACAAAATTAAGCGTGGTAAAACGATATTTTCCATTTCTGGGAACAGAACTCTGTGAATGAAATAGTTTTCTGCAGAATATTGGCATTTCCGTGAACTCTTTTAAAAATAGCACTTTCACGAAGTGCTATTTCCGTAGGCTTCACAGTAAAACCATTATTTTCAACAATTATTGGTGGTAATTAATAGCCATAAGTTAACAAACATTAGAAATTGTTGTAAATGCATTGTTTACGACTTTTGAAAACAATTCGCACTAAATTGCAATTTCACTAAGGCTGAAACTATTTAAGCGTCCCATAAACAAATAGACCTTATCGTTTTAAGGCATGCAAGTGACATCCAGCCTTATGGTAATAAACAATAAAATTAATTTCTCTGACTGTATATAGGCAGAATCTACAACCTAGCTAGACCAAAATATTATAAACAATTGAAAGCCAGCCGAATGAAATGAAACACTGAAGAGAATGCGCCATTGAACGGAGTGCTTTCACAAAGACAAGTGGTCAGATACTGCTGAGCTAAGATATTGTTTTAAAGGACGGCTGGCGGAGCCCGGCCAACACAAATAGGCTAGATTGTGCGACGAGATTTGCGGCCGACTGAATTAGGAGTAGATTGCAACTAACTGCATTTGTTGAAATGATGCCATGACCGGTGGCAACGGCCTATTTATATTTTTTCTGGAGGCACGTTTTTGCAGTTCGGAATACCTATTGGATTTCGTTTTTTTATTTGTTTAGATTCAATTGGAAATTCATATTTAAAAACCTGTATGGTAATTTTCTTTAATAATATAAAATTTTAAATGTAGGTACTTTTATTTTTTTTTAAACGTTGCCCCACACTAGGAATTTTTTCCTGTATCGTGGGTGCGTTTACAAACATATAAACTCACATACACAACACCCAGAGCCGGAACAACTATCTGTAGGTCATATACATATTTGTTCCGTGCGGGAATCGAACCCGCGACACGCAGCACAGCAGTCAATCACTCAACCACTGCGCCAACCGTGCGCCCAAAGTACTATAGTGCGAATTTAGATGATTTTTTATGCACTGTAGCCTCACGCTTGACCACTATCTCACTTGAAGGTAAGCAATTTTGTGGTCGACGGTGAATCACGCTTGCCTAGAAAAATCCTAGTCACTCTTGCCATAAAGACCCCTAAATTGTATCTGTCGCGAAACACAGACTCCGTTTACTTTTCTGTAATAAATTATTGTTGCGAGTATAGTTCTCGCCAAACTACTTGGCCGCCCTGAAGTTGGCTGCAATGGCTGCGCAGTAGTAAATCTCATACAAAAACAGTACCGTGCCGCGTGTGTTCCCCACACAACCTGCACATGGGTGTCGCGGTTAGGTCCAACTACATGAGCATGACGTTGGTTCCAAAGTGACCAGTAAAAGCCCCAAGCACGTAGCGGATTTGCCCCCTGCTCATATTCCAAATGCATTCACGTGCTTTGAACGTAGAGCCCAGAAATTTCCCAGAAATTTGGAGTAAAACAATGAGATTTACTTCACAGATTGATAGATACATCTATGAAGCGAGGTATGGGTGACGTCAACAAACGAATGACAGTCGCTTCTAATAGTTTTCATCATGACAACCCAACAACAGAGAACCCACAAAAAAATTTAAACAATTTATTTATTAAAAATCTTTTTTTTAAAACAAGCTTTTCTCGTATTCTTCTCAACAAACCCTTTCATTCGATACCCATGCACAAATAATAACTAGTCCACCATCTTCGGCCGTCCGCCATATTGCATTTATAATGACGTCCCTAAGCTAACCATGTATTGTCACCCAAACTAAACGTGTATGCAAAATTTCATCTTAATCGGTGGACGATAATTGCTTTAAAATTCAATTGCAAGATTTGTCCCGAACCCACTTACATACATACATTGCAAGTAAATTAAAAGCTTGTAAAAAAACTAGTTATTTTCCACGCAACCATAGAAGATCGCCCTAAAAGCGATAGTTGTTTTAAAACAAAACACGTCACACAATGACACGAACGAGCGTAGCGACCACACAAACTATGTGTAAAACGTAAAAAAAAGACGACGGCGCATCTATCGGTAAAAGGTTATCGACTGAACGTGTCGTCCCATTCAATAATAGATTAAACAGCGGTAGTCCCTCCACTTCCATTACACATTTTGAGTAACATAAAGCTATTTTCCCCTGGCACAGTTTGTGACAGTATTTAAGTACCAAAATTATTTGTGGATAGGGTCGGATCATGTCTGCGCAGACTGATAGAAATCCTATCCAATCATAGCCTTTTATAGGAATATTTTGAGGCACAGCTCAATTTCGTTACTGGTTCTTCAGTGATTGGTTACGTTAATCAAGATCTATTCTGCGATGGTTTTAAAGAACATTTAATTGAATTGATATTTTGGTTTCATAGCCTGCGACTTTCTTTTGCTGGCCGAGTTGGGACGAGCTTTCAAAACAATTGTAATTGGTTGGTAAATAATGACAAAACCAACATCTTCCTCCGCGTTAACGTCGAAAATTATCCCACGAGAATATACTTCGGGTAATAAACTATATTCTTTGTCCTAATCCAGGCATGAGCAGTAGTGGCGCAGTAGTAACGGCCCCGACTTACGTGTCGTAGGTCGTGAGTTTGAACCCAGGCAGGCGCTTTACTTTGTGTAAATTATTTCATCACCACTGCTCTCAAAACAGTGAAGCAAAAGATCGCGAGAAAACCGGCACGTCCTAGAACCAAAAATTCGTAGACGTACTGACATCCACCAATCCGTACTGAGCTCGCGTGATGGATTATGGCCCATTCCCTCTCACAGAGGTGAGGCCTGTGTCCCAGCAGTGGGAACATTAAAAATACTGCTGATGTTGATGAATCCATGCCAAGATTCCAAATTTTATCCAAATCCTTGTACTCTCTCTATCCAAAGACATGATTGATTAACAAACATTAAAATTCGTAAACATACACTATAAAATGTATTGATTAAAACTGCGATTTGAAAGCAATTATAATCGTATGTCCTCTTTTCATCGTAGTTACGGCTCGGGACCTCTTTAAAACACCCCCCGATTCCCTATCTGCAACGTTAGGGCACTTCCCTGGGGAGACTGAAAAAGCGTGCACGGCATTAAGAAAATTCTGTCTCATCATAGGTATTTAGATGTCTATCAATAAGTGTGTTACCAACACATAATCATCTTCCTGTCCTTATCCCATGTTACTTGGGGTCGGCGCAACACGTTTTCCTCTTCCATACCGTTCTGTCCCCAGTTACGCCATTACTCAGTCCGTACATCTTTTCTTTGGCCTTTTTCTTCCTCTCCATCCATCCACATTTATATTCATAACTGTTTTAGTAACATGCGTTTCATCCCTCCACATGACCGTTTACTAACACACTAAATGCTACATAAATCTTAGACACAAGCCAATGATTAATGGGATAGGTTCTCATGCATGGCGAAGCACTGCTTTGATCATTATATCGTATCAATCGAAACTATAACTTTCTAATTCTAAGTATGCCTAGTAAGCCTTCATTCGTCGAGGGGTTATTCTACAATGTAGATAGACAAGCATGGCTGTAGAATGAATATTTCACATGAGTTGGCGCGGACGCGCGTTAACGCACGGGTCGCTGATTCGTTCTGAAATATTTGTTCTTTTTTTTATGACAGCCAGTTCATATGGCTTGAAAGGGGATGACTGTTGAAATTCTTCTTCTTTGTGACGCTGAAACGACAGTGATTTTGATCATAACTTTGCCACTTCTACAGCATCGTAGGTGGCAGCGTATAGGTCACTTTGGCTGTGTCTTTTGCGACACAGAGGACAGGATACGAGGTGGAGCATGATTTGCGTCTCGGTTCAAGATCCACCCTCTTGCTGCTGGTCTCTCAAGATAGCCCAACTTTGCAAAGTTGGAGTTGCACCTTGAAATGGCAGCAAATGGTAGATGGAAGATGATGATTATGTCAGCTCATTCAAGAAGACAGATACGATAGAAAAATATACTTACGGTTCTTGTATAAATATCACAATAGTTCCCAAAATTAAAGCTTGATGAATGTTTCTGACCCTGCACGGTCTAATGAATGAGGTAAATGAGTCCTAACTAGCGTGGCATGAGGCAAGTGTGAAATTCTCGTACACTGCGGATCGATAGTGTACAGGGGCATTAAATTTTTACAGTTGGCTGGGCCGCTGTCCATCGGCAACCGAGTTTTATTGATCTGACATTAGATGCCTCGTGAATGAACTATTTCATAAGATGATTATCTTCTGTATATGGTATTTCTCATTAATGGTTCTCGCATTTCTCTTTGCCTAGCCTTTTTCCCAGTAACTCGAAAACACGATGCTAAAAGTTGCATCGTGTTTGTGCTGTCCAGTCTGTGAACCTGTCAGTCAGTCTTGTCTTTACAAGACAAGCCTGAAATGAAATTAAAGAAGCTAAAAGCTTCTTTAATTTCATCTAAATTGATTATTTTTAGAGTTCCGTACCCAAAGATTAAAAACGTGACCCTATTACTAAGACTCCACTATCCATCTGTCTGTCACCAGGCTGTATGTAAACTGTGATAGCCAGATAGTTGAAATTTTTACAGATGATGTATTTCTGTTGCCGCTATAACAGCATATACTAAAAACAGAATAAAATTAATATTTAAGTGGGGATCCCATACAACAAACGTGCTTTTTTGTGTTTTTTTCCGATAATGGTACGAAATCCTTCGTGTACGAGTCCGACTCGCACTTGGCCAGTTTTTTTAGGTTGGTAACAGAGTCCCGGCTCATTTATTGAAACTTTTGTTGTTTACTTACACTAGTTACCAACCGGATGTCACCGCTTTAAGCCACCGACACGACACATAACCTAAAGCCCGAGTCCACCAAAGCGGAGAGCAGAACCACAAAGGAAATGTCTAGTTAAACATCAATTAAGCGGGCGAAATGTCACAAACGCAGATCTATTTCTGGTTTGTAACCACGTCCAGTTATGAGTCGTGTTTGCAGTGGTGTATAGTGAATTTGGCTTCTGGTGGCCAAATAGTTATTTGTGCAACAAGAGAGCAAAGTTGGTTTTTGCCGCGAGTGTTGATTTTGAATCCCGAGTAAGCGAAGGATTCTATATTTGAATCACGAGCGTAGCGAGTGATTCTAGGTTAGAATCCTGAGTGCAGCGAGGGATTCAAAGACACGAGATGCAAATAACTTTGGTCTCGTGTAGCACATACAACTTTTCACTTCAGCAGCGAGAAAAAATAATCTAAAGGTAAAAAATACAACTTGGTAATATTTAAACCACATGTATATTTGTAAAAATTAAAAGTTAAAAGTAAAATTATTGCAGTTTTGCAAATTAAAAGTACCTACCAGTTTTGTTTGGAACCAATGGAACCGATATTGTTGTTTTAGCGACTTCAGTTTGAGTATTCACTGATTCGCTTTTTACATACTGCTTCAATTCTTCCGGTGTTAAATTGCAGACATCATCACTGGATTCACTCATATTTATTTATTATTATTTTAATAATATCCAACGTGTATCGCACTTTGTAGCTAGCGAACAGAAGAAGAAAACAATAAAAATTTAAAGCCCGCTATTTTTTAAAGATGCGTTCGGAAATTGCACTATTACTAAATTATTCTGTCACAATAAAGATTAAAACTTTAAATAATTATGTAGATACATGATAAACTTCGTAATTTTTACTTCAACATCTCTTTATTTGATTATAAAAAAATATAATTCGATTATTAAGAGAAAAGTATAATAACTAGATTTAAACCTTGATTTGAAATTTTATAGATGACGTGTTTCCGAACGTTTTATTGTTGGTTTCTTTTTTGAGCCTATTTATATGGAATTTGAAAATCGAACTTCGAATCGACTTGTTTCTATCTCTCGCTCTTTTCGTATCGAGGTGAAAGTGACAGAACAAAGTGAAGTTCAAATCTTTCGAATGTTGTGAGTAGACCCAGCACTGACTCGGCATTTAAAAAAAATAATTAAAAAGTTACTTTGTCTCACGCTCGCAGCAAAATCGAATTTTGCTCACTGTCTTTAAGCAGCAAAACCTGCTTGTTTGAGGTGCTGAGGTGAAAAATATATTTTTTATTTTTGTAGGTAGGTTTGCGTTTGACCACTATTTCACCTTATGGTAAGTGATGTTATGGTCGAAGGTGTAGCACGAGCCTAGAATTAACCTATTTAACCTATTTGGTTTGGTTTGGTTCAAATCCGGGCAAACAACAATGTGACTTTATCAAATTCATAATAATGTTATAGTTCTCGCCAAACTTCTTGGCCGCCCTGAAGTTGGCTAGAATGGCTGCGCAGTAGTAAATCTCAAACAAAAACAGCACCGTTTGGGACGGTCAATTTGTCATGGTCATGTTTATCTTGGACATCATAAGAAATCCTGAACTCAGTTATAAGTCTGAAAACGCCCACGCCCACTATGTATGTAATTGTTTTTAAATTAAGTTCCCTTTTTAGGGTTCCTTAGCCAAATGGCAAAAAACGGAACCCTTATAGATTCGTCATGTCTGTCTGTCTGTCCGTCCGTATGTCACAGCTAATTTTATCCGAAATTATAAGAACTATGCTGTTGAAACTTGGTAAGTAGATGTATTCTGTGAACCGCATTAAGATTTTCACTCAAAAATAGAAAAAAAACAATAAATTTTGGGGGTCCCCATACTTTAAAATGAAACAAAAAAAAAAACCATCAAACCCATACGTGTGGGGTATCTATGGATAGGTCTTCAAAAATGATATTGAGGTTTCAAATATCATTTTTTTCTAAACTGAATAGTTTGCGCGAGAGACACTTCCAAAGTGGTAAAATGTGTGTGTGTGTCCCCTGTAACTTCTAAAATAAGAGAATGATAATATAATCACAAATCGTAAACCGCAATTTACCAAGTACGGAACCCTTCGTGCGCTAGTCCGACTTGCACTTGGCCGGTTTTTTGTACCTACATTGTTTGTATCTGTATGTGTCAAATAAACTAGTTTTCTTTCTTTTTCTTTTATCTTTCTTTGAGCAAGAGTGGTGATAAGTGCTCCTGCCTTCTCTGTGTGAGAAGAGGCCTTTGCCCTGTTGTGGGTTGTGGGATAGTTGCTGGATGGCTTTTCTTCTTGTTCTTTCTTCTGGTATGAATTTCAGCTTGTAATTTTCTTACATAGCGAATAGTATCCTTATTATAGTAGTAGCCACTAAAATGCGTACGAGCTCTGCTCGGGATAAAATAGAGAAAACGACGTTTTCTAAAAAATAAACCTATGATAGATCGATTTATCGCCCCCGAAAGGCCGCCCGCATACAAAATTTCATGAAAACCGTTGGAGCCGTTTCCAAGATTCAGATTATATATATACATAGATATATACAAGAATTGATGAGCAGTGGTGACCCAGCGGTATCGGCCGCGACTTACAAGTTGTAGCTCGTGGGTTCGAGCCCAGGCAGGCGCTTTACTTTGTGTAAATTATTTCTTTACCACTGCTCTCAAAACGGTGAAGGAAAACATCGTGAGGAAACCGGCATGTCCTAGAACCAAAAATTCGAGGACATGTGACATCCACCAACCCGCACTGGGCCCGCGTGGTGGATTATGGCCCATTCCCTCTCACAGAGAGGAGGCCAGTGTGTGGTGTATGTGATGTGTTATACAAGAATTCCTCGCTTAAAGGTATTAGATAGATTTATAGATGAGATTAGTTTTAATATGAAAGTGCGTATTATGTATATTTTACATAAAGATAATATTTATCCTAAAACTTTTTGGGGCAGCTGTATGCTGTCCTGCGACGGCCCTACGTCACTGTCAAACCTGCGTTCATAGCGACCCTATAACATTGTTTCATAAATTACACTAATTATTCAAAAACCTCCCTACATATTTGCATTTAATATGAAAGGGTTTTTTTAAAGACTAAAGGGTAAACAATAACATTATGAATCTTATTTTTGATAATTAAAAATTAGATTATTTTAGGATTTGCTTGGTCCGGAACAGATCAACGAAATATTAATTCAATACTAAGATCTCTTGGGAATGCTTGCTTGGAAACGTGGCTTAATTATGACGAGGTTGTATTTAATTTGGTGACGAATTTATTCTCGCTTTTCCTACCTGCATTATTTTGAAGACAACGTCGATATTTAAATGTAAACATTAGTAAATATGGGTTATTTTTGTAATGCTATACTTTTGAATACTTATTGTAATGCAAACTTAATAATTTTGCAAAACGTAAGGAAAAATCTATCAAGACTGTCTGTATTGGCAAATAAATGATTTCTGATCATACATATTTATGCCAAAACTACGGATTACCTACCTTTTCTCGAAGCGCTTCGTCGTTTTCCTAAACAAAATTCTCGTAATATGATGTCAATAGTAGACTTATTAAACGTATAAAGTTTTAATTGCATAGCTCTTTAATATCTCACTTTAACTTTAGATTTTATTGATATCTAAAAAAACCCCGATTTCGTCACTGACTCACTCACTGATGGTCATCAAAATTCTTAGGATACTTCCTGAAGTTTTAGAAAACTGAAATTTGGTATCTAAGCTAGTATTAGTACACAAACAAAAAAAAAACAAAAACTTGGAACGTTTACCCCCAATCCCTTAAACTAGGGGTGGCAACTTGTATGAGACTGCCGCAAATTTTGATGCTAGAGGTCTGAAAATTATTATAGGAACTCCTTGTTCAAAATAATAAAATACATAATTCAGGATTTTAGTTAATCACCCAATTCTTAAAACTAGGAGATTAAAAAATATATTCATAAGAAACTTACAAAAAGAAGTGAAATTCCACCAAAACCATTTCCATGTTAGGAGTTGTAGAGTTAGGGCGTGTAGAGTTAGAAAAGCTTGGCTCTACATTATATCTGATAACTTTTTGACAGTGCGAGCCATATGGTCTCGTCTTGGCAACATTTTACATGAAAATACTTTTGGTGGGATCTACAGTAATGTATATATGTACAGTTTTCAATATTTGTAAGGTGTCATAATCAAAGTAACCGACCAAAATGCTATATATTATGTACACCACATAAGTTACAGAATAACTCAAAAACATGCAAAATAGATCCGTAAGGGCCTCTAGATTCCTAAGTGCCGTAAAACGGTAACTTTCTAAAGCATACTCCTTAGTAACGGCTAGGTTAATAGGTTTCAAAAAAATATATATTTATTATTGACTAGTTGACCCGGCAAACTTTGTTTTGCCATAAAAACACCACACATTTATCTACCCTACCTACCCTACCCTACCCTACCCGACCCTACCCTACCCGACCCTACACTACCCTACCCTACCCTACCCTACCCTACCCTACACTACCCTATCCTACACTACTCTACCCAACACTACCCTACACTACCCTACCCTACCCTACCCTACCCTACCCTACGCTACCCTACCCTACCTACCTACCTACACTACACTACTCTACCTACCCTACCCTACCCTACCTACCTACCTACACTACACTACCTACCTACCCTACCCTACCCTACCCTACCCTACCCTACCCTACCCTACCTACCTACCTACACTGCACTACTCTACCTACCTACCCTATCTACCTACCTACCCTACCTACCTACCCTACCCTACCCTACCCGACCCTACACTACCCTACCCTACCCTACACTACCCTACCCTACCCTACGCTACACTACCCTATCCTACACTACTCTACCCAACACTACCCTACACTACCCTACCCTACACTACCCTACCCTACCCTACCCTACCCTACCCTACCCTACCCTACGCTACCCTACCCTACCCTACCCTACCCTACCTACCTACCTACCTACCTACACTACACTACTCTACCTACCTACCCTATCCAACCAAACTTCTTTTTTTTTTTTTTTTGCTTTTAAGCCTTCCCTGTATTCTGTCGAACATAACAAAAAAAGAATTATTCAAATCGGTCCAGCCGTTCTCGAGTTTTAGCGAGACTAACGAACAGCATTTGATTTTTATATATATAGATTCATGTACATAATTTTGAACACGAGGTTTTCTCGTGTAACTAATAGTTTTGCTTTAAAAAAATAATTAACAACACAATATCTTTTCGCAACATTTGGTAACTCCTCCAAAAAGACTAGGATGTTTAAAAATATTTTACACAGAAAAATTGATGGTTGGAATTTCAAACATAGCATATGTAAATCAAATAATATTTTGCAAACAAAACTGTTCAAAAGGAGGTTCAATATTGATATTTTGGCATCGAGCGGGCGCACGGCAAGTACTGCGTTAACATTCGGGCGTATATAGCGGCTTAAGCAATTTTGCTAAGGGTCGATTTTAGCTGTACCTATTATGGTACAGTTACCTTCTTAATTACCTACGTTAAAATGGAAATGTCATGCTTTTAGCTAAGAAAAGTTCCCATTTTCTTAATACAATTAACACCTTGCTAGTATCTAATCCTTTCCAAATTATTTTTTAAATAAGAAAGCTTAAAGGTTTTACTAAACAAGTAACTTCTGCTGTCTGAAGACTGAACTACACAACGTCAACACGACGAAGCTCCTTAATAACTCCTAAGTCCTAGTGCTTCCAAGACAGGTAGACAAGGGAAATAACACAAGTATTTTTATCCTGTGTTGTTTGTTGTCTGTCAAATGGGAACTTTTTAAGGTACATTGACATTAGGTTTGCTTGTTTAGGCTATATTGTTATAGTGGAATGCATTTCATAATAAACAAGGGAAAAAAAGAATTGGAAAAAAAAAACGGCAAACGGCTATGGCTCAGCATAATGCTTGGACTCATGTGCGAGACTCAAGTGTGAGGGCTTAAGGTTCCCCTAGTCGAAGGCACGAATTATTTTGTGCGCGATGTTAAAATGCATGCTATCTCATCTGCCAACACGTGCGAAAGAGATAGATGCAGTGATGAGCAGTAAGAAGCTAGTTCGCGTACGAACTAGCATTTTTTCAAATTTGTTTCGAAATGGCGGAGTCATATTATAGCCAGATTTGTATGGATTTTATGGAATTTAATGGAATAATGATCGATTTTTGGATTTGTACGAAAGAATGATCGACTAGTGTAACCTTAAGCAGTTTAAAAATAAAATAAAACATATTAGACGAACATTTAATTGTGTCATGGAGATGCGTGGTTTTCGTTCGTTTGAAGCTGCAAATTGCAAGTGGCCAGTCTCATATTTTTTTTAGTAAATAAGATACAACATTGAATTTCCGAACCTAAACATGTGTGACGTCACACAACGCACGACGGCGTTAATCAAAGACAAGTCACCGGAAACTAGATCGCGAACATAATGCCCCCAACACAATGCAGTCCAAAGCCGCCATAATGGATGGCAGGATCTCCTTGCGCTAACTAATGATTTGATTAGCAGATAATTAATTACACTAATTAACACTACAACCGCTCGGACGGAAATTGTTAATTATGCCTTCTGTTTATTTAATTTGTGAGCCCTTTGTATTGTCAGTCTTTTGCGTTATTTACAAAAGTGCTTCCATGCATGAAAAATCGAAAAAAAAAAAATTGTGGCGCGTGTATACATACGGTGACTTTGAATTCGGAAAATGTTTCAATGAAAGTGAAATATCATGACTATGAATAACTTTTACCTACTATGGCACAAATTCTGAAATACGAAAAAGCTTTTTAGCAAAATAGATAAACTGACTTCTAAAGCAAAACACTACAAAGCAAAAATTAATTTAGTTTGCCGAAGTCGGTGTCTTTGGTACCTATTGTTTTCTTTTTTTGACACCGACTTCGGAAAACAAAGTTATAATTCGCTTTGTAGTGTTTTGCTTTAGAAGTCGGTTTATATATTTTTGTTAAAAAGATTTTTATATTACTCTTTTTACTGTTGGTATCTCCATGTCTAGCATTCACTAGGCCTGCTACGAATACTTGGATGTGATATGTGAAATCAAACTCATACTGGTCATTTAGGTTTATAATCTGAGAAAACTGTTAACAAAGGTATACAATTTTAAAGAGATGTCTATGACTTTGAGCACTTATATTTTAACATTTTTAACCAAGCGTCTCACCCAGGCGACGACCATCGACCGAATGTGTCCGCTTACCGCTAGAAACACTCGACAAGCTCCCGAGTGTTTACCATAAAAAATATCGCCTCCATGGCAGCCCTTTGGAATTATTAAGACATAAAGGTATTTATATAAAACAAAAACCATAACAAATAACCAAACTGTAACAATAAGATCATTTGTTTTTATTTAAAATAAGCCATTATAAGTTAAAAAGAATCAAAACCTAACACATGAAAATCCATACACCAATGACAATCCAATTCAATGAGATGTTCTTTGGCATAGCCAAAGTACATCTCATTTTAATTCCAATAAGCACATCCACGACTAGGATAGATTGTTGATTACGAAGTTCCAGTACCTACCTTCCAGCTTCATCATCAGATCAGTTCGAAGGTACCATTTGCAACAGTACCATTTATGTATATATTATGTATTTGATTCATCATAGTCGCTGAACTATTCGAGATATCTTATACCTACCCATGTCATACTTTTTCAGGTACCACAGTGTCTCAAGACGAAAGTCTATGACCAGTGTGTGTTGCCAGTGATGACATATGGCTCTGAGACGTGTTCGTTTACAATGGGCCTTATCAGAAAGCTTACAGTCACTCAAAGGGGAATGGAGAGGGCTATGCTCGGAGTTTCCATGCGTGATCGAATCAGAAATGTGAGATCCGTAAGAGAACCAGGGTTACCGACTTAGCCCGACGAATTTCCAAACTTAAGTGGCAGTGGGCAGGGCACATTGCTCGCAGAACGGATGGCCGATGGGGCAGAAAGGTTCTGGAGTGGCGCCCGCGAACCGGAAGACGTAGCGTTGAAAGGGCTCCCACCAGGTGGACCGATGACCGGGTGAATGTTGCGGGGATCCGCTGGTTGCGAGACGCACGGGACTGGTCAATGTGGCGACGCTTGGGGGAAGCCTATGTCCAGCAATAGACGTCTTTCGGCTGATATGATGATAAGGAGTTCCTGTGGCCTTCTTCATCGGTTCCACTTTACCAAATTATACTTCTGAGTGCAAATGATTGCCATGTTATTGAAAATACCAAAATCGCTATATATCTGCCTATAATATTTGAGGCCTCTCCTCGATTTTCATGGGATCCCATCTTCAGATTCTGATTAAGTGACAATGGAAGAATTTTGGCAAATCACATACATTTATAACATTAATAACTTTCACATTTATAACATTAGTAAAATAGTAAGGTTACATTTCGACCATCCACGCCTTCTTAAAGCGAGTGAGAAGTTGCGCTAACTAATTTAACTTGACTCAGTATAATGTTTTGACACTGTAACTCTTACAAATGAGTATCTATCCAAATGCTTAGTCTAAATAAAGCCCTCTTTTGTTTTAGATCTAAAAGAAACGTGCTATCACGTTTCGCTATATATAGAAGGTACATTCGAGATAACGATGTTGATAACGTCTGAAAAGCGAAAAGTTCTTCTTTTTGTGATCGCGCCTAATAGATATATTTTGTTTAGGTTTTACTGTAATTTTCTGTGAAGAACAATTCATAAAATGGTTTTAGATTGTAATCTCATTACTTGTTTTTTTAGGGTTCCGAAGTCAACAAGGAACCCTTATAGTTTCTCTATGTCCGTCTGTCCATCCGCAGCTTAGCTAAGAGAATCTTAGTACTAGAAAGCTGTAATATGGCATGGATATACGAGGAGGGCTCAAAAAGTAGTGAGAATGAAGAAACAAGGAGCGTGCGTGCGAGGATCCAGGAACGAACCGTACTATTCCCCGTGGCGCTAACGAGCACCCGTATTAGCTCCTTTCGCAATTGATTTACTTCGTATAGATTATTTATATTGCAGCTTATTTACGTTATTTGTTTGTTCCTATCAATGAATAATTTGTTTTTACTTTTTAGTAGTTGAGTAGGTTGTTTGAAAATACTCATACTAAAATATTGGTTTTCGGTTTGTAAATATTTAGAGATGTTAACGAAGACTATCTTCTTAACGGCAATACTGCAGTATTCAAATTGTTAAGTGACGCCAGTTATAAATCATTATGTCAAACGCTTGCCTCTACCCGCGGTGGTACTCAAATAGATGATAAATTTCTAACTTCACTTGTGAAGTTGGATTTTACAACTCCTTCTTCAGTTACCATATACAAGTTACAGTATACAACTACGAAACCCAATTACTGCGCGTGGCCCGACACGCACTTAGCTGGTTTTTTTTAATGCTTTTTGCAACATTATAAAGATCTATAAAGGCTAATAAGTATGTCAACGAGTCAATACTCTAATTAATGAACACCCAATACATAAGTATTATTTACGTGAATAAAAAAAGGATCGCCCATGACCTGTTTACTTTTCAACAAACCAGAAAAACATTTCCAGTGATTTCTATTTCAAAACAACACATCTGTGCTGCTGTTTCCTTTTTCAATAAAATGCATGACATGTGTTTCGATGCCCGCTCTTGTGAGTTTTCCTTTCTACGAATAGGTAACTGCATTTTATTACGTATCTACTGCTCTGCTGGTATTTTTAAAGATACAAACTAAAATGTATGCAGGTATAAAATGAGTTTTAAATGAGATCTTCCAGCCCACAATTTCTATAGAAAATGTACACAGATTTTTCAATTAAAGTCCCCGATTTTCAAATCGCTAGCTTGTCCAGTTATTTGATTGGCTTTTGTTGTTTAAATCAGTCGATCACAACAGCTTTCATCTGATGATCAAAGGCTTGGATGAGCCTTTTAAATAACTAATTCAGGTATTATGATGGTAGGAACTTACGTAACTTGTGTTGGCCCCAACTGATGATAACAGTAGAACTGTTATGTTTGGTCGTTAGAAGTTTAACCCTACGTTCTCTCCAGCCATTCCCAGATTTTCCCAAACAAACGAAAAAATGAGCAATCGGCTCATCACTTATTACAGAACTACTGTAAACATTCTTTCGCAAACGAATTTAAGCCCCGCTGTTCGGCTCAGGACCCAATCAGAGTATGGAGTACTGTTATGAGACTGGACCCCTAAAGAGCAGAGTGCATGCGACTTTATGCGTCACAGTTGTTACCTAACTAACTAGCTTCCTTTGATCCTTCGTAGATACCTACATATTGTTTGTAACAAATAAATTGAAATAGAACTAGAGCCTCCAGTAAAGATGTCAAGATAATGTTGTTTTTAGAAAAGCGACTGAGATACAAAAATACCACCGACTTCCATTTAAAAACAATTAGAAAAAATAATTTAAAACAGTTAGAATTCCAATTAGAAATTTCTTTTGAAATAAGCAGTACCTTTGTGCTCTTCTATGTGTATTATTTATTTTCTCTGCTAAGTGTTTTGTGTGTACATAAATAAATAAAAACACAACTAAGTGAAAAATAACTTCAATTTCGGAAGTCGGTGTTCCTGTTTTCGTTTCTTCGTTTATTGACACCGCCTTCCGAAATTGAAGTTATTTCTCATTTTCTAGTGTTTTATTTGGAAGTCGGATTAAATTTCTTGGAAAAAAAAATCACTTTTAGATTACCCGAATAACATTTAACTTGGTCATAACCGGTGGAATGAGAGGGTACCAGGGTGAACTGTACACATCAGCGTATCTGTTTAGAGCATACTGGCTTGATGGTATGCTATGATATGGTATAAACAATAAAAAAACATGCGATTGCAGCCCGAGAGATTTGCCGTCATTTATTGAAGAGTTCTGTTGTATATCGCCGAAGTTCTTTATCATATCTATACCAAAATTAAATGGGACCATTTCGTAATAAAGTTCTATCGAACAAAAGAATTTAGCAAATCCGTTTATATATAATATGACGGAGTTATAAAAAAAAGTATACTTATATATTATAATATATTTCCATCCGAATTGAGAACCTCATTTTTGGGAAAGTGGATTAAAAATATAATGAAACATTAATACTTCAATAATATGTGATAGAACAAAAATTCGAAAACATGTGTCATCCATCAACCCGCACTGGGCCGCGAGTTGGATTACAGCCCATCCCCTCCCACAGAGAGGAGGCCTGTGTCCCAGCAGTGGGAACATTAATAGGCTGATGATTATGGTGATGATGAATATTAATGGTGACTTCCAAAGTCGTAATTTGCCTAAAGGCCTTTTCCAACTATATTGTGGTCGACTGCCAGTCTAACCACATATAGCTGTATACACTTTTGCCATTAATATTTAATAATATTTGAATAGCTGCAGCCGATAATTGAATATGCCAGTTTGATATTGACTGGCCGAGCGAGCAATTATAATAACATTGAGGTTTCAATTATTAAATAAGATAGCCCTATATAATTATTTTTTTGTTTGCAATAGGAAAGTTTAATAAGAACTGGAAATATTTAATATCATTAAGAACTGTATAGGATATTCCATCTTTATATTTATATTACATTTATTAAACCTACCCACAGCTTGATAAGATCTGTGGGTTTATGGGTATTTTTTTATCTTTTTATTCTTTGTCAATATGCCTTGATTTTTATTTCGTTTCGTCCAAATCAGCACATTTTCTCAGAAAGATAAATACAACAAAATGAATTTCCTGAACTGGAATCGTAATAAAATAAAGAAAGCTATTGTATCGAATTTTCGTTTAAAGATAAATGAGAATTATCATATTTTTTATCCAATTGTCCACTAAGGTTGACTTACGACCTACATTTGTGATATCCCAAAGCTTTACGAACAATATAATTTCTGGTACGAGCCTTAGACCCAGCGTTCACTAGCGGAACGGCACGGCGCGACGCGTCGTAGGATTATGACGAATTATGTATCTATACTAATATTATAAAGAGGAAAGATTTGTATTTATATATGTAACGAATAAACTTAAAAACTAAAGGACAGATTTCAAAAATTGACGCGAGGCGTCCGCTAGTGATATACATATATACAAATGTATATTATTAAAAAAAACGCACTGATACACAATTAAAAAGCCCATCTTAAGTGGCTTTACGACCATTACACTACACACTACACACACACACACTACTACTACTACACTTTTGTGGACGTACTTACTTTTTAATAAATTATTCTTATTCTTTTTCTTTTTCTTTATTTTTTTCTTTTTCCTTTTTTTTTCTTATTCTTATTCTTATTTAAATATAACATGTTTTATAACGGTCGCACCTCACCAAAATTTTATATATCGACATGCGCTATCAAAATGTCACCTAGTGAATTTCATATCATTTTAGATTTTTGACAATCGTTATCGCTGATAAAAAGTTGCTTTGTCAAGCCAGGCCCAGATTAAAGCCAAATTGAAAATCTACAATCGATAACGCTAGTAGACAAGTAAAATTTCAACATTTAAAAAACTCCCCGGCACATTTATCTTGCGAAAACACCCCGATTCAAACAGTAAAACGCCCATAACTTTTGAACAGCAAAACAGATTTTATTCAAACATAGCTAAGAACACTCTCGACAAAATCACCAAAAAATAAATCGAAATCGGTCCATCCGTTTAGGCGCTATGATGCCACAGACAGACACAGATACACTGATACACAGCAACATACGTGAAACTTATAACACCCTCTTTTTCCGGTGGGGGTTAAAAACGAATCAATGTATGGGAATGACACATGAATGTGAAGTCACGTGGTCACACCATACTAATAGCAGGCGTTAACCATTGTAGAAAGAGATTCGAAACGAAACGTTTTTAACTTGACCAGGGAGGCAGGTTATGTCCGTCAACTAAAAATCAAAGTTAGTTGTACGGTGGTTTGTTCGTTTCCTTCCTAAAAATCTCCTGCCGTCGTCCCGCCAATGTGCGCCGCTCTTTATAGCAAAATTGTCTTGATTGAATAATGTCGGGTAAGTCGATTTTAAACACTATTGAGTTACGTTGCCTAAAAGGATTCCGGTCGGGGTGACCTTTACGAGGCACTGAAGGGGTATATCATACCAAGTAATTCCTTGGAAGACGTTACATAGGTTTGAGGGTGCAATGGGTCGTATCGTATGATTGAGGCTAGTCTAGGTTCTATTAAATTAGGTAGGTAGGTATTATTGATTGTCTTCTAAGTTTAGATTGTTTTTGTACAGTTGACTTTTGTTTTAAATTTTTACTGTACTGGCCCCCTCCCCCCTAGCCAAGTATCGAATCTCTTTCTATAATCGTTAACACCTTCTATTTGTTAGGTCCGACCACGTTCAGATGTGTCATTCTCATACATTGATTCATTTTCTACTAGCGTTATCGATTGTAGATTGTCAACTTGGCTACAGGTGTATAGCTAATACTTCCTATACCACTTAGCTGCATCCGCTCCAAACTCACTTTATTGCCACACAAAAGACCAAATTACACAAAAGAATAATACAATCGGATCAACGAATTTTGAAAAGGATTTGGAGAATCGAGGGATCACCAAATTCTAAAGAAAAAAAGAATTAATCTTTTGAGAAGATTCAATTCAATAGATTATGATAATAAGAATTACCCACGATTCCACAATTGACGGCGGAAAAGCACAAGTCGACGAGATTTACCTAAATTCCATCAAAATGCTTTAAAATCTTAAAATTAAGTTAATCCGTTTCCAACAAGCTTCCAACGCATTCTCAACCTTCGTATCTAATTCACGCATTTCTGTCATTCAAGGCGTAATCAGAGGGAGTTGGAAAGTTGAAAGGAGTTGAATACGAACATGATTAGCAAATACCTTGAATTCAGTCTGACTTCAAATATAACTATTCATTAAGACCCAAAATTAACTTTGGAATTTCTTTAAATTAAGCTGTCGAGATTCGAATCTGCAAAAGTCATGACTGGAGCATTATTAAAGACTTCAATAATTAAAGTAGAAAATAATTGAACTCTAGAACATAAAAAACTAAATATATCGTTTAAAGGTGAGAACCTATCAATTTCACTCTCGAATGCGAATAACCTTTCAATGTTGTGTGATCTTTCATAAATCGCCGATTTCGCTAAAATAATATGTATCTATTCTATTCCAATTTGTTTCTGAGATAAAAGGAATACAGTATTGCTGGAATATTGCATGTTATGGAGAAACAATTGAAAGTTTAGTAAGAGAAAAATCATTACTTTAACATGAAATGCAATAGACTATAAAGAGTGAGGAACTTTGAGAACCTATAAGTTTGTTTCTTTTTAGAGTAAATTATAGCTAGAAAACACCGAACTTATCTAGTTTTAAAAACAAACATACAGTCGAACATAGAACCTTTGCCTTTTTGGAAAGACACAAATACAAAAACTGACGAGTGAAAGTGTTATTCATAGCCACTGGCAATCTATATTTATAACCAACTAGCTGACCCCCGGGGCTTCGCTCCCGTCAACTGGCTACCCTGCCTACCCACTTTACCCTGTCTGCCCTGCCTACCCAACCTCCCCTGCCTACCCTGCCTACCGTGCCTACCCTGCCTAACATGCCTACCCTCCCGACACTACCTACCCTACCTACCCAACCCTACCTACCCAACCCTACCTACCCAACCCTACCTACCCAACCCTACCTACCCAACCCTACCTACCCAACCCTACCTACCTACCTAATAGTAACTAATATTTTTTTATCTATCATCAATAGTTTTCTCAGCGCACGCCGTAGAATGAATTTTATAGGCAATATTTTGCTACTTTGGGTAACATTATTGCAATTTTAATCTTATATCTCTAAATCTCCTTTTGAAAATATATTATATATAGCCTATTAAAAGAAAGCCTAGTGAAAGAATTTTCAAAATCGGTTCAGTAGATCCAGAGATTACCTCTTACAACGTCACAAACTCACAAACTTTACCTCTTTATAATATAATAGCTGACCCGGCAAACTTTGTTTTGCCATAAAAACACCAAACATTTATCTACCCTACCTACCCTACCCTACACTACGCTACCCTACCCGACCCTACATTACCCTACCCTACACTACCCGACACTACCCTACCCTACCCTACACTACCTTCCCTACCCTACGCTACACTACCCTACCCTATCCTACACTACCCTACCCTACACTACCCTACACTACCCTACACTACCCTACACTACCCTACACTACCCTACACTACCCTACACTACCCTACACTACCCTACACCACCCTACACTACCCTACACTACCCTACACCACCCTACACTACCCTACACTACCCTACACTACCCTACACTACCCTACACTACCCTACACTACCCTACACTAACCTACACTACCCTACACTACCCTACACTACCCTACACTACCCTACACTACCCTACACTACCCTACACTACCCTACACTACCCTACACTACCCTACACTACCCTACACTACCCTACACTACCCTACACTACCCTACACTACCCTATACTACCCAACACTACCCTACACTACCCTACACTACCCTACACTACCCTACACTACCCTACACTACCCTACACTACCCTACACTACCCTACACTACCCTACACTACCCTACACTACCCTACACTACCCTACACTACCCTACACTACCCTACACTACCCTACACTACCCTACACTACCCTACACTACCCTACACTACCCTACACTACCCTACACTACCCTATACTACCCTACACTACCCTACACTATCCTACACTACCCTTCACTACACTACCCTACCCTACTCTACACTACCGTACCCTACACTACCCTACCCTACCCTACCCTACCCTACACTACCCTACCCTACACTACCCTACCCTACCCTACACTACCCTACCATACACTACCCTACCCTACACTACCCTACCATACACTACCCTACCCTACACAAAGCAAAAATAGCTTATACAATAGCAATAAAGCTCAAATTGACTCTACGTTTTAGTTAGAAAACTTTTGTATGGGAAAAAGAAAAGGGCTGTTTTTATTTTTTTCCGGCAATAATTAGAATTTTTCTCCCCGTAAAAACCATCTTTGAACTTCAACGAACATTTAAAAAAAAGAATTGGCCAAATTGGTCCAGTCGTTGTTGAGTTATGCGCTTACCAACACATTTTGCGATTCATTTTTATATTATAGACTAGCTGTCCCACGCGGCTTCGCTCCCGACAACTGGCTACAGGAATGTTGTGTAACTGTAACCGCTTACGCAGCGCACGCAACGGAAGCTCTTATAAAATAAATATTTTGTCCCGTTTTTGCAACATTTTTGATGTATGTTCCGCTTCTACTGATTGTAGCGTGATGTTATATAGCCTATAGCCTTCCTTGACAAATGGACTATCCAACACAAAAGGATTTTTTCAATTCCAACCAGTAGTTCCTGAGTTAGCGCGTTCAAACAAACAAACTCTTCAGCGTATAGATTTACTGAATAAACTTCCTCTATAAAGGGTTGACCATACTAAAGTACAATGCAACTAATGTCTAAATCATTCGTATTTTGATGACATCAAAACAAATGTGACATCTCAAACAGGTGTACAAGTTGTAGCAAAGTACCGAAGCCAGGAATAGTCACAAAAGCAAACCCGCAACCCGCAATCAGTTTATAAATACATCATCAGATAAAACGCAAAACATCAAACGGTGGGATGATTGATGGCACGCCCACATAAGTGCGAGTTGTGACGGCTCGATGCGGCGTACTCCCATGTAGATTGAACGGAAATCGTTTTTAGTATAATCTCGGATTTCCATCACAATATCCAGTAAAGCCAACCCTCACGACTCACGTGCTTTTGTGACTTGGGAAGTTGTGACCCAAATTCTGAATCGAAATTGCTATCTGTCTGGTACACGGAAAGATATTCCACTGTGGGGTAAGTGTGAATTTTTCTGGTTAACGTACGTAAACGTCAAGTTGTATAGAAAGAGAAACTGGATGAGCGCCGTCTGCCCTCGTAGTCAAAGTTACAAACGTTTCGTATCGAATCTCTTTCTACAATCGATAACGCCTTCTATTTGTTTGGTCTGACCACGTGACTTAACATTCAGATGTGTCATTCCCATTCCCATACATTGTTATTTTTTCTATTAGCGTTATCGATTGTAGATTGTCAACTTGGCTATAGGTTCAATGTCAGTAATAGAAAACCACTTTTTACCCGATTGCCGAAGGAGGGTTATGTGTTTATCAGCCTATGTATGTATGTTTGTTCCTATATAGCGTTCTAGAAACCAAACGCGTTGGTCGATTTTGATGATTCTTACGTCAATCGATTCGTGTGATCTAGTGAGTGTCACTGGCTACATAAAAATTTGAAAATAGAAAATAGCGGTTTTTGGGAGCCATATTGCGTAGGCGCAATTTTTTGTCCATTTTGTGGGTATCAAAATAAAGGGTTTTAGAAGATGGTTTCAAAAATAATGTTTAAACATAGGTACATAATTCGAATAAAATAATACTATATAAAATATTAGAATTTATATAGAGAGCACAACTAAAAGCTCACTCAAAGCCTTCTGATTCAGAAGTCTTAGTGCTAGTTTATAGTTGTGTTGTGTTGTGTTCTCTGATGCCAATTTGTATTTATAAATATTATATAGAGTATAATATTTATAAATACAAATTTTAATGTAGCCAGTGACACTCGCGAGATTCAGACGAATCGATTGACGAAAGAATCATCAAAATTGAACAACGCGTTTGGTCTCTAGAACGCCACATAGGAACTAGACTTATGTGAGTAATGCGATTGATGCATTACGCGTCATATATTATATCCCGACCGCGTACTGTAGCATTACACATTACTTGAGCAAATTAAGCATGGCAAATTACACTCAAACAAGACGCGCGGCGGCGCGCGTTCGCCGTGTGTTCAACCGAGAAGGAACATGCGCCGGTCGGTCGGCTGGCTGCGAAATAATTAATCTATTATCTAGAACCGTAGTTTTCATGTAATAAGGTATATGTTTTCTAACACCGCGGATTGCGGTGATGTTTAAAATCATGACTCTCGCACTTTAGTTTGACATTGTTTATGACACATAAATTATACCTAGAGTGGCGGTACGAAAGAAAAAACCGGCCAAGTGCGTGTCGGACTCGCGCACGAAGGGTTCCGTACCATTTTCGTAAAAAACGGCAAAAAAAATGACGTTTGTTGTATTGAAGCCCCCCTTAAATATTTATTTTATTTTGTTTTTAGTATTTATTGTTGTAGCGGCAACAGATATACATCACCTGTGAAAATTTCAACTGTCTAGCTATCACGGTTCATGAGATACAGCCTGGTGACAGACAGACAGACAGACAGACAGACGGACCGCGGAGTCTCAGTAATAGGGTCCCGTTTTTACCCTTTGGGTACGGAAACCTAAAAAGTTCTGATCCATGAAAGGAGCCTTTGAATATATACAGGATGGAATTGTGTGCCGCCTGAAGAGAAAGTTCTCTTAATACTGTAGATACAAAATTTTACTCAAAGAAAACATTCCTTTATTTTTGAAAAGAAAGAAAACGGCATTCAAAGATTTTTGAGAATTCGCTTGCCTCACCCGGGAATCGAACCGACTAAAATCTTTAAAAATTACACCCTGTACATTTATTGCATCGATCGTTAGGTTCAATTATAAGGATGAAATCACTCTACTTCAGTCAAATCAGGGTGTTTTTCCCAGATATCGTGTCTTAATTACGTGTTCAATAGATTGTGATTTTATGTAGCATGAAATAAAAATGTGCCAGGTCTTTTTTAAAATTTTACTTGTTAATCAAAAACAGGAAGTGTTTTTTTTTCACAAAACGTTTTCGTAATGACTATAATGCGCAAACGTAGCGTTAAACCACCAATTCAGTGCCGTAAAACGGTTACTTTATAAGCACATTCCTTAGTAACGGCTAGATTAAAAGGTTTGAAAAAAAAAACATGTAAATTATTTGTGAAACATGGATATGGTATGACCAATGATATTCAAATAAACAGATACATTATACACTCACCAAACAATTGAAAAAGTGTTCCGTGCAGCAGCGGCAGCACACATACACACTTTTCATTCATTTGACATTTCACTACAAGTCGAAAGGGATGGCTTAATAAAACCAACAAGAAAAACCGGCCAAGTGCGAGTCGGACTCGCGCACGAAGGGTTCCGTACTTGGTAAATTGCGGTTTACGATTTATGACGTATTAAAAAAAAAACTACTTACTAGATCTCGTTCAAACCAATTTTCGGTGGTAGTTTATATGGTAATGTACATCATATATTTTTTTTAGTTTTATCATTCTCTTATTTTAGAAGTTACAGGGGGGGGGGGGGGGGGGACACATTTTACCACTTTGGAAGTGTCTCTCGCGTAAACTATTCAGTTTAGATAAAAATGGTATTAAAAACCTCAATATCATTTTTTAAGACCTATCCATAGATACCCCACACGTATGGGTTTGATGTTTTTTTTTTTTTTTTTCTGTTTCATGTATGGGAACCCCCAAAATTTGTTGTTTTTTTTCTATTTTTTTATGAAAATCTTAATGCGGTTCACAGAATACATCTACTTACCAAGTTTCAACAGCATAGTTCTAGTAGTTTCGGAAAAAAGTGGCTGTGACATACGAACAGACAGACGGACAGACAGACAGACAGACAGACAGACATGACGAATCTATAAGGGTTCCGTTTTTTGCCATTTGGCTACGGAACCCTAAAAAAGAGACAGCTAGTGTTTGTCACTTGCGTGTGAATGTAAACAAACATTATTCTGGCCACCAACGTATTTACCATCTCTTTCTTTTTCTAACCTCCAAATATCAGAATATTAAAGAATAAATTGAAATAAATTAGTAAATTGGGGTGTTTTGCGTACTTACATATGGTATGAGATCCCTTCTGTTTTATGTACTTTGGTTTCATAATTGGTACACTTTCTAAATAGATACTATAACACACGATGGTATTTTTAAAATTTTGTTTTTATTTCAACAAAGTTGCTATGCCCTTTGCCATGCGTGACATAGACTAAAGACTATACGTCCCAATTAGGACGTATTCAAGTCTTTACAATGCGCGCGCTCATAACATATCTGTTTACTAGAATATCATTGTAATAAGGTTTATTTTTTCTGACACGCGGACTACCTAGTACGTGATGTTTAAAATCATGACTCTCGCACTTTATTTTGACATTATGTATGACAGTTAAATTATACCTATAGTAGCGGTATAAAGAAAAAGTTCTGATCCATGAAAGGAGCCTTTGAATATATATTTTGGGTATGATTGAATTATTATTAAACTAACAAGACACATGTTTTCGCCGGCAGGCAGTGGTGTAAAACACAGCATACATAATATTAGGTACGTTTGTATTCCCTATAACACAGAGGAATATCGTAGGCGCATCAGCGTTACGCACATTTCTACAGGGAGCGAATTATACTGAAACGAAAACATTAAGGTAAATTTTATCCGTATTTCTTTCATGCTCTTTATTAATCCCCGACGGAAAAAGAAGGGAGGTATATGGTTGACGTGTATATAGTACCTACTTCAAACATTTTGATAATGTGCCTCGGCAAACTTCGTGTTTCGTCAGTCGTCGGCTTTCGTTTTATCACTTGCCCCAATATTGAGTGGTTAATACTCTTTTAGCATAATTATTTAAAAAATGGGAGGATAGCTACTAAAGCTGCTATTTTTACAGCTCTACGTATATATTTCACACGACAATCAAAACAAAACAACAATAGAGCACTTAGTTCTGAATTCAAATGATTAGACATGATCACAGAACAGAGATGACAGTAGAAGTCGCTTAGCGCTTCATTAGTATTGGAACCAGCGTACCCAAACTCTCACATATACAGGTTAATTGTATTTTGTAACACTAAGAAATCTTTGGTGTGATTGGTAGTTTAATTTTAGTTGAAAGTAGGAAATATGTCAGTCGTCACGAGTTTTGAAAATAAACCACAGTTTTATGACCATAGAGTTGGTTTATTGTCTACTCTTTTTGAGTATTTTAACTTTTTCCGTTTAAAGCGCACATGGAATAGTTTAATGAGCAAGTTACGCTACTCGCCGCTAGATGTCACTATAATAAATGCATTCAATTTAAAACTGTATTTCGTTAAAGATAAGATTTATATTTGCGAAATGAGGTCATTACTATTCGTCCTCCTGTAGGGATGTACCTCTTTCGTTGAATTATTTATCGACATTCCGTTTTATTTTCAAACAAAATACAGTCAACAATTACTAGAGTCGATAAATATTATTATGTTTGAAATCAAGTGTTTACATAAATTTATTCTAATACTTACGATTTATAGAAAGTATGCTATAGATTTTTTATGTTAAAATACTGATCTAATTTTGAAAATTATTCTATTGATACAAAGATACGCCCTGCGGTGTTTTTACCCGACTGCCGTAGGAGGGTAATGTGTAATCCTGACACTGACCAGCAAATTGCAAAAAACCTAAGAATATTTGAATTTCGCTGCGGATCTACGATATAGAGTCAGAATCTCAGAAGCGCGATACAACAACATTATGTTATGAAACCGTAGAAATGACCAAATTGCATAAATTAGATATAGACAATTGGCCTTAGGACAACAGGGAAATAATAACATAATTATACCTATACCTACTTGAAAATGTATAATTTTTAGTTTTGGCACTGCTGTGTCGGCTAGGTATTTTTTTCCGCTTTTAATTAAAAAATCTAGTTCTACGAAGTGATCTGAGCAAATTGTACTAGTTTTTGCGGAAAACCAACTTTGCCTGCCAGTCGCTTCAATCCATATTTCATTTCTGTCTGGATCCTTAGGAAATCTGAAGTCACAAAATAATACGAAACCATTTTTTTATAGGTTTGAGACTTTGTGAATTACACTTGTTTGATTAACCTTTTCTCGATTAGAATATTACGAATAGATTACCTATACCATGTTATATTTATTTTAAACTTGGTTAAAGTTTAATTCGAAAAAAAAAAGTTTGGCCATGGAAATGTGTTTGGTTACTAATACTGAATCACCAAAAAAAAGCCTCACACAGGTTTAAATTTTTCCCGCTATATTTATTATAGAACACAGAGAATATAGTAAGTTTTAAATATCGATAACTCATCATCGATATTGGTAATCTCTAATTGAGTAGCTGACTATGACATGTGCATAGTTGGAATCTTCGAGGACAATATGTTTAACTTTAAAATAAAGTAGACCTTAAATTTAACGTCACAAAATCAACTTTTACTTGTCTTGTTTAATAAAATATTGCTTTTACATTTTTATAAAAATAAAATCAATTAAGACTTACCGATGGGAAGATATACCTCCATTTGATACATTTTTGGTTCTACTATTGTGATTACATTCTAAAACAGCACAATAGGGCAGTTTTTGTATTTTTTCCAAGTTTTTGTTACCGTGACAGTTGTAACAAGAATGATGTGCGTAGTGTGGGCGGGGCAGCAGACGTATGCGGAACTAAGCAAAACTTGGGGTACGCGGGTCCCGCCTACTTGCGACTTCTATTGTAGAAGGCGTTTTTTCTGTTCTGTGGACATGATAAATCTAATATAATTGGTGAGAAAGTGCGCAAGCCTATCAAAAAAAAAAAAATGGACATGGAAATTAGCATTCGTTTGTATTCGGAAATGCGATGATTGCCGTGGGATATGAAGAATATAGTTGTACTGTATCTACCTGTGTGTTTGTCTTTGTCTGTGGCATCATAGCTCCTTAACGAATTGTTTTATTTTTTATTTTATAGGCGACTTTATGGCGGTCTCTCCAGTTCCATGCCTATAGCTTTGGCGGGAACACTCATACCGATATGCTCCGACTTCCGGTACCTAGGGTCGC
Source organism: Orthosia gothica (assembly GCA_949775005.1). Classification (NCBI taxonomy): domain Eukaryota; kingdom Metazoa; phylum Arthropoda; class Insecta; order Lepidoptera; family Noctuidae; genus Orthosia; species Orthosia gothica. Next base: position 11,164,770 of record OX459048.1, on the reverse strand, counting down.
TTGTGCAAGGGGATGGCGAGGTAGACCGAGACGTAACGCACAGGATCAACTTGGGATGGATGAAATGGCGACAGGTCACTGGAACAACTTGTGACCCACGGATGCCCCTCAAGTTAAAGGGGAAAATTTACAAGTCCGTGATTAGACCTGTCGTACTGTATGGATCAGAATGTTGGGCTGTGAAAAAGATGGATGAAAAGAGATTACATGTAGCAGAGATGAGAATGTTGAGATGGATGTGCGGAGTGACGAGAATGGATAAAGTGAGAAATGAGTATATTAGAGTAAGTTTGAAAGTGGCGCCAGTAACAGAAAAGTTGAAAGGAAACCGTTTGTCCTGGTATGGTCATGTGATGAGGAAGGATGAAACGCATCTTACTAAAAGAGTTATGACAATGGATGTGGATGGATGGAGAGGGAGGGGACGGCCAAAGAAAAGATGGATGGACTGTGTGAGGAGTGATATGAAAGAAAAGGGCGTCAGTGATGGAGTGACGGGGGACAGGATGGTATGGAAGAAAAAAATGTGTTGCGCCGACCCCAAGTAACATGAGACAAGGGCAGGAAGATGATGAGGTGACTTTATCGAAAGTGTTCTTAGCTATGTTTGATGAAAATCGGTGCAGCAGTTCAAAAGTTAAAGGCATTTTCTGTTTGAATCAGAGTGTTTCGCAAAATATCGATCAATAGATTGTTGATCGAAGCGTGTTTTTTAATATAATTCTAAATCTAGAATAAATAAATAAATATTTATTTATTCTAGATTTAGAATTGATCAATAAATTAATTTTAAATATTCATTAAATATGTTTGGCAGAACGTATATTTTGCTCGTGCCTTATTGCGTTACGACGTGACAGCTATTTGCACATCCGCAGTGGATATGTCCGAGGAACTTTTAGTTAATCTGTGGATATGCTGAGCGCGCTTGAATAAGCCCACCATTTTATTAATGTATTGCTTGGTACAGATTTTTTTTATTTCCTCGCACAATGCATAGTAAAATGTAGTATGATACACGTGCGTAAGATGATTCCCGACTCGTGTCGATTTATTCACATTCACTCGCTTCGCTCGCTCGTGAATGGAAATGCCACTCATCGGGAATCACCTACCTTCCGCACTTGTAGCATAAATAACTATTTACACAGACAAATTTATGGCTAGAATTTCTTCATAACTGATATAGCATAATTATGTAAATCAAAGAATATTTTGCAAACAAAACTGTCCAAAAGGTGGTTCAGTATTGATATTCTGGCACCGAGCGGACTCACGTACTGCGGGAATCTAAACGCCTTAATTGGGAACCTAACTTTTCTTTACTAACTTATTATTTCTACAAATTAGTTCGATTAGTGGATTACTATTGGCTGAAAGGACTGCCTTATTTTATAGTAATTGAATAACCTGTGGTAGGAAGTATTATCTACTTACTTCTGTACCCCTATATGTAATTGTAACAAATTAAACATAAACACATCCCTTACGAGGGGAGATTTTGCTTAAAAAGCTGTAATTTATTTTAAAAAACCACAAAGTTTTGGACCTCCCCATGTATCTAACCCCCAACTAGTAGGTAGACCACAGATATTAATCCAACTAGATGACGCGGTTGTATGTACTTCGCGTGTCAAAAAACGGAGTAATATTACAATCAGTGATCGTACTTTGGGCTTTTCATTTAGCATTATCGGCACTGGAAATCCACCGAAATCTATAAAAATGCCTAATTATGCCATTCTGTGCTGTAAAAACAGTATAGAAAAATTTGGCCGAGGCAAATGTTTTCTTTCATTGGTAAGTAATTTTTTTTTTTTTGTGAAGTCCGCTTGCCTAGAAAAAACCTATTCACTCTTGACTTAAAGACCCCAAGATTGTAGCTATCGGGAAACACAGACTCCGGCAGGGAATTCCACTCCTTAGCTGTACGCATAATGAAAGTGTCCCCAAATTTGTTTGTGAAAAAGTGGCACGCTTGATTTTCATACAGATGGAGGGACTTGCGTTATCTAGTTAGATTTATTTCTGTGAGGTAGACCAATGTGTACCCACATTTCGTCCGTTATTACAGTTATTAGAAAAGGTAGATACTAAAGAACTAATTCTAATAACAATTTTAATGAAATTCAAGTTTTAATTAATGATTCTAATTTATTTTCAAGTAGAGACACATTTAACAAACCAAAAGAGCCTCCATATATTACGGCCTTAAAAGTTTACGCAGAAGTGTTTACTGACTAAGGTTCGCCAAATTATTTTGCTGAATTACATACCTTTAAAAGTCCTACATTTTCTGATGTAATTACGCTATTAGTTACAATAATAAACTTCAAGTTAATGTTAAGCAAAGATAATTACATTAGTAAATTCATTATCCTTTAAAATTTTGCTAAGGTAGGACCTAGGTGTTTGTTTTCGGGATTTCCTGACTTATTTCAGACCCAAACAGTGTCCTTAATTTAAATATGGCTTAGGTTCATAGTTGTATCATACATAGGTATCTATAGTCTTCGGCACGTAACTTGGTAAGAGTCGTTAGATATGCACAAGTGGTTTTTAGGTCTCTTTGGTTACCAAGCGGGGCGCGGGGAACGTTAAGCACCGTTCCGAGCGCGCGATTGGTTGGTCAGTTGACACAAGGATCGACTATCCAATCGCGTCGCGTCCACGTCCCGTTCGCTCTATATTGTGGTTGGACAGTTCGCGCACTATGCGCGAACTTATCCCTACTACGCCGAAACCTTGACAAGTTACGTGCCGATAACTATACCTATAGATATAAAAGTGACTTTTATAAATAGTTCCTACTCTTCAAATATTTTATCTACAGCAAATTTTGTGTGTCGTTTTTGTGACGAATAAACCCATTTTCTTTCTTTCTTTTCTTTTTCTTAAAAGTTTAATCAACTCACACAGCATACGGCACATGAGTTTCAAAAAAGTTCGAATTTGGTCGCCTTTGTGTCCATATATATCTTCGACCCATTGGGATCTATTCAACACAATAGATCCCAATGGGTCGAAGTGTCTGAGTTATTTCTCCCCTCCACAAGATATATCGGTGTGAGTCACTTTCCACGCTTCGCAGACGAATTCATTTACAGTGGGAGTGGACGTTATCCCTGATTTAATCCCTCAGTCCGAGGAGTTGGTACCGTGGTATTAATTTCCGGCAACCACACAGAACACTTTATTAAATATTGGAGAACGAAATTTTATGAAGTGAAAAATATTAAAAGAAAATTCTAGTAAATAATAAATAGTTTGATTTTTTTTTGGGACAATCCCACCGCACTTTTCCTAAACCACTGCAACTCCTGAAAGTCAGAATCAACAGTGGTGATCACCAGAAAAGCACCGAGGCAATGAAGCTCGACGAAGTCCCAGAGAATGAATTTACCTGTCTTGGATCCCGCAACGAAATTAATGAGAAAATAATAAAGGAGGAGCAGGAACAATTAAAAAATTTACTTCCCTCCATATCAAGCAGAAGACAGAACAAAAAGTTCAATAGGCCGCCGCCTATTAGAGCAATAAACACAATAGGTACATTTAGAAGACATTTGCGGCAGTATTAATCGGACGCGCAACGGAAACTAGACTTAATACACTTGAACCTTTCACTGATATGATGTCGATCCTATTCGCAGTTGATAGTACTCGATTTTCTAGTGTGCGTGTGTCAGTGCGGCAGTATAATTTGCAAAAATTATAAAAGAGTTTATACTTATCTAAAATATGCGGGTGGTTAACGTTCCGTATAAACCGCTGCCTCGTACCCTCGGCTGCGGGCTGGTGTGTCATCCATCCTTGATACCTGCTTTCGGTTGGGGTTGGGAGGCCTATGGGTTAAAAGGAATATGTTGCTAAATATTTTAAATTCTAAACGGTTAATATTATTGATGAAACACACTTACCATATGTCCTGCTGCCAATATCCTTATTTCACTTTGTTTCACCTCTCTGACAAATTTTAAATGTGACGTACATACTGATCGCAATATTTCTCAAACTACCCGAGTATAAAAAAAAACTTTTTAATATTAAACGTTACTTGCAATCTATCTATTTCGCTCAGCTGTTCATGACATAATGGTTCATACCAAATTATTATACATACCTGTATATCTTATAAAACACTAACATATATCTATTTACCTGTATTGAACACAAACACATATCTATTTACCTGTATTGTAACCTCAAAATCTAAACTGATTCACATCCGTGCACTTCAACGTAAGGTTCAGTTGAAAACCAGCGTCAGGCAACTCCCAGTTGTCTGGCATTTTGCTGAACTGGACCTTTTTGGCGCAGCCGCGGGGCACACTATGTATGTAATTGTTTTTAATAAATTCTTTTTCCTTATATTTGTACATTGTGTGTATCTGTGTGTGCCAAATAAACAAGTTTTCTTTCTTTTTCTTTCTTTCTTTCTTCTTTCTAGGCACAAAGCTGGTGATGGTTCGCCATATATTGCTGGCTTAAGAAGTAGCGCATGGCACTTGGCGATAATGTAGCTATCAATCCGAGAAATAAGCATCGTAATCAGATCAGCACCTGTAGCCAAGTTGACAATCTACAATCGATAACGCTAGTAGAAAACAAATCAATGTATGGGAATGACACATCTGAACGTTAAGTCACGTGGTCACGCCATACAAATAGAAGGCGTTAACGATTGTAGAAAGAGATTCGATACGAAACGTTTGTAACTTGGCTAGGGGGGCAGAGCAGCCTTATTGCGTAATGAATTCGGCAAGGCTAAGGGCAAAGAGTATGTAAACCAACCAATCACATGCGAGATTAAAGACGCGATGTGGATTTGCGTCTATCTGATTGGTCAATTTTTCATACTCTTTGCCCTTTTCCATGCCGAATTCATTAAGCAATAAGGCTGCGGATTCTAAGATAACCTCCTACAAAAAATTTAGATATTCATTTACTTGTATTCGGGTTATTATTAACTTTAAAAATGACAGGGTGTTAAAAACGACTCAAAGCGATTTTATAACTTATTTCGTTCAAGTTTACCAACAAATAGGCAAATATCGCAAACAAAAACTTTGAGTTTGTATGTGTTGTTTGACTGTGGTTCAGAATCAAATAGAGCACAAAGTTGAAGTTCAAACTAAGTAAATGTAACTTTGTCTGGAACAATACCTCAAACCGCGACACTTACCTCGCGAAGCCACAAGCCAAGCCTTTGTGGGGTAATAATATTGTTTCGCTTGTTTTCTGTGTTTATTAGAAATCATGGCCGTTTAATATGTAAAATGTAAAATATACATGGGTATCATAGGAATACATGGCTTCATTTATCTCAGTTTCCCAATAATTTTACTTGTGTTTCTAGAAAGGTGACAGAAAACACTTAATAGTTTGATAACACCCAAAACAGATTAGTCTTAGTTTTAAATCAACCGTTAAAGATATTTATAATTTACATTCTTATCATCATTTTTAAATTACTCGATCCCTCACAACACTTTGTTAATATTTTCATCAATTCACAATTTAATTAATTAAAGTGTTCACGAACTTTTTCTTCATCTTCTTCCTGCCCTTATCCCATGTTTTTTGGGGTCCTCCCACAGTCCATCCACCTATTCTTTGGCCTTCCCCTCCCTCATCATCCATCCACATTTATATTCATAACTCTTTTAGTAACATGCGTTTCATCCCTCCTCATCACATTACCGTACCAGGACAAACGGTTTTCTTTCAACATTTCTGTCACTGGCGCCACGTTCAAACTGCTTTTATTAAACTTATTTCTCACTTTATCCATTCTCGTCACTCCGCACATCCATCTCAACATTCTCATCTCTGCTACATGCAATCTCTTTTCATCCATCTTTTTCATGGCCTATCATTTTGATCCATACAGTACGACAGGTCTAATCACGGACGAATCTTCAAAATTAAATCTTCAATCTAAGTTTAAGTACCTTGAATATCACCACAGAGAACCAAGTCCCGACTTAAGCAAAGCCCTCCGTCTAACATAAGTTGGCAACTTAATAAATAGCCCTGGTCGGGTCCTAAGCTCAGTAAGCACACATGATTAATCAAAAGTTCAACTTGAACCATTCTAGACGTAATTTAATGGTTCGGAGCAAAAACTCATTGTGCCACACACGGCGAATTGAGCATAAAAGTAGAAAGTTACTGTTTAAAGACTTCGTCGTACAGTTGTGGCAATTTAGCATCAGTCAAGCAGCTGTTTCATTTTGTAATTGGTCCAAGTTTTTAATGCGTTTTGTGCTCAATTTCAAACATATTTTGGAATTTACTAATTTATGAATAGGCATTCGACTATTGAAGCTAAACTAAGTAATTAAGTTTTTATTAAATTTTTCTTGGAAAAAAAAATCCGTTTCTCTTGCTATTTTGATGTTCAGAACGGCCCGTTCACAAATACATCCGTCATGGCTATTGTGTTTATAAAATATGTGGGTTCAGATTGACCAGAGAAGGCAAAACACCGAGAAAAGTTAAAGTTTAACCTATAAACTTAATCTATATTAGGTTGAATAAAAAAACAATTCTTGCCTATTCGTATGGTTATGGACGTAGCAGCTACCAAATGGTATGTTTTATCTCCATGCTTGTATATTCCCTTGCCCTGCATTGGGACAGTAACAGCCTGTTATTATTATTTCATTAATTCATTATTTTTCATTAAAATATTAGCTAAAAAAACATTTAATAATATAAACCACCGGTATCGGGAACAGGGTCCAAGCTACCTGTGGTCAGGGCTCCCTATAGAAGAACCCCCTAACGATACGCGCTGTGTCCAGGCGTACCGCTTTCTGGATCATGCCCTTGGTCAAAACATTCAACGATATTCAGATGTTCGTCGAGGCTCTTGGCTATTGTGCCATTGATCGTCACTACTATCGACCGTGATGATGCTACACATAATTACTTAAGCCAATTAACAAGTAGTGGAAAAACAGAACACTCACTGTGGAAAGCAACTAAACGTCTGAATAAGCCTATTGTTCATGCATCACCTATTAAACAAATAGATGGCAAATGGGCCATAAGCAACGAACAGAAAGCAAATATATTTGCAGAGCATTTACAACAAACTTTTCAAACAAGTGCTGAGGAAAGCTCTGAAAAAATAACACTAGATGTCACTCACCATGACGAGTTGAATATACGATTAGCTACGCCGAAAGAAGTGCAAAATATGATCAAAAACTTAGCCAAAAAGAAATCGCCTGGATACGACCTTATCACTGGAGAACTGCTTCAAAATCTGCCACGAAAAGCCATAGTAAAACTTACAACCCTTATAAATGCAACATTCCGATTGAAACACGTGCCTGATATCTGGAAAGTTGCTGAAGTAATAATGATCCCCAAACCCGGAAAATCGCCTCAGGAAGTAACATCATACAGACCTATATCTCTTTTACCAATCATTTCAAAATTATTTGAAAAACTACTTATAAGACGCATAAAACCAATAATAGAAGACAGAAAACTGATTCCCAATTACCAAATCGGTTTCAGAGAAAAACACTCCACGATAGACCAAGTACATAGAATTACCAACATTATAGAAAGAACCCTAGAAGAAAAAAAAGTCTGTTCTACAGTTTTTCTAGATGTAGCACAGGCATTTGATAAGGTTTGGCATAAAGGTCTCATTTATAAGTTAAGGAAAATGCTTCCTAAACAATTTGCAGACATTTTAGAATCTTACCTAACAGAGAGGACGTTTAGAGTCCGACATGAAGATGCTTACTCAGATCTCAAGCAAATAAAAGCTGGTGTACCACAAGGAAGTGTTCTTGGACCTATCTTGTACCTATTGTACACCTGTGATATCCCAGAAATGAAAAACAACTTTATTGCAACATTCGCAGATGACACAGCCATCATGGCTATAGGTGTCACTCACAAAGAAGCCGTAGATAAAGTACAAATTGCTGTGAACTCCATCACCAACTGGACAAAAAAATGGCGAATTAAGTTAAATGAGTCCAAATCGACCCATATAGACTTCACAAACCGAAGCCCTAATTATACACCGGTTTATATCAACGGTTGCATAATACCTTACGAAAATACTGCAAAATACCTGGGTATGACGCTTGACGCCAAGCTTCGCTGGAAGGCTCATATCAAAAAGAAACGCCTGGAGTTAGATATCCGCTACAGGAATATGTACTGGCTACTTGGCAGACATTCATCATTGTCAGTGTACAACAAAGTACTTCTGTACAAACAAGTACTTATGCCTGTATGGGCATACGGTATACAGCTTTGGGGCTGTACAAAACGTACCAATGTTGAAATTATACAAAGATTTCAAAACAAGGTACTGCGGAGCATAGTAAACGCTCCCTGGTATATTAGAAACGAGGACATCCACCGGGACTTAGGAGTGGACCTCGTCGCCAAAGTTATAAAAAAATACGCCGAAGCTCATGAAGAGAGACTTCATAGACATGTGAATGTCGAGGCTATCGAGCTCCTTGACACCACGGACATAATAAGGAGACTGAAAAGGACTAAGCCTTTTGAGTTAGTTTAGAGTGAAATTAGTGTTACGGAGTGCAGTGAGTGCTACCTTTTAAGAACACATGAACTAAGTGTCTTCCCATCATAATAGAGACAATAAGAAAAGTGCCAATGGACACATTCTTTACCGTATAAATTATTAGCAAATTAGGTTAAATTTAAGTTACTTATTAGCCTCAAGGCTAGATTGTGACTGTTATGAAGTAACTATTCAGTTACATCGTAATAAAAAACAAAAAATAAAAAAAAAAACTATCGACCGTACCTATTATTATTGCATTATGCTGCATTATGCTTATACAGCCTGCCACATCGGCCTGCAAATCGGACGGAGTATACCAACAACAATCCATCTTAAAATGGCGACAGTAATTGCACCCTCCAATACGACCTCGGCTCTACTTAAAAGTTTGTGAGCGATAAGTCATAAAGGCTTTTATCGGTTTTTACTTCCGAAGTGCAGATCGGCCTCGGGCTATGTGGGGCGATGATCTTCGTGAGTTGGCTGGTGTAGGTAATAGATGGATATTACTGGCCGAAGAGTGAGCTCAGAGACATATTATTAACTCATTTGAGTAACATGCTATTAACTTCTTCTTCATCGAGTCGCTTGTACAGAATTTTTTTATTGACTAAATAGATAAGAGCAGGTTGCTTTGACTGTAGGTTTTGGGCTATAAAGGGCATTAGGGCAGGAATGTAGGTGAGGTATTATAGCCTTTTTTTTTGGTGCTGTAAGTCATTCACTGAATTCTCCCGATGTGGGTGAAGCGGAAGGGCGTGTCAGACTTTTACTGACTAAAACACATCCGTGTTCCTTCAGTTGCTTGTGCCAGAGCCGTAGTAACTCTCTTTCAAATTTATCCGCGACCAAGTCATTATAACCTGCGATGCTGTTCCACTATGCCCTTCAACTATTCCGCCGAGATATCCACACTTTGTGCATAGTAAATTCGAATTTAAAACTCAATCAGCTTCCGTAAAACCTGATTCAAATATGAATTTTTCAACCTAGTCCTTCCTGAAGTTGTCTATCCATCTTATTCTGGCGCATACCGCTAAACTTAAATCAGAGATTCTACCTTTAATACCATTTGTGATATTTGGAAATAAACTATTTCTGATCGGATAAACGTTAGAGGCGCTAATATTGGCGTTGCATCCACTCAAAGCGGTTAGCTTATTGCTCGCTCGAGCAAAATGGGCAAGCAATTATGTTGAAGCCTTTCTTTTCTTTCCATCTATCTATATCTATAAAAGCGAAAGGTGACTGACTGACTGACTGACTGACTGACTGACTGACTGATCAATCAACGCACAGCCAAAACTGCTAAGCCTAGAAGCATGAAATTTGGCAGAAAGGTTCTTCAAGTGACGTAAGTGTGCACTAAGAAAGGATTTTTGGAAATTCTACCCCTAAGGGGGTAAAAAGAGGGTTGAAAGTTTGTATGAAAAATCTAATTCCTTCGACCAAAATTCTTGAAACTTAGCACAAATAGTATTCTAAGTAAATGATAAAGATTGACACTATTAGTTTTTCGAAACTACCCCCAAGTGATGATTTAGGGGGTGTTGAAGTTTGTATGGAAAAATCAGATTTCTTTGATCAATAAACTTGAAACTTGCCACAAATACTTATCTAAATAAATAATAAAGGTTGCTTTTATTACTTTTTGAAACTACCCCCCAAAATACGATTTAGGGGTGTTAAAGTTTTTTTGAAGAATCTTATTACTTTAGTTAATAAATTTGAAACTTTACATAAATACCAATCTAAATAAACAATAAAGGCTTTCATTGTTGGTTTTTCGAAACTACCCACAAAAGATGATTTAGGGGATGTAATTTTTTTTTAAGAATCTAATTTCTTGGGTGAATAAACATGAAACTTGACATAAATACCATAATAAATAAACAATAAAGGTTGTCATTATTATTTTTTTGTAACTACCCCCAAAAGACGATTTAGGAGGTATTACTGTGTTTTTGAAAATTCTGGTATAAAGGGTCGATAAACTTGAAACTTGCCACAAATACTAACCTCAAGGTTGCTATTATTATTTAATGAAACTACACCCAAAAGACGATTTAGGGGATGTTAATTTTTTTGAAGAATCTAATGTCTAGGGCCAATAAATATGGAACTTGGCTTAAATACCAACCTAAATAAACAATAAAGGTTTTCATTATTAGTTTTTCGAAACTACCCTTAAAATACGATTTCGGGGTGGGAAAGGTTTTTGATTACTTTTACTACACATAACTTCTTTTTATGATGTAGGGAAGCACTTAGGAGGGATTTTTGGAAATTCAACTTTTTAAGGGGTTAAAAGGGAGACATTTATTTGTATGAAAAATCTTATTCCTTTTGCAAAATAATAAAGGTTGGCATCATTTGTTTTTCGGAATTATCCCCAGAAGACGATTTAGGGGTGTTAAAGTTTCTTTGAAGAATCAAATGGCATTAATACGGGGACCTCTACATCGATTTGGAATTACCGAACTGGACCGTTTGTCTCAGGTAGACATAGTTGTGAGTGACGTTTCAGTGTTGCGTAATTTACGCTGTATTAGGTTTTTGTGTTGTGTCGCGTAATTTACGCAGCATTCGTTTTCATACTAAAGTAATTTTTGGTCCACCCGAAATTATGCGTCTCAAAAAACCCAACCAGTCTTCTTCTCCATATATCTTCTTCTATACACATAAAATGCTTTGTCCTGAATGACTAACTGACGGATCAATGCACAGCCAAACCGCTGATCGTAGAGACCTGGAACTTGAAGAGTATGTTTTTGTATGACGTAGTCATCTGATAAGAAAGGATTTGCCGAAATTCTAAAAGGTTGACATTATTAGTTTTTTGAAACTACCCTCACAAGTCGATTAAGGGGGTATTGAAGTTTGTATCGAAGAATTTTATTTCATGGGTTACTAAACTTGAAACATTGCACAAATACTTACTTAAATAAATAATAAAGGTTATTAGTATTAGTTTTTCCAAACTACCCCCAAAAACATATTTAAGTCGAATTAGGGGGAGTTAAAGTTTTTTTTAAATCTTATTTATTGGGTTAATAAACTTGATACTTGACAAAAATACCAACCTAAACAAACAATAAAGGTTGATATTATTAGATTTCCGAAACTTCCTCTAAAATACGATTTAACAGGTGATAAAGTTTTGTTAAAGAATTGTATGTCTTGGGTTAATAAACTTGATAGATGACATAAATACCAACCTAAATAAACAATAAAAGGTGGTCATTATATTTTTTCGGAACTACCCCCCAAAATAGGATTTAGTGGGTGTTAAAGTTTGTTAAGAATCATACTGGACAAGGTTTTGTTTTTGATGTAGGGACCTAGGGGAGCACGAAGAAAGAATTTGCGGAAAATCAACCTTTCACCATCATCATCATTTCAGCAAAAAAACGTCCACTGCTAGACATAGGCCTTCCCCAAACGCCGCCACACTGATCGGTCCTGTGCGTTTCGCATCCACCGGACTCCTGCAGCCTTGACCAGGTCGGACTTCCTAATTTGCGTTTTCCGCTTTGCAGTCGCCACTGAACTGTCAACCTTTAAGGGGGTGAAAAGGAGGCAATTTGTTTGTATGAACAAACTCATTCCGTGGAGATAAAGTAAATAATCAAAATTAACATAATACGTTTTTTTAAACTACCTCCCTCCTGATAGGGTTAAGTGATTTTAGCCATCTAACTAAAATAAACAAAAAATAAAAAACCGGCCAAGTGCGAGTCGGACTCGCGCACGAAGGGTTCCGTACCATTTTCGTAAAAAACGGCAACAAAATCACGTTTGTTGTATGGAAGCCCCCCTTAAATATTTATTTTATTTTGTTTTTAGTATTTGTTGTTGTAGCGGCAATAGATATACATCACCTGTAAAAATTTCAACTGTCTAGCTATCACGGTTCATGAGATACAGCCTGGTGACAGACAGACAGACAGACAGACGGACCGCGGAGTCTCAGTAATAGGGTTCCGTTTTTACCCTTTGGGTACGGAACCCTAAAAAGAGAAAAAGGGTATTTAAAGTTTTAAGGGGCGGATTTTACTTTGTAGCGGTAACCTAAAATGTATTATTCTTTAAGTCAAATAACGAATCGTCCCAAACCTATAAACCGTAACTTTACGAAACAACATTTTTATTTGGTTTAATAACAGCTTATTTTTGTTGCCATCACACGAACGAAGTCGCTGGCGGAGTTAATATTATAAATGTGAAAGTAACTCTGTCTGTCTCTCTGTCTACCTTTTCACGCTTAAACCGCTGAACCGATTTAAATTTAATTTGGTTCGGAGATATTTTGAGACCCTGGGCAGGACATAGGATAGTCTCTATCCAAACATACTTACGGAAATCATACATAAGGGAGTGGAAAGAGGGGTAGAAGTTTGTATGAAAAACCTACAATATTAAGCCGCGATATAAAAATAAGCAATTCGAATTACTAATGCTTCGCAGACGAAGTCGCGGGCAACAGCTAGTTTTTCATATAATTCATAACCATTTTATATAATTATTTTCTACTAGCTTCTGCCAGCGCCTTCGCCCGCGTGGTAAGTGTTTTATCATCCCTAGAGAACTTTATACCAGGATAAAAAGCATATGAGCTATGCCAGACTATAATCTATCTATATGTCAAATTTCATCCAGATTCGTTCAGCCGTTCTGATGTGATTGAATAACAAACATATACACACGTATTCATCCATTCAAACTTTCACATCTATATATATAAAGGAAAGTCGTGTTAGTTACACTATTTATAACTCAAGAACGGCTGAATCGATTTGGCTGAAAATTGGTGGGGAGGTAGCTTAGAACCAGGAGAAGGACATAGGATAGTAGGGTAGGTAGAGTAGGGTAGGTTAGGTAGGGTAGGGTAGATAGGGTAGATTAATATTTGATGTTTTTATAGCAAAACAAAGTTTGCCGGGTGAGCTAGTTTATAATATAAGTAAGATTTAAATCAACAAGTGAATCTGTACTCTATTCAAATATAATAGACTTTTGAGGCCCATTTGCATCCCAAACATCATTTGGTTTCTATTAGATATCTGCAAACTATTGAAATAACTAGAATGATTATTAAAACTCGTTAAGAGCTTAATGCTAATTAAATAATTTGTGGTGCAAATGATCCTTAATACGATCCTATATTGGTTCGAAATGTACATTAAGGGCCTACACACCCTTTGGTGCCGTAAAACGGTAACTTTCTAAAGCATACTCCTTAGTAACGGCTAGGTTAAAAAAATTGCAGAAAAAAATATATTTATTTTTGATTCATGTACACAATTTTGAACACAAGGTTTTTTCGTTTAACTTATAGTTTTCTTTAAAAAAAAAATAACAGTATGATATTTTTTCGCAACTTTTGGAGACTCCTCCAAAACGACTTGGACGTTTAAAAATATTTTTACACAGAAAATTGATGGCTGGAATTTCTTCATAACTAACATAGCATATGTAAATCAAATAATATTTTGCAAACAAAACTGTTCAAAAGGAGGTTCAATATTGATATTTTGGCATCGAGCGGGCGCAATGCCAGTACTGCGTTAAGGCGGTACCCCGAGCAAAACGCCGCGCAAGCCGTTTTTTGTGCTGTTTTTAGGAGCTATCTACTCGTTATTTAAAAAGAAATATCAATTAATAAAAATACATTAAATTTCTACATAATATTGATTCTAAAATGGTAGATTTAGTTTTTTTTTTAAATGTTGTATATATTTCACTAATCTACTTCCAAAAAAACATAAAAATGAGAAATAATTATTGATATTATGCATCTCCTCGTAAAGTGTTCATTGATTATTTTTTGTACTAACACTAATGGATAGACAATTTAATAACGAACATTTTTGTAGAATTATTTTTTTCAAAAGACCAATATTCGATTTTATAAAGATTTTATTCTAAAATCTGGGCGTATTCACTACTGTAATTCATGCGCCACCAGTGCCGCTAGACCAATAGGAACGCTCATATCTCATGCCGATTTTTTGGTCAGGGTACCGTCTTAACATTGGGGCGTATATAGCGCCTTAATAAGCAACGTGTAGTGAATGCCTTCTACAGGTTCAAAAGAGCACGTGTCCTAGACTAGGCCACCCTTATAATGTTATTAGAAATTAAAAGTGTTTTGTTTTCCCAAAGGAAAGTACTAGCGGGATAGTGGTTTGGGCTCCGCTCGCTCTTTGGATCTTGCCCCTTTCGATTAAAATGTTCCACTCACACCGTTTTTATTATTTTAGTCACCCCTTACGAAAGGGTGAGTGATGCATGTGCCAGGTGTGTGTGTGTGTGTGAGCGGGGTCATGGCCATCCAAGTCCCTTAAGGTTACACTAGTCGAAAATTCTTCCATACAAACGTAGTCTAGCGATGTACGTTCGAAATAATAAATATAATTATTTGCATTTTTTAATTACTATTGCATTTGTCCTTCTTCTTATGGTATTTATTTTCGCACAAAGATGCGTTAAAATTTGTGTTCAAATATGGAACTACCGACGCTCATAACTTTCAAATATATATTTGTTTTACTTTTTTGCTTCCATAAAGGGCTTGAATGATGAGACAAATTGATATCATTTTTAATTTTGAACGTACATCGTCAAACATTGGAGACTAGACTAAGTTTGTATGGAAGAATTTTTGACTAGTGTAACCTTAAGACGTGAGTAGGTTTCTTCTAGGCAAGCGTGCTTCACCGTCGACCACATCATCGCTTACCATCAGGTGAGATAGTGGTCAAACGCGAGCCTACAGACAATAAAAAAAGATGTGATTGAATAATAAAAAACTGTTTAGATATTTTCTGTTTTATCTATGGTGGTTCATTCAAACACACAGCCATTCACATGTTGAATATTAGTATGATAATATCTGGCATATCTATAGTCATTTGTACCAATGAAAGAAACGTTTCTCTGACCACAAAGATCTTCTCTTGGTTCATTATTGAAAAAGAGACAATTAATATATCTTTAAGAAGGAAATGTATTTTGATAGCGTTCAGTTTCGCCTCAGGCGTTGATTACTGCGGATAGTCAAAGGCATCCCAGGCTTCATTCATAGCTCTCAGAAGTCCACCTTATTTGAATAGAAAATAGACTCCTACGACTGAGGATTTATTATTAAATTCAATTCAAAACGCATTTGAATACTTAATAATAAATATGTATGCAATGACATCGCCGAAAACAAAATAATGAAATTTAATGACAAAATCCAGCTTTTTTTATTAATAGTAAGGCTAATAGGCAACCAACCTCTTCTTTTCTGAATTTGCACCTCGTAAATGCATCGGGTACAGCACTTTATCATTTTGTACCTTAAAGTACATTGAACAAAGCGTCGGACAAGTTGGGAAAGAGACGTAATACGGCTTGAGACAAATTGGGAAGCTGACTACATGTACAAAGTGACGTATTAGTGAAAGAGACCTATTAAGGATAGGGACGACATAGCTATGTGACGAGTTGTCATCACAACCAGATATTTATACTTTTTATTTACAATCTGCACGAGAATGTAGAGATGGATTTGCGGCGTGATGAGATTGGATAAAGTGTGAAATGGGTATATTAGAGGAATTTTGAAAGTAGCGCCAGTGACAGTAAATTTGAAAGGAAACCGTTTGTCCTGGTATGGTCATGTGATGAGGAGGGATGAAACGCATGTTATTAAAAGAGTTATGAATAAAAATGTGGATGGATGGAGAGGGAGAGCAAATGTTGAATACAGGCCTGCGGATCACAAGCCAAGAGGTGTTGAGGCCCATGAGCAATGTTGCGACTCTTGGATCCTACAAGGTCTTTACCCGCGAAACCGCGATAAGCGGCAGCGTTAGCTTGGGGTCTGTTTTTTGGGATACCAGTTCCCGCATAGCAAAGAAAAGATGGATGGACTTTTTAAGGAGTGATATGAGAGAATAGGAACAAGTGATAGTGTGACGGGGGACAGGACGGTATGGAAGAAGAAAACGTGTTGCGCCGACCCCAAGTAACATTGGATAATGGCAGGAAGATTATGATGTTTACAATCTGCACGAAAGGACGTACGCAATCTAAACAAAAGTAGTACAACGCATAATACAGGATGAGACAATAATATGTGACTTACGTATTATTCGACGATAGTTTCTACATAAACCTTCCATGCTATGCTACAGCACAGCTGAAGTTTTTGAAACATGGTGATTTTTAAACTGTTTTTTAAACCTCAAATATCCTATAAATATATATACGTACAATATAAAAATCAAGTATTAAGTAAAGTATAAAGTTCTTTTAACATTTATAATATTACGATATAACATTTACATAAAAAATAGGTAAAAAATAAAATAGCATCAAAAAACGTACGTTTCGTTTCGTCTACGAATATGCCACAAATTCAATATTTTTTAAGCAAGCTGAATAAATATCTGTCTGCCTTCTGTTATCGATATGATCAAAAAGTAGAAAATATTATCACGAATATTATTATACGAGTAGTTAGGTATTAGTAAGCCTTTTGGGTAGAGATATAAAAAAACCTAGAAAAGGTCTTGTAACGTAATAAACCCTTCATAATACAATAATTATGCTCCAAAATCCTTTCAAAACCGATTCAATATTACCTACTACTGGTACCTGAAGATTATATTAACCCTTTCAGCTTTTCTGAAAAAGGTTGAGAAAATGCGAGAAAGGGTGCGCCAATCTTATAATTATCCGCTATAGGTACCCCGGTACCAGCGTTGCCAGACGTCCCGATTTTGGCGGGACGTCCCAACTTTTATACGTCGGGCGGGATGTGGGATAACTCGACTATATGTTTTATACCTTAAGTTAATAAATTTATATTTTGCGAAAACGAATACTTATTGTGGTGGTGGTTTAGTGGATCGAATATCAGATTTAAAATATTATTTTTTTCTTAAAATACATTTTCAATGGCTATTTTTGCTATCTATTGTCAAGTAAAACCTTATTTAAAATTCAAATACAAAGATAATTATTTAAAAACTTCAGATTATATATTTTTTTTTACTATGTCCCGCTTTCGATGAAAGAGTCCCGCTTATTCATTCAAAAAGTTTCAAAGTCCCGACTTGCCAAAAAAAAACTGGTAACGCTCTGCCCGGTATCCTTATTATTAGAAACTAAAAAGAAAGTCGTATTGGAGCCGACTTCAAAGCATTAGTGTTTCGATATCGACACGAAGATACGGCATTTACCTACGGACAAAAAGGCCAAATTACCTGTCCAAACCAGAATAAATGAAATTAACTAACCTTTCATTTACGTACGGCCTTAAGTTAAATCCTATTTCTTGAATTTGCTACCTATTTTTTTTGCGAACTTTCAGTTTTTATACTCGTCTTTTTTTAATTTCTAAAGCAATTAATTAGTTAGTTAAGCAAATTAATAGTTAATTTCAGTGTACCTTAAATCACTGACGTTGTCCTGACAAATCTTTTTAATACCGTTTTTAGGGTACCGTATCTCGAAAGGAAAAAAACCGAACCCCTAAAGGATCACTTTGTTGTCCGTCCGTCTGTCTGTCATGACCCTTTTTCTGTCAGGAACGCGTGGAGGGATCAAGCTGAAATTTATATCAAATACTCAGGTCTACTGTCCCATAGAGCTGTAAAAAAATCACTTCTAAGCCAACGCAATCAAAAGATACAGCCGTTTATGCCGCAAATTTCCAGTTGTTACAAAACATTATTTATTCAAAATTTCCGCCATTGCTCGTTCAGTACTTACCGGCGATTTTTTTTATTCTCGCTTGTATGCCTGCCAAGTACTATGACACAAAATATTTTGGCAGCGAGCAGCCAACTACTGACAGCTACCTATACTTGAAATAGCAGTAGACAAGACAGATCTTTAATTAACAATAAATATGTATTAAACTTGTCTTCACTTCACAAGTTGATATTGAGGGACAAACTATTTGCATACAAACAATCCGATTTGATTGGTAATCTTCATGAAGTACCTACGCGATTCCCTCGTCAAGATTACGCCGGATTTGTAAAGGGTGCTGACATTCTAAACCAAGTCTTACTCTGCTTTATTTGGGAATTCAAAAAATAATGATGTATCGAATAATAAAAATCACCGAGAGATAAATTCAAATATTAAAATTTATGCATAAGAAAAACATCCATATTAAAATAATATAAATCTAATTAGATCTCAAAATTACAAAAGTTTTGGAATTAGGTTTACATTAATTAAAGTTAAAAACATGAATCAGGCTGACTCTTATCTCTCAACACTGAAAGTTCCACCTCACTGACCGTGCTACACACTTTCATACGCACTTCAGCTATTTTCTCTGGCGGGAAATTACAAACAATATCCGCCATGCTGGAGAAAAAATTATGGATAGGCGATTGTCCTGCTGGACAAGTCGCTTTAGTCACCAATTGTTGTAGAATTAAATTCCTTTCCTCTCTATCCTTTTTCAATTCGTCTATTATCGAGTCCATCTTTCGCTTCATAGCTCTTTTTGGTGGTGGTGTTACATTTTGATCTTGAACGGTGAAATTTTGTTGTGGAACTAATGTCTGGGTGTCGTCATAAGCAGTAGCTACAATTGTTGGAGCAAATGAAGGCAGCTCAGTGTTGCTGCAAATCGAAGTTCCTTTTGCAAATGACGACTCTGATAATGGAACCTCTTCAGATGAATCGTATTCTTCCTTCACAGTTTCGAAACTAATCTCAATAGGATCGTGGGATAGGCTTTGGGTAGGATTTTCCATGATGTAGCCGCTTGCAATTTCATCTTCATTATATGGTTCTGTGATTTCTGACAAGAAGTTCAGTCTCTCATCATCGTATTTTGAATATGATGTGGCGGTACCAGTAATCTTTTTCTTCTTGTTTTTCATATAATTGTCTCGTATATTACGCCATTTTGATTTGCATTCTTCAGCTGCAACAAACAACATTTTATTAAATATAAAGATAAATAATAATAAAAAAACTTTATTAAAAAAATCAAAACATCCGACTGCTTCAAAAGCGAACTAAAAAGTCGTAAACAAGGAAAAAATCTAGCTCAAGGATACATATTCGCGGGCTGGCTGACCAAAATCTGGTGTATCCTCCGCCTGACAATATCTTTTTTACAAAAAAAAATACAACCTTCTTCCAAAAAAAAGCACTACAAAGTGAAAAATAACTTCAATTTCGGGAGTTGGTGTTATTGGTTTTGTTTATTTTTTTAAAGTCGGTTGTATTTTTTTGTAAAAAAAATTTTTTGTAAAAAAATATTTTTGTTGTTCACTTTTTAGTTGTGGTACCTAATGAGGAAGTTCTATAGTAAGGTACATATAATGCACAATGTTATGCCAGAATAGATTACCCGATAACATAAAACTTGAACATAACCGGTGGAATAAGAGTGTACCAGGGTGAACCGTACACATCTGTGTACCCCTTTAGAGCTTCCGGTGCGATGTTATGTTACGAAATGGCGTAAACGATAAACAGACATGCGATTGCAGCAATCCCGAGGGATTTGCCGTTGTTTATTGAAGAGTTATGTTGTATAATCTTCATCAGATCTTCACCAAACTTAAAGTACAAAAAAGATTCGTCAAAATCGGTGCACCTTGTAAAAAGTTTTGATATAACACAAAAAACCGGCCAAGTGCGAGTCGGACTCGCGCACGAAGGGTTCCGTACCATTTTCGTAAAAAACGGCAAAAAAATCACGTTTGTTGTATGGGAGCCCCCCTTAAATATTTATTTTATTTTGTTTTTAGTATTTGTTGTTGTAGCGGCAACAGATATACACCACCTGTGAAAATTTCAACTGTCTAGCTATAACGGTTCATGAGACAGACAGACAGACAGACAGACGGGTCGCGGAGTCTCAGTAATAGGGTCCCGTTTTTACCCTTTGGGTACGGAACCCTAAAAAACAGTCTACTTGATAACCTCGTCCTTTTTGAAGTCGGTAAAAAATCCGAACAGGTAAAATACAAAGTATGAATCGTAGATATCAAATGTAGGTATGATATGTTGGATTCCTGTGCGTGCTTGTAATATGTATTTAGGTTACCGCCACTATCGATAGATCGGCGATCGATGCTTTCCATCGATTATATAGAATGACGTCGACATCGTTCGACCGTGATCGTGCTTACTACACCAATAGCAACCATGTCATGACAAAACAATGTCATCAAATTGATGTGGTAACACTCTTAAATAACAGCAAAATTATTATGATAGTTAGAAGGTACACAAAGGCGACACAGGACAAATATTCAATTACTCTGATAGAACTTTACAAGGAGCAGCAATAAAAAATACCACCGATTACTATAAATGTCCACGACAAAGATAATTCAATAATGCATGACGCATGCATCCAAGTAATAGTTACCATCTTGATAATGATACCATTACAAGGACTAGATAGCAAAAAAAAACGTTGACATGGCACGGCGGCGGCGACGGTTTGAATAGCCCAGAAAAAAACAACAAACGAACGCGACGATACTAAACAGGGGTAAATGTTTATGTTCCGTGGACAATATAATACTCGTAAAACGTCATTGTCCTACCTGAACTATCCTCTTGTCGACTAGTCCCCCTCGGACACTTAATACTCGAATACTGATTGGCTATTGCAGGTATTGCAGCCAACACGTTCATTGCAACATAAATATTGAACGATAAAAATATAACTACGTAATTGGTAACAATCATGCACAACACACATAAGGTAAACAACATCCATAACAATATTTAAGTGAAATTACTCACGTGTTTTGCTAAGTACCTCAGCAATTTTGATCCAACAGTTGCCTTTTCGAATCATGTTCTTATAGTTCTTGCCTTTATGGCGGTACAAAATTGGGTATTTCTTGACATTCTCGATTAAAGCGTCGTCGAACATGCTCATTTTGAAATTTTGAATACAGAACACCGTGAGATAAACGCCACGTCGTGCGAAGGCGAAGGTGACGTGACGGTGACGCGGGACGCCACGGTATGCGGCATGCGGCGCGCGGCGGCCAGTGCGGGCGGCGGCCGTGACGCCCCGCTCCTCTCCTCAGTCTTCCCCTCGCCCCCGTCGCAGACAGACGCTCCATGTGTGCGGCGCCAGTCAGCCGAACGTCATACTACGCAACATTTTACATCGCTTTAGCATTATGATAATGATAACTTGCGCGCCGCACTTCGCGTCGCACAGCGGTAGAAAAGGGAAACAGATTTTACGTTTTGTCAACAAACGAATCATGCTGTTTACTTTTGTTCTTGTTGCATAATATTTTATCTCGCTTGTATTCCTGAATGGGGTAGACAGATGTGTATAATTCGTCAACTGACGACTGACTGTTTGAGTTCCTTGTAACAAGGAGCGAGTCGTTTACATCCAGCTACAACTTCACAAAAATTATCCTCTTTATCTTAACGAACCCTTTATCGGATGAAAGGTCACTTCTGATTACTCCTGCTATAACACAATAGATTGAAATCAATCCATTTTATTTCACAAACATAGTACAACATCTTATACAATCCCTTTTGATGTGTTCGCAAAAACCGATTCAATGACACAGTGTTGATACAGTTATCGGTACACAAGCAAGACGAATTGAAATGGAAAAAATATACCCATATTCTGGGAAAAGCGACTCAGTTTTCCCGAAGTTTTTCTGACTCACGTATTCCGTTAAAGGTCGATCCTACCTATAATTTATTTTGAATCGATTCACCGAAATATTTAGTACATTATCGATGTAAAAAATACTAACAATTCTTCGTAAGGCATTCGTTGACATGAATAATACGAGTTTACTACTTTCTAAATTGATTTGTAGGCTTCTGAATGATAGCGTAATTGGTAAAGTTATTGTGAGTCATTACGTTTCGAAGTTTGATTCACTAATCGAAGAAGCTTTAGTAGTATTAATCACTTCAAAAAGATAGAGAATAATAGTGCCAGGAGGCGCCAGTCAATTGTTACTCATGCACACATTCAACAAAATATTCGACTTCTTGAAACACCCACTGAAGCCAAAATAATAAGCCCTAAAGGTATATTATGCCTTCTCATTGAATTTCCAATAATCATTGACTTGTCTTTGTCCCAAATTATTTGGGGTCGGCGTAACACGTTTTCATTTTTCATACCGTCCTATCCACCGTCACGCTATCACTGAATCCCTTTTCTTTTATAATCGCTCCTCACACAGTCCAACTACCATTCCTTAGGCCTTCCCCTCTTAATATACTAATTTCTCACTTTATCTACTCTCGTCACTCTGCACATCCATCTCAAGATTCTCATCTCTGCTAAATGCTATTTTTATACGTCTTTCACAACCTACCATTCTGATCCATACAGTATAAAATCAGTCAGTCACTATAAGTCGCGGATGCTATATGGATAGTTAATATATTGCACAATATCACCTACATAATTATGTTATACTTCCACGATCCAATCAAGAATCTACCGCGTTGAAAACTTAAAACGTAATAATAACCACTGCTAAGAAGATCTGAACGAAAGTGGCGTAGGGCTTTCTTTCAGTACTAACATAACTAATAAAGTTAGTAATATTTATTGTCAGCCTGAGTTGTCCCAGTTCAGGGCAAGGCCCTCCCTTTCTTTATTCCTTTTATTATAGTTCCCTTAAAGATGTATTTTGTTTAAGTCTTATACAACCATTACCTGTTTAGCTCAAAGGCCCTTATTAAAATAATTTAGACTAAGAGATAATAACGCTACGACAAATCAAAGAATATAATCTTAAGACTAAGGCTTTTAATTTAAGCCAAGTAATTAAAGACCTCAGAGAAGTCTAGAGATTATTTTTTCAATTACCTGGTAAATTAACACATTGTATATAGAGGTCTTTGCCCAGCAAGCTTACTGAAGATAGATTTTTATCATCGGAGGCATTTATTAGGCCGTAAATATTGGCTGATTGAATTTTTTACGAAATATTGTAAAAATCCACCGAATTTTTCAGCCCAACCACTATTTAATCGTAAGTGTAAGTGGCTTAAAATTTTAATCAAGGCCACATGCCATCGTCTAGAAAAAGAGATTTCGTTTTCAGTCATCCACAGATGCATTTAATGAAATGAAAGTTCAAATGCTACCCAGGCTTAGGTGCTCGGGATAAGTAGTAAAATTTTACGACTCTTTAAAATTTCCAAATCATCTATTTTTATGAGTATTCCAGAAGTCATTTGCGGTTGAGTCACAGTCACAGGAGTAGCGAACTGTGAAAATTATATAAATTTAGATAAGTACCTATCCACGTTTAGGGAAAATTTTACTATCCTGCTATAAATGTAATTACTTGTACACCGTGATATTTTTAAATGATTCTATCATCGCATCAGACTGGTTTATCTCCGATAGAAAGATGAAAAACCAATAACACGTTTTTTTTTAATCTATACCAATATTATAAAGAGGCAAGATTTTTTTGTTTAATTGTTTGTTTGTACCGAATAGGCTCCGAAACTACTTGACCGATTTTAAAAATTCTTTCACCTATGGAAAGCTAAATTATTCCCGAGTAACATAGGCTATAATATTGACGGGAGCGAAGCCGCGGGGGTCAGCTAGTTATTTATAATTCTGTTCATAAGGATTGACTCGAACATTAAAGCATAGCTGCAAAAAAATGCTGTAAGTAATATTTCGTCAGCATCGCTAATTCTTCCCTTTGGGTTCCTACTTGTAAGAAGTTCCGTTGCTTGTAAAACAGACTAAAGCATCATCATCATCAGCCTTTTAATGTACCCACTGCTGGGACACAGGCTTATAGAGAGGGAATGAGATATAATCCACCACGTGGACCCAGCAAACCTTCATAGTTCATAAAAATTTGACACCTGTAAAAGCAAGCATTACATAAATATAATCGTTTACAGCAAATGATATAATGCTTACGATTTAATCGCGTGACTCGGCAGATTAATAGGCGCTCCAGAACAGATTAAAGTCAACAAAAAAGTTGTAATCTCGCGGCTTTACTGGTATTTTAACGTTTGGTAACTTTTATAATTAACGTTACCTTCCTCGTATCTTTGCTGCGCTAGGAAACTTAATTTATGTTTCAGTACAGAAATAAGGGAATCCAAAGTAGGTTGTTTGTAATAGCACAGTAATAGTTAACAAACGTATATGCCTACTTAGATCAAGATGAAAGAGAAAAAGTATAACAAATTTAATTTAAAAAAATAGGTCGCTCATCTAATTTCACTTGATTTTTCCAATCCTTTTTTGTAATTAATACTATCCTGTATATTTTTATTTACTAACAATTGGGATACCTGGCTGGCTTGTACTTACCAAAGTAAATCGTTTAAAAAAACTACTACTTTTTCCTAGTTTTCCTCTGGAGCCGATGGAGCTCTCTAAAAACAGAAATATCAAGTACCTACTTAACCATATCTAAATCAGTAGCATCCTTGGTAAAAACTAAACATAGTAAACTTTTACTTTAACTCTAACTGAGAATATTTATGTCTTCTCAATATTGTATGCGATAAAAGTTTTGACATCCAATTCCCTAAAAGTTTGCGATTTCTTTCTGATCTGACTCTTCACAAGATTCACCCTTCCTATTCATATACTCTTGAGTTCATGAAACATCCATTTATAACAGTATTAGACACATTCAACTCATGTACGTACGCTGATTCTTTGAAGAATTTCTTCAAGTAAGGTTTAAGTTTCAGCTCATCCTTATTGACCGTCCACATTTATATTTAGAGTATTTTACACACTTCAACGCACCTATTTATTTTGGACAAATGGTTCATTTGTCCAAAATAATAGAGTTTTTTTTTTATCAACCTACATTTTCCCACTGCTGGGCAAAGGTCTCCCCCGTAGCTTTCCACTCTTCCCTATTATTTGCAATCCCCTGCCAATCTCCCGTAAGTCCTCTAAGTCGTCACGCCAGCGTTTCCTAGGCCTCCCACGGCGACGACGCCCATCTGCCGGCTCCCACTGGGTGGTGATTTTGGCCCATCTATCCCTATGCACTCTGCATATATGACCCGCCCAATCCCACTTCAGCCCAGCAGACTTGGTGCCCACATCAACAATTCCTGTTTTGGAGCGTATCGTAGTATTAGATACGTATTCGGTCGCTGAGCTTAATAGCCAATACGCTACGCTCCATCGCCCTTTGGCATACCTTGAGTTTGGACTTTTGAGACTCGGTCAACGACCAAGTTTGAGCTCCGTAGGTTAGGATGGGCAGGATGCACATGTCGATAAGCTTGCGCTTCAAGGATAAGGTTAGGTCTCCCTTCATCAGTGACTTCATGGACCATACGTCAATAGCGATTGGTGACAAAATTCTCTCCTACTTTTGTATTATAAATTTGAAAGTCGGTATGTTTGTTAATTAATCACGCCTCAACAGCTGAGATTCGTAAATTTTGTTTTAGAATACGGCTAGTCCAAGACCTGGATAAGAAAATACGATACCTACGTACTGTACATATAGTACAAAGATTCTGAGTGAAAAATTTTGACTTCGCGGACGAATCCGCTGACAAAAGCTAGTGTATGAAACTATAAAAGAATTACGTAAAAGGAAAAGCAGGAAAATATTGCGAGCCGATAGTCAATAGGTCACTACTGCTCAATATTCTTCCGTTAACGTCCTGAAATGTCAGGACTTCGTTAATTGCGAACATTTCTGCCATCCATTAATAACCTTTATTGCTTTTTAATACCGACGCCGACTGTCTGCACGACGGAAACGGATGTAAATAATGTTGGGTGACTCGTGACTTCCTAAGTTTCTCGTTTAAACGTTACACAATACAATGTCGTGGTCTAAATGTTTGGGCAACTTCTTCCGAACATGAAGTAAGCAGGTTCGGTCCTAATAAAGTTTCGGATCAACCGACAGAAAAAAATAATTATTTAAGGCTGATTGCAGTAAATAATGCTTGTTCTTTACCTGTAAGAGAAAAGCCTTATTGCACTGCAGAAGAGTTAGGTTAGATATAATGAATTGAGACAAAAAGAATTCATTCATTCATAAGTTATAACATGCCTGCGTTTTTATAGACTTAGTTTATTATCTCTATCTATTTTGCAGAAGCTTCATTTCAAGGTTATGTTTCGGCCCATTCATCGGTATCTATTTTAACACCCTCAAGAGTATTGACTAAAATTCTGGGAACCAACCGACCGTTTTATTTTCAATGTAAAATAAATAAACTCTATAAAAGTGAAAAAACTTAATACGTGGGTAGAAATTCGTTTGAACCTTAGGGGCATTAGGTTCATAAAATATTAACAGTTTCAGTAAATAAAGTAAACTTTACACAATTTAACGAAGCAACCTAAAAGTTAGGAATCGTGTCGCGGCAAGATAAATAAACGTGAATTGATTTTCTCTTAGCGCGGCTGTTTGCCGAAACCTTATTAATGTTGAGAGGTTTGCACACAACTTCACCATGTGCTGTATTATCTCGAGAACGCGACCGAAAGATATGCAAATCACCTCTGTAGAACGATGCTTCGTCCCTTACTCACTCTATCTACTGAAGCGCCTAATCTTTGAATATTCTAAACTAGTCAGACACAAATCAGGTGACATTAGAATTTTGATTAATAGACGCAGACGAATGTCGCCGTCGTCAGCGTCGCGAGACGCTTACTTACTTAAATCAATTAACTTACATTTAATTTACTCAGTTCTTACTCGCATGTATGATAGATCTTATAAACACACGTTTGCTTGTTACAGATGCGGCAATACATCGTTCCCGTGCTGCTCCTTGCGATAGTAGCACTCTCCTCGAGTAATGTTCTTCCAATGTCCGCAAATGACTATAACAGAGAACAAATCAGCTTTGATAGCCAACATAATGACAATACGTTTAGTGATAGATATCAAACAAGAAACGTTCTTGATGAAATATACAAAATGTACGTCGCACACGATAATAAACCAGGCTCTTATAAATTACTACTCCAATATGCAGATGCAGACAATAATGAAAATGAGGATATTTTCAATATTATAAGTAAAGATCACAACTACAATGGAGAGGGATTTCGAAAAGAACAATGGCATAACTATCCGAGACAATTAGATCGCCTCCACCAATTGTATGAACACAATACGGATAAAAGGAATTTCGAACCCGACCCGAATATGGAATACACTGAAGAAGTTGCACCTGACAATCAAGATATAAATGATAAAACCAACGAAATATACTTAGACACTAACCCTGCTATGAATAATATGTACGATGCAATGATAGCTGTGACTGACCCCTTGTTAATACTTAAAATGCGTTTATCAAGCTTGAATAAAGATATTAACAATGCAAATGCCCAATATGTCAATCTAATAAATTCTGGACTAGAATCTAATTACCTGAGAGAGGATGAAAAGAATGAATTCAGGAATGAAAACCCCGAAGTCGTCATGAAAGTCAAACGGGAAGACGTAGTTAGTACGCAAAATGAGTTAACAGGTGAGTTCAAACTTAAAATAATTCTTATGCTACCGATTAGATATGCTAAGACACGTTTTACTTTTTAACATTTTTATAAATTGAATCGAAACGATGGTTTTGTTTTTGAATCTTTTACCATCTACTGGTATTCTTTCAGTGTAGGAACAAACTGTTGCTCTGAAAGAAATTACTAATCCGAACCACACCGAATATACACCTACTATCTAAAATTTCAAAGAATCTGATTGAGCAGTTATCCACCGGTTGATGAATTTACCAACCTTCCATATATAATAGTATATTATGCAACTAGTGAATAAAAGACGGATTTAAAGCGAGGGCCAAAGATGAATCAAGAGCAAGTGAATGATTCTAACGACTGAATCACGACCGTAGGGAGTGATTTATGATGATTGAATCACGAGCATAGCGAGTGATTCAAGTGTTAGAATCATGAGCGACGCGAGTGATTCATGGCCCTCGATATAAATCCGTTTTATTCAAGAGTTGCATACTATATTTTATACCATGACTTCGAGAAAAAGAAAGATTTAAGCGAAAAGCACAAGGAATATTACGAGTAGTAAATAAATGGTTTATTACCTTAAAAATTTATAAAAAAAGTGTAACCCTGACCCCTGTGCTATGTAACAGCACCTGTGTTTCAGGGACCACCTCCGTTACGTGACATAATTATAATTAATTAAATACCATTGCAATTAATATTAGAATTACAATCCAAACAAGTATTCAATAAATATCTTAGATTAAAATCAAAATCATTATTAAAATCCTAAATAACAAACTCAAAATTAAAATCAAAGTAGGAGTTTGTGTATCGAGTATTTTTTGCGCAAGGAGGCGCAAGGAGGTTACATAGCATTGAGATGGACGTCTAGTACATTGGTGTGTTCCAAATTCAAACACCAAAACAGTGATTAAAAGTGCTTTTTATTCACTGTTTTCAGTGAATAAAATAAGCTTTTTAGAGGGGGAATGGTATAAAAATATATTTTTTATATTCCAGAAAACCCTACGCAGACCAAAGCAGTGAATAAGAGGATCTTCTCGCTGTGGAGTCGCCTGCAGAGCCTCAATCACAAAGGGCACGAACTGCAGCATCGGCGACATCTACACACGTTCTACGGTCTGCCCGACTCTGACGGAGGAGGCACCCTCACGGCGGAGACCAGAGCGACCCTCATGCGACCACCCGGCTCACCCCTACGATGGGGATGAATGTTCTAGAACTGTTGAAGCTTTTCTAAGTTCAGATTGATTTGCATTTACGTGTTAGATAAATTGATGAAGAACATGATAGGAAAAATTTGGATGGAAGTAGCAACAGTGTAGGCCAACTACAAAAATGTTGTAACAGTAGGTATATGTCACTGGCTGAAACTATACTGTTCAGTGAAGGTTTATTTATGTTCGACGCGCTTTTGTGAGTTATTAGTAGTATTTCAGATTTGTCTTAGCGATAGATTTCTCATCGTGTTTATGACGAAAATGTGTATTTAAAGCAATAAATTTGAAGTTTGCTCAGTTTTATATTTTTAATCGACTATTTTGGAATTGCATGCATGATAAACTTAGCACTATTATTTTTACAGCACCATCAAACTTTTCGTGAAAACTTTGTCTCTTACCATAAGATACGAGTATTTTCTTGTCAAATATCTAATGTTGTTGACTGAGTTATTTAATAGATTTCTTTTAAATGCTGTATAGTACAATAAAACGACCAAATCGTTACTATCATTTTTGATGGTTGTCTTGTAGTCATTAATAATTTTTCATGACTGTTTATAGATTCGAAAACAATATTACAATAAGATATGTATGTTAATCGAATAAATTAAATATTTAAAACTATTGACTGTGAGCAGATTTTTGTTCTTGTGCGCAAAATCAATGCTTATTGTCTTCTGAAATATAACTATTTGTTAATATTCCATAGAATGTACCTAATAATATCTATGTAACTTCCACTTCTATTGTGTCTATAAGGTTAAAAAAACAAAAAGTATTTGAATAATATAATAGTGATAATAAAGTAATTACGTATATTGCCATTATATATGTAAATAAATAAAATGTATATCAGCCTTCATGTTTTATTTATAACCTCAAATAGTTTGAATTTTCCCGCCACTTCATTGTCACTAACGACATCTTGGTAAAACGCGGGGAACTACTTCAAATAGAATTGGACGCCACAGATATACGAAAACTGGTTTGTCTTTATTTTACAACAATATTATTATCTAATTAAAATTAAAGTTATCGAATTTAATTAAAGTCATCTTCAAAACGTTAATTACGAATGAAATCACTGTCAATATAAACGGTATTGAACAAAGTCAACAATCAGTCGGAGAGTCACTCTCACAATCAATGTTTTGATAAGAGTTATCCCAAAACACTTTATAAATAAGAAGATATCAAGCCATTCAGTCAACTATATGATAATAAGCAGACACCCGACATGGTAAGTAACTAAATATTATCACTAGCACCATATTACGTTATGCTGTTCCTAATTACCTACTTAACAATGCATCTAACTATAGAATAAAAATCTTCTTAATGTGTATTGGACTAGCTAGTGACAGTTTGTTCTTGTTGTTACTATTTAGATATGTCTGAATAGACGGAATCTGTCCAGTCCATACTTATGCATTAACAGAACTAGCCTAAGTTCATTGGCCTTTGGGTTGGTCTGTCTGTAATAAAAATATCTATCAATCTGATTCTGTTTATTTATTTTTATTAGTTTTAAAAGATTTAATTGAAAAGTAACTATAGGTTTATATTAACTTTCAAGAATACATTCATATTAGTAGATGCGCAAAGACAATAAAAACCTAGAAGCTAACCTCAAAATTAGACGAATAGTTTGTTTTCGAGTTTAGAATATCACAAAACCGGTTACACTTTTAGCATAAAATAATATCACTCTCTTCTCGTTTCATCGCTTTTTAAACAATTCTTCATATTTCTGAGCTCCCACCCACCCATTATGTATAAAAAGAAATATAATATCTACCTAGGTATATATACTAGGCTCTGTTGTGGACTATATAATAGAGCCTATGTACTATAATATCAGGTAACTATTGCCCTACATGATTAATAAGACACAAACTACATCCACAAACGGTGCAGTTTTTAATGAATTCAAATGTATACACATGCAACTTAGTTCTAAATCAAACTCACAGCCAAGGTAAATTCAATTATCGGGTTATCTAGACCAGTTTTATTTGTTATTCAGTGTGTAAACTACTGGACTCATATAACCACTTTCTCAAGTTGACTAATGGAAATACACAGTCGAACTACTTGGAAATGTAAGGATGTTGACTCTTCGACAATCATTAAGAGACACATGCATGTCGCAGAGAAATCCAACCTAGCTAGCTAATTGGACGATCTTTGAAGATACTTAAAAGTATAGATAGGTACCTACTCAAAAACGTCGTTATTAAAAAGACGTGCTCAACAATTTTACAACAAATTATACCTACAAATATAATCGTGACAATTTATGAAGTCCTATGACGTTTCTCATTTTACATGCCGCGATGACTTTGTATGGACATCTACGAAAAATTTAATGAATACTACTAATTCATTACTAGGGGTACATACACTATAACAACGAGTTTCATTCGTAAGCATCAAGTTTAACATAAATAACGTATTTTTCTAGCTGTCAAATCTGACTTCTTAAATTGTCACTACTTTAGGCTAAGTAAGTTGTGTCTGTAGAGCTTAGAGATCACTCTGCCTAGTCTTTTCCCAACTATGTTGGGGTCGGCTTCCAGTCTTACCGGGTACAGCTGAGTACCAGTATATTATAAATGGAGCAACTGTCCATCTGGCCTTCAGAACCCAGTGACTGGGTATCCCTTTGCCAAGATTGCCTGGCTTCTAATAATCCGTAACGCCTTTCAAAGGTGAACACCTTTGAAAGGCGTCCAAGCTGTCATTTGAACCAAATGACAGCTTGGACGAACGGCCTAACGTGCTTTTAGATGCACGGACGAATCTCGGAACCCTGTATCCACGGACCGACGTTGGCAAGCGCTGCTTAACTTTGAAGATTGACCTGTATAGCTGTTATTTATTTAGCCACGAGCTCTCCTCCACCTACATGGAGGGGAGACATACAACTTAGGGTAGTTGTATAATTCTCACCAAAAACCGAAAACAAAAGAACTACTCGTACAAACTTTTACCTACTTTCGAAGGCTGAAAACCGCGCAATCCTCTACGCCTACTACCTGTCATCATGCTCGTGGCGGGTGCGAGCAGCCCTGCAGTGCTATTCTCTAAGGATACAGCCTTGAGCGCAGTGCTGTGCCAGCGACGAATCTACAGTTTGGTATTCGCTAAGCCGCGAATAGCGACACTAGCGCTCTAAGCTGTGACGGCCGTGAATTAGAACTACTCAATGTCGAGCAAGTTGACAGTTCTTCATACATTTTGGTATTCCGTAAGAAAAAACAGTGTCGAAGAGGCTCGCAGCCTGGCTTACAGCCTCGTTTTTATCTGTCAAATCCAAAAGCCACTATTTTTGCGCGTAACGTAATTCATCTTGGTTTTTAATCTAACTAATATTATAAATGTGAAACTTTGGATGGGAAGTTTTGTTGGTTTGGATGTGTGTGTGGATGTATGTTTGTTACTCAACTACGCCAGAATGAATCTGGATGAAATTATGCATAGAGAATAGAATAGAATATTCTTTATTGTACACCATAAAAGTTATAAACATTTACAAGGAAAACTTATTAATGCAGGTACAAAGGCGGAATAGATAGATTATAGCTATAAGAACGGCGAAGGGAAGAACGGATGGCTGATGGGGCAGAAAGATTCTGGACGGGCGACCGCGAACCGGAAGACGTTACGTGGGAAGGCCTTCCACCAGGTGGACCGATGACCTGGTGAAGGTTGTGGGGATCCGCTAGTTGAGTCCGAGACGCATGGGATCGGTCAATGTGGTGACGCTTGGGGGAGGCCTATATCCAGCAGTGGACGTCTTTCTTCTGATATGATGATTGTTAAGAAGAGTAGAATGAAACCTTGTTTATTAATACCTCTTTATATTTTTATAAACCTTTACTTTGTCATCTCAATACTTAGCAACCGTTGTTACATGTCAATTATATTTTTCCTGTCACTACAATCTACGTTCCTTATTTTATTAGTTAAAAACTAGTTTTAACAATGATAGCTATAAGATTAGCACAAAGGCTACTTTCCTGCCCAATATGTGTGTGGTTGGTTGAAGCTGCTGGCAGAAGCTAGTAATAAAATATTGTATTAAAATAAGCTATTTCGATTAATAAAAAAAAAATAGCAGCTTGGTTAAACTGAAGCAACAGTTATTAAAAGAAGCTAAGAAAATTAATGATTTTAACAGAACTCCACAGGTGAGAGAATTAGCAACGTTGAAAACAACATTTGGGATAGAGACTTTATCCATAGTTATAGGCTTTATCAGAATTTAATAACATATTGGAAAACGACTTAGCTCTTAGCGTACAGGCTTTTTATGTTTCATGTGAATTTATATAATATGTAACTAGCTGTTGCCCGCAACTACCTCTGCGTAGCATTAGTACTTTGAATAGCAAATTTTTTATATTAGGCAATAAAATTTTAATTCACTATAAAAATTTCCACTCCCTTAAGTAAGATTTCCATAATAAAAATTATCCTATGAAGGACATAAGATAGTTACCTACGGTCTCAAACTGTCTCCATACCAAATTTCATTTAAATCAGTTCAGCAGTTTAAGTGTGAAAAGGTATCAGACTGGGTTACTTTCACATTTATTATATTAGTATGAATTGCATAGGTTAATTGGTAGCTTCTATAGTTAAAATTATATTTCATAAATATATTTCAGTACATTAAATAATATTTTTGTGATGATTTGTCCGGCTATATCATCATCATCATATACGCCGAATGACGTCCACTGCTGGACATAGGCATCCACCAAACGTCGCCACATTGACCAGTCGCGTGCATCTTGCATCTAGTGGAACCCCGCAACCTTAAAAAATAATAAGACATAATATACAAAATGACTAATAAAACAATCTCACAATTATAAAACAGATTTATTCAATAAACAATTTTCCAGTAATATAATTTTATTCTATAATATAGACCCTTTTTGTTTCTAATCTGAAGTAGTCCATATAGTAGTGATAATTAGCCAGTACTCGCCCTTAAATTTGTATTAAAATTTCATAACATCTCTCATAATCTAAACTATAATTTAATCTAAACTATAATAATATCTATATTTATAATTTATATTAAAATCATGTTTAAGGCATTCAACTTCCTCTTCTGATGAATGCACTTAAATCCTGCAGTGCTCAGGTTTCTCTTGACCACTTGCTTATTTCCTTATAAATATCCAATTTCGTCTACTGGTTGCCAATAAGGAGTTGCTGGTTTTCCAAATGCCTCTCTTCAATAGTTAAGCTCCATTTGTGTCTGCCTTTGTGAAGGTTGTTGAAAAATGAGCATTGGATTAGATGGCCTTGTACCGTTAGCAAACGCCGCCTACGAGGAGCTGTAAACATAAAAAAGCAACAAATTACTATTAGGGGTAAAAATATGTGCAGGATACTATGTAAACCCGCATCACATCTACTCTCTTTCTGAAGGAAAAAAGAGAGTAGATGTGATGGATGTTTCAGATATTATAGGCAAATACATTATAGTATTGCAGGTTAATTGAATGTTTGGCTTCTGTTAAAAAAAAACCCAACAACTTGGTCCAACCTGGGTATGAAAAATGAGAACACTATTTAATTATCTAGAGCTTCTTACACTGAACCAACAATTAAGCTAAACTTACATAAAGAGGCAATTGAGGCTCCTCTCCTATGAGGCACTGCAGGTGGTCATCTTGCCTCAGACTGAAATACGATATATCAATAAATTAGTGAAATACAAAAAATATAACATACCTATTAAGACTTTTCTAAAAAACCTCACCAATTGTTTTGTGTTCGGCTGGTTTTCCATTGTCATATTGTTCTTATGCCAACATAGCCCTGGTTTACATCCTGCAAATGTATTTCAACACAGTACTATTATATTTTATCTAAAGATAAACATATCATATATTTATTGGACAACAATAATATCGTCACATTTTGCAATACTTACATTTCACACAGTCACAGAACTATGTTAAAATCAATCGCTGTGAAAGCACTTCACAGTTTTTCATCTTGAAAATACTTTAAATAAAAACGAACAACAAATTATTAACTAAAAACCGTCGGTTGCGATTTTGCAAGTTTTGCTGTGTTTGGGTGTCATGTCTGGCAGCGTCACAGCGCGATGTATTTACTTACGAAATAGGCAAAGAAATTGTCATTCAGCCTTAAAATGAAATCATAAAAATGCATTATTTAAACTCTTATAACTATGAAATCGTTTGTAGTTTCACTCTATTACTTAAAATACTTGAAAATAGACCTATAATAAACGTTTTAAGTCCATAAAACTCTCAGTCGAGATTTATCGATTTTAATTTAAATAATTTGTTTCAAGCCCTAATTCGTCTACGAAATTGTGACGGGAGATGTCAGGCCTAGAGTTCGTCGACGACCATAACCGCGCTAGAGAATACCGTTTGAATCAGCGCTGCACGATCGGTCGATCTCGAGACTGTCTCGCTGACGAGCTCGTTGACGAGCACAGCCAAGAAACTGTCTCTTAGAGAATAGCATGGCAGCATTTGAAGCGTATCCCCTTCGAGGAGAGACCCGTGGACATCGTGAAGGAAGGCCAGCAGAACACCGAGGAATACCGTGCTATCAACCCTCACCAGAAAGTACCTGCCTTGCTTATAGGTAAGCACGAACGAGCATGACATCATTTTCGTATTGCAGTATCAGTTGTAAAGACTTAAAATTTGGTTATAAATATTGAACTTAGTTGTCTCTAAAATTCTGTAAAATCATCTCGCAGCTGATGATAAAATCAATGGCCGTATTGTTATTTTTACACATTTTATTTGTATATTTTAATGAAGTTCAATATATTAACATGAAAAATGAGCTTTTATGTTTGTAAATAGCATGATGTCAACAATTCATCATCATCATTTCTTAATAACTAACCTGCTTCTTTACTCACAAACCTTGGCGCAATGCTGGCACATGACGTCATCGACAGCATTTTGGCATTTCAATCCAAGAACTTAACAGTAGAGACTAGACTGCAGAGACGGCATCCTCCATGTTATGTTTTACGCTGCTGTTTCCTGCACTTTGATTTGCTTAAATATCTGGGTGCAAAGCGACACTTGTTCATATAGTCATTGTGATTATTTTTGTTCTGAAGTACAAGACCATTAGGTATAGCTGGGAACCTTCTGGTTACGGATATTACAAAATTTCTAACTTCCTAACATTACAACTTTTTTAAGATATGTGCGAAACCAGACATCAAATATTATAAAGTCACCGCCAAATAACAAAAAAATAAAAGTCGTTAACACCTGTCTACCAATGTATTCCAATATTTCAAAACGATACGAAATAAATGTAAAGGCAGTGTCGCTAACACAATCAAAACAAACGTATCGCGGTAAGAGGCATCCTTGATCCTTTCACTTGGCATGAGTTACAAACCTTTTGGTCAAAACCATGTTCGGTCGTATTTAACAGGTATAACCTTTATTTGACAATTATTTTCAGTAATTAGTTAATTTTAATATCTCATAAACGCGTGGACCGATTTACATGATTTAAACGGATAAAATGGTTCTACGCCTATACCTTTCATTTGAATCCAAAACTATCAAAATATAACAACAATCGTGTTGTCAAGTTACGTAATTATTCTCTTTGGTACAAGTCGGTTCAATGACCTTATTTTTTTTGTTATCTGGCTGAGACTTTTAGAGTTAAATACTCCACTACCCCTTTACCGCTTTTGCGAGCTTTTTCTACATTGCGCGCTACTGTTATCTTAGCAACTTTTAACTCCAAAAACAAAATTTATTTCCCGAAGTTATTTTCACATAGTGTTAGACAAAGACTTTTGAATGTCACAATTTAAATTTACATGGAATAAAGTTGATTCTACCGTGCATTCGGAAAGTAGCTTGTTATGGAGAAGAATGCACAAGAAACTCCATACTTTTTAAATTTATATGGAATAAAAGTTGATTCTACCGTGCATTCGGAAAGTAGCTTGTTATGGAGAAGAATGCACAAGAAACTCCATACTTTTTAAATTTATATGGAATAAAAGTTGATTCTACCGTGCATTCGGAAAGAAGCTTGTTATGGAGAAGAATGCACAAGAAACTCCATACTTTTTAAATTTATATGGAATAAAAGTTGATTCTACCGTGCATTCGGAAAGTAGCTTGTTATGGAGCAGAATGCACAAGAAACTCCATACTTTTTAAATTTATATGGAATAAAAGTTGATTCTACCGTGCATTCGGAAAGTAGCTTGTTATGGAGCAGAATGCACAAGAAACTCCATACTTTTTAAATTTATATGGAATAAAAGTTGATTCTACCGTGCATTCGGAAAGTAGCTTGTTATGGAGCAGAATGCACAAGAAACTCCATACTTTTTAAATTTATATGGAATAAAAGTTGATTCTACCGTGCATTCGGAAAGTAGCTTGTTATGGAGCAGAATGCACAAGAAACTCCATACTTTTTAAATTTATATGGAATAAAAGTTGATTCTACCGTGCATTCGTAAAGTAGCTTGTTAGGGAGAAGAATGCACAAGAAACTCCATATTCCAACTCGTTATTTAGTTCGATGTACAGAATGAGCACTACTACAGTGACAGAGTTCCTGAAAGTTCCTCCTGAAACTCTGAGTGTACCCAAACTTAATACACAGAAAATATTTGTAAGTCTGCAGTGATTTCGGCTGTCCGATGTCTGAAAAATCAACAAGTCACCTAAGCGTTTCTGCATATCTTAAGCCAGATATCAAGAAAGATAGATATGAAAAAGACAAAATCATTATTAGGTATCAGCATTGATGTTATAAATTATAATGGCAAATCATTTTTCTCAGCAATATTTCGTTTAACTTTTGTCATATTGACTAGGCGTTTTAAATATCTCAAAAAAATCATTTGATAGAATAGTATACCTCTGTGTAGCGACATTAAGACAAAGTGCCAATTTAAAGGCAACATGGTTGATACTTATTTTCAGAAAAAAAACTAAAATACTAAAAAAATTGGTTACTTTTAAATTGACTAGTCAAGCCTGCTTATTCTTCAACAATTGGTAGATTATGTAGTTTCATATAAAGTATTTTCTTTTTTCAATTAAATTAACAATTATGATTACGAATTAATTTCGGCGGATCCTTATGCTAAGGTGAGGGATGAAAATAATTATTACTTGGTACTTGGTGGTACTTGGCCATTGTGACGAACACAATATATCATTCGTTTTCGCTGTAAATATCTGTGGGTTGATTGTGCCCACAATATCCCAACAGGACCAAAAAGTAATTTCCCCTAGGCAAGAGAAATAATAAGTCATTCTTGTAAAAGATTCCGCTACAGAATATGATCAAATGACGCGGTCTATGAAATATGACCGTGTGATGATGTTGTTTAGAAAAACCCGTGAGGTCTGAAATAAAACTTTAGGTTACGTTAGGAAAACTCTAAGAAGGGTACTTTTTAAGAGTTATCTTTGCATATGTACTAAAAGGTAGGTGCCAGCTTACAAGGCACAAACATTACCACACACTAGCTCAAAACAAAATAGCCGTTTTCAGAAGTACAGTTTTGTTTATACAAGTCTCTTTATCGTATTCAGAGTCCAATATATACTAAGAATATATATAGTCATCTGCATCCAAAAAGTCACATTGTTACCTGGTTGTTCTTGAAAAGCAGACGTGAGGGCCACCTCGACATTGTTAGAAACAAAATTATGAAAGTGTGTCACAAATTTATGAATGAGTGAACATTTCTTCCGCGTTCATTTCGACCTGTTTTCATAATTGAATTTGTGAGCGTTTTATTTTCGTTCATCATTTATGCAGGTGGGTGTGGATTGGGTAACTCTTGAAAACGTAAGTAGGTACGTCTTCGAGGAGTATGATATGAGGTTATTATATCCAAACGTTCGCCCTCGATAAAAGTGCCTAATACACCAATATCCGCTCGATTTTACGAAAGGAAATGAGTAGAAAATATTCAGCTCTGCAATATCACAGCTTAAAACGGTACCCTGACCAAAAATCGGCATGAGATATGAGCATTCCTATTGGTCTAGCGGCACTGGTGGCGCATGAATTACAGTAGTGAATACGCCCAGATTTTAGAATAAAATCTTTATAAAATCGAATTTTGGTCTTTTGAAAAAAAAAATACTACAAAAATGTTCGTTATTAAATTGTCTATCCATTAGTGTTAGTACTAAAAATAATTAATGAACACTTTACGAGGAGATGCATGCTATCAATAATTATTTCTCATTTTTATGTTTTTTTTGGAAGGAGATTAGTGAAATATATACAACATTAAAAAAAAACAAATCTACCATTTTAGAATCAATATTATGTAGAAATTTAATGTATTTTTATTAATTGGTATTTCTTTTTAAATAACGAGTAGATAGCTCCTAAAAACAGCATGAAAAACGGCTCGCGCGGCTTTTACTCGGGGTACTTAAATTTTAATTTCCCAAAATTTGGTAACTCATTATATGAGTAAAAATACAGTATATCTATTTTATATCTATATTTTTTATATTTGAAATCACTACATAGAATAAAACAAAGTCGCTTCCCGCTGTCTGTCTGTCCCTATGTATGCTTAGATCTTTAAAACTACGCAACGGATTTTGATGCAGTTTTTTTTTAAAGATAGAATGATTTAAGAGGAAGGTTTATATGTATAATAAACACTTTTCACGCAGGTGAAGCCGCTGGCAGAAGCTAG
This sequence comes from Orthosia gothica, assembly GCA_949775005.1. NCBI lineage: Eukaryota > Metazoa > Arthropoda > Insecta > Lepidoptera > Noctuidae > Orthosia > Orthosia gothica. Next base: position 11,124,721 of record OX459048.1, on the reverse strand, counting down.
TTTGAAATATATTGCACATTAAAACAAAATAGGTAGATACATAGGTAGACGATTTCGTGTGTCAATTTTCATTCTATTCTGTCAGCAGTTGTAACGGCATAATTGAGTAGGTAATAAACAAAAACATTTTTGAAATTAGTTTTGACGTGATTTGTCTGGATTTCGAATAACACATAGAGGCATCCACAGCTAAGTGCGACGCGACAATGACACTACCCATGATGATGTTTATACGATACTAGCTGTCCCACGCGGCTTCGCTTCCGTCAACCGGCTACCTACTCATTTACACTACTTACCCTACCCTACCTACCCTACATACATGATTGTTTACTTGGCCTTATGTCAGTCCATTATACAATACTGCATAACCGTGTGGGGGGGTGCTGGCAAGACGTATCTGCTCGGACTGGAAAGAGCACAGAGAGCAGTTCTTAAGGTCATAAACAAAAAGCCGTATAGGTATCCTACATCACAACTTTTTGCTGAATGTAGGGTCCTTTCAGTGCGGCAACTCTACGTGATCAAATCCATCCAAAGAACACAACCAAGTGCGCCTCTCCCAGACCCAAACAAACGTCGCAAGAAATCCATCTCCCCTGCAGTCTCTTGTAGAACCTCATTTGCTAGTCGTCAGTTTAACTCCTTAAGCTGCAAGTTGTATAACACTGCAAATAATAAACTAAACTTAGCTGGACTGACCCGACTCGAGACCAAAAAGAAACTGTCACACTGGCTCCAAACACAAGACTATCAGGAGACAGAAGGGTTATTTACTTTCACCACATAACTACAACTTCAACAGTCACAGTTGCATGATATGCGTGGATACGAGTGCGAACCCACCTTCACTCACATTACACACATTACACTCAACTCATCTCAACTCTCAACAACACTCACGAAAACTACAACCGGGTATGTTTGTTGTTTTCTCTACCCTCTTGAATTCTATTTGATTTAACGTTTATTCTTTAGTTAATCTTAATCCTAATTTAATTTATTTTTTTTTTCTTAATTTGATTTTGGCCTGATTTTAATTTAATTTAATTTGATTTTAGTTTGATTATGAGTTGATATTTAATTTTATCTAATTTTATTTCATTGTAGTTTGATTATGATTTGATATAGCTGAGATTTTAATTTGATTATGGTTGATTTTGATTTCATATAACTATGATTTTAATTTGATTATGATTTTAATTTGATTATTTTATTTTATAATTGATTTTAGTTTGATTTTAGTTTGAGTTTTAATTTGTCTTTTGTTTGATTTTAATCTGATTCTAATTTGTTGTTCATTTTTATTTAATTCAATTTATTTAATTTGTTTTTATTTTCTATGTGATTTGATTTTGAAATTTGACTCTTATTTGATTTTAACCTGATTTTGACTTGATTTAGTTTGGTTTTAGTTTTATTATAATTTTAATTGATAATATTTTATTTTTTTTATTAATTTAATTTGGTTTTGATTTAAAATGTTTTTTAATTTTTCTGATTGTATTTAAAGTTTTAGTTTCATTATAATTTTAATTGATTCTGTTCTTTTAATTAATTTAATTTGGTTTTGATTTAAAATGTTTTTAATTTTTCTGATTGTATTTAAGATTACCACTAGGCAATGTAGCAACACATCTCATTTTCATGTTTTTTTTTTTTTTTTTCTTCATATTAATACCATGGTTCACTAGCCCCCAAAATACAGGCTCAGGCCTAGTTTGGGAGTTAGCATCATCATGTTACGTGTTATCTTTGTGTCAAATAAACATTTTAATTTTTTTAATTTTAATTAATGTTGCGTAACTTAAACCGTTTACACAGCGCACGCAACGGAAGCTCTCAAAAAGGATTTTTTTTTCCCGTTTCTGCAACATTTTTCATTTATGCTCCGCTCCTATTGGTCGTAGCGTAATGTTATATAGCCTATAATCTGCCTCGATAAATGGACTATCCAACACAAATAGATTTTTTCAGTTCCAATCAGTAGTTCCTGAGATTAGCGCGTTCAAACAAACAAACTCTTCAGCTTTATAATATTAAAAGTATAGATTACGATAAAGCGTCGTTTCACCGTCGCGTCAGACTAGTCTGAGAGAGGCTTTACTTTAACGTTTTGTAGATCGAAACGATCGCTTGGAATAGTTAAGAGATAGTTTTAATCCTATAGTTGCCATTCGTACAGTAGTTAAACCCTTTTTGTCCAGATTAAGTTGCGGGAAGGAAATCGCCGGGGCTGGGCGGCCATTTTCCACATGACTGCATTTCCAAATACACTTTATTTGTTTCGATCGTATTGACATAGTTTTGAGAACTCGATTGTTCGTTTATTACAGAAACTAAAGGGACGGGGCGGCTGAAATACTCATTGCCTACCTAACGTTTAAAGATATTTCATTGGAGACAAAACGTAGAAGTTTGAGGGCTTAGGGGTTACATGCGACAAAACGTCGCATTGTATCGTCGAAATCAACAACGTGCGTTGTAAACAATCGTATGACGATGTGTATTTCCACGACATGACTTCACATCGCGACACGAATTTGCATTGGGACATATGACTTCATATAGACACTCGACTCACATCGCGACACAGATTCGCATCGCGACACGAATTTGGATTGGGGCATATGACTTCATAAAGAGACTCGACTCACATCGCGACACAGATTCGCATCGCGACACGAATTTGGATTGGGGCATATGACTTCATATAGACACTCGACTCACATCGCGACACAGATCGCATCGCGACACGAATTTGGATTGGGGCATATGACTTCATAAAGAGACTCGACTCACATCGCGACACAGATTCGCATCGCGACACGAATCTGGATTGGGGCATATGACTTCATAAAGAGACTTGACTCACATCGCGACACAGATTCGCATAGCGACACGAATTTTCATTGGGGCATATGACTTCATAAAGAGACTCGACTCATATCGCGACACAGATTCGCATCGCGACACGAATTTGGATTGGGGCATATGACTTCATATAGACACTCGACTCACATCGCGACACAGATTCGCATCGCGACACGAATTTGGATTGGGGCATATGACTTCATATAGACACTCGACTCACATCGCGACACAGATTCGCATCGCGACACGAATCTGGATTGGGGCATATGACTTCATAAAGAGACTTGACTCACATCGCGACACAGATTCGCATAGCGACACGAATTTTCATTGGGGCATATGACTTCATAAAGAGACTTGACTCACATCGCGACACAGATTCGCATAGCGACACGAATTTTCATTGGGGCATATGACTTCATAAAGAGACTCGACTCACATCGCGACACAGATTCGTATCGCGACACGAATTTGGATTGGGGCATATGACTTCATAAAGAGACTCGACTCACATCGCGACACAGATTCGCATCGCGACTCGAATTTATATATGACTTCATAAAGAAACTCTTGAAAGAAATGTTTGATCAGACAAGCATTGTTAAAGTTTTGGTATATGAATAAAGTCACTAGAAAATACTAGGCACAAAAAAACTAATCATTATACTTCATAAAAGATAGCTTGATCTCTGCGACATATGTCAAACTGACGTATACGTTATAGTTACGTTTTTCTTAGCCTGTCAAGCGCTATTTTTACTTTATTAATACTGACAGCTGTCACAAAAATCAAGCTATCTTTTATGAAGTATAGTTATTATCCCTTAAATAAACATTAACGATCAAATAACTGGCAGGATACCTAAAATTAAATCAGCATAATCACGATCAGACAAGCATCTATTCATCATATTAGGTCGATGAATGTTGGAACATGCATTCGATTCTATTCCGCTGATGTCACCGTCGTCACAATAGCCTCTTGGCCCGCTTGAGTGCACTTTGGTTGCGCTAATAGCCTCGCCATTAACACGTTTAATACGCACACTTCAATCACGATTTCACGACGCGACACAACAGTACACTTGCGACTAAAATTGATTTTCTAGCGCTTCGGATTGATTGCTTGTCAATCTAGGAAATTAGGTCATTCGGTATAAGCTACGTGTAGCTGAGTAGGTCGTTAGGCTACACATGGGCCTGCCTGAGTTGGTTTGTTTACCTAGGTCAAGATTATATAGCATTATGCCTTGCTTTGCATATATCACCAACAAACGCACTATGAGGACTGTACTCGTACTTACGGTCATTAGGTAAGGTAGGGATGTCTTGATCTTTTCAGTGTTCCTGTTTTCGTTTCTTCGTTTTTTGACACCGACTGCCGAAATTGAAGTTATTTTTCACTTTGTAGTGTTTTGTTTTTGGAAGTCGGTTGTGATTTTTGTAAAAAAGTTTTTATTTTTCTTTTTTTAGTTGTGCTACTTAATGGACCAGTTCTATAGGCTAGGTACCTCTAATGCCCAAAGTGAAGTCAGAATAGATTAACTCAATATCATGAAACTTAAACAAAACCGGTAGAATGAGAAGCAAGTGTGAACTGTTCACACCTGCTTACCCATTTAGAGCGTACCAATGTGATGGTATGTTATGGAATGGTGTAAACAATAAACAGACATGCGATTGCAGCTATCCCGATTGATATGCCGTCATTTATTGAAGAGTTCTGATGTATATTATATGTTGAAAATTAAATGGGACCACATGACAAGCACCAGCTTTCAAGTAAAAAAAGAATAATTAAAATCGGTTCACCCAGTAAAAAGTTCTGAGGTAAAACAAATACAAAAATACAGTCGAATTGATAACGTCCTCCTTTTTGCGAAGTGGGTTAAAAATTACTTTGATTGCTGGTCTGTTTTTGGAGTCTTTATTTTCTGATAGCTACAACCTAGGGGTATTTATGTCTTGCAGATAAATTTGAAAGAGTGTTACAGTTCTTACGCCATATTTGTTTACCAAATGGACTAGTGACCAAAATAATAGTATAGTGTATATTAGTTAGTTGGTTGATATTATAATGGTACCTTAATTTTAGTGATGTAAGTAAGTAATAAACAGCAGCCAACACACACACGTACACAGTCATTATTAGACATAGTTCTAATAAAAGCCTTATTGTGAAAGAGAACCACAGGTTCCAGGTACGCACAGACATTAATAATTTCCCAAAATTAATATCGACAGCTCGCTCGTATTGCACGCTATATTAAAATTAAAATTTATGGAATACCTACTTAGGTACAGTCACGGGCAAAATTATGTGACAATTATGCAAAATTCAAAAGAGATTTTCCCCAAAGCTTTGATAGATAATTTACGAATATAGTGCCAATTTTCGAAACCAAAGTATTATAAAAAAATATAATCATTATTTTACAAAATGCTTTTGAACTTGACGTAACAATACCGTGATTTTTAATTTGGTAGACTAAATTGACAGCTGCCAGTGACGTAATTTTTTTTAAATGTTGCAAGTGCGGAGCATAGTGTTGTAGGTAAGGCTCAATCATAAGGATAAATCATAATGATTCATCGAATCGAAGTGACATGAACCTTCAATAAAATTTTACTAATTGCTGTAAATAAATGTTTCATGAATATAAACGTAATATATATATATAACAGTATTAATACACATAGTACATAAACTTTTATTGTGTTAAATATGAAATCAACAATAAAATAAAAACGATGGATAAAATGATGTCTGACATAAATGAGTAGAAACTAAATAGGGGCCACTAGTTTTTTAACAAATGTATGTTTTTTGCCGTGAAATAGTTCCATTTTCGATCAACTTTCGATCACTCAGGATAGTCAGGACACGGGGTCTCATTGCTAAGAAAGAATATTTGGTTGAAATAAATCTCACTAGATGACGCGACATGTACACACAATTCAATAGAATTGTGTTAAAAATTAACATTATCTGGAATTGAACATAAACATTGTATGTTCTTGTTTAATTAACTCTCCTAAGTACAAAATTATGGAATATTGGGCTCTTAATTCACATTTCAAAGATTATTTGAACGGATCATTTAAAATTGATGCCATATATGGCGCATTTTTAAATTTCTGAGGCATTCAACTCGATTGTTAAAATTTGCATTTTAACACATATTGGTGCAAAAAAAACTGTAACAACGTGCAAAAAAATACTATAAAACGAAACTTGACTGTATTTAAAGAAAAAAATATTCACGAACCTCGTAAACCCTTTTACTTGCAAGGCGCTGCTAACACCATCTATTGCCGTGAAACGATTGAATGATTGATGTACTCACAAAAATAACAAGAATAAGCAGATGAAAAACGCTAGTTACGTGGGCACGGTTTTTAGGGTTCCGTAGCCAAATGGCAAAAAACGGAACCCTTATAGATTCGTCATGTCTGTCTGTCTGTCTGTCTGTCTGTCTGTCTGTCTGTCCGTCCGTATGTCACAGCCACTTTATTCTGAAACTATAAGAACTATGCTGTTGAAACTTGGTAAGTAAATGTATTCTGTGAACCGCATTAAGATTTTCACACAAAAATAAAAATAAAACAATAAATTTTGGGTGTTGCCATACTTGAAACTAAAACTAAAAACATTTTTTTTCATCAGACCCATACGTGTGAGGTATCTATGGATAGGTCTTCAAAAATGATATTGAGGTTTCTAATATCATTTTTTTCTAAACTGAATAGTTTGCGCGAGGGACTCTGCCAAAGTGGTAAAATGTGTGTCCCCCCCCCTGTAACTTCTAAAATAAGAGAATGATAAAACTAAAAAAAATATATGATGTACATTACTATGTAAACTACCAGCGAAAATTGGTTTGAACGAGATCTAGTAAGTAGTTTTTTTTAATACGTCATAAATAGTAAACCGCAATTTACCAAGTACGGAACCCTTCGTGCGCGAGTCCGACGAGCACTTGGCCGGTTTTTTTGTATGGGATGAGGCATCTGTATGCTAGTATTATATTATCTGTGGTCAGGATACGACACAATTTTTATGTAACTATAAAGTGACAATCCCCCAAATGTCAGTTTAGTCTACAAAATTAAAAAGCAGAGTATAAGTAAAAGGCACCTATTTACGCTACTGACTGTACAGTGAATTTGTAAGTGGGAATTGTAACAATTGCTAACTACTCGTACATACTATTTAAACATTAGATTTATCATCTGTGCCGAGAGCCAATGTCTTTAGTCACAGATATAAATAGGAACAACTGGAATGGACGAGCACCCGCATGGATTACATTCAATACTTGAATAAGAACACTGGGTACTTATCCTTGGGAACAGGATTGAGGTTGATTGGTTTAACGCGGGGCATATTGAATGAGGGCAAACGGGGAAAACGGATCAAACCGGTCTAATCACAGGTGCGCAGTCGCCTGAGCAAAAGAGAAGGTACACTTTGCAATATTTTCCATCTAGATTCTTACATCTAGATCTAGATGATTACATGCAATTTTGTACAAGTACTTGTTTATTAAAATTAAATTAAAACTAGCTTAGATAAGTTAGAATTGTCCTTTGAACACCGTACGGTATCTTCTACCAAGGGCGTCGCCAAGGGCCCCCCATAGAGATTAAAAATAAGTAGCCAAATGAAAAGAAATCAAAGTCCTAAGTCAACATAAACCCAAACCAACCAAACAATCTAGCCATTTGTTGATGTCCTAAAAGAGTACTAAAAGCATTGAAAATTTTGGTCGTTCTACCAAAATCAATGGTTAAGTAGCCTCAGGAGAGTAAAAACCTGATTAAGAAGTGCTAGGGGGAAAATCGCCTCAATGGTCGGGCCATGATGAAAATGCACAGAAAACTTATTAATGAAAAAATATAAGATTTACATGATTAAGCCCCCCCCCCCCGCCCTGGTCCATTGGCTGGCGACGCCCTTGTCTCCTACCAAGTATTTGAAAGCATTTCGAATGGACGCAGAATATTATAAGAAAACAGACATAACGACCTTCAATCTCAACAAAATATGTGAGTACACAAAATAATAAATATATCACAGTTCCCCAAGTTTACTGCCCTATGCAGTACCTACCTTTAGTGTTGGAGGTAGATTTGGTAGACCAAACAGAAGCACATTAGAGCTGCTAATCTGCCCACCCCTATAACTCGCTATCTCTGGTATTAAAGATCCGTTAGTCGTTGTGGAGTGGTTTCGCAAAGATTACAGACGACGATAAAAGCTTAACTCTATGTATCTGGTACACTGTTTTGTGTGATCAGAGCGTAAACAAATTGAGTCCCGTAAATTCTGCGGGTATTTATGTATACAAAGTATTTTGAAGAAGAGTTTTTATTTGAAATGTAATCTTTCGAAGCTATTAGATAATAGTTCGTGAGAATGATACACAAAAACATGATATTGCAATATTTATTGATAGTATATCTGTGCCTAAGTGCAATAAAATGTTTGCAGCGAAATAGAATTGTTAATATATGCTGGATACGTAAATAAATGGGCCCTTTCTGACCCATTAAAGTGCACTCAAAATGCGAACCGTAATCTTTTTTTTATTTTCTTGCTAAGTGGTCTGGATCGCTCTCGTAAGGTCTGAAGCTGCAATATTAAAAATTCAAGCAGTGTCGCGGGCTGCGGTCCGCTACAATCAAACATCATTTGCGTGCTCGAGGCGAGCGACCGTTTGTTTAAGTGGACCGGTCAATAACTCCGCAAATAGCTATTTAATGAATGTGTCGCCACCTAATAACATCGCGCATAGAAAAACTCTGACTGAATTGGTAACAATTTGGGTCATTGAATCCTGCAAGTGCGTCGGCTCCTCATTCTTCTATCTCAGCAGTTTGTTCAACTTTACGACTGTGTAGTAAATTGCGAGGATTGTGAAGTATTTTGATGATCTGAGACGCAATTATTGTAACAGCTTTGTTCGTAGAAACAATTTTGGACTTGATTTAATTGAACTCACTTATTTTGCTCAATCTGCTGCTTGCTTATTGCTTCTAGCTCCACTGAATGCTGCCAATAGACAAAAATAATTGTTTTTGCATGAAGAGCTTTATTTTTTTAATTACTGTGAAAATAATCTGTTTTTCTTTTTCCAACAGTTTCGGTGTGAATTTGCAACAAGATTTAAATAACTGTTTACACTGCGGTTACCATGCAAATATGGAGATATGTTAACAATATTTGCATAATTCAATTCACTTCGAATACTCATCCATTAGGAACGGTTCAAGTAAATAAGACACGAAATAATATCTAACGAATGGACAGAATAAGTACACCTACCTCACACCTACTCAAACTGTGTCGATTAATTTAAGAACTAAGTAAACTAAATGGTAATAAACAATGATATAACAGACAGTTCAAAATCTGGATGAAAAAATACGTGTCAAACGACAAATCCCTGTGTTGAAAACTAGTGTGGGAACAAATATTGACAGAAATTATGTATATATGTGCTCTCGGGCCAACGATCAAAGCTGCCACAGAAAACAAGAGCCAACCCCCACCCCATAAACATATGTATCTCCAAAGCAGAAGGTTCAAATTAAATCACACCCTCTGTTACTTACGAAAATAATTTACCACTTGGCAAGCTTATTTGCTCAAACTTTCCGCCTCGAGGAATTTATAAAGTTCGCTTAATTTACCTGCAAATCAAATACGAGACGAATTAAGTGAATTATTTGACAATTCTAGGGACGACTTCGTTAGATGAGGATCAATGAATAGTCAGACGGGAGACCTTTTAACAAATTAAATGGTTCTGTAGTCACAACAGGATCGCTCAACCGAGTCCGGATCAAATTAGAATCCATTGAATCGAATAATTATTTTGATTTACTAAACACTTTTAACGAAATATCATCTATACTTAATATTATAAAGCTGAAGAGTATGTTTGTTTGAACGCGCTAATCTCAGGAACTACTGGTTGGAATTGAAACATTATTTTTGTGTTGGATAGCCCATTTATCGAGGAAGGTTATAGGCTATAAAACATCACGCTACGACCAATAGGAGCGGAGCATAACAGAAAAATGTAGCAAAAACGGGCAAAACATTCATGTATGTGGGGTAGGGGTCCATTTAACGGGAGCGAGGCCGCGTGGGACAGCTAGTTTGATTACAATCTTTGGTGTCTACAACTTTTAATTGCTTCAATTCAAGTCATATCATTTGTCACCGATAGATTGTTTCAGTCAATGGTCAATCATTCGCTATCAATTTTATTGGCGTCATATTTGTATTGGAATTTTGTGTCTTTATTAAGAGGACAGTACGTTTACTTGCGGTGTCTGATGTTTCATTGGCACCGATTTGATCAAGCTAGAACTCTTGGCAGTTGTGATCATGAAACGTGCGAGAAGGATCAAACCAATTTTTCATGGGATTTCAAGACCAAAGGCTCGTGTCGCACTCCTGCTTTTTATGACCGCACGTGTCACAAACTTTAGTCATCATCATCTGCCTAGCCTTTTCCCAACTATGTTGGGGTCGGCTTCCAGTCTAACCGGATTTTAGCTGAGTACCAGTGTTTTACATGGAGCGACTGCCTATCTGACCTCCACAACCCAGTAACTGGGTAACACGGTAACCCTTGGCTAGACTGGTGTCAGATCTCAAGCGTCTGACTATATTCGTAACGACTGTCAAAGATCTTCAAATGACAGCCGGGACCAACGGCTTAACGTGCTTTCCGAGGCACGGAGGAAACTCGGTATGTTGAAATGGTCACCCATCCACGGACCGACCTCGTCAAGCGTTGCTTAACCTTAAAGATCGACCCGTGCGGCTGCTATTATTTAGCCACGAGCTGTCACAAACTTTAGTGTTGTAAAGATAATGTTATATTTTATGTCTAGATAATGAGACGCTGGTGGAGTCGATGGCTATCGTGCAGTACCTGGAGGATACTCGTCCGGAGCCGGCCTTGACGCCGAAGTCTCCGCTGCAGAAGGCCAGGATGAGGGAGCTTATTGAGGTTTGTATTTGAAACATACACTCATTTCATACAGATGTAATATATCTTCACACTTATAATATTATAAAGGCGAAAGTTTGTGAATGTGTGTGTGTGTTTGCATGTTTGTTACTCTTTCACGCAAAAACTACTGAACGGATCTGGATGAAATTTGTTACAGAGATAGATTATAGTCTGGAATCAAAGTCAAAGTCAAATATATTTATTCAATTAGGCCAATAAACGGCACTTTTGAACGTCACATAAATTAAAATTTGAATTTAAAAGTAATAAAACAAAAAAGTAATAAAAAAAAATGATTCTACCGTGCATTCGGAAAGTAGATTGTTATGGAGAAGAACGCACAAGAAACTCCACATAGGATACTTTTTATCCCGGGAATTTGATCTCATGGGATAAATTTCGACATTCACGCGGGCGAAGCCGCTGGCAGAACTGGAATACAATAATTACTTTTAATTGTGCACAGTTTTTTTTTTATTATTATTTCCTTTATTCAATTTCTTTTCTTATTGTTTACATTTTAAAATATTTTATAAATTAAATTACAAAAAAAAAAAACATTTAAACATATAAAAAATAGAGGCCCACCGGTATTTATATTATATTTATATTTTTTTTTTATTATTATTATTAATAGTATTCGTTTTAAATGGAACTAAACATTACGACCTGGTGAAGGTTGCGGGGATCCTCTGGTTACAAGATGCACGGGACCGGTCAATGTGGCGACGCTTGGGGGAGGCCTATGTCCAGCATCCACTGCTGGAGATAGTCTTTCGGCTGATATGATGATGATGATGATGAAACATTACTTGTAAAAAGTGTATGCTAGGCAAATATCTGCTAAACATTTCAGAAAATACATGCATAAGTTGTATGTTACATTAGTGGACCTTTTAAATCGCATTATTGACTCTCTAAATTATTTATCTACCAACGACTTTTTTTTATACTTTACACGTTTTAATCAATGCACCTACCATGTTGCCTCTTCACCAACCTTGGTTGACTGGTAGAGAATGCCTAAGGCATTAAGTCCGCCTTTGTACCTTTATGTATGAAGTATTAAATAAATAAATGCATAATTTGTGTGCTACATTAGTGTATAGGTGATGTTCTTCAGAAAGGCCAAGTGCGCAGTACCTATAAGTGGCGTGTTTGTATGACTAGATGTATGAATGTGTGTGAAGCAAAAGAAGTATGTAAGGATACGTAGCAGGTGGCGTTCTGTAGAAAAAAGGCGTGAGTTTATGTATGTATGTACATTAGTGTACTTTATAAATCGCATTATTGACTATCTAAATGATTTATCGACGTAGAATACAATTAATCCTAACTTGATAACGATGCCAACAAAACATAACCCAATGATAAAAACAGCAAAAGGCTCAACTTTCGCTAACTGTTCCCTGAATTATATAATTAATTTAATTTACCATTTAACCTGTCCGCCTTTAAAGGGTATTCGAGGTGTTAATTTCTCCAGCGGCACCCCTGTCGCGCTCGGTCGGCATTTCGGCAATTATCATGGAACTCAAAATTATCTAGGGTCTCTGAAAAATTTCACGTCGACAGCAAAAATTTTGATGAAGAAAAAATCTTGCCTTTTTGCCCAAAATATTCTGTGTGTTAAAAATTTTGATGAAGAAAAAATCTTGCCTTTTTGCCCAAAATATTCTGTGTGTAATTACTTTACTGGGTTTCAGAGATAGGTATACTGACGAAAAATTATGAAATACTAACTTTAAATCCTACCTAACATTACGCAGCCTGTGACGTAGATAACAGTTACCCCCTGGTCGGTCGACAACTCTAATTTAGAGTACTAAATTTTAAATTTCAAACAGAGTATGCAAGTCTCCTGAACTGCTCTGAACAAAATTAATCATGGTTCATGAATTGATCGACTATTCAAAATTCCAGATGACGACGTGCGTAGTACATTAGTACCTCAATGATGACGACAGAAAATCTCATGTCATCTCAATCTCATTTTCCTCTTTTTAACCCCCGCCGGAAAAAGAGGGGTGTTATAAGTTTCACGTGTGTTGCTGTGTATCTGTGTGTCTGTCTGTGGCATCATAGCACCTAAACGGATGAACCGATTTTGATTTTTTTTTTTTTTATGTTTGAAAGGTGATTTTGTCGAGAGTGTTCTTAGCTATGTTTGAATTAAATCTGTTCAGCCGTTCAAAAGTTATGAGCGTTTTACTATTTGAATCGGGCTGTTTTCGCAGGATTAATGTGTCGGGGGTTTTTTAAATTTTGTAATTTTACATGTACAGATTGTAGTCTCAGGCATCCAGCCCTTACAAAACGTCGGTCTTAGGCCCCAGTTCGAGACGACGGAGCAGTACACCAAGTTCACGAAATATTGGACTGACCGCGGTCTGAAAACCTTGGAGGAACTGCTGCAGAAGACCGCTGGGAAATACAGCGTTGGAGACCAGCTGACCATCGCTGATTTGTGCCTGGTGCCCCAGCTGTACAATGCCGTAACCAGGTGAGTTTGTATGCTTAGAATTTGTTGTTCTTTACGTCTTTTTACAGTAGTTGAAGTCATAAATATGAATGATCGCACCAAATTACTAAATGAACCTCAAAGATAAAGCATTTCAATCAATCTGCCTAGCCTTTTCCGAACTTTGTTGGGGTTGGCTTCCATTCTTACCGGATTCCACTGAGTACCAGTGTTTTACATGGAGCGACTGCCTCTTCAACCCAGTAACTGGGTAACATGGTACCCCTTGGCTAGACTGGTGTCAGATCTCAAGCTTCTGACTACTCGTACCGACTGTCAAAGATCTTCAAATGACAGCCGGAACGACAACGTGCTTGCCGAAGCACGGAGGAAACTCGGTATGTTGAAAATGGTCACCCATCCACGGACCGACCTCGTCAAGCGTTGCTTAACCTTGATGATCGACCCGTACGGCTGTTATTATTTAGCAACGAGCTCCTCAAAGATAAAGCATTTATTGGATAAAAAAATAAACTTGAAATCATTTGTCTTACATAAAGTGCCTCAGAAGACAACTCTACAAAAACACAAAAGTCCTTCAATAAAGAAAATGGAGCCTTACTGATGATAGACCTTGGGTAATGCACGTATATGATCAGAAAATATAATTAGCAATCTTACAAGCTATTCGCATAATTATAATTCAGCCTGAAATTGCTTGGGGGATATTACAAGGTGAGCTTCACAACCACTTCCCCTCGACACCCACGAATTGTGAGACACAAAGCCAACATTCCATGTTTTTATTCCATTATAGACTTTTAACCATAGACAATATTTTAACAGAGTCAAGAGTAAGTATGTGGGCCCAATAGAAAACTAAAACACTCCAGTTTATCTTGACGGTTTGACAAATCTGTTTATTTTTCATTCCATCTATCTTTATCTGAAAATTGAGATCTGAGATCTCAAACACAACCCACAAACTCATAAAAGTTTCGATTGAAAAGAAATATTCGTAAGTACATAGTTTGAATGTTTTTTTTTTCTGTTTCAGACATAAACTGGACATCAGCAAATATCCAACAGTTTCGAACCTATACCAGAGATTGTTAAAAGAAAAAATATTTCAGGAAACTCATCCTGAAACCTTGAAATCAAAAATATAAAACCACTTACCTTACGTTTATTCATAAAACGGAGACGCACTGTTATTATTCGTTTCAGGAAACCGTTTGATTCATAATTTACAGGAAAGTTAGATGTACCATGCATTTGATAGGTACAATAATAAATCTAATTACTAAGTAATCAGACTGTCTTCTGGCACAAAAATTTATAGGTGCGTTTCTAGTCTCAGATGGGGCTTGTAGATTAATGTTTTATTAATTAAAACTAAAATCATCTAATAACGTGAAAAGCTTCGTCGTCCAGGACTCTGGCTTCAGAATCGGGGTGTTTTGTAGCAGTTGGATGTCTGAGACCGAAAATAAAATATACAACACCTACCAATTTTGTTTTTTTTTCATCTGAGACCAAAAAAGGCAAACCACACACACTTAGTTAATTTTAAGAAAAAGTTTAAATTAAATTGTTACAAAATGACATTAGACCTATCTTTAACATAATTAACACATTCGTAAATTTTTAACAATCAGATCATGGCAGATACCAGATGATGACGACACTATGAAAATACCTCTAAGTAATGAATGTATCTTTAGATAAAAGTGTCATAAATACATATGTACTTGGAGTCTTGGCGAAGTTTCTTAAGAGGGGACTCTAGTGAGACTTTCTCCATACAAACACATTCTGCTGTTTTCTTCGTGGATAATGCCTCTACAGCAATGTTTTTTTTCCATAAAATCTAGGTCTAATTAATACGTGCCTGTATCATTTCTTTTTTTCCAAAACATAATCACAAAAAGAAATATGACAATCCAAAAATCCGAAAAAAATGCCCGTTTTTACCGCCATGTTCAGAAGACTTTCAGACAAAATTTATAAGTTTTTAACAAAAAAGGAAATGATAGGAGCATAGATAATACTTTTCCTCTAAATTTTGATATAAGAATTTTTTAGATCAGAACAGTTTTCATGAAGAAAACAGCAGAATACGAAACGTCTTTTAGTCAAAGTTTTTGTAGGTAAAATCAGCCTGAGCTGCAGTTGTCCCTTTCGCACTTTACGGGGTGAGGTTGGAGGTGACGCGACGGCAATAGTTACTTCAAATACCTATTTTTCAAATTCCTGTTGACTAGAGTCCGCTCTTAAGAGCCCTTATAAAACAAACACTACCTACCCAAGCTGCTCGCCTTGCATTAATTAAGTTGACACGTATCTGTCACGTAGTCAACGCTGACCCACTTTTGGAAGACAATGCCCGTTAAGGGCTAAAGGCGTTCCTCACACATTAGTTGAATCAAGGGGGCATTGATGTGGTTATATGCGGAAGGCATTTCATATTTAGGCGCTAGTTGAATCCCTCAGTTTCACCTGCCTTATTACTTCGTTTCGTGACTTTTTTATATTTTGCTCGGCTCCTAAGGGTTATAAAGCGATCTTTCGACTGGTAGTTGGAGTGATAAGCGCATTCGAACAAAAAAAAAACTTTGTTTAATAAGTAAAGATGTGGTCCCAGTGCTCATAGAGTTTTTCGAAGTGTAGGTAAGCAAAGGGCTAGTTGACTCTTCAAGTGACCGGAGGGCGGCGTTTTTCTATGGCCAGAGAATCGGCATTGCCGGCCAACAAAGTGCTGCCAGCGTTCTGGGCACTTTTAAGTAAGTATGAATTATGGATGGACTCGAAATGGCGAATATGGCGATAGTCTGAAACAAACAATTTTTGTTTACACTAATTAACAATTATTTTAGTAAAAAATAAATCTAAAATACTAGCTTCTGCCCGCGGCTTCGCCTGCGTACAAAGTTAAAAAAAAAATGCTCCGATCACCACCAAACTTTACATTATCCGCTGGGTCAATCTAAAGAGTCTAAAATTTCATTAAATTCGGTCTAGCCGTTTCGGAGTCTATAAAGATCGTATCGTCTATATATATTGTTGTCGCCCTAAAGAACTAGTACCTGTGTTACAGTGTAGTTAAGCTGATTAGCAAAATATACCATTACATACAATAGATCACTTGTTACAATGTAGTCTAGCTTAATTGCAAAATAGGACTTTACAATCTAATAATGAGCTTAGGTGGCCAAAAATAATGGTTAAGGACTAGAAGGGGATTGGGAGGAAGTTATATGGAATCGCAGGATAAGGCAGTCGCAGAGAGACCGCTTAGCGAGTGCCTTCGAACTATTAAATTATTGTGAAATTACGACACTTTGTTATAAAATCTGTGACAATTGGAAATAAGTACTGTTATTAAACTTATATTATCGAACCACTTCTTTGATTGATTTACAATATATACTTTCTCTTTTATAAATATAGAAAATAGAAGATAGATAGATTCACAAGTACGACCTATCTTAGTCCTAAATATAACCTACTACAATAAACATGATGGCCATCTACTTAGTCAATAAATCTCATGTCGTGTTACCAAGTGCTGCACTTACGTCCTATGTCCTGAATTACCCTCACATCAGCGAATGTTAACGAGCCATAACATCAACATAACCACAGTAACAATATACAAACAGTATGGAAACTACCTACAAACGCTCGAAACGGCACATTCTCATAAACGTACGCACCGACGAGACCGCTCGGGCTCTTTCAAGGTAATATCAGTACTAAGTACCATGTCGCGACGAATGGTCAAGTATGTTTGTGTTAGTGTACCGTTTCGAGCGTTTGTAGGTAGTTTCCATACTGTTTGTATATTTTTACTGTGACATAACTACGCCGCAAGTGCTTTTTACAGAACTACCAAACATAGTTTAGCGGGGTTTTAAGCTTGTGACACATAGGTAATAAGGCCTGTATGTTTCTGTGAGGTAAGTATGAGACTTGATGAAGAAATGTAAATGAAAGCGTGACATGGGTTGTGACGGGGGTTTACTGAAAAATTATACAGGTTGCGCCGACCCCAATTAACATGAAATAAAGACAGGAACTTGATGAAGTACGGTACATGATAGGTGTGAGTATAAAATTGCAACCGTGTGTGTAAAAGTTCACTGCATTCGGACACCGGGAATTGGGTCAAATTTGACTTGCAAACTTTGGTTACACAAAAACACTGAGATGGGTGAAAAAATAGTAGATTATTAACCAAGGGGATAAAGCAGTGTCTTCTGTCGCGGGTGACGATTTAAATCGCGAGCGTAACGAAGGACTCGAGGTTTACTCCCGAGCGTAGCGAGGGTGTTAATAACTTAAATCACGAGCGATGCGAGGGATTTAAGACGAAACCTGAGTGTTGCGAGGGATTTAAGTTCACCCAAGACTAAGACAGCTTTATCACCGAGGAAAATACTCTACTTTTCGTACCATTTGCGAAAAAAAAACACAACAATAATATGAGATAAGCATTTATTAAAAATAATTACATATAAAAATAAATTAAAATAAACTTAACGTTTATGTATTTGAAGAAACCAAAAACGCGGCACATTCCTAGACTAATATTTTTTGTCGGAAAAGCAAAAGCATAGCTCATACGGCCTCGTCGGTTTTCGTAATTTTATTTAATAATCATAACTGCATAATAAATGCGTATTCCTTTTTCAAAAAGATGTATAATGCTTTATATACAAACTACTACTAATTATTTTCTGATTAATTTCGTTGCGGGATCCAAGACAGGTAAATTCATTCTTCGGGACTTCGTCGAGCTTCATTGCCTCGGCGCTTTTCTGGTGGTCGCCACTGTTGATTCTGGCTTTCAGGAGTTGCAGTGGTTTGGGAATAGTGCGGTGGGATTGTCCCAAAACTCAATGGTGTAAACACAGATGTAGTTCAGTATAAATTTCGGTAAGTATTCCAAATTTAAATCACATTCTCCCCCTAGAGGATGAATGAAATTTAATGGTTTACTATAGTGTGATATTAGCGAGCACTACACTAACCACAAGTCTGGAGGCCTGGCTTGAATGGAGGATTATATCGACTTAAGGTTGCACTAGTCGACGGCACGAACTATTTGGTGCGCGGGGTTAAAATGCATGCTATCTTATCCAACAACACGTGCGAATGAGATAGATGCTGTGATGAGCAGTAAGAAGCTAGTTCGCGTACGAATACACACTTTTGCAAATTTGTAGCGAAATGGATGATGATTTAGGACGAAAACGAGCGCGCGAAATTTTATCAACAGACCGTTGGGAGTATGGATATCGTGAAAATCTACTTAATGTATCTGTTCAAAATAAAATTATTTGCATTGTTGTACCTACTATTTATCTGACCCTATATGGTGACTGTTTTACAATTATCCTTCTTCTTTATGGTATTTATTTGCGCCCAAAGAGGCGTTAAAATTAGTTTTTAAATATGGAACTTTCGACACTCATAAATTTCTTTTTTTTTTTTTTCGATGAGCAAAATTGATGTCATTTTTTATTTTGAACGTAACACACAACGTAAATTAGTGGGGTTATCGCCTGACTACGTTTGTATGGAAGAATGATCGAGTAGGTCTACCTTAATACCGAGCTTATTAAGAACTTCCAGATCTCCGAGGCACACCTGCGCTATGCTTTTGCACATCCCGGGTCATTCATGTTACTATACATATACAAGCCTATTATATTATAACATGCTTATCGAGCATATATCGAGCCAGTCCGTTTTCAATAAGCTACCGCCTCGCTTTCAATACGACAAAGACTTCAAATGTAGCACTGTCATAAATCGTCGAATTACGAGTAACTCTGCATATTTAGGTCGCAGCTGCAATAAGAAATATTACGCCTGGTGAATACTAACAAGATTGCCTACCATGTACTACTTAGCTAAACGCTATGCGCAATTCAAATCAATGGATAAAAAGTCTATTAAACATTGAGAAAATTATTGGCTAATGTGAGTAAAATGGCTTTTTATGTAGCATGAGGTATGTTTACTTTCAGAAGAGTGTAACAACCCACAGATGCTATTTTTATAAACATTACTAGCGGTCGCCTCGCGGTTTCAACCACGTAGTTACGGTTCCCGTGAGAATACAGAGATAAAAAAAATCTAAAAACCCGACTGCTTCAAAAGCGAACTAAAAAGACGTAAACAAGGAAAAAATCATGCTGTGCAGTCGGAGGATACATATTCGCGGGCTGGCTGACCAAAATCTGGTGTATCCTCCGCCTGCACAGCATGATTTTTTCCTTGTTTACGTCTTTTTGGTCCGCTTTTGAAGCAGTCGGGTTTTTAGATTTTTTGATTTAACTTTTTTTATTTATAAGTTTTTAGTTAAGTTTTTTTCGAATTAGATACATTTAAACATATAAGTGTTATATATTTTTGAAATCACCTCTTAACACCCTTTATTTTGATACCCTACACACTGGGTTTGGAAGAAAAAAAAAATTTGGGACCCCACAATATGGCGCCCAAAATCCGCCATTTTTCTATTGTCCAATTTTAACGTAGCCTATGACGCTCGCAGGGTTAAGACGAATCGATTGACGTATGAATCATCAAAATCGGCCAACGCGTTTGGTCTCTGGAACGCCACTTAGGAACAAACATACATACATACATACATACATACATAGACTGATAAACACATTACCCTCCTTCGGCAGTCGGGTAAAAAGTAGTCTATGTCACCCGGGGATAGTGTAGCTCCCCAACGGTAAAAGAATTTTTCAAATCGGTCCAGTACTTTTTAAGTTTATTCGTTACATACAAAAATACAAATCTTTCCTCCTTATAATATTAATGTAGACAAACAAACAACTACACTACCCCCCGCACTAACTCGTGTCTAAAGGCGTTACTATATATATACGTATATAGGCACTGTATGTCAATTTCAGTGATAGGTATCGTAAATTCCTTCCATTCATTACATCGAACAATTGATCCAAGGTTTCTTCGGTAAAAAGCAATTACACTGATGCGTAATGGTTTCTGTTGAACTCTGTAACTATGCCAGCTATTGACATCACTTTTGAATAACTATTCGTAGTTATTGATATCAACCCTCGTAAGGGTAAATACTGTAGTACAGCACCTATTCGATTTCAACAGCCATTTTTTTTACGGGTTGGTAAAAGGCGCCTGGATTTTTGGGGAAAAGACCAGGGTGAGGGTGTGTGGGATTTTTAGCTCATTAAAACCACCCGGTGATCACCATCAGCACGTAGAAGGGACCTGGTGACCTATCAAAAGATCACCCCGGAACCCCCTTTGTGCAACGCCTGTTAGGACACATTCCTGGGGAGACTAATATAGCATATCCCCCGAGCCTCGCCGTGCACAGCAGCACGAGATCACTGTGCCACCGTCTTTCCTGGAGTCACTTGATAGGTAGACAGAGTCCCGAATCGACTGCCCACGAGGCCGGGGGTCCCGTCTGCCTTTGATGCAGGTGGGGTTTCGGCGTTTAGGCATCAAGGCGGTTGCCTCAACGACGCCTTTTTCTCATAGTGGGATCGGCCCTCTCACAATGCCGCTCGGCAGCCTCCTTCTGTACTATCATGGTTTTACAGAAAGAGGCGTGAGCTCAGAGCGTATGCTGCAAAAAACATGCATCACATCACATCATCATCAGCCTATTAATGTTCCCACTGCTGGGACACAGGCCTCCTTTCTGTGAGAGGGAATGGGCCGTAATCCACCACGCGGGCCCAGTGCGTTTTGGTTCTAGGACATGCCGGTTTCCTCACGATGTTTTCCTTCACCGTTTTGAGAGCAGTGGTGAGTAAATAATTTACACAAAGTAAAGCGGTAGAACACAAAAAAACAAACTCTGTGTTCCGTGTGAACATTGCCTTACTGGTTTACAATTACTTAAGAAACTTGTTGATCGATATGGCTGAGTCATAGAATGTTATTCTTCATTCTAAACCGCTTTCCATACCATCTAAGAGAGTGACATTTATAAATGAACAAAACCTTTTACAACTCAAGTGAGTGCACGAAATGAAAATATTTATTTTCTCAATAAAATAGTTTCGTTCCAGTCTGATCGTGTATAAAATCCTAATAATGTGAAATTCTCCCAGGTCTAATAAATTCCATACAAAGCCTATCAATAAATCTGAAATTCTCTTTTCTTTTTATATAAAAAGTGATAAGTTGCCAGACCCAGAGCGGCCTTATAATGCTGAAGCGTGATAAAAGTTAATACCAATAAGGACGCAATACAATTTTGTGCTAAAGACTAGTCATGACATGTTTGGAAACCAAATAACTACAAAAAATAAAAAAAACAAAAAACTCTAATGGCATCATAACATTTTTTTCAAGGATAAAGGCCAGTTTGTGCTGCATTTATATAAATTCGAAAAAAAAGTTGCGTTGTACTAAGTTACTTCTGTGCTTTTACCTTTGACGGAAAGCCAGACACGAAAAGCTGAAATTAAGGGAATTGAAATAAATCTGAAATTCTCCTTTTTTTTAAGATATATAAGTTTTTTCTTCAAGACCCAGAGAGACCGTAGAGTGCAGAAAAATTATTAATTAGTACCAATAAAATTGCATCTATAGACGAGTCGCTATTGACGAAAAAAAAATTGTAAGCATGCTACAGAGGTTAAAAAGGAGGTTTAAAATTAAAGAAAGAAAACTTTAACGGCCACATGAAAAAAACACATGTAAAGGCTAGTTTGATAAATTAGAAAAAAAAATACATTGCACCAGACTATATAGTTACAGCTGTTCTGCACATTTTAAACATGTGCTTCCAATTTTAACGGAAAGCCATCCACATAAAACTGAACCTCTGAGGAAAATCAAGACCATATTTTGCAATAGTCCTGCACCAACCGGGGATTGCCCTTGGGTGCAGAGCATGCAGGGATAATCGTCGGTTGGTGTCACATTTCCCGATACATGCCTAACAAGGCCTCTGCGAGTTGACTTCGTCCCCTCGCACGCCTTTCAAAGGACCGAAGTGCTTTCCAGCATTAGAAATAAATCTGATGATCTCATATTTTTTTAATAATTTTTTGAGTTATTTTCTTCAAGACCCAAAGAGACAGTAGACTGCAGAACCGTGATTAAAATTAGTGACAGCCATCCACCAAAAACGTAATCTCCGAAGATCAACTTAAGCATTCAGAAATTAAACTTGTTTTTTAGGGTTCCGTACCCAAAGGGTAAAAACGGGACCCTATTACTAAGACTCCGCGGTCCGTCTGTCCGTCTGTCTGTCTGTCTGTCTGTCGGTCTGTCTGTCTGTCTGTCACCAGGCTGTATCTCATGAAACGTGATAGCTAGACAGTTGAAATTTTCACAGATGATGTATTTCTGTTGCCGCTATAACAACAAATACTAAAAACCGAATAAAATTAATATTTGAGTGGGGTTCCCATACAACAAACGTGATTTTTTTGTCGATTTTTTGCGATAATTGTACGGAACCCTTCGTGCGCGAGTCCGACTCGCACTTGGCCGGTTTTTATAAACATAGAATGATGTGGTTTCCTTCAACCCAGAGAGACCATAGACTATAGAAGCGTGATTAAAGTTAGTAACAATAAGGTTACATTTCAATCTTACTCAAGAGACAGGTCGTAAAGGGAGGAAAAAAAATTAGATGCCACACTATGTTTGAGAAAAATATATAAAGAAAGAAAAGTAATGGCATCATTTATATCAACAAAATAAATGAGAAAAAGGTTCACATTTTACTTAGTCTAGTTACTGCTGTGGCTGTTTATTGATTCTTCTAACTTTGACGAAAAACCATCGACGAAAAACTGAAAGAAATGAGGAACACCATGCAGAATAAAGACCAAATTAATTGCCAAATTAAGAAAGAAAGGTTACCTTATTAACCACAGGTTAAACAACATAAGGCAATGCATCACATGCAATGATATTTGAATATCATTGATCACATGGTTTTGATCTAGACGAACGTCTCTTATTATTTTGAAATACCAGCTTAGCGATGTACAAGTTCACGGCAATGAATTCACGCCGAGGAGGCAACCTTTTCCTGCATTGAATTGAAAACATAATATATTTTAGAAGTAGGTAAAAAAGATTTCTAAAAATCTCTACGATTAGAATACGGAAAAGTGGCCACGCACGAGCTACCACGACCAATACGACTATTTAATTTGTAAAGGACCACGCTTCAACAATCTGACTACTCACACAAATGGTCTTTTATTAACCAACTTTCCAAAAAAGAGGAGGTTCTATATTCGACTTTACGTTACTTTTTTTTTGTATGTGCACCGATTTCTCCGTCAATTGTGGAACGATTTTGAAAATTCTTTTTTTGTTTGAATGATTATGTTCCGAAATTGGTTCCATTTTAATTTGGTGAAGGTCTGATGAAGAACTTCGGAGATATACAACAGAACTCTTTAATAAATAATAGCAAATCACTCGGGATTGCTGCAATCGCATGTACAATTCACCTTGGTACACTCTCATTTCACCGGTTATGTTCAAGTCTCATGATATTCGGGTAATCTATTCTGGCATTATAGGTACCTTAACCTCACTAAACCACTTGCCAATTAGGTAGGTAAAGAAAGAAAGAAAGAAATAAAAATATTCATTTGTGACCCACACAGGAGAGGAGACACGAGAAATAAGCATACACTTAAACAATAATAAAATAAAAAACCCTGTGCGAGATCAAAAAGGCTCCTATCTCAGCATGTGCAGCGATATCCAAAAAAGGTAATAACGCTGCGCTGGTACAACTAAAAATGAATAACCTTTTTTTGCAAAAAAATACTACAGACTTCCAAATAAAAAAAAACGGAAAAAATGAAAATAACTTCCATTTTCGAATCGGTTTCTTTGGTAAGTACCAAATTTTTGCGTTATGGACACCGACTTCCAAAAAGAAAGTAAATCTTCACTTTGTAGTTTTTTAATTTGGAAGTAGATAGTATTTTTTTTTTACTGTTGGTTCATATTAAATCCTCTTACCCTACCTCTGAAATGGGAACTAAAGTAGATGTCTAAGAAATAAGTCCTTACTCGTGTCGTCAAATTCTTATAAAAGCTCTGGCCACCGCTGCAAATTGTGTTTAAAAATAAATGTACCTAACGAATATTCCAAGTTCATAATTATATGCATTGTCTACTACCTCTGACTTGTAAATAAAAGTAGAAACAGGAACATAATTCCTCTCACGTGTCGTGAAATTCTAATTAAAGCTTAAGTAGGCTTAAATCAACATATATAAATAGATCTTCCCTGAGAAGTTGAATCAGTTCAGAAAACCCACATGGTGTTGATCACTTTAGGTCCTAAAATCTGTACTAATATTAGAGTTTGTTTGTTTCTTTGAACACGCTAATCTCAGGAACTACTGGTTGGAATTGAAAATATATTTTTTGTGTTGGGTAGTCCATTTATCAAGGAAGGTTATAATAGGCTATATAAGATCACGCTATGACCAATAGGAGCGGAGCATAAATGAAAAATGTTCTAAAAGCGGGGAAAATATATTCTTTTTGAGAGCGTACACGGTTAAAGTTACGCAACAATAATGTATGTAGGGTAGGTAGGGTAGTTTGGTACAATAGCCAGTTGACGGGACCGAAGCCGCGTGGGACAGCTAGTAAAGATATAAATACGAATAGAAGCAAACGGGGCAAAGTTAGTTTGCAGCGCATCTTACTTTGATTTCCTTTTGGTTGTCAACAAGGGACCTCTTAAATTAACTTTTATGTGTATCTACAACAATCGACGATGTTGTATTAACGGTTTTTTTATTGCGGAAAGCTTTAAACCTTTATTATCTCTAGGGCCATTTCAGAGGTACCTAAGAACACAAAAAGTTTATTGTAAATACAGAACTAGGGTATTTCTAATTCTGTATTTACAATAACTGTATTTCCCTATCGCTGGCACCGCTCCAGTTATTGGCACTTCTGAGTTTATAGGCTAAAAATAGATAAACCATAGATTACGCATTGTTGAAATTTCTATGCCAGTAATATTTGTTTATTTATTTATATACACTTTATGGTACATATAAGAAAAAAAAGAAACTTTGTACTAAAAACATGCAATTTAGTGAAAATATATGTACTTATAATTTACTATTTGACTGGATGAAACAACTCTTAAAATAAAGATTAGAATATTTCCTTCGAAGTCATTATAATTTTTTGTATGCTATTGCTTTTCAATATTATTTCCTGGGTATTTGATTACGGAGCTAGGGAAGGCACTCTCTTAAAGTGCCGAGAACTGGTTATCTTTCCCTACTTATTGAATATTTTGATGTTTTTGAAATATTGGCATGGTTGCCTAACAAGCGGATGATTAAAATTGAACTGCGCTTTCGGGTTTTTAACAATATCACCTCGTTGCTTTTGCTAGTCGACATATACCTTGGACAAACAGAGTGGTATGAAAATGTATGAAACACGAAATTAAAACGCTTTGAAGAAAATATGTGGGCCAAAGAAAAGTACAAGGGCAGTCCTTTGGCCTATCTTAAGGTATGAAGGTAGTACGAGCCCCCAAGACAAACTACGTATAAGAAACTATGCGAAAGTTCGCTAAGACCGAGTTCCGTGACAAATACACGTTCTGCGAACTATAAGAAGCACACAGTGTGTAATGAGGCAAACTTTGTTCCTTTGTTCTGTTTCCACCCTGTGTCAGGGGTATTATCTCTCCACTGTGAGTTGAAGCACCTCGGCTATTTATGTCGCATAGACCCGGCACTGACGTTTTATTTATTGCAGCTAGTGAGGAGCCTTGAAGACGCCTAACACTTGTTCCTAGCTAAGAAAGAGCAGATCTGTAAGTGCTAGAAGTGACTGGATTTCTTCTGCTAAAGGTGTCTATGAAAAACTGCTCGAAGCGGATTTTTCGCCAATTTTTCAAGCCTTACCGTTCAAAAACCTGCTCATATTTGAACCAAAGCTCATTTGAATGAACGAATATCCAATTTTAATTCTTGATATGATGACCTTCAAGAATCGGCAGATCCCCAGAAAAACCTTCACAAGTGGATATAGGCATTCGGAGACACCATTTGTGATAGACATATAGATTAGATATTATATAACATTGAATTATTTAAAACCTTTACTTTTGTAACCTGGTACTAGAATAGAATAGAATAGAATACTCTTTTTATGTACACCATATAAGTTACAGAAAATATAGACGAAGAAAACATTACACTGGGTGACACAATGGGCGGCCTTATCGCTAAAAGCGATCTTTTCAAGACAACCTTTGAATGGATTTTAAAAATGAAAATAAATACATATATATACATACTATATAGACAAATATATACAGTTAAGTATGGAACAAAACTAAGAAATCAAGAAAAACAACTATTAAAGAGAGAGGTAGTGTTTCTTCACCATAGTTTTAAAAATGGGCAGAGATTGAGCACGCCTTATTGACACGGGCAAAGCATTCCACAACCGCACCGCTTGAAC
Organism: Orthosia gothica; assembly: GCA_949775005.1. Taxonomy (NCBI): domain Eukaryota; kingdom Metazoa; phylum Arthropoda; class Insecta; order Lepidoptera; family Noctuidae; genus Orthosia; species Orthosia gothica. The sequence goes on along the minus strand of OX459048.1, from coordinate 11,097,844 downwards.
CGTAAAAGATTTGTCGTAAAAGCTGGTAGAATGCATCGGCATCTCTATTCCCAAGTTTTCCGATGACCTCAGATATCTATTATGTGTGTCATGAAGGAACTTGAAACGTTCTTTGAGATAAGAGGGGGTTGTAGGATTGTATAGAATACTGTAAAGCAGAAATAAAATATGAGAATCCCGGCGAAGACGTATGGGAAGCCACTTGAGCTTTATTTGTGTTGTTGTACTAAGTTTATTCTTACGAATGAAATGACTTGACAGTAAAGTCAAGTCAACTTTAATACTATACTCCTATACTCTATTCGCTGAAGCAAAAAACAAAAAGTAAACAAACCATAAAAAGGTTTTTTACAGTGTCTTCTTTGTGTGTTGTTTGTTGTCTGAAAAATTGTTTAATTCATACAACAACCAAATACACAGATGCCCAAATATGTCAAACATTTAAATTATTATTTTCTTAACTGTATATTACAGCAATATTAATATTTTACATGTTTAAAAAAATAGTTAAAAAAAGACTTTAAAAAGCATCACGAAAGCCTGGAGTTCGGAACTATTATGATAATAAATTAAACAGTTCTAAAAAAGTAACCAGTTTGCGTTGTAAGGTTGAATTTTTAAATTAGTCGGATTATAACCGTTTGACGTGTATGTTTGTTTACCTTTTATTTTTTACTCCAGTAAATAGGGTATAGGTATGTTTATAATTATTTCTCAAAAATGGTATGTAATGTTGACATAACATCTCTAAAAAGTATCCAGAAAGTGAACTCTACCGGAGACTATTCACAACTGTCCGGTAAGAAGCGAGATTTTAAATTTGGAATCTCCTACTGTCCAGTAAGTAAGTATGTAATTTACTTACTGGACACTTGGTCATCCTTCATCCCTTTTTTTTTTTATGGCTTCGCACGGTTTAGGTCATCCTCTTTAGATCTGCTTAGAAAAAAAAAACATAGTACCAGACACAGATTAGAGTTTAGCCATTATAACATGGTTAGAGGGAGGCTCCAAATATATATCTATCTCTTTTTGGTATGACATTTTATGAGATACATAATATATTTTGGAGCCTTAAACATCCATTTTATTGTCTGTGACACTTTTTTTTTTTTTTTTTTTATGGGTCTGTGACACATAACGCGACGCAGAAAAAGTATGCACGTTGCGTTTTGTACTTAGTAATGTTGTAGAAGTATAGTGTGGGATTTTATGTTTGTATTTAGTCATTTCAGTTTATAAATCATGTTGGATTAAAGAGTCCGTTAATCAAGATGTACAACAAACAAATATAAATGCCCCCGGTAAATCGATCACAATATCTATCAGTAATTGCCCTAATATGAATGTAACCTTCAATATTAATTAAACGAATTTGTTGTTAAACTTTCTTTCATTTTTGAGAAAAGCATTATACAAACCTCAACCAGTAAGAAAGCCATCCTGGCCTCGTATATAACCGGACCTCACCTGCGGTTCGGTCCGGTTAACTCATACTCGGCCAGGAAGGCTTACTTACTGGATTCTGCTGTAATGTACTATAAGAACTTTTAAAGTACATCGACATCGGTATTTCAGTGCTTGAATTAGTACGCACAAATGTGTTGTCTAGTCACAAAACAAATGAATCTCTATTAGAGAGTTGATAGCGCCGAATTGGATATGATCAATATACGCAAGTCAGGCGACAACAACATTTTACAAAAGCAAACACTCGATATTTGTTGTTATTATTTATCTAACTCAGTTAAATATGATGTTTGGTATAGACTAAGATGTTTTAGTTTAATGCAGCTATTAATCTTTGATAAAGTCCCTACGCAAATAGTAAACTCAAACTTGATTCAAAATATTTATTTAATTAAACCATTTAGAGGCATTTTTGAACTGTCAAGGATTCGGTCAGTCAGAAAGATGAAGCTAGTTGTACACTCCACTCCAATGCGTAGAAGATATCTATGGAGAAGAATGTAGTAGACACTCCATGGACACTCACTCATAGCTGTAACAACTTTCCCAATCATAATTGTTTCAGATCAAATTCAACGAAGACAGTTTACGATCTCTGTTGTTTCATTAGCGTTCATTATTTTGACACCAATGCAATAAAGATGGCTGGCGATGTGCTGCTGTGCCGGCGGCTTGGAGGCTCAGTATCGTCCCTGCAGCCGCTGGCTAGCCGACATGAGCCGCCGCTCCCGTGAGCTGGGCGAGAGGCTGCGACACCCCACAGCCTCGGTCTAACACCCCTGCCATTCCCACCGGGATGGGACCAAATATAAACATCAACCACCTCACATATTTATTCGGGCCGCAATGGCTCCACAGACAAAAGGATTATTTCTCCTTTTATTATTGTTTTGCGCACTCAGCGGGGGCAACGGGGACGGTGAGTAAATATTATTACCTTAAATGCTTTTATTGCGATATCGAGACGCATGACTGCGCATACCATTTTGAGAGAAGCTGATGACACTTAAGAAAAACAGTGGCTCTTTAAAAAAATAGTTGTAAAAGTTGTAAGACGAAATAATGGTCGGATCAGACTTATGCCTCTATTGGGAATCGAAGTTATAGTAAGAGGTCAACAGGATTAGGTCGGAGATATCGACATCGTAATTGTTCTAGACCAGGAGCTGATATTACCGAATAAACTGTCAATGCCTATGGGACTATTCTGTTCGTAGAACGCCGATATGAATTCTAATGTTCCCTTACATTTCAGATGAGACTGAGACCGAATTTTTCGACGTTTTGTCGGTGGTTCGGGACAACGAGGAGCTCCCTGATGGTGTCACTCGGACTCCTGGACGGTGCCAGTCACCCCTAGAGAACGAATCCGACTATACCGCTATCGCCCTGAATGAGAACGCCACCCTGCACCGGCTGGCAGCTGGAATGTTCTACAACAGTTTCCCAGAAGACTTTTCAATTTTGGCTGTAGTTCGACTGCCAGGTAAAACACGTTTCTAAACCTTATATACTAAGTACTAATCGCAAAGAAGACCTTAGCACTTAACACTTTCTTATTTCTATGGGCACCTATCTAAACGCGTCTCGGGTGAACAACATAATCACTTTTCTCTCAGGGGTTTTCCGGTTTTACGACTATTAAGAGGGTTCAAACGGCGCCATTACCAAGGTACTTCAAATCGTACGACAATACACAACAGTGTTATAACGAAAGGAATTTGCGTTAGCAAGAATTTGTATGATCATTAAACAATGCGTAATACTTTCATTTAAGTTTACAGAAATGTGCCTTGTACTCCTAGATACATTTTATTTCATAAAATTGATAATATTCTAAACTGAAATCGAATAAAAATACAATTAAAAATCACGAGTACCTTCATAATGCACATTTCATCGGCCTAGCCTTTTTTCCAATTATTGTTGGGATCGGCTTCCAGTCTAACCGGATTCAGCACACGATACCCCTTGGCAAGACTGGTGTCAGATCTCAACCTTCAGACTACCCGTAACGACTGTCAAAGATCTTCAAATGACAGCCGGGACTAACGGTTAACGTGCTTTCCGAGGCACGGAGGAAACTCGGTATGTTGAAATGGTCACCCATCCACGGACCGAGCTCGGCAAGCGTTGCTTAACCTTGAAGATCGACCCGTGCGGCTTTCATTAATTAGCCACGAGCTCCTTCATAATGCACAGCATTCTACAAAAAAAACTACCTAAGGTTGAGCTGCGCGTCGTGCTACGACGTAGCGCGTAGTGAGCTACGGTCTAGTGGCGTAGTGCTACGAAGATTTACATTTATAGAATCTTTAGTTGCGCTATAAATTTAACCCTATTCATTAATTTGTCTTCAAAGTAATTATTGTTTAAGCAACAACCCGTCTGTTTGCATAACCAAGCTATGCTACGCCTCGAATGTATAATTAATTCCTCTTTTAAAATATTTTTTGATACAGGAACAAATCAAAACCCGATATTCATCTTGTACTCGGACGCTGGTGACGAACAGTTGCAGCTGGTGGTGGGTAACCTGATAGAACTGTACTATGAGGACACCAGAGGAGACCCAGCTGACCATGAGCTTCTTACATATCGGGTCGATATAGCTGATGGAAGGTAAGTTTTCTCATTTTCCGAAAACAAAAAGAAACTGCCTCAAAGAAAAAGTATTTAGGTTTTTTAGGAGTATTAACTTACCAAATTCTTTGGAGCTATCTTTATATGTTTTGATTAAAAAAACTAAAGAAAACTTTGTACATTTCTTTGTCTAATGAAAAAAACTTTCGTATAAGTGAAAGTTCGGTGCAATTATCGACTGTTTGACTACCAAAAGTATTCCTAAAAAGTCGCCCGCCGAAATACTGGATGTTTTCTTGTAAAAAAATTTTTTTTTAGATTTCTAATTTATTTTTCAATAACTTTATCTAGTTTGATATGTATTAGGCTTGTTGAAAACTAATTGGCACTTAGTAATTTTTAACCGACTTACCAAAAAAGAGGAGGTTCTATTTTCGACATTATGTTTGATATTTTTTTTTGTATTTTCACCGACATCTCCGTCAACTGTAAAACGATTTAAAAAAATATTGAAAGAGTATGTTCCCAAGTTGGTCCCATTTAAATTTGGTGAAAATCTGATGAAGAACTTCGGAGATATACAGCAGAACTCTTCAATAAATAACGGCAAATCTCTCGGGATTGCTGCAATCGCATGTCTGTTTATTTTTTATACCATTTCATAACTTATCACGCCAGTACACTCTAAAGTGGTACGCAGATGTGTACAGTTCACCTTGGTATCCTCTCATTTCACCGGTTATGTTCAAGTTTCATGATATTAGGGTTATCTATTCTGGCATTATACATACCTTACTAAATAACTTGCCCACTTACTTACTTTTTACTTGCATAATTATGTACAAATAAAAACAGAAAAATAAAAAAAAAATACAAAAAAATACTACCGTCTTACAAATTAAAGCACTTCAAAGTGAAAAATAACTTGTAGTGCTTTTAATTTGTAAGTCGATAGTATTTTTTTTTGTATAAAAGTTTTTTTATCATGTAGCCATTGTATTTTTTTTTTTTACTAAAAGTTAAACCTAATTTTATTTTGTCCCAGATGGCATCGCATAGCGATCAGTATTAAAGGCGACTCAGCAACTCTTCTAGTAGACTGTGAAGTCAGGGAAACATTACGCCTGGATCGCAAGCCTGGTAGCACATTCAACCTGGCAGGAGCCCTGGTAGTCGGCTCCCAAGTCACCGCCGACCAGTTTTATGAGGTAGGTGGAACAATGAAACTACACCTAAGAAATAATACAGATGCGAAACTCATTGGGCCCTACCATGAACTCTTAGAGCAAGGTTGTTTCCATTGAGCGTATAGGAGCGTCCTCACTGGGAGCATTCTTTTGTGAGCTTTTGTAAACAAGCAATCGTAGACGAGCAACAAATGCTTCCCAACGAGCCCAGCATTCACTTTCGAGCAAAACTATGAACGTTCGAGTCGAACATTCCCTTGCGAGCTTGGAGCATTCGAATACGATCTCGTTAAATGTCATTCATTCGATAATACTATTGACCAAGAAGGTCACAAACACTTAAGAACAAGGAAATGTTCCTTGCTTTACAAGTGGCCAGTAATATTCCTATATACATACTCATTCAATTCATTATGAGTACTGAGTACTCTCTTTCCAGCGTTTAATATTTTATAAATCCAATTTTCCTATGATTAACGAGGTTTTATAAAAAACTATGTCCCCAATTTCAGAGAGTTCGATAATTACAAATAGTTGTCAGTCATAAAATGACCATTGTATGGCAACAATCTTGACTATTAGCTTGTGTAAGCTTAAACACGCGTTCGAAAACAATATTATGGGTTTGAATATTAATATTAATATTATTTAAACTGCATTTTATTTGAATTGATTATAATAGGTACCCGCTGGATCCATCACGTAAGTGCGCATTAGGAATTGTCAAATTAAAGTAGGACTGACTTTTAAATAAGAGCTTAGTGTAAAAACACATTTCGTCATATTAAAAGTCCCATTGACGACATAATATATTTTAAAAGGTTCCATTATGAAGGTAATCTAATTCTTTGAATAAACTTTTATTCTTAGACAAAAAATACAGTTTAGTCGCTCTCTGGATTACTGTACATTAATTAACATGAATTAATTACATTTACACAAAAAAAGGTCTAAAACGTTTTGAATTGATTTTTTATTTTACATCGAATGAGATTACTTAAAGACACAAACGACTCAGAGAATATAATTAGTCAGGAGGGCAGTTTACTCGTACAATAAAAAAAACCGGCCAAGTGCGAGTCAGACTCGCGCACGTAGGGATCCGTACCCTTATCGCAAAAAAACGGCAAATAGATCACATTTGTTGTATTGGAGCCCTACTTAAATATTTATTTTATTCTGTTTTTAGTTTTTGTTGTTATAGCGGCAACAGAAATACATGATCTGTGAAAATTTCAACTGTCTTGCTATCACGGTTTATGAGATTCAGCCTGGTGATAGACAGACTGACGGACAGTGGAGTCTTAGTAATAAGGTCCTGTGTTTACCCTTTGGGTACGGAACCCTAAAAAATCTACTGTTACTAGGGGTTATACTTTTTTTGTATTATGCCCCATACTAGAAATTTTCTTCTGTATCGTGGGTGTGTTTACAAACATTTAAACACACATACACAAGACACCCAGATCCGGAACCACTATCTGAAGGCCATACAAATAGAAATTAAACCTTTTTCTATCTTCTAGGGTGAAATCGAGCTACTGCAATTCGCGAACAAACCGGACGTCGCTTACGACATGTGTTTATCAGTAGCTCCCGACTGTCAAGGTGGAACTGGACTAACGTACGTCCCAGTTGCAGCAGCACAGCTCGAACCAGCAATCAAACCCATACTCTACGAACCAGAACCACGAAAAGATACCACAGAACATCCAAACTTAGAGACATTTACAGAAGACGATGGACGAAGGAGATTCGGCACTCACAGTAGGAACCGATTCTTTGATAGAAACGAGTCGAATCATCGGTGGCCTACAAGAATATTGACTACCCCGGAACCAGTTTGGCAGGTCGCTAACTCATTCCAAATCAACAATCAGTACTCACCAACAACATCTACAGATTCAGGTATCAAATCTATACATTTTAAGGACTTTGTACTACTTTGAGTACTAGTTTCTGTTTTTAAAAGTTCGTGCATTTATTTCAGATGAAAATAGCATTTTCGGTAGATTTACGGATGATAACGCGTTTATACCTCCGCCGCTGCCGACTGCATTTGAGAACGATCCTGATGATGCTTTGGAACGGACCACTCCGAGAGTAATTAAAACATTTTCTGGCTGAAAATAAATTAAATCTTCTGTGAAGTATAGCAATAGTTTTACTTTTAAACAAAAGTGAATCGTCAATCTTATTTTGCATTAATAAAACAAACTCTTTTTAAAAAAAAAACGATGCATAACGTGAAAGGTTTGTCATGCCAATTTATTATAATGTACAAAAAAAGCTCATTTGTACAACAAAAATGTTCCTATCATTATATTTTTGAAGCCACCCACACCCCAACATATGGGGCTTTTAATGGAATTATCGTGTTTTTACGACACGTGAGATTATTTCCATAACGTTCCAGTCTAAACGAGGGGACGATGACGAAGCGGATGTGTCCGGGACAACCCTAGTCGTCACCGAGACTACGTACAGCCCTATGACGACCACGGAAGACACAGATTGGCTCACACATCCCCCGGAAGTTTCCCAAGTGAGATAACGTGTAACATTCTCTTTAATTTGGCAGCTTAATTCTTTTTTGTGGATTATATGGAAGGATAACTTGTTAAAAGATTATTTTGTAGCACCTTTTATGAAGTCCGATTCTAACTTATGCAAATCGAAATCAATGCATGTACTTGTGCATAGCTTTTCAAGAACAATTGACCTAAATTCTGTTTTTAACTGTCCTATCTTTCAGCAACTATTCATACTAATTTCAGGGCAATTCAACAATAAACTACGATTCATCTGAGACTTATTACGATTACGGCAGTTCTGGAACTTATATGGGTCCTCGAGGATACCCTGGACCACCAGGTCCACAAGGTCCAAGAGGACCGAAGGGAGAGCCGGGCAAGCCTGGCTTTGAGGGCTCGCAGGGATTCCCAGGGCCTCCTGGCAATGTTTTTGTTATTCCTGTAAGTATCACAACAATCTTCAAGTATACGGCAAATCTTCTCTTCGCGTTTATTCAATTAATAAATAATGTTATTTGCAGCTACAACAGTCGTCAACTGACAAAGGGCCCGACGCTCAATCAGAAGCTCTTCGGCAAATGTTCTCACAACACATGGTAGGTCTACTCAAACACGTTTTATTTTGCGAAAACCTTTTTTTATAAGTCGCTACTTCTCAAGTCTTGAATGCTCCTATGTTATTGATTACTTACAGGCTGCAATGCGAGGTGCAGAGGGCCCAATGGGTCTTACGGGGCCACCGGGTCCAGAGGGCGGAATTGGTCCAGACGGTCCCAAGGGTGAACTGGGAGAGCAAGGAGAACCTGTAAGTCTACAAATTATTAAAACATTTTCTTTTAGATGTTTTTGTTAATTACTTAATGTTATCGCTTTCATTTTAGGGTCCACCAGGCCCTAGGGGTCTGCAAGGCCCACCTGGAAGATTGGGCAGACGGGGTCACGCAGGCAGAGATGGAGAAAGGGGATCAACGGGTGCTCTTGGAACTAAAGGCGAACAGGGTTACCCAGGACTGCCCGGTATGCCTGGAGACAAAGGTGAACGGGGAAGTGCGGGTCTACAAGGTGAAGCGGGAGCACCTGGTCAGGATGGACCACCTGGTGATGATGGACCTCCTGGACCAGCCGGAATTCCTGGAGAACTGGTAATTTAACTTTAAAATGAAGACTGATAATGGTAACTGTATTATTTGACACTCAAATTGCATATTTTTCTCTTAGGGACCCCGAGGCTTTATGGGACCAAGAGGATTTCCAGGACTAATCGGATACCCAGGTATACCTGGTCTGGAAGGGCCTCATGGGGCAAAGGGTTCTTCTGGCCAACCGGGTCCCCCGGGGCCACCGGGACAACCCGGCACTATCGGTTCTCCAGGCTCATCGGGACCACAAGGCCCCACTGGGGCGCCAGGAATTCAGGTAATTAAAAAACATCTCTTAGAAATGTGAACTATGTTACTACTTTAATATATTGCGACACTTGATGTGTAAACATGATGCAGATAGGATCACATGGTGCACATATAAATTGCTAGTATATTTTCCAGGGTCCTCAAGGAAAACCAGGTATTTCCGGCTTATCTGGCCCGGAAGGCTCACCAGGCACACCCGGTAATCCAGGGCAGCAGGGAGCACCAGGAGATGTAGGGCCTCAGGGACCACAGGTTTGTTAATTAAGTTGAAATTAAGTATCAAGTGTTACCATTTTCTTAACATAGTGCAAAACATTGTAGAACTAAAAAACTTAAATTACAGGGAATGCTGGGCTTCCCTGGAAGTCGTGGTTTAAAAGGAGATGAGGGTCCACGAGGCTTGCCAGGAGACAAAGGCGATAAAGGAATTAGAGGCAAGAACTTTTAGTTTTATATTTATCGCGTTGTTTTACGTTAACCAACGATTTGTACTAAAGATAATTATAACCTGCAGGTGTCGAAGGAGAAAAGGGTGATATGGGACCAAAAGGAGAGAGGGGATTGGCAGGGGAACCAGGTCCCCCTGGCATTGAGGGACTAGAAGGACAAAAAGTAAATCAGTTTTTCAGTAATCTTAATTCACGAATTCCTTTGTATCCGACACTCATTCTCACTCTTGATTTTAGGGTGTTGAAGGACCAAGAGGTGAAACTGGCCCCATAGGATCAGCTGGGGAGAAGGGAGCGACTGGTCCTCAAGGCCCACAAGGTTATCCAGGCAGCCAAGGTGAAAAGGGTGATAAGGGTGCATCTGGAAGGAGAGGCAGACGGGGCACGAAGGGATTAATGGTAATTTTTCTTTACGTCCTAAAAAATATTTTATTCAGTCCCTATGTAGAAGTATAATCATACGATTTTTTTTATTCATAGGGCTTAGTGGGACAACAAGGTGACCGAGGTGAAACTGGACCAAGGGTGAGAGTTTTTTTAATTCGTGAATCGAAACAACATTATTCAGTTCCACATCTATGTGTTATATGTAGCACGACTTTAAAACTTCATAGTTATAATTTATCATTATGTTTTATAGGGTTATAGAGGGCCACGCGGCCGTAGAGGCTCAGACGGGGCGCCAGGACCTAAAGGAGATACAGGACAGCCCGGACCGCCAGGTTCAACAGGCGAAAGAGGACCACAAGGTTTAGAAGGTGTACGAGGTTTCCCGGGAGCTATAGGGCCACCAGGACCTGATGGAAAAGCTGGCTTACCTGGACCGCCTGGTGAACGAGGCCCTACGGTTAGAAATGAATAAAAATGATGTTGTGCGATACAGTTCTACAAAAAAGAATACAATTTACTCTACATTACTAACTGGTTAATTTAAAAGTAAATAATTTAAACAGGGTGAACCGGGTGCAACAGGACTAACTGGACCCTCAGGACCTGTTGGGCCCCAAGGTTCTAATGGCGAGCCGGGCCCACCGGGCCCACCCGGTGCATCTGGCATACCTGGAACACCTGGAGACGTGGGTACACCAGGAGAAGTGGGAAAAGAGGGGCCGCCTGGACCAGCAGGACCTGAAGGAAAACCAGGGCCTGTTGGATCACCAGGCCCACCAGGAAATAATGGAGAGCCTGGATTACCGGGAGCAGCTGTGAGTATAGATTGCTTGACAAGCTGATAATAATATAATTCGAACTATCACTTACTCTATTAGATTAACTTGGACTATTTGAGTGAATTTCCTATATTAAGTTAACCTATCCTAAATCAATGCATTTGTTAAAGGGAATCCCTGGCGCAAAAGGCGACTTAGGTCCACCCGGTCCTGCAGGTATCAGAGGAGATAAGGGAGAGCCCGGCGAGACCGGTAACGAAGGACCGCAAGGACCACAAGGCCGAGAGGGACCACGAGGGTCTCCGGGACCAGGCGGACAGAAGGGCGAAATTGGTGAAGCAGGACCAGTAGGTCAGTAAAGTGCTAGGCCATATCTATTCGCAAGTTTTTGGCTCTGTTTACCTCTAGTTCTTATAATAAATAAATATTTAATTGTATCTTTCAAGGGCCTATCGGCCGTGATGGCTTGCCTGGACCAAGGGGTTTAACTGGAGCACCTGGCCCAGTAGGTCCACCTGGTGAAGACGGTGACAAGGGAGAAGCCGGACCCCCTGGTGAAAAGGGCTTCAAAGGAGCTATGGGAGAATCTGTAAGTGCGATAATAAGGCATGTGTGTGTGTATTTGTGATGTAACTTTTCTCGAACATCCATATTCAAATTTTAAAACGGTTGACAATCACGAATGTCTGACTGACTATTTACGTCATTATTTTCAGGGACCATCTGGATCACCTGGTATACAAGGTCTTCGAGGGGAAGCTGGACCAGTAGGTTTACCCGGTGATAAAGGACCGCCCGGTGATGCTGGCGCTCCCGGACAACCAGGCCCAGACGGCGCTCGCGGGTCACCTGGACCACTCGGGCCAGCTGGACCACAAGGAACCAAAGGACAACAGGGACTTAAGGGAGATATAGGAGATGCTGGTGCTTTGGGTATGAATATTTTCCTACTATGTTTGTTGGTTTGCATTTCTATAAAGCCACAACAGATAATCAGATTGACGTGATAAGATAAGTAAATGATGACCCCGAGAACACAAATTTGACTTTTTATCTCGGCAATACGCACAGTTCCTGTGAGACAGAGCACTGAAACGAAACCGCTGGTAAAAAATTTGACGGTTACAACCAACTTCCTTTACACACTCAAGAATCTACCATCCGACTGCTCCAATTTCTGGGCTATATTAAAATTACAGCAAGGCACGTCAATTAACTATGATAATAAGAAACTTACCTAAGCCCAACTTTCTGTTTACAGGGGCCACAGGGCCAGCTGGTCCTACTGGGCCGCCAGGACGACGCGGACCTAAAGGGGTACAAGGAGAAGCAGGGCCGCGAGGGCCCGAGGGACAACTGGGAGATGTCGGTAGTCCCGGAGCACCTGGTCCTCCAGGCGTTCAAGGACCTGAAGGGAAACTGGTAAAGATCTGCAAATTGCATCCAAAATATTATTGGGCATCTGATTAAAAAATTGCAAAGAAACAAGTCGCTATTTATCATTTCATATTTACAGGGACCCAGAGGAGCAGTAGGACCAAAAGGCGATGATGGCCCGACAGGATTACAAGGCGAAACAGGATCTAAAGGCCCTCCGGGTCCCGAAGGCCCAAAAGGCGACACTGGAGCTGCTGGATTCCCGGGCGAAAGAGGAGAAACAGGCCCACAAGGCATCAAGGGTGAACCAGGGTCTGACGGGCCTGAAGGTAGCACGGGGCCTCCAGGGTCACCTGGGCAGGTTGGACCGCCAGGCAAACATGGAGAAACTGGAATGCCCGGCAATCCTGTAAGCATCCCGATCATATTAACCCAGCCTTTGTTTATCCACTTAATAAATTACTGATGGACATGGTTTTCATAAACAGGGTTCCGAAGGTCCAGCAGGACTTCAAGGCAGCCCCGGTATAACTGGAGAAAAGGGTGATTTGGGTCCCAAAGGCGCTCCAGGAGAGCAAGGACCAAATGGACCCGCCGGACCAGCTGGGCCAGAAGGGCAGCGGGGGTTAAGAGGAATGCCGGGTCCTATTGTAAGTACACGTCGCTATATTTATAACATTGGACACACTGACTTTGTTTTTCATTGTCCACACATCAGTAGTGCAATTACCAGACCATAAAACGAAAAAAATATATAAGATTATGACAATATTTAAATTGTTTTCCAGGGTGAAAATGGCGCTCCAGGAATAATGGGACCTTCAGGTCCACCAGGCAAGGCAGGGCCTCCAGGTAACCAAGGAATCAGAGGTGACAAAGGCAACCGAGGGCCAAAGGGCCACATTGGCGATACCGGGACAATGGGATTGAAAGGTGATCAAGGCGAAGTTGGCAAGCAAGGTCTGCCTGGTCCGCTTGGACCAAATGGACCTAAAGGAGAAATGGTATGTATGTGTGAATGGTATACATTCAAAATTTCTTTAGAAATTTTCGCGTAGAAATATCGAATATCATTTATTTATTTCGATTATTCTCTTATTTTAGGGACCCATAGGTCCTCCAGGACTAAAAGGAGACACCGGACCGACAGGACCCGCAGGACCCGAAGGCCAACTTGGACCAAAGGGCTCTACGGGACCAGAAGGAAGACCGGGTTCCCCAGGACCACCAGGAACCCCTGGACCACCGGGCCCGCCAGCTCCGGCACCACAGATACCTCCGGAACTATTCTCGTCATACACCCGAAGACGTCGTAGTGTAGAAATGCAGTCTATAGAATCTGTTACTGAAGATAATTTCGACGAAGGTACGGTTTTAATTCGTTTCCATATAATTGCCAACCTAGGATTTTATTATTGCTTACTGGTTTCGGAAAATATTCGGGAGTTCATATTTATGCTGAGGAGCAGCACCCACTACCCACTACTATCGCCGAAATAGCTACGTTGGTTTTGTTATTTTACCCATGTTATAATTCTACATCAAACTATGGGTTTTAGCAGTCGAATAATTGACACTTTTGCTAAAAAACTTTACCTATACCTGATTATATATCTGCTTTTACAATCACAATACTTACTTATTTGGCAGAGGAAGACATAGAATGGGTGAAAGAAGTGATGACGGGTGTCTTGGCTGCGCGCGGAGCACTTGAGGCTGTGAGGAGGCCTCGAGGAAGCAGGAGCTATCCAGCTCTGTCCTGCCGTGATCTCAGAACTTCGCACGTAAATCTCACTGACGGTAAGGATTTGAAACAACATCTTATAAGAATAGAACGCTTAGTTAACTTGAGATTCTCAGAACCCAGGTCAAAAAACTAAATAAATTTTTCTATAGGTAGATAATCAAGTCAAGTAAAGCGCAATTCTTTCATGTTGGTAAATATTTACTTCTCCCATAGGATACTACTGGATAGATGCCCGTGGCGGTGCAAGCGGCGGACGGCCCATAAGAGTGTACTGCAAGGGGCACAGCACCTGCGTGTACCCAGACGAAAGAGACCCAGCTATCTTCACCGCTGATGCCACTGCCCACAAGTTCTCGCAGTCTGACAATGGCTTCAGGGTAAACAGAAATATCTTAGATTTCTTACTAATACTAGATTACATTATAAAATTTATAATTATAATCATTATTAACAAACAAAACATTGGTTTCCAGCTCACTTATGATGGTGAAGGATCTGGTGCAATACAACTTCGATTCTTAAGATTGCTATCAAACGGAGCCAGGCAGAACTTCACATACTCCTGTGTGAATACCAAGGCCCCACAGAGGTACATTTCCTATACCTTCCCTCTTGTATAAAATAAATTGTTCTGAAAACTTCAGACCACGACATTTCTAATATGTGGTTTGCTAATACGTATTCTCAACTTTGTTTCAGATCCGACATCCCAGCTGATTTGACCAGACAGAACAACCTCAGGCTTTTTGGTTACAACTCCGTGGAATTTAGAGAACCAACACTGATAAAAGACGACTGCAAGGTTATTATTTAACAACATTTTTTTTAATCTTTAGAACAAGAAACTCTATGACAAACAAAGCAAAGTTCAAATGCCATTGAACTCATCTTTTTTTTTTCACTTTTTTGACCTAACTTAAAATACACAACACTGAAGTCCCGTGGTTTAAAACCAAGGTCACCTTGTGATGAAGCGGGTGGGCCGATGCCGGCTACACGGTTTAAAACCACATACATCTCACGCGTTTTACCAAGGGCGTTTAAAGTTCATACTAAGTGGTTTAAAACTATTGTCTACACGGTTTAAAACCTCTATTTGAAACCGCTGTTTTAAACCGTATAGCACGGGCTTAAGGGCGCACACTACATCGCATTCCAGTCTCTGATTTGAATTCCGAGTGCTATCCGAATTGAAAATTTTCTGAATTATAACGGATAGAGTTCGGATATACCTGGTGCATAAGCTTCTCTACAAGAACGCCTCACTGGAGTAAAAATGTTCTGTAACTAAGGCTACCGAAATTTCTCGGATGCAGTGCGTAAACGCTCTAAAGTCGATTCTTGCGTTGGTCTCGATGGATGAATTGAATACAAATTAATAAAGCAAATTGCAGCATTTTTTTAAGGAATTCACTAACACAACTACAACACATTCTTCCTTCTATTTTAACGTTTTTCTACTATTTCTCAGGAGGGAACCGGTGAAATAGTGCTGGAAATAAAGACATCCAGGACAGACAGACTGCCAATCAGCGACTTCCAACCTCTATCATTCGTTGATGCGGAACACCAGTTCACATTCACCCCCGGACCAGTTTGTTTCACATGACATGTATGCATGATACCGGTGCTGAAGACTTGTGTAAATAAGGAAAGATTTAACATTATGTACTTAAGAGAGGACCTTTGTAAATATTGTAAATAAATGTTGTGACGACCTTATGTTTATGTTCATTTTTGTTGTTCAAAAACACACACATACACTCTGAAAACGAAAGAAGTTGAATAAAGATTCAATTTCTTTGTGTGTGTGTGTTTTTGGGAAAGAAACAGATTGTTTCCTTTGCCGAATTTACTTACACAATTAGGCTGTGGAAATCCACATCGCGTCTTTCATCTCGCTTGTGATTGGTCGATTGAGGCTGCGGGAGTATAGTAGAGACCAATTAAACAGGTCGTTATGTTTACCCAGATAACCAATAGAAAAAAAAACTGGCCAAGTGCGAGTCGGACTCGCGCACGAAGGGTTCCGTACCATTATCGCAGAAAACGGCAAAAAATCACGTTTGTTGTATGGGAGCCCCATTTATATATTTATTTTATTCTGTTTTTAGTATTTGTTGTTATAGCGGCAACAGAAATACATCACCTGTGAAAATTTACAGTCTAGGTGTCACGGTTAATGAGATACAGCCTGGTGACATACGGACAGACAGACAGACGGATCGTGGAGTCTTAGTAATAGGTGCCCGTTTTTACCCTTTGGTTACGGAACCCTAAAAACCATTGAAAATCCTACAATGCGGCAATGATAATATACATTTCCGCATTGTAGGATTTTTCATTTCCGCATTGTAGGATTTTCAATGGTTTTTAGGGTTCCGAGTCAAACTCACGGCAAATCGGAAATTCTCAGGGCAAGATTCTTCACTTCCCAAAAAACTAATTTTATATTAATACATATATCTTAGAGGTTGTTTTTATTTATTTGCAGACCAACATTATAATATCTATATATATAATATCGTTTTATCAAACACATGAACCAGATCTTTTTGAATGACTACACCAATGTCAGTTAATTAGAGGTAGCTAAAGCATGTTTTTGTAAAAAAATACACATAAAAGATTATTAAAGTCTAAAAGACCATTTATTTTAAGTTCAGATTACGGTTGTGATCAAATTGTAATAATTAATTTTATATTAACCATACCTAACTAAGTATTTAAAAAATAACTTTACCACTAAAATGAAACTTATGTGCAAACATAAAAATAATGAAATTAAAATTCAACAAAGATAGATGATGTAATGAAATAAACACCGTCAAGCGCTATATAGAAGAATAAATGCAATTCTATCTACAGAAATGTAATATGATGATATATGTTCTCATTATTCAATTAGGCTTGATTTCCGAAACATTAGGTAGTAATAGTTCTAGGGCAGTATTATCTTAAGAACAGAGAAGGAAAGGCATTTCATTTACAGCAAAATGAGTAGTAAAAATGAAATTCGTGTACCTTGAAATCATAGCTCTGTACTCATAAAAATGTAAACAAAATATACCTATTAGATTTTTACACTTCAGTCTATTTTAACATATAAGTTTGAGTTATTGAGTTTCTACCAATAATGCTGTTGGTGAATTGCTTTCTTCTTTTGAATCTGCTTCCAGCTCTTGGACTGGCTCATCAACATCCATATTAGTAACTGTGTCAACAGCTTTGGTAACATCAGATAGATGCCTGCCATCATTCTGAACAGAGTCTTCCTTGGACGCACTAGGTGGTACTTCTTGTGATGATTCTATAGATATAGATTCAATGGCGTTCGTTTTCTCTGCAACTTCATTGTCATCTTTAACATTATGATCATTATTACTATTTTCTACTACACTAGGTTTGTCAACATTACTTACCTGTTCAGGTATGATTACACTTGGCTCTTCTTCAACAACTTTATCAGTTTCATCAACAACACTCAGAGTTGTCTCTTTTTCAAAAACGTTTTCTGGTTTATCAACCACATTCCCAACAACAGTTTCATCAATTGAAATGAGATCATCTTTAAGATTAATACATGCACCCTCAGCAGAGGACGGGCCTTCTTCTTGACTGCCGGCAGTTTCTTCATCTGATGACGCAAGTAATATATTTTCAACAGCCCCACTATATTCGTTGTTGTTTGATTTACTGTTTACCATCTTAGTAACGGAATTCGTGGTCTCCGTGTTCATAGCATTATTAGCGTGGGAAGTTTCTTCTAAATTAGTGCAGTCTGTTTCCATTTCAAAGTCGACAGACTTATCAGTTTCATTATTCGGCTGACGCCTAACTATTAACGTGTTTATTTCTATATTCTCAATAGGACTTTCTGTATTCACTTTGTCAACCTCACTTTCGGAATAACTTGAATTTTCGATACTAATGACATCACTTTGCTGCTTTTTAGCTTCACTACCTGATTGTGTTGAGTCAGAAACTGCTACGAGACTATCAGAATCCGAAGAGTCGAGTGTTGAACTTTCAGCTTCATTACCTGAGTGCAATTTTTGCAATAGATGGAGCTCATCTATATCTGACTCTACATCATTGTTGTCATCACTACTTACAGTAAATGTTTCTGCAACATCATGAGAATCTATGTCATTATTATTTTTAGATTTCTCTAAGTTTTCACCTGAATCTTCTTTTTCCTCTGTAGCATCAGGTTCCTTATTTGTTACTAATTCCTCATTTACTTCAGATTTTTTAGCTTCTGTTTCAACCTCGGGTTCTTTAGATGGTTGATTTTCTTTTCCTTCATTTGGTCCTTTAGATATTTTCCGTATTAGTCTTTTTAGCCCTTCCTTCCTTTTACCTTTGTCTTCTAATGATACACTGTCATCAATGACTTCTTCTTCTTCACTCTCAACAGGTGATTCTTCCGCTTCTTTATCTCCAATTTCGACAGCTTCTAACTTGAGTTGATTCTGTCTGTCTGCATACCTGAAATACCATATATGCTTATTAGTACGACTAGCTTCAATAAGATACACGACACCAGCTAGCAGATTTATAAATAAGTACGAATTGAACAATACTGTAGATATTGTCTGACTGAGACGAAAGAACTCGAGACTGGAATGTGGCGTCCGAAAGTAACGCCAGTCGGCAGGCGGATCCCAGAAGGTTTTAAGATTAGCAAATTGAAGTGATCCAAATAACACTTACTTGTTGAAAATTTCAGTCTCCTTATTCGCCGCTAATTTCTTATTTTCTTCAAGCTTGCATTTCAGCGGCTCGCTATTTTCTGCGGGGTCTACTTCGGCGGCAATCCTTGATGCAGCTAGTCTCCATTCATTCTCTTGTCTACGCCTTTGCAGTTTCCTGCCACATCTCGTAAATAAGTCGCGAGCTAATAAAAAGAGAGCTGGTATTAAATAAATGGCATTTATTGGCCACACTAAGGTGCCGTTCTTACCGGCTCGGTGCGGTTTTTTTACCGAATCTGTACAGATTTTTTACAGAGTGTGTTATTAGGGTGGCCTAGTCGGCGGCACGAACTGTTTTATGGGCGGGGTTAAAATGCATGCCATTGGCCCTGCCACACACTCATTGTGTGGCATGAGAATTAACTAAGAAAGGAGGCAGAGACATTGTGTGGCAACATTACTCGTCATGCCGCATGTCATGCTCCTCGTGATGTCCGCTCCCTGTTTTGTCGGGCGCGAGTCAAAGGACCTTGTGAGGAACATCGCGATTTTTTGCGCAAGTTGGGGAGTGTGTTGGCAAAAAGAGCAATATCGTCAGTGCGAGGTGTAGTGCGATGAACAGCGACAATGCCGTAGTGCATAGTGTGACAGTGCCGTAACTCATCCGACTACACGTGCGAAAGGGATAGACGCTGTGATTAGCAGTAAGAAGCTAGTGCGCGTACGAATACACACTTTTAAAAATTTGTAGCGAAATGGATAATGATTTGGAACGAAAAAGAGCGCGCGAAATAATCAGTCCTTTGAGAATATGGATCTCCTGAAAAAACTACTAAATGTATCTGTTCAAAATAAAATTATTTGCATTTTTTAACTATTAATCTATACCTATATGGTGTATGTTGCCTGTTTGGCAATTTGCCTTCTTCTTTGATATTTATTTCTGCCCAAAGATGGGTCAAATTAGTATTGAATATAGCAGCTTCGACGCTCATAACTTTCAAATATAAGTTTTTTGCTGTTTTGTTTCCGTACTAGGCTAGAGCTAGGGTTAGATAATGATGAGACAAATTAATAGCATTTTATATTTTGAATGTACACCGTCAAACAGTGAAGTAATCGCCATGCTACTTTTGTATGGAAGAATAACCGACTAGGTCACCCTTAAATGAGAGCTTCCTCACTGAGTTGTTTCAGTACAGATTCCGTACCGAGCGCATACATGCGTCTCTGTACTGAGACAATGACCCGACACCCGCGCGGCTCACCTCGCCGTTCACTCACACGCCGCAGGTTGCGACAACCAGCGGCAAATACAGTAGCAAACAAAACGATTGAACCAGTCACCAAGTGGCTCACGGTAAAAAATATTATTTACAGATTCGGTACAGAAACGAATATGCACCCGGTGAGAAAGGCGCCTAAGTGTGTACTTGTGATTTTGATAATTTATAATGTTGACTATCATCATCTGCCTAGCCTTTTCCCAACTATGTTGGGGTCGGCCTCCAGTCTAACCGGATTTAGCTGAGTACCAGTTTTTTACATGGAGCGACTGCCTATCTGACCTCCACAACCCAGTAACTGGGTAACACGGTAGCCCTTGGCTAGACTGGTGTCAGATCTCAAGCGTGACTATTCGTAACGACTGTCAAAGATCTTCAAATGACAGCCGGGACCAACGGCTTAACGTGCTTTTCGAGGCACGGAGGAAACTCGGTATGTTGAAATGGTCACCCATCCACGGACCGATCTCGTCAAGCGTTGCTTAACCTTAAAGATCGACCCGTGCGGCTGTTATTATTTAGCGACGGGCTCCTCTTATAATGTTGACTAGATTGACATAAAATATATACCTTCTTCCATAATATCAGCTTCATTCCAGCACAATTTATCTTCATCATTCGCGTCTCTAACACAACGGAGAACATCGTGAAAGTCAGGGAAAGGTAGTGGAGTGCCAATAGGGACTTTCTTGTTTATCCATTTCTCAAGACGTTTCGCCGGACCCGAAGGTTGACCCGGCCGCGCGTCGAGCACAATACGAGGCTCGGAAGGCATTTTTGTATTTGTCACCTGACAGAATTTCGCGTAAACGCGCACCATTCGCTCTTTGTACCTTGAATTAAATAAAAATATTAGCTTGTTTTTATTATGTTAGCACAACCATGAATGTGTGTGTGTGTTATCTTAAACTCACAAACATGATGGATCAGCAACAGATGCCATTATTATTTTTAGGCTACCTTTTAAATGGTCAGCCATTTAAAGAGATTTGGTCTGCTCCTAAATATATTTAAAGCTCAAAATTATCGGAGAATTAATGTGACAAATTTTCAAGCACGCGTTATCTGCTGTGATTGACTGTTGAAAATTCATTCAACCAATCACAGCAGATAACGCGTGCTTGACAATATGTCACATTATTTCTCCGATAATTTTGAGCTAGGAAACTGGGGGTTAGTGGTTGGCAAGAATATCAAAAATTGTTCATCAAAAGGGAATGCCCATTTTGTAAGGGAACTTGGGCCCCTTTGAAAAAATGGTTGTATCTTCATGAATTTGGTTGTATATTGTAGATAATACACGTTATATTCATAATTAGAAAAGATTTTTTATTTATTTTGCGGGGTTCTCGAGATATAAAGATGTTTCTGTTCTTGAAATGAACCCTTATTACAATGCAATAAGGTGCATACAAATGTCCAAGTGAAGGCATCTTTTGTTGTATGTACATATAAAGTAAAGCACATGAATGAAAAAATATACATAAAATAAATCCAATTTTTTAATATTATTGAAATCGCAGACACGATACCTCATAAGGGGCCTGCGTATGGGCTTTCTCCTTTGATTAAATTATGTCTGCAGGGTTTAAAGGAACCTGAAATTAAGGAGATGATGGAAGTTTAATTAGCTCACTTTGGTTGCTCATTTGAGCTCCCATCATCCCATTTGAACCTGACCTATCCATGTCGGGGTGCACTTGGTTCCCTAGCTCGCTTCACTCGCTTTTGGACTAATTAGTTGAAGATATAGCAAATATTATGAAACTCAATCTGCACCGCTAACTAATATTATTCTTATGCTTTCCGATTGCATAATCCTGTTGTATAATAATATAATACTACACAATAAAGAATTGGCCAGTATATAATTATTTAGCCATAAATAAAGAAGGCATCCAAATGTTAGTTTCTTGTACCATATAGTACTCATTAATCTGCCACCATAAAATATCATCCAACAGTAGATTACTGAAATCGGCGCATTTTGGTGAATATATAACAAATTGTTTTATTTTTTATTATACAATAAAATTTTGCTGTATTTATGTGAAAATTAACAACTACACTTAAAGTACACAGGTCTCTTGAAAAGTTTTCTAGTTTGGTTTGTTTTTTGCCAGAATGTATTTTCTTGAGACCTGAAAGTCTGAAATCGCAATTCCCTTAAGGAAGCATGGCGATTTATGCTTATGGCCTCTCTGTGTAAGAAGCAGTGGCACAGTTACAGAATAATGTTTTTTAATACCTTTCAGTTAACAGATAAACAGAGTCATCGTCATCATCAAAGTCAACCTCTTGTTCTTCAAGTTTCTGAATAGCTCTGTGCAGTTTCTTGATTGTTTTCTCAAGCTTATGAATCTGTCTTTGGCGTTTAGTATCATATTCAGTTTCTTCTCCAAGTGTAAATTGGTCTGACTCTGAAGAAAACAAATACATTGAGTGAGTAGAAGAATACATAGAGTTCATTGATGGGATGTGTTCATTGAATGCAGTTATTGCAAAATTGTTTAAAAGTAGCAGCATTAAGTTATATGGTTACTATGTACACATTTATTCATTATAATTTAATAAAAAAACCCAAAAATAAATTCATACCTTCAACTTTGGGCTCCATATTTACTATCTGTGATTTGGCAATCTTTCTTTGCATGTTTAATTCATCAACAATATCTTTTATGTACAAATACATCTTTTCAGGACTAGCCTTCATTGCAAGTATTTTACTTGCAACCATATCAATAAACTCCTCAGATTCTGAATATTCTTTCGGAACTTGTCTATAGTATGTTTTGATTTTCTTTTCTACTATTTTCTGCATATCTTCAGAGTTTTCCAGTTGAAAACAAGTATCTATAAAGCTTTGATACACACTGTGAAATTCACTCTGAGATGTAGTACTTGGAGTCTCAGTTTTGTTATCTTTCAATACTGTGGTATTAGTCTTTTGTGCACTTGTTTCTTCTTTCCTACTGGAATGAGTTTCTTCTGCACTGGTATCTTCCTTAGTTGGCTGTGGAACTTCCTGGACACTAACAGTACTAACTTCTTGTGACCCGTCAATTTTATCTTCGACTCTATCATTTTTTTCTAAGCTAACTTCAAATGGAAAGTCTATTTCTATTTCTACAGTTTTCTTTTCATTTTCAGCTTCTTTGGGATACTCCAACTTCTTCTTACTGTTAGGTTCATTAGTACTAGTTTCTTCATCATCACTCCCACTGGGAGATGCATTCTTATCAGTGATTGCCTTAACAGGGCTATCATCTATTGTTATAGCTAGTTCAGAACCTATTTCACAAGTCCTCTTGTTCAGTGGTTTAATGGGGCTGTCTTCTATAGTAATTTCGATCATGGTAGGGGGCTTTGGTTCCGCATTATTCTCTTGCTCTAATGTAGGTTGGTCTGTTTGCTCCTCAGGTCTTAAATACCAAGCAGGACTTGAAGTAGTAGGAGTGCCTTCATCATCATCTAATTCCACAGTTTGGACTTCATTTACTTGTTTAGGTTTTAATTTGGGTTTCAACATTTGACTTGCATTTTTCATGTAAATCACAGGTTGTTTAGAGGACTGTGTAGTTTTCTTTATAGTTATGCTTGGTGGTAATTTATTGAGAGATTTAGTAGCAGTTGTGTTTTGGATCTTAATGGGTTTCATCAAACATGCTGGAGTACCACTATTAGATGTTTCTAATGCTTTTCCCACAGTACTAATATTAGATGTATCTAATGCTTTTACATGAAAAACACTAGGATGGGATGTTGATGGTTTTTGGATTTTAACAGGTTTAACCATTTTGAGATGCGATTTCATAATATTCTTTTGTATGGCCTTGCCATTGCTTATATTTTTGCTTGCAAATGGATTGGATAAAATACTTGGTCCTTTTATAATGCTTGTTGTTTTCTTTGCCAGGGGTAGCGCTTTTGCTATAGTTACTTCTTTTGATGTAAAAATAGGTTTTACTGCAGGTACCTCTTTTGATGCAGGTACCCCTTTTGAAACAGGTACTGATTTTGTTGCATTAAGTTTAGAGGGTCTTATTGTAACTTCGTGTATTTTTCTTGGAATACAAACCATTGCATTTGGCATTGGTTTAATCTGAAACAAAACATTGTCCATATTAGAATAGTTTCGTTAATAAACAACTACTTACTCATCGTTTTTATCCTGTAAATATCACCTCACGCTGCGAAGGATTCTTAAAAAATGTATAGTTTACAGAACCACTTGATTGTCCTATTTAATAATCGATAATTTCATACCTTCTTTGGCGCCGGTTCTGCCTCATCGTCCGAAGACCCTAATTCTATCACATCCTCACTTGCCATCATCTTGTACCGAATGTACAAACAAGATTTAAGTTAAATAGCTAGTGCTCACATAGCATTGAAACTATCAATGGAAAGTGATTTATAGGCAAAATTAAAAAACGATTACAGAGTAACAGCGTTCTCTTAAATCTAAATCAAAAAAATACCGTAGTACTAGTAATACACAAACGACACATCGAAACGAAAAATGTTTGACAATTTGTTCAATCGATGTTGCCGGTGCCCAAAATCATATCATGCTCGAAAGTAGCTAAAGTAGCTAAATTCCCATTTGGAGATGACCAGATTATGAAGTTGTCTGTAATTAGGCTTAGCACGCACTGTGAAGATTTTCATTCTCGTGATATTTTTCCGGCCATTCTGTGACCTATGGAATTGAATCAAGTAGCACGCGTTGCGACGAAAAAAACGCGAAAAAATAGAATTTCTTAATGTTAATAAAAGAAAAAAAATGCCGCCAAGAAATAATTCACATTTTGCTTATAAAGTTCCCAGGTCCCGTGTGCCCTTATGGTAAATACGCATAGACATACTAAATAATATGGACTGGAAATACCTACGAAAAAAACGTGCCTACCTAAACCTCAAAATGTCTCATAAAATAGCCGCCGATTCTAAGGTTGTGTCAATCAAGCAACACACTCACACTTACAAATCTCAATAATACAATAGGTATGTAAACAACCATTTGACAGCAGGACTACCACGAACACAACCACAAAATTCGTCTCATAAAATGGCGAATATGGCACGTACCTACAACCGTTACTAAGTCATAACAAAATGTTGCCATAATGAGCAACAACTGAAATATTGTTGTCTCTTTCATCAAATACGTTTACTACATTAGAAAGAATGAAACAAAGCGATGTTTCACATTCTGTATCGTATTTCACTCATATTTGTATAAGCTAATGTATGTATAGAACATCGCGGCGCCTCCATATATTTCCTATCTCAATGTAAATACGGCACTGGTCAGAGCCACAGATTATCAATACCAAAAATGATAGAAGTAGAAATCACACTTACGTGTCGTGGCGTGGCGTGGCGCAGGATCCACCAATCAAACGGCTTTGTTCCAGCCTCGTCGTAACGCAACGTGTTTTGTAGCCAATCAACTGCGTCAGAAGGCACCACGACACACCACGCCACGTAAGTGTGGTTACGTCTTAAAACCAATCTTGAAATCTTCACAAAAAGGTAAAACTGAAGTTTCAACCAGACTCACCAATTTTTTTTCGAAATAAATACAAAAGCTAAATCTAAATTTTTAAAAACCAAAAAAAATAGCAGTTTTAACAAGTACTTTTTGTTTAATACATACTAGAGATTATGTATCTGCGGATAAGCAATGAAAAAAATCCGTTTTTTCTGGACTATGACACAGAGAAACTTAAACGGACTATGATGATTGTTTCTTTTTGTTAGGCTTGCCAATAAAATAAAACAGTTATTTTATTTACAAATTGCAATCTGCTTTGAATTGAAGTTTCGTACAAAAATTTAAGCTGTCAAAATAGATCGTGGTTTTATTTCTAATAATTTCTATTTTATCGATTAGTTAGGACAATGATTAAACTTTTTTCATTAAAACAACAAAAGAAAGATGAGGAAGGCTCAGGAAGAGCAGGTGGTTCACAGAAAAAAGCATCAGCCGCTCAGTTGCGGATCACAAAAGGTAAAGTACAGAAAATAGAACAATTTACGCGTTGTGTTTTCATTGTTATTTTAATTCTGCTGTGAAGAATTATTATAGCTATTTACGCTTACGATGGTCTATCTTCGGCTATTCATGAGTTTTATGTTAGGGGGTATTAACGTTAAAGCACTGAAATCACTGCTCAAAGTCTTCCTTGTTATGATCTTGAGGAAATTTTTTACAACTGTACTTTGATGAATAAAGTGTTTACAACATTTTTGGGCTAAATATAACTTTAAATGTTTTATTTTCAGATTTGAATGAATTGAATTTGCCCAAGACATGCAACACAGAGTTTCCAGATCCAGATGATTTACTTAATTTCAAATTAATCATATGCCCTGATGAAGGATTCTATAGAGGCGGAAGATTTGTATTTAGTTTTAAGGTAATTTTGACAACAGTTCTACAGATTTAGAAATAAGATCTTGCTGCCAGAACATTGTGATAATATATCCCTCAGTCCAATTGCATTCTTAACAGTACAAAAAGTCACTGATATAATGATGAGTTTATTACATATACATACATGGTTAACTGAAGTGTCTGTAGGTTAGAATAAAATGACATTGATTTTAAATCTCAAAAAAATTATTCCAATTGAAACATCTTGTAACTCACTAAAACCTGCTTACCACAATTAGGATTTTTATGGCAATACTTCTGAATTTAAGTTCAATTTATATTCTACCTGACATTAACAAATATAAGTGAAATTATGCTGTTACTTTATAGGTAGGACCAAACTATCCTCATGAGCCTCCCAAGGTGAAGTGTGAAACAGCGGTATACCATCCGAACATAGACCTGGAGGGCAATGTGTGTCTCAACATCTTAAGAGAAGACTGGAAACCTGTGCTTACTGTCAACTCTATAGTTTATGGACTCCAGTATTTATTCTTGGTATGTGTTATGCTTATACTATTATCTTATATGGTTTTTAGGGTTCCGTACCCAAAGGGTAAAAACGGGACTCTATTACTAAGACTCGCAGTCCCTCTGTCCGTCTGTCTGTCTGTCACCAGGCTGTATTTCATTAACCCTGATAGCTAGGCAGTTGAAATTTTCACAAATGATGTATTTCTGTTGCCGCTTTAACAACAAATACTATAAACAGAATAAAATAAATACTTAAGTGGGGCGCCCATACAACAAACGTGTTTTTTTGCAGTAATGGTACGGAACCTCCGTACCATTACTGCAAAAAAACACGAGTCCGACTCGCACTTGGCCGGTTTGTTTATTAGTAAAGTCAGATATAATAAGGGATAACTGTCATAATTGTTTAGTGAATTTCACTTGTCTTAATAAGCAAGCTCATCCCCAAACTTACTTAAATAGAGAACTAAAACAGTCATAATTTGCCAAAGATTGTCATCAATTTTTACATTTCTGCTTTTTGCTTTCAGTGCATATAAATTTTGTTTTACAGTTAAATTTTTACTGAAATAAAACATGACTCACAATGCTACTATAGTACCTTCTCATTGTATTAGTCATGGTCATGACCTAGTTTGGCTTTGATTTACCCAAATTAGGGGCCGCAGTTCTTTACTGTCTGCAAAGAAATTTCTGCCTCCCCAGAGATAATACTACAGTCAATTTGTGAGGTTCTCATGGTTAAAAAACCTTAAATAAGCTAGCATGATTCTATGTTTAAAAGAAACAGTACTTATTGTTCAAGAAAGAAATTCCAAAACATAAAACTTATGATCCACCACAATGCTAAAGAATAATATTATTTAACTGACATAAATATTTTCTTATAAAAATCATAATCAGTCTACAATGATTTCAATACTGATATTCCAGCCAGCTCTCTGTAAGAGGGAATAGGCTGTAATCCACCACACAGGCATATCAATATTAATAACATAGCCAGCAGTTTCCTGGTCTTATTCAACATATTGGGTCATTCATTGAAGTGCATTTAGAATTTAACATAAAATAATTTTGTGTTGTTAAAACTAATATGTTGTTCTAAAGAATATTATCATATACAATTTCAACTATACTTTGCAGTGTAAAGTATAGAATTCATTCTGGTTATATCAGAATGATTGGGTGAAAAAGGCATATCTTGTTATACAATAGTATAAGAGCATGACACTTCACAAAATTAGCTAGTACAACTGATAAAAGACGAATGACTTATCAAATCAAGTGAACAATGATAAAGTTGTAAGTGATGTCATGCATCCTTGCATTGGTTTTAAACATAACATTGTACATATGCAACATCATACCTGTATTTCTCGAAGGGTTCAGCAGAGGTGTGCTCTAAGTGAAGTGAGAGCAGTGGTGGCCCAGTGGTTACGAGTTGTAGGTCGTGGGTTTGAACCCGAGCAGGCGCTTTACTGTGTGTAATTTATTTCATCACCACTGCTCTCAAAAAGGTTCTTGAGGAAACCGGCATATCCTAGAACCAAAAATTCAAAGACACGTGTCATTTACCAATCCGCACTGGGCCCGCGTGGTGGAATATAACCGGAGTGGGTTATATTCCTTCCTCTATGAGAGGAGGCCTGTGTTCCAGCTGTAGGGACATTAAAAAGGCTGATGATGTGTGCTTAACGTACAGCCATATTGCCGACTGCCGAAGGTTGTGTTTATCAATCTATGTATGTTTGTTCCTAAGTGGCGTTCTAGAGACCAAACGCGTTGGCCGATTTTGATGATTCTTACGTCAATCAATTCGTCTTAACCTTGCAAGTATCACTGGCTGCATTTCAATTGGAAAATAGAATTTGGCAGCTTTTTAATTTTAATTTTTCTTCCTTATCCATTGTGTGGGGTATCAAAATAAAGGGTTTGAAGGCATGATTTCAAAAATATTTAACACTTATGTATGTTTAGATGTATTACGAAAAAAAAATATTAACTATAATGTTATAAATAAAAAAAGGTAATTAATAAAATCAAATAACCTGACCGCTTAAGAAGCGAACAAATAAGACGTAAACAATCAATGTGCCTAGCCTTTTCCCAACTATGTTGGGGTCGGCTTCCAGTCTAACCGGATTCAGCTGAGTACCAGTGTTTTACATGGAGCGACTGCCTATCTGACCTCCACAACCTAGTAACTGGGTAACACGGTACCCCTTGGCAAGTCTGGTGTCAGATCTCAGGCTTCTTACTACCCGTAACGACTGTTAAAGATCTTCAAATGACAGCCGGGACCAACGGCTTAACGTCCTTTAACGTAAGAGGCACGGAGGAAACCCGGTATGTTGAACTGGTCACCCATCCACGGACCGACCTCGTCAAGCGTTGCTTAACTTTGATGATCGACCAGTGCGGCTGTTATTATTAATTTGACCAAAGACTAGTAATGAAAGAACACGTTAAAAATACAGGTAAAAAAGTTAAACAAGTCTGCGGTATGTTGGCGCTAATTATAGGGTGGTATAGCAAGGTGTCACGTGAAACAAAAAATAAAGTGATAAATGCAACTTTGTTACCGATCATAGACTACGGCATAGTGCAACTTTATCCGCGAGTGTGTAAATCCAAGCTTACAGAACTAGAGAGATAATACCCTATGGCATTGCAAACTACTGCTAATTTTCCTCGGAATACGAGTTCAACAGTGATCTGGGCGATGCTTGATGAAGACCCGTGGTACCTACGTGCTAGGGACCTTCATGAAGACATGCTACTTAAGTTAAGAGATCTGCAAATGCCCCGTCTTAGACAATCTGGTGATAAATATGACAAACCAAACCATCATAATCCTATGTTACCTGGCCTGCGAGCTGGTGTTATTGATTATGTATGTAAACAACAAAGAGGTAAACCAATCTCCAAGCGAATGGTCCCTTCTCGTATGCCTGTCATTTAAATTGTCAAAGATATAGCTGTGTAGCGTGAGCCAGTTCATGCCTGAGCTGAGCCTTATTTACTTTACAATTAGATCTTTTAGTAAGACACATACTAAAAGATCTCGTGGCTAAATAATAACAGCCGCACGGGTCGATCTTTAAGGTTAAGCAACGCTTGACGAGGTCGGTCCGTGGATGGGTGACCATTTCAACATACCGAGTTTCCTCCGTGCCTCGGAAAGCACGTTAAGCCGTTGGTCCCGGCTGTTATTTGAAGATCTTTGACAGTCGTTACGAATAGTCAGACGCTTGAGATCTGACACCAGTCTAGCCAAGGGGTACCGCTGTTACCCAGTTACTGGGTTGTGGAGGTCAGATAGGCAGTCGCTCCATGTAAAACACTGGTACTCAGCTAAATCCGGTTAGACTGGAAGCCGACCCCAACATAGTTGGGAAAAGGCTAGGCAGATGATGATGAGTAAGACACATACACAAAAAATAGCATTGCACGTACTTGGCGGCCATATAACTGTAACATTAATTATATAAAATAAAGTTTATTCTATTCTATTCTATTATGTATCCGACTGCACAGCATGATTTTCTTCTTGTTTACGTCTTTTTAGTTCGCTGTTTTTTGTTTTTATATATGAACTTATGTAAGTCCCATATAATAGAGGGTTTATTACCATCAAACAGGTACCAATCCAAACTCTAATGCTACTAAGAAATTCCACATGAAAAAATTTAATAACACTCTCTTTGACCTCATGCTCGGTAGGTAGTAGCGCTTGCAACCTCTAGACCTACTACTCCTACTAGAGAGTCTTGGTAGGTTAACCAGTTTTAAAAGTAGATTAAACTTGGAAAACTATCAAATAAATGATCCTAACTGAATCCCAAATGCAAACAGGTATACAGGTGCATTGATATAAAAAGAGAAGGGTTTTAACACATGTAGGTATCTTGGCAATACGGGTGAAGACAAAAAATCTATCTATTCCGTCAGTTGGATTACCAAAAAATATTGGATACGATTTTTTTCTTTTACCACATAGACAAAAAATTACGACGATGCAGTGCGTTGTAGATATCGTGTGACGTCACGCCGTGCTACTCGCTAAACTGACAAAGTGACGTCACAAGCAGCCAGTCCTAAACTTTGATGCGCTTTATCTTTGTCAATTTTAATTTATATGTTTCATCAAAAAACACGTGTCCAATATTATTTGTTAATATAACTGACGGACTAAATAGAATTATATATTCTTTTACCCAGGAAACATCCCTATTGCGCTGATTTTGATATACCTAATTAATCATTATGCAGCCTATAAAATGTATATTACAATCAACAGTTGACACATTACATAGATAGAAGTGTAGTGCACCTTATGGCCAGTTATGTTTAAGTTATAGAGTCGAGCCTATTGCCAAGTAAAAATCCTGATTCTGAACTGAGAATTTCAATATAGAAAGACCCAATTAAACTGTCCGATCCGAAGATCGTAAAACCGGCCAAGTGCGAGTCGGACTCGCGCACGAAGGGTTCCGTACTTGGTAAATTGCGGTTTACGATTTATGATTTATTAAAAAAAAACTACTTACTAGATCTCGTTCAAACCAATTTTCGGTAGAAGTTTACATGGATATGTACATCATATATTTTTTTTAATTTTATCATTCTCTTATTTTAGAAGTTACAGGGGGGACACACACATATTACCACTTTGAAAGTGTCTCCCGCGTAAACTATTCAGTTTAGAAAAAAAATATATTAGAAACCTCAATATCATTTTTGAAGACCTATCCATAGATACCCCACACGTATGGGTTTGATGGAAAAAAATATTTTTAGTTTCAGTTTCAAGTATGGGGACCCCCAAAATTTATTGGTTTTTTTTCTATTTTTGTGTGAAAATCTTAATGCGGTTCACAGAATACATCTACTTACCAAGTTTCAACAGCATAGCTCTTATAGTTTCGGGAAAAAGTGGCTGTGACATACGGACGGACAGACAGACAGACATGGCGAATCTATGGGTTCCGTTTTTTGCCATTTGGCTACGGAACCCTAAAAAGGACCTGGCACTCAGCAGTCCTTGTGACTAATTGACATATTGTCTGAAAGGCTAACTTTAATTTTGCCCTTTCTTTTCAGGAACCAAATCCTGAAGATCCTCTAAACAAAGAGGCTGCGGATGAACTGCAAAGCAACAGGAGGTTGTTCGAGCAACACGTGCAGCGAGCTATGCGCGGAGGCTACGTCGGGTCCTCGTACTTCGAACGATGCCTCAAATGAACAACAACACTACTGTAAATTAATGCTACCAGCCCTATAAAATAAAACAATCTCACTTTAAATCAAAGCATTTACTTATTTATTATTCAACTAAAACAAAAGTGTAGATTGACATAATTATTTACAAGGTCAATGTCATCGTATTGATAAGGGTTTGCGTCCTATATTTTTTATACATTAATTATTACGAATACTTTTTTTATTATATTGAAGCGGATGTTCCGATTCCAAGTGACAGTCTCGTAGAATTGGAAATTATATATACCACAAAATTAAATGCGATTTTTTTTATTTTAGTTTTAAGTTTGCATAGATGGCGCTTAATATAGCATTTTACGTAAGTGTAGTGTAGATGGCGTTAATGGTCTGATAAAACTATTAAACTTTTAAACCATTCGGAATGCCAAGTATTTTAATCTATATTTTATGAGTGATTATGGATCACCCTTGTGATAGATGTAAACGATGGATGGCAGTGATAAGCCAAATATCTCATTCAACTGTATAATGTGTGAACCTTAATCTCTATCTGATAAGGCTGAGTTTGTTCAAGTAGCAACAAAGTTTGCCAACCCACGTTTACTACAAGTCTGATGAGAGAAAGGCAAACGAGACGAGGTTAGAGTCAGCACAGGGTAACGCCGTGCCGCCGCCGCCGCCGCCCCACCGAGTGGCGCGAAGTGAGCCGCGATCAAGGGCCGCGTGAGTCAGTCGCCGACACGAAGCAGCGCCCGAGCGCCTCGCTACGCTAGTCTCGTCAGTGTTACTCTGGTCGCCGAACCACTCGCGCACACCCGTCACACAATACGCTTTCTCCACACGGCAGCGTGCTCAAGGCAGAGCTGTTTCGACACGCCACTCGGTTGCGAAAGTCTGCGCGATGATATACAAGTGAGAGCCGCTATCGGACGCCAGGGTAACGCTCATCGCACACGGTGAGCCAGTTTATTCGACGAGAGACATTCGAAACTCGCCAGCTGTGAGGGACGGGGGGCGCGCGACGCGTCGGGTCGCACACGCGGGACAACCTTTACACATAGTTACTTACTGTGAGAGAAGCAACGGAAACCAATTTTTAATGTGTCAAGTCAGTATAGCTTATTGCTGCTACGTCAGAAAGACGAACGCCTCGAGCAAGAACTACAAGGTTATGCAAATGAGTTCTGAACGCTTCTATACCAGGAATAATCAAAAGACCATTCATAACTTCAATAAACTTTAACGTTTACGTTGTATCCTTTCGGTGTATTAAGTGCTTATCTATCGTTTCTCTACCTTCAATTATCTTTCGGTGTCGCGTTCGCTAATTGCTAATTACTGTGGGAGTCGAGTGATAAGGAGATACTGAACGAGCGATCGGCGAGTGGAAATCAGAGCTGTTGTATCAAGCAACGACAATGGCGGCCCAGCAGGAGGAGAGCCTGCTCGCGCGCTGCGCGATCCCCATCATCGACCTGGCGCACATAGGTGAGCTGCTCCGCCGTACTCTTGCTTCAGACTGCCCGCGACACACTGACATCAGCGAAAGTCCTCTGCTGAACAGACACAATACCGTACATTCACTTGCCAAAACTTTGTTCGTTTATCGCCTGTCGTTATTGCGTAATTATAGTAATCAGTTTCTGATAGGTATCATTCAAAATTTCAATGAGTTAGCCGTATGTAAGGTTTTTATTTTTCCCCATCAGCTCAGAAGTTAAAAGCGCGGTCGTATAATATAGGCCCAGGGTTCAGGTAAATACTTACGCAGTTTGATTCGAATTGTTGTTATAAATGCATGTAAAGGCAGACAAAAATAAAATACATCGGGTTGACTACCTGCAGGTCCTTAGCTATAATAGAGGGGCCCTCGGTCTCTGCGGCTCGCGTGCAAGCCGACACCCGAGCGACAGCTGTGCGATGCTTTATTTGTTGTCATTAAACAATCTCGGCATCCCGCTCTCGAGTTCAAAGACCGGAATCCCAGATGCTGAACCGTTCATCGCAGTTCATCCGCCTAATTCCGAAATAAATTAAAGTTTTACCATCCTAATGGATACTGCATGTAAACTGTGGACGTTTAAACGGGGCACTATCCATCATGCGATGAAAGTTTTATGTGGAAATTATAAACAAAGAAAGGATTCTTTGAAGCGATGAGTAAGTGGGACGCGTGTCCTATACCTAATGGTTTTTATTAGGTATGACATGCCGTTTTATGAATCAACGCAAAAAAGTCATATTACGAAACTTTTAATGGATATTATTGTTAAACAAGCGCGGTGGATTGCAACTTAGAACGCCACCTACAGGGACGTTCAACCGTCAATAAGAAAATCTGTGCACAGGATCCTACCAG
The DNA here is from genome assembly GCA_949775005.1 of Orthosia gothica. NCBI lineage: Eukaryota > Metazoa > Arthropoda > Insecta > Lepidoptera > Noctuidae > Orthosia > Orthosia gothica. The sequence goes on along the minus strand of OX459048.1, from coordinate 11,063,438 downwards.
CATTCAATTGTACATTTTGAACACGTTTATCGATTACGTGGACATCATTATGTCCTACTAATGAGTCGTAAAATGAATTTATTATGTCACTAACAATGCAATAGTGCACTTTCGTAATAATGGATACGTACGTAGGTAATCTGCGATATTAAACGTAGAAGAATTATGCAGAACTAGACTATTTTCTAACAGGAATTTCCCGTTTTAAGTGATTAGGTAGGTACCTCTCTAAAGCTTGGCTACCAGTAAAATAAATACGTTACCTACCGTTTGTAAGTATCCAAGGAATCCAGATTGTTATACTTATTTAGACGCATTAATACGTCGGAAGCTCTATACGGAGCAGACATAAAAAGGAACCTTTGCAATGTGGGGGCATTGGCCGATCGGCCCTTTGTAAGTTCACCCGAGCAGCCAACGCACGCTATCAATGCATTTGCCGACGCACCACGCCAACATAGACACGCATCTTTTTAACAAAACACTATCTGTATATAGGTACAATCTACAATATCAAAGAAACTTTCATTATTTTGTAGCCTTTGTATGTTTATTGCGTCTTATTAAAAGCAAAGTTAAGCTTCAAATCTCAGCTTAAAGAACTGATTAAGTATGCACTTAATCATTGTTGGTGTAGCTTATTCATTGATTGATTATACATTAAACACGTAGGTGAAAACTCGAGTAATTTAATCCGGTACCTACTTAATGCCAGTTTCTTTCGGGTTTGGAAAATCGAATTAGTCATACTCCTATTATCAAATCCGATTCACAATTATACATTCCCTGAACAGGGACATTTCCCGGGATAATTAAATGACGTAGCTGCCGGAAATACCAACATTACCCACGTCAGTATGTGCATTGTGCAACCATTTTTAAATGCATCCAGAAGTTGCTCTGCATACGCATGTCGGTCTCAATTAGGTAGATATTTAATTAAATGCATAATGTAATTAAACTCAGTGTAAATGGAATTACAAAAGCCATCTTAATGCAGAAACATCGCCTACCTGAACAAAATTGTTGCTTAACGACCCTTTAGTATTTTTATTTTCCTTGAAACAATTCAAAGACAATTGAATGAGCTGAATCGCCAAAATTTTTAAAAACACTTGAAGAATGCCTTTGCTACAACATTTCAAGAAACGTCATCCATCATGTTATTTGTTATTCGATACTGAAGGACAGGAACAGATAAGATAAATGGGTAAACCAAAGCTATTGCAAAATAATAATCAAAAACAACCGATTGATAAGATATTTTGTTTTTAAATCCAACTTGACGCCTGAATAAGATTCTGAAAGGTAATAAAAAAGGATTAACATTTTGCTTTGAATACCCCACTAATGCGGGTGTTATGTGCTTATACCGAGTTTTTTAACGAACTCACTCGTGATAACGTAAACGATATCTCATGTCAAAATGTATACAAACAAAGAGGTTTCTCCTTACCGTCCCCAGACGGCGCTTATCCAGTTTCAATGCAAATTGATGTTTACGTTAACGCGATTGAGCGTGAGTAAAAACTCGCATAAGCCTCAGTTCTGGGTTCGTTTCTCAGGAGGATTGTCCACGAGTAAATTAGGTACTTAGTAGATAATCATGATTATTACATGGTAATATGTATAAGGGAATGCCTATAGGCATGAAACACGGCACGTTCCGTAACGCATGAAAAAGTAATGCAGATTATTTATGTTATCCTAATACCCATCAACGCGCCTACGCTGCTACGGCGTAGACAAAGCGTAGATTTATCGTAGCAGCTTAGACGAAGTGTAGAAGCGTAGACTACTGTGTGTGCTGTGCTTACGCCGCGTACAAATCTATGGACTAACCCAACTAAACTATACTTTCTACAATAGTCAAATAAAACAATACAGTCTTCATCCCAGCTCTAATTGTGTTTAAAAAACATCGCAAAAATGCCTAAGTCCATATCAGCATAACCTTTGTTTTATATTCCGCTATCTGATAATTTCGTGATTAGATTTACCGTTACCGCCTCATAAAAGCGTCACCGAGGTAGGTTATGTACACAAACACAATGCGAATGACTAGGTACCTATTTTATTTAGGTTCGTCGTATTCAAACGCAGTGTTAATTGGACTGTCAAATGTGATTCTGCGTTCGACCACTGACCCACATTCGGCGCTATTCATCATTCTTCAGTGTGACAGGCGATTTCACACAAAAAATACGAGTTTATTTCTCCTCAGACGATCTCTTAGAATGACTGTATCGTCGAGAAAGGAATGAATAATCGATGTTTCAGAGTATTTTTTTAACGACTGTGATATATGTTTTGAAAGTCATGTTTCGGTTTCGAAAATCTTTCTTTCTTTAATTATGGTGATCGTGATCTTCCTCAAATGTTTAGTTTTGCTAGGATAATCAAGTCAAACCAATGCAATAATTTTATTTCAAATCGTCAAAATAAGACGAATCCTAAAATCAGACAACTGCAACAATAACTAGCCTGTACTCTCGGCGCTCGTGGCTAAATAATAACAGCCGCACGGCTCGATCATCAAGGTTAAGCAATGCTTGACGAGGTCGGTCCGTGGATGGGTGACCATTTCAACATACCGAGTTTCCTCCGTGCCTCGAAAAGCAAGTTAAGCCGTTGGTCCCGGCTGTTATTTGAAGATCTTTGACAGTCGTTACGAGTAGTCAGAAGCTTGAGATCTGACACCAGTCTTGCCAAGGGGTACCGTGTTACCCAGCTACTGTGTTGTGGAGGACAGATAGGCAGTCGCTCCATGTAAAACACTGGTACTCAGCTGAATCCGGTAAGACTGGAAGCCGACCCCATCAACAATTGGGAAAAGGCTAGGCAGAAGATGACTCGTGAAAAAAAGAAAAGATGCCATTAGAGTTTTATTTCTTTTTCTCCAAATCTTAATGGCTATCAAATATTTTTTTCATCATTAAAGACTAGTCTTTAGAGCAAATTTGTAATGCAAACTTTTGGCACCAAACATTCTACTTACCCGTTGAGTTATAATATTTTCATAGGCCCTTGCTTGTTGTAAAAATATCACACAGACACTTATTATGTGCTATGCTAAAACACGTGGTGTTGAGTTAGAAGAAAGCTATTTGTAATTGCCTTTACATGGTGATTTATGGGTAAAAACTTACCAAATTGTCCATGGTTTTATACCTGTCTCTTTCTCTCCAGCGAGTGTGGCGTTAAGAGTGACGCTGACACTGACAGGTAGCTGTCAACTTCATAGCGTTTGTAAATTTTTGCCGGTAAAGACGGAAAATTTTCAAAGTTAAAAAAAAAAGTGTGGAAATACGATATATTACTGTATTAAATTAACACACGGTGTCTTCTTAGAATACGTGTCAGTGTTTTTCAGTTGTGTTTAAGCATTCTTTGATGATTACGGACAAAATTGTCCCGGTAAGTGTTGAGGTGACCAAAGTTCGAATAGATATTATTAATATTCGATTAGGCAATCTGACTCAGGACTGACGAGTCCAGACGACATCTTCATCCGCAGAGGATGTGGGCATTGTATCACCTCCGCCCGAAAAGACGAAAATGCTTCACGTAAGTAGGCAAGTCTGTACAAGTATGAAGGGTGACACTTTGTTTCGGATTATTCGGAACTGAGTGCGTAAAAATTTATTCAGCTTCATAGTGAGATTATAGTATCTTAATTGATTGACTATTAATAAGTTAAGTGATTCGACTTCATACTTGTCGCATTTTTTGAAAAATACCTATGACACGTTTAGTGAACTTCCTTTGAGTACCTACCTATTTAGGTACTTACAAAGTTAAGAATAACCAATTAAAGATATCAGTACTAATATGGCAAATAAAGATTATAAGGAAACTTTGTATAAACTTTAAGAAAGAGTTGTGTTATTTTGGCTGCCGCTGACTAACTGAGCATTTATTAGTAGGCAACTATATACTTGGAACAATAGCAGGTCAACTATCCAAGTCAGGTATACAAGACAACTCGGCTGATACTGATAAGTCAGTTTATAAAAACCTGAATAATTTTAATGCTCGCATACATATGTCATTCAAGGTTAAAAACCTCAAAGAATACAATGCTAAATATATTGTGAGCAATAAATAGGCCGTTTGCGCAGGGTTATATTTGAAGAAATTGGAAATCAAAGACAATTTAAATGATAAGAAAATCTTCTCAACCAAGAGACCTTGCAACCAGCTTCTTTAGGTTGAACGGACCTTGAACATATTTATTTTTCTTCTCAAACAATACATCAATGAACTCTTAAGAGTCAAGAAATTTAGAGAAAGTTACTTTTGTTTGTTGTCTGTTGCCATAAACAACAGGAAGAAAATATTGATACTAAATTAAAATAATGAATAATTTGATTATTTTATTAGTAAAATTGGCTGCTTTCCATTCATAAAGATACCTGCTTTTTAATATTCACACAACTATTTGTAAAACATGTCAGGTACTTAAGATAATAAAGAACAACCCAGCATGTTCTTCACATTATCCTTCACCTACAACAGAAGAGAAATATAAGAGACCACTTAAATCCTCAATGCAGACATTCTATAATGAATGTACTAAATAAAATATAACTTGGAGGTTGTACTAACCCCTTCTTTTACCTCGGAGGTCTCAGGTTGTTTTTGTTAGTGAAACAAGTTCATTCAATTTCACAGGCAGGTATGGTCAATTTTTCTCTTTTGTAGGTAACTTTATGATGATTTGAAATTAAAATGTAAGTGAAAATAAATCATCAGGCCTATTTGCATTTACTAATGTCATGAGCCTACTGGAGATGCCTCCAGTGTGTTTTCAAAAGCACAATTATAATTGACAGCTTTTCTTAGAAGAAGCCTTATGTTTTAACACCATCAACTTCAAAGATGTGTGACTGAAATTGGATTGCGGAAATCCTATGAGATCTATTTCTCTGGTTACGGAGACACTGAGACCATTGTTAACTTTGGATTAAAATAAGATTATCATCACACCTTTTTTTTTTTCTGAGGGAATAAGCAGGGAGGTGCTTATAGTTGATAATATACCAGTTATGTTTAACTCTTTGATTCCCATGTGAGGGCAAACCTTCAGAGTAATTGCAAATACAATATTACAAGTTTGTGTTAGGAAGGTAAAATCCTCAAAGAGCTTTGTCTGGTTTTTAGACACATGATAAGATTATATCTGTTTCCAAAATATAGAGCAATGTAAACAGTGTCTCCGTATTAAGCTCAGAGCTTTTTAATTGAGTTACATGTTAACTAGTGTCACAGAAAACTGAACTTTTAAAATTGTTCTATCTGAACAAAGAAAGAAATACTCCCTCTCTCCCTATTCAACAAGACCTCAAATCGCGATTAAAAGCGACTGGGTGTAGACTACAGTTCAACACTGGTAGTAAAGTATAAGTAGTTTCCTGACCATAGCTGTACCAGACTCAGAGTAATCCACCATTGCGCAATAAATGGTCTGTAACTATCTGAGAAATGAGCGACATTAAAATAAATTCTAACATTCAGAATTGAAAGGAATGCGGACATGCTGTATTTGCAGTCATAAATAGTCAGCGGATGACTTTATTTCCACTCTATTTAAAAAATTAGTCAGGAAGGATAATGAAGAAAATGGAATTACTTAAAGATTCGGAATCTTGATAATGATCTAACCCCATAAATGACTGACAAATTTTATTTACAGTCCGACAACAGGACTTTTGTTACATACCTCAGAAAATTGAGGCAGGGGAGGGGGGAGGGGGTGACAAACCCTTATAAGGCCTATAAACGGGCTCCTAAGACTTGTAGAGTAGTTATACTTAACACTCTTAGCCACTTACCTTCCGAGTAGTAATCGAAATAGCGGATTGCTTTTCAAGGAGTCGCAAAGTATCTAGTAAGTACTTAGTAGAATGTGGCAACTTTTGTCCCAGGCCGCGGAGGCTGTATTTAATTCAAAATGTGGGACTTCTAGCCCAGGCCACGGAGGCTATGTTCGAAATGTCGGGCGTAGTACATTAAAGCATATGGCAACTTTTGTCCCAAGCCGCGGAGGCTGTATTCAATTCAAAATGTGGGACTTCTAGCCCAGGCCGCGGAGGCTATGTTCAAAATGTCGGGCGTAGTACATTAAAGCATATGGCAACTTTTGTCCCAAGCCGCGGAGGCTGTATTCAATTCAAAATGTGGGACTTCTGGCCCAGGCCGCGGAGGCTATGTATAAAATGTCGGGCGTCACAGACGTAGATCTTTTTACGTCAAGAAAGATGGCTGTCGTATCAAAGGATTCCAGTGATGGTTCTGCGACATTTTCAGCCTAGATTGGGAAGCCGAGCTGCACTCAGCTTAATACTAGTTCACTGGAACAGTGGCAAAAAGGAATGTAGGTCCTAATAACAAGGGTCATAGCACAGCCAACGCGAGACCATTAGCTGCGCTGGGCATTCCACCCACTCAGCTTATTACTAACTCACTGGAACAGTGACAAAGAGGAATGTTTATCCTAAAAACACCAATGTGGACCCGAAGTTTTCTGGTTGTCCAATCTGCAAGCGAGGGTCATAGCAGAGCTAACTAAGATAAAGAACATGCGGAAAGTTTTTAGTAGCTCGGGCTACATACGACAGAATTCGCCCTAGTCCAACAGTTGGTTAAAAAAAAAAAAAAAAAAAAAGACTTTGGAGGGCTAACCAAATAGCTCACTGGACCAGACAGAAGTTGGCAAGAATTAACTGGCGGACAGTACTTTAACGACATAATATGTCTTAGGTTCCAATAAAAGATGTTTATTCTGGTGTAATACCATGAAATTTACAACCCAAAAGCATCATAATGGCCAAGCAAGCTGCTAGATTATTTGGTACTTATAGAAATATTTTCTTGCATAAATTTGTTGTTTTAACTGCATGAGCAGTTTTAATTTCAAAACATTTTTTCTTTTCACTTACCAGTTTTTTAGTTAGTCAGTCTAAGTCAGTCTAAAGCTGACAATTTTCAATTGAATAAATTCAAGTTCATTCATTACTTGAAATCACTAGCTGAACAATTATATTAATATTGTTGGCCTCAAGATGTAAGATTTATTATCTTACTATTCTAGAAAAGAGCTATGAAAATCGAATGTCTGTGGAAGATGAGATGACTATGTGGCCAAGGTTTTTTATCAAAAGGCAAATAAATAGACAGTCAGGGAGGTTGTTGCGGAAACACCTGACCGTTGTGTCTTTTTGGTCAAACATATGTACTGTCACAAGCTTATATATTTGTCTGTCAGGGAATATAAAACCTGCTTCTAGTACTTCTAGATATTGTAATTTGTGTGGGAATGGATTTATAAAGATACTAACATTGGTAACCCACCGGGCGGTACCTATTAGGTCAAATGTGGCCTCTAGAGTAGCCTAGAAGGTTGTTTAGAAAGTAGATCTGAACAGTATATTACCTGGAAAAGTACTTAATAAAACTTAATGTTATTTATTGTATTTCAGTAAATAACTCAATATATATTATAACACCTTGCATTCAATGTTGGCAGAACTTGTATTAAAAAAGTTTTTTTTTTGTTTTTTTTGTGGAAAACAGTAAGAAATAATTCATTGATAGAATTATTCAGAATTAATTTTCTGATTTTCTGTTGATTTTGCAGAAATTTATTATTATTTTTATTTTAACTTGAATGGTGCAAGTGTATATTAAAACTGATTATATTTCAGAATAGTTTTGTAAGGTGTTCAACATAGCGTTTGTGTTTTATCACCAGCAGATACCAAACAGGTCTTCTAACTCAACACCACGTGTTTTAGCATAGCACATAATATGACTGTTTTGCATTACAACAAAACAGGTATTATGTGTGGATAAAACACGTGGTGTTGCAGCAATTCTCTTGCTGGTGAGTTGAAGACCCTATGAAGTTGACAGCTACCTGTCAGTGTCAGCGTCACTCTTAACGCCACACTCGCTGGAGAGAAAGAGACAGGTATAAAACCATGGACAATTTGGTAAGTTTTTACCCATAAATCACCATGTAAAGGCAATTACAAATAGCTTTCTTCTAACTCAACACCACGTGTTTTATCCACACATAATACCTGTTTTGTTGTAATGCAAAACAGTCATATTATTTAGCCTGAATTAATTTCCTAAGTCTACCTACTTATTTACCGCCTATTACTATACATGTGTTGTGTTAGGTACCTACATAAATATCTACATCTTAGTAGATTCATTAATGAATTATAGATTATGTATCAGTATGTACAATAATTACCTAGTCTATGATGTTGACAAGTTAATAGTTTATTATTTATTACATTTAACTCAGGTGTGTTGAACATGTGAGATTGAATAAATATTCTGTCTCACGTTGTAGCAGTCACACAATCCATTTGATAAAAACTCTACAACATTTTAGTGTTTCATTTAATCATTGCTACTAATGTAAGTAGCTAGCAGCTAGCTAGCTCTATACCCATTAAAGATAAATTAACAGAAGTCAGCACATAACGTGTAAAGTTCGTAAACCTAAATAGAGCGAGACTAATTGATAGTTTCCCTTGTTGGAGATCTTGTCTCACGCCGCTTCCTAGACGCCGGCCGCCCGCCGGTTGCGTCACGCCACGCGCTGACTACCCGAGTATATTTGTACTCCCCGAGTATTTATAAATCATTATAAATTAGACGTCAATTCAGCTATTTTCATACAACTAGTTAACGCCGCTGAAACTGCTGAAAGTGAGTAATTCCGTGGCATTTAGCCGTCAGAATCAAATTGAGTGATAAGACTTCTAATCTATTGTAGAGTGAGTGGTTACGGAGCAACGGTGTGTAAAAAACGCAATTTATTATAGCGTGCAGTTTGATGATCCGAGTAAATTTTAACACTTAACAGAGAGTGTATATATACATCGCAAACAATTATGGAAGCTCTGCAGGCATGCAGCTGTGATGTGCTCTTGCGCAGCGCGTCATCTCAGCATCCTGCAGTGCGCAGGGGCAACGCCATCGTCGCTCAAAAACCGTAATAAAGTGCCGCTACTTCCTCGAATTTGTTGAACTCGTTTATATTTATTTTTATCTTTTGGTAACATGTTGCAAAAGCGCCAAACTCGGTTACTCGGCCACGCTGTTCACTTCGTGCCGGCGTGATGTTCTGCTAAATGGCGCTTAAACACGATTTTTTAAACCAACACGCGGACGTGAAGTTGTCTCGCCTACTAGACAGTATTTACGTGCCCATATAAATATTTATTACACACGGAAATTGTCTTTATACCGTAGTTTATTACCTAAGTAACATGAAATTATTTCAGTCATGTAATATACCTCCCTCTTAATAAACTATTCCATAAATTAGATATGAATACCTCTCTATAAATAATTCAGCTATTAGGCGTCACAACCAGTCAACCAGCGTTATATGGATAGGCACTTATTTTAAAATGACTCTGAACAATATAATTTTCCTGTTATCAGAAGCAGAATAATGATGTTAGATATGAGGAAGTCGAAACTAATGGCACTTGACATGCCTGCTGTAGTGTTGGAGAGCAATTTTATGCATAATTTGAAGTGGCTGATGGAAAATAAAGTACACACGAGGAAGCGGAATCAACCGTAGATACCTAACTGAAATTTATTAAGTTCCTATCACTTACAGTTTCCTCCCTGGATGCATGAAACATTCAATAGTCGAAGTTACTGATGCAGGAACCATCTACCTAAATAATTTATTAATTGCATACGGAAAAAAGAAAACTTGAATTTCATCAAAATCTTTTCCAAAAGCCGTTACAGCATAGAATCAAACCATAGTAAGCTGTCTTAGACAAAAAATAATATTAATTTGTACCTAAATAATTTTAATAGATCCGTCATCTGGAACGTCACAAACATTTCCTGATTCGGAGGCTCAAATTACAGCCGCAATTTTAAAACGCCATCATCAAAACAGTGTCTTTTTCATGCCTATCCGAGTTACTCACAATTTTCTACTTACAAACACGGTAAAAGATAGCCATTTTTGGTGATAAGATATTAGTTTGATTCCGCTGTCTCCTATCTTTTAGTATATAGGTAGGCAGTATATTTATCTACTTAGGATATAAAAGTAGAGCTGGCTGGCTCTTTCTTCTGACGGATCTAGCCAAACGAGTTGGTTTCCTATACCACGAAAGTACACCTTCTAGACTAGAGAAAGCGCCGAAAGGTAATAAATAACTTAAGTATTGTAAATGGTTTAACTACATAGAAGAATAGAGTAATTTTCAGTCGCTTGAGGCTATTTTGATTAGGGTTTTATCACAGACATAAATCTAACTAGATGACGCGACTGTATGTACCTACTTCACGTGCCAAAAAAACGGACCAAAGTTACTTACTACAAATGATCGTAATCTGACCTTTTCATTTAGCATTATCGGCTCCGGAAATCCATCGAAATCTAGAAAAATGCCTTTTAATGTCATATTGAGCTGTAAAGAATGTAAAGAAAAAGTTGGCCGAGGCATTGGAAATGTTTTCTTTCATTGCTATGTAAATTTGTTTTTAAATTGTTTGTGAAAAAGTGGCACGCTTGGTTTTCATGCGGATGGAGGGACTTGCGTTATCTAGTTAGATTTATGTATGTAGGTTCCCGATTATTTATTCTTGCATTTTCTGTTAAAATGTCTTGCCCAAATATTTATGAACAGAAACATTGTAAGTATGTATTTATGAACACTGATTAGTCTTGAAGGCGTTATTTAGTTTTGTAAATAATGTTTCTTCTCTATTTGCATAGGTTCTTGAACCGTTGGTTATAGTTTTCACCTTCACGCTTTTAACACAAATACGAAATGACAACTAACGTGGTATGTAAATGTTTGCAACACCTTTGTTAAACTTACAATAAATATCAATTTTGTTAATTTTATGTTGATAAGTTTAATAAGTCCTTTTTCCTATTGAAAATCATTAGCTCGCCCATTCGGCAAACTTCAGTGGCTTTCAAATATTCGATCATTTGTACCTATCATTGTTAAAATAAAGAAATCAACGATTACCGCTTTGAGCTCAATAAGACTATACTCTTTGCGCTGTAGCATGGTGTGGGTGACAGTTTCAGTAACATTTTTATTTACGTACTAGCTGACCCGGCAAACTTTGTTTTGCCATAAAAACACCAAACATTTATCTACCCTACCTACCCTACCCTACACTACCTACACTGCCTACACTACCTACCCTATCCTACCCTACACTACCCTACCCTACACTACCCTACCCTACCCTACACTACCCTACCCTACACTACCCTACACTACCCTACACTACCCTACACTACCCTACACTACCCTACACTACCCTACACTACCCTACACTACCCTACCCTACCTTACACTACCCTACCCTACCTTCCCTACCCTACGCTACACTATCCTATATCCTACACTACCCTAACCTATCCTACACTACCCTACCCTACACTACACTACACTACACTACCCTACCCTACACTACACTACCCTACGCTACCCTACCCTACGCTACACTGCCCTACCCTACACTACCCTACCCTACCCTACCCTACCATACACTACCCTACCCTACACTACCCTACCCTACACTACCCTACCCTACACAAAGCAAAAATAGCTTTTACAATAGCAATAAAGCTCAGATTGACTCTACGTTTTAGTTAGAAAACTTTTGTATGGGAAAAACAAAAGGGCTGTTTTTTTTTTCCGGCATTTATTAGAATTTTTCTTCCCGTAAAAACCATCTTTGAACTTCAACGAACATTTAAAAAAAAGAATTGGCCAAATTGGTCCAGGCGTTGTTGAGTTATGCGCTTACCAACACATTTTGCGATTCATTTTTATATTATAGATCCGCATTTTTTGTAGTTTAACGTCATACCATAGTTATTCCTTAAACCATAGTTGCCTGTATGACGTTAAGCTACTAAAAATGCGTAAAAATGTTACTGAATTTGTCACCCGCACCATGTGCTACAGCGCAAAGAGTGTAGTCCATCTAAACTTTTTATTAGTTTTCATTTACCTAATTCTAGCATAAAATACCGCAGGTGAACCGGCTCAATAATTTTATTTGTAAACAAAAAAACCGTTGGCCACTAGCCGCTACGATTAAATAGAAAGATCTAAATCAATTCAATGATCGATTGTCTTCGGGCATAGCTCTCACACTTGAAGCAGTCACGTCTCCGTAAGCCCTAAACTTAAGAATCATCTAACCGCTAACGTTTGGTAGGTGTTGACATAAAACCTGTGTCCTCGAGGCCTCTATTCGAGCCATATTTGCTGAGACAACAGCAACTAGGTGGTGTCCAACAGACAATCTGTCGGTTTACAGAATCGGTTGCCTCGCGCCAGCCAACCATTGTCCTCGACTAGAATGCTGTACATCCGAATGACGCGCGCTCTGCTATTGTTTACCATGCCATCTGTGTACACCAAATGATGCGACTGGAAGTATTTGCATGTACCATGTAGTACACAGCAAGGACGTCACAAAAAACGCTGGAAATGGAGTTCATTTCGTATTCATGTCGCAATAGTGATTTGTACGTTTTGCATAAGTATTGTTAATTGATGTACGCCGATAATTTATTAATCCGAAATGGAAAATAAATGTTTGTAGTTTGGAAAAATTTAAAAGACACCTTGTTTGTGCCTTATTACAAAATACGGTTTAACTAAAACCCAGGTTTAAACCTTGTTTACACCGTACATTCATCATCATCATATCAGCCGAAAGACGTCCACTGCTTGACATAGGCCTCCCCCAAGCCTCGCCACACTGACCAGTCCCGTGTGTCTCGCAACCAGCGGATCCCCGCAATTCACTAGGTCATCGGTCCACCTGGTGGGAGGCCTTCCAACGCTACGTCTTCCGGTTCGCGGGCGCCACTCCAGAACCTTTTTGCCCCATCGGCCATCCGTTCTGCGAGCAATGTGCCCTGCCCACTGCCACTTAAGTTTAGAAATTCTTTGGGCTATGTCGGTACTGGTTCTCTTGCGGATCTCTATATTTCTGCTTCGATCACGCAAGGAAACTCCGAGCATAGCCCTCTCCATCGCCCTTTGAGTGACTGCTTACTTTTTACACCGTACATTACAGAGGTTTAAACCTGAGTTTTTAGTAAAACCGGTTTTTGTAATACGACTGCTTAATTTGAATTGCCCAATGTCGTAACGTTTCAAGGAAATTTGAAGTCTGAAGAGCTAAAATCATACACATGGCGGTCTCATCATTACAAGAGGCAAACTGTTTAATGTACGCCTTCTGAAGTTCTGAAAATTAAGGCCACACATCAATCATTCTTATCGTGCATTAGATTCGCCGATTGTATGCATGTCAAGTGCGTATGCAACGCTGCAACACCGTGCGCCTTGTATTGGTTCAATTTGATTTATGAGTAGTTTATTGAGTCGGCACGTGTACCTCGAATGCGTCCCCGTGAACAACGAGTTGCCCACATACATTTTCCGAGACGATATAAATCAAGCCGTAACAGGCTAGCAGGCGAGGGCTTCGCTCTATGTAGGTACTAGGAAAGCAGAGCTGCATAGAAGTAAGGTCGTTTTTGCATTAAATTTATTGATATTCAAAGAACAGAGTTGCATAACTTTGAGGACGAAATGGTGTTCTGGAAACGGAGCAAGAATCTAGATACGTACTGGAACAATGCAAAGTGCATGTCAAAGTTTGAAGCGAAACTTCTTGCAATGGTTATTCCGTTTTACAATAGTAATTAAATACGTTTAATTACCTAAATACCGAATAAACAGAGGAAAACCAATAAAAAAATATGTTCAATGTTTAGAAAGCAAACGAACGGGTATTTCTCGGTAGTCGTCTTTGTCAATGCGTGATTTGTGAGAATGGGGCTAAATCAAGGCTGGTGTCCACTCTCCGTTAGAGAAACCACTTATCGTATAGCTGTGCCAAAATCCTATTTACTGCAACCATCCTTATAAAAAAAAAACTACTGTTACCTAAGCTCCGTCCAGTCTACATTGGCGGGCCGATTCCAAATTTAAAATCGACAAGAACATCATGACACAACAACTGCATGAATTAATTCTTTTAAAGTGTAAAGTATTTTATAAGAATACTTGGGAATAGTATTACAGTTATTTTAGTTATATATAGGTACTCTAAGTATAAAGTCGATCTGAATTCTGTAAAATTCTTCAAAAAACATAAGCGAAGTTAACAGGACCTTCCTTACGATCTTTTGATAAGAACGAAATATTTAGGTTAGTACCGAGTTTTTATCAATAGCGGTTAATCTCAAAGAGATTTCTAAACATCCGCGAACCAAAAAAGCCCCTAATCCTCTGAATCCTCTGATAAAGAACCTAAGCGTGCCTAAGCTTACATAACATTCGATAATAGACAGCTAATGAATAGAATCTATTTACATCGAATTCTAAAAACACGATAACATAAAAACTTCGCTACCTACTTCTTTTTTTTTCTCTTGAACAAACAATAGGTGTCTGCAAATAGTTAAGCCTTAAATAAACACTTCGGCCAGTCAGAAATGCAATCGGTGAACGGCACTTCATAAATAGATTTCACTTTCTATCCTTGTGTTGTCACCTTGGGCGTTTGTAACGTCGATAACTGTTTAAAAGGTAATTATATCCAAAATGGCTGCTAGTTCCGAGAAGACAGGTTCCTAATAGTATCCGAAGGGACTCAAGGATTATTAGAAACTAGATATAAATACAATGTTCTTATACTTACTCGTAGAAGTAGTAAAATATAAATTACATTTTCCTAAATATCTACTTCTTCAATTTAGTTCAGTCTGTAATGCTAATGAATAGAGTTCCAAGAAGACGGGTTTCTATTGCCTGAAGGATTATTAGAAATTGAAAATCAATGTTCATAAAGAAAATGTTGGATGAAAACGTAATTGATATTTGCCTTAAATATATACTAAATATGTAGGTACCTACTTGTTAAATGTGGCTTGGTCTTAATTTATAGGTATATATTGCCTTTATTAGAAACTGAAAATTAATGTTCTTATCTAGAAGTAGTTCGAAGAAAATATAAATGACACTATACCTTAAAATATAGGTACTAATTGTACCTAATCTTTACTTAAAATTTAAATAACATATGGATATCGTTACCGTTAGTCTAGTTACAGTTTCTTTCAAAGTCCTAATTACATGGCTCATTGTCAGTTAAGTGTATTAAACATTCCAAAGATTCCGTTACAAAGCAGTTTGTTATAAAACACAAATATTTAAAATGTCTGAAGCTATCTCTACATAGATAGGTAAAGCAAATAAATGAAATCTTTTAGTATTTTTTATAAAAAAAAATATTTTAACAAATGTTCTGTTAGACAAGTTTTGGAAATTAAATACGAGACACTGACATAGGTGTCTTGGACTTCAATGTGTTAATTGAATTAAAAGAGAAACGGGTATGCCAAATTAATAATAATATTGGGTAAAAGTGACCAAACTGGTAGGTCTGCTAACTTCCAACAGTCGCTATATTTAGTTTAGTAGCCAACTCATATATTTTATTTGCAAAAAAAAGAACCTGATTTTAAATTGTGACAAACAGTGTTAATGCCGCTCTGGTTTTTTTAAAAAGAGAACCTGTGCAAATGTAATGATACAATCATCTCAGAAACAGAAAAAAAATAAACAAGGATAATAACTTAATAAGTTAATAACACCTTGAGGCCTCATACTTAAGTATACCTATAGGTCAAATCAAGTCAAACTTGCTGACGAATATGTAGATCGCTTTTCGCGGCGAAGTACCCCACCCTGCTATGCTACTGCGGTGTGATTCATGAAGTATCCTGAGCCGCAATTAGGTTTGATTCTACCTGTACCTACCAACATAGGTTGTCATTGAATGTATAGAGAGTAGGTACCTACCTAGCACACTAAGAACCAGTTAGTCATCGCAATGGATCGGTTTCATTGTCATTTAACGATAATGAAATCGATTTCAATCAACATTTAATTAGTTGCCAGTATTCAATTGTGCGCACTCCCTTTTTACCAAGTGACCTAGAACTATCATCGTGGTGATAGCGATTGTCAAAAAGGCAAAATTGTATGGGATTGACAAGCGACATCGGAAACAAATGATCTTCTTCTACTTCTTGCCCCCTTCCACATTTAATTTGAGGTCGGGCCTCCTTGTGCGTCTACGCCAGGATGGTCTATCCTGCGTTGTCGATGGCGGCAAATTTTTCTCCTTGAGGTCTCTCTCGACAGTGGTCCACCAAGAGGCTGGTGGTCTGCCCATTGTTCGTTGCTTGGTGTTGATTTTGAGCATTGTCTTCACTGAGTAAGCTATCTTCGCGTCTCATAATGTGCCCACACCATCTAAGTCTGCTCTCTCACTCGAAAAACACGTGATTGATCGCTACAATTTGTCATTTCGATAATCACTTTTATGCTTACTTTTATGACATCGAATGCGACTTGTCTAGAGCCTCTCAGGTTCTTCAAAAATTTTGTTATTTATTTACAAAAGGATTATTGCAATGAAATGTCGCAGTTTGTAACTTTTATGTATAACAATGTATTCAAATAAAATTGTTTACAATGCATCTGTAGGAAGTTTACAATATTTCTCTGATTCACAATGTTATTGGAAACATGAGCACGTGATGATGAATCAATCTGTGTCTACAACTGATTAATCTACATTTTCGAAGATATGTGAATGTGACTGAGATAAGTGGGTAGTGACACTGTCTCATCAATCAGACTTATGATAGGAGGTAATGGACAACCGATTTGGAAAATTGACACTGGCAGAATATTAGCCAGCGCCTGAGCTGCCAAAGAAAAAACCGATAGGTGTGCTGTCTACTGTCCAGGAATTTATAGCGGGATTTTTTCGAGTGTAGTTCAGCGGCTGTTAATATTATTTGCAAATTGATTTCTAGTGGATATTGTCATATAAAATTGGTGTAGTTTTGTGTCTCAACTATCTACGCAACTGAACAATACTTGAAATTATTGACAGAAGCGATCTCTTGATAGTAGAGTGGCGAATTTTATTGTAGTATTGACTACCTCCGCAAAGCTTACTGGGAAGGCTGACTCGATACATTTTGCTGCTAAATACTCCAAAAAATCATTAGAATCTGTTACATCCGCATTCTAATGCATACTTACTACTAAAGAATTCAAGAAGGATATTATGCACTGAAGATGAGGCGGTATGGTCCAAGACCTTAGCCTGCCCGAGTAGGGCGAACGAAAAAAATTCTTACTGTCCATGATGTGGATTTATGGCGGGCTTTTTTCGAGTAAAGTTCAGTGGCTGTTTTAATTATTCGCAAATCGATTCCTATTGAACATTGTGATGTAAAATTGGTGTAGTTTTGTGTATCAAGTGTTTATGCAACTGGAGAAAATTCGGGATCATTGACACAGGTGCTATCTTGGAAAAGTGGAGTTAAGTGTGTTATTTTAGTAATGACACCTCAGCAAAGCCTGGGTATAAGACCGACTCGATATATTTGCTGCCAAATATTCCAAAAAACATTGGAATGTGTTACATCCGCTTTCTAATGCAAAACAAAGTTTTTGTGCAAAGGGACTGTATTTTACTGTATAAAACTAAAATAACTAAACGTGACACTGGCTAAATGCACAAACCGTGCGAGGTCAAAAAAAAAGTTGGAAGGTACTGTCCATGTGTCTCTGATTTCAAAATCAGCAAAAATATTGGCTGCGCTTATCTTTATTGAAACATAGATAAGAAATATTTGCGACCGATAATGGAAGCAACACTAAAATTAATCTATCAGTAATGTAATCAAAAACTAAAAGAATATATTGAGTCGGCGATACGGTGATTGATTAGATGATTAGATGGTGAATTAGCAATGTTTTCCTCTATGTTGGTGTCGGGGATTCTAAAGTTTCCACGAAGCAATGATAGTACTTACTGAAGTACTTTTCTATATCTATACTATAATAATAAACTATACTAATCTATACCAATATTATAAAGAGGAAAGATTTTTTTGTTCGTTTGTACCGAATAGGCTCCGAAACTACAGACCGATTTAAAAAAATCTTTCACCAATAGTAAGCTACATTATTCCTGACTTCCTGAGTAACATAGGCTATTTTTTAATCCTGAAAACGGGTTCTGTGGGGTGGCCCATGGAAGCGAAGCCGCGGGGAACAGCTAGTAATGTTCTAAAGAGGAAAGATTTGCATTTTTGTATATAACGAATTAACTTAAAAAGTACTGGGCCGATTACAAAAATTCTTTCACCGTTGGGAAGCTGCACTATCCCCGTACTTTAGGTATTTACTCTTTTTACATAAGCATGACTTATTCATGTTGTAGGTTCTATAGATCCACTATTTAATCAACCAACACTACGCTTATGTAAAGGTAATATGAAAATCAAAGGAGCAGGACAGACCTACAGTCATTAAATAACTGGCCAAGTGAGAGTCGGACTCACACGAAGGGTTACGTATCATTATTGCAAAAAAACGTCAAAAAAATAACGTTTGTTGTATGGGAGCCCCACTCGAATATTGATTTTATTCTATTTTTAGTATTTGATGTTATAGCGGCAACAGAAATACATCATATGTTCAAATTTCAACTGTCTAGCTATCACGATTCATGAGGTACAGCCTGGTGACAGACGGACAGACAGACAGACAGACGGATCGTGAAGTCTTAGTAATAGACTACCGTCTTTACCCTTTGGGTACGGAACCCTAAAAATACTTAGGTATCCACAACAACTCATTGTTCAAACGGCTCATTTTGTACAACGCAGGCATCCTAATTATCTGTACAAATTCAAGTGTTATATTCAATATACTAAAGCATTTATCTATCTTTGTTACAGGTAAGCACACGAGATACTTGCCTCACCTACAATTTCGTCAAAGAATGCAAACAGGAAGGTAAACCTACTTCTGCATTTAATAACTAGAGGCTCGCGCCGGCTTTGCCCTAGTTAAACTTATACATCTGGAATAATGTACCTTTCAAATGCCGAAATAATTTTTCAATTAGGTACATGCAGTGAAGAATACTCTCTACCATATAGACAAACTCACAAAATTCGCGCTATCTTGTTTAATGATGTCAATATTTTTTTTATAATTTTATTTATGTATTTATTATTATGAATCATTTCTCAGTATACCTAAGCTTGACCTAAGCGAATTTTCGCAACTGGAAACGGGAGACTGAAGTTGGTGTGTGACCTAGGTCGTGTACGGATATTCTGTGTCTAGTCTCTTCTATATTTTTAGTACAACGTGATTCACGTAAAATAGTACTACTACTACCTACTACGATACATTTCTTAACGTAAACATACGTCGAGTTCGTCTTGCCAACGCTTGTTATGAATGAAAATGAACAAGTACCAATATCGACTATTAAATATGTATAGTGTAGGTACATATAATTTCTGGTCAATTTATCCATTTTAAATATATATCATATTTAAAGATATGTTTCATCGCCTTTCCATTGACCTATTAGCACAGAAAAAATAATACCGTATAAGAGGGTTAAATTAATTAATTTTGAAATTAAAATTGGCATAACTGAGCGACGATGCGGACATCGATAGGGAGCGGAGGGCGTTGTCTGTGAGGGCCAATATGATCGCCCGCAGGTTTGTTCGTTGCTCGGGGGCCGTCAAAGTAACTCTTTTCAGAGCATTTTGTACGTCCCTGTACACGGCCAGTCTGTGGGTTTCATATACCCAGAAGCAGTACAACGCTCTCCGTGTTCAGTATAATAATGCGTTCAGGGTGCTGTTGGGGCTGCCCCGGCACTGCAGCGCGTCAGGGATGTTCGCCGACGCCCGTGTTGACTGTTTCTACACGACGATGCGAAAGCGGTGCACATCTCTGGGGCGCAGGCTCCGGACCACCTCCAACACCATCCTGAGCGTATTTGCAAACAGGTTTGATTGTCAGTACATTAACCATTGTTTTATGATAAATGTAATGACAAACAAACAAATAACTCAGAGGCAGGCGTATTATTAATTATTTTTATTTCTATTTTATTATTTTAATTTGATTTAATAATTTAAATGTAATTTTAAGAAAATGATTTAATATTAATTTTAATAGAATTGAATTTTTAATTTTGTATGTATTATTTAATTAATTATTTTGTATAGATAATTATATTGAGTGTGATTTTTGTCTTAATTTCAAATGTACAACACATATTATGATCTGATACTGGATTGAAATAAATGAAATTTGAATTTGAATTTGAATAACTACATCAATTATATTTTGAAAATATGAAAAAAATGCAGTGTTCGCGAATTTACTTAAAGTTTTATATTCTCTAATAATTTCTTAATTTGTTTGGGCAAAAATAAATATTATTTTCTTACTCCTCCGTTATTCTTTTCTGATTAATTTCGTTGCGGGGTCCAAGACAGTTAAATTCATTCTCCGGGACTTCGTCGAGCTTCATTGCCTCGGCGCTTTTCTGGTGGTCGCCACTGTTGATTCTGGCTTTCAGGAGTTGCAGTGGTTTGGGAATAGTGCGGTGTGAATGTCCCAAAAAAAAAGACGCGCACGCAGATTTTCTTAAATGAGGAGTATCTGTTCAAAAGCTCGTATTTCACTTTCCAATATATTTTTTTTTTAATTTTGGCTTAAAAGCCTATCAAATGAGTCTAAAAACTTGTTAAAAAGGAGTCTACTTTCCATACTAAAAAAAAAACTGATAATTAGGCATCCAATCAAAACGGATGTATTTCTGCTATGAGGTGTATATTTAAATGCTTTGATGTATTTTTGCTAAATAAGGTACAGAATACTCTAAACTGTTCTCTTTTTATGTTCATCGAATAAACCCAATAATTTCTTAACGTTCTTTTCCGGCGGCGATATCTTCGGTACAAAATCCACAATGCAATCAATTGATTGCGTTCCATTTTTAATAAAAAAAAGTGAGGAAATTATATCGTAGTTCTTGCGCAGTGTACTCGCGTTGACGGTCAGGCCTACAGATTACAAAATCGTCTCGTGTGAAAGCTGAATGCCTAACCGGGTACCCGGCACCGGCTACCCGGAAACCGGAGCGTGTGAAAGTTAATAAAAGCTTGTAAAAACATCATCCGTAGTCTGACTTTACCCAATGCTGGGCACAGGCTTCTCTTTTTATGTGCAAATACCCTCGCTCCTGTGCCGCCTTTATGTAGGCACAAATTTTCCTAAAACTACTTAAACTAAGAACATAAATTTCAGCAACGTGCAATATAAATGATGTGCAGATAAAATAATTATGTCATTAATGACATTATCTAATCGTACCCGAAATAAAAAAGCATGTCGTCTATTATGGTTAACATCGATAAAAAGTATGTATCAAAATGATCAATACTTTATCAAAATAATGAGATAGGTACCTAAGTAGCTTTAATTTAAGTTGTGAATGAGCAACTTTTATAACCTACCACTTCGTAATGTCCGATAGAAACCTGGCGCAGGCCACATAGGGCGCTGGCCACATAGAAATGGCGTCGGGCGCGGACATGGTACGGGCGGCTTCCTATTCCATTCTAATTTCAAACTAAATGCATGGAAATAAAGCACAATTTGATCAGGCGCGGGCGCGTCATAACTACGTCCGTGCACCGACATACCGTGTGTCCTAAATTGCGCTTTATTTCGCCCGACGCCATTTCTGTGTGTCCTGCGCCAGGAAAACCTTCTAGAGAAAAGCTTTAGCATAATTTGTGTAAATATACTCGTAGGTCACAGCAGAAGTTCAATACAATATATCTTTGCCTATGAGTGGATGGGGCAAATTAAATTGATCTAAACTATAGGCCGACCGCTTAACTGAGACCAAAGAAATTCAACTGAGACCGTTCCTAAGTTAGCAAGAGAGATGTTGACACCCATCAGCGAACTATCGACTGACAGGTGACTACACCCGCGGCTACACTAAACCCACCTATGTACTTTTTAACCGACTGCCCAAAGAGGAGAAGGTTCTGTGTTCGACTGTATGTATTTTTTTCACTGATTTCTCCGTCAATTGTGGACCGATTTTGAAAATTATTTCTGTTCTTGAAAGGGTATACGCCCGAGGTCGTTCCATTGTCAACAAGTCAGAATCTGATATTAGAATCCCATGGAAATCGAGGGAACTCCTCAAATATTATAGGCATATATATAGCGATTTTGGTATTTTCATCAACAATCATTTGCACTCAGAAAGTATCATTTGGTAAAGTGGAACTGATGAAGAAGACCAAAGATGGCCACAAGAACTCCTTTATGATAAGTATGTCACGGGTATAAGATATCTCGAATAGTTAACCGACCATGATGAAGCAAATACTTATAAATAAATCCTACTAATGAAAATGGTACCATCGATCTGATCTGACGATGAAGCCGAAATAAAACAATGTATCCTGGTGTTTGAGCTTATTGGCATCGTCATGAGCTATAGACGATTGTCATGGAAATTTGAGATAACCTATAAAAAAAACCGGCCAAGTGCGAGTCGGACTCGCGCACGAAGGGTTCCGTACTTGGTAAATTGCGGTTTACGATTTATGACGTATCAAAAAAAAACTACTGACTAGATCTCGTTCAAACCAATTTTCGGTGGCAGTTTACATGGTAATGTATATCATATATTTTTTTAGTTTTATCATTCTATTATTTTAGAAGTTACAGGGGGGGGACACACTTTACCACTTTGGAAGTGTCTCTCGCGCAAACTATTCAGTTCAGAAAAAAATGATATTAGAAACCTCAACATCATTTTTAAAGACCTATTCATAGATACCCCACACGTATGGGTTTGATGAAAAAAAATATTTTTAGTTTTAGTTTCAAGTATGGGACCCCCCAAAATTTATTGTTTTTTTTTATTTTTGTGTGAAAATCTTAATGCGGTTCAAAGAATACATCTACTTACCAAGTTTCAACAGCGTATAGTTTCGGAAAAAAGTGCCTGTGACATACGGACGGACAGACAGACAGACAGACAGACAGACAGACATGACGAATCTATAAGGGTTCCGTTTTTTGGCATTTGGCTACGGAACCCTAAAAAGAGAAAATTATAAAAACTTTCTTGGAAGTCTGTTTAAACTTCTTCCGTACCGCGCAGCTATTTCAGAATGGTCTCAGTTGAGCGGTCGGTCTATAGTAGCGATTATATTGTTTAATAATAAAGTGATGTGTTTGTTGGTATTTCGAAAATTCATTTAACCATAGAAAGTTACATAGTGTACCTATTCCAGAAAACTCTACGGTTTTTGTGGGATAAACCACTGAACCGAAGCTACGGTATAAAGCTAGTACTAATACAGTTGAAAATGAATTTCGAAGCATTTTCTCGCTTAAAAATCATTTTCGAAAAATTGAATTTATTGTAAAATGGTCGTCTTGTACAAATAGAGTAGGCTGGTGAATACTCGTTCGCAAGTCAAGGCGAAATACCAATATTATTACGTTACTATCGTCTGGTTACTTAAAACACATTACCAGTGCATTAGAGTATCGGTACTTGGGGAATTCCGAAAAATAAGAAGGAAAATACCACAAATGTGAAGACGAAATTAATTCGAAATGGAAAAACGGGAAAACCCATAATGCAATTATAACACCTCATATTATCTAATTGGTATTGGAAAAAATACATCGTTAGATTAATTCTTATCCCGTCGACGATATGACCATCTAGTTACTTATAGGATCCCGTCGACGATATGACCATCTAGTTACTTATAGGATAGGGAGGCTCTATGATTTTTGATCTCGTGAGAGGAGCTCGTGGCTAAATAATAACAGCCGCACTGTTCGATCATCAAGGTTAAGCAACGCTTGACGAGGTCGGTCCGTGGATGGGTGACCATTTCAACATACCGAGTTTCCTCCGTCCCTGCTGTCATTTGAAGATCTTTGACAGTCGTTAAGAGTAGTCAGAAGCTTGAGATCTGACACCAGTCTAGCCAAGGGGTATGGTGTTATCCAGTTACTGGGTTGTGGAGGTCAGATAGGCAGTCGCTCCATGTAAAACACTAGTACTCAGCTGAATCCGGTAAGACTGGAAGCCGACCCCAACAACAATTGGGAAAAGGCTAGGCAGATGGACTACCAAATAAAAAACCGGCCAAGTGCGAGTCGGACTCGCGCACAAAGGGTTCCGTACCATTATCGCAAAAAACGGCAAACAAATCACGTTTGTTGTATGGGAGCCCCACTTAAATATTTATTTTGTCCTATTTTTAGTTTTTGTTGATATGGCGGCAACAGAAATACATGATCTGTGAAAATTTCAACTGTCTTGCTATCACGGATCATGAGATACAGCCTGGTGACAGACAGACGGACCGTGGAGTCTTAGTAATAATTTAAGTCAAAGTCAAAGTCAAATATATTTATTCAATTAGGCCAATAAACGGCACTTTTGAACGTCACATAAATTAAAATTAAAAATTAAAAGTAATAAAAATAATAATTTAAAAGTAATAAAAAAAAGGACCCGTTATTACCCTTTGGGTACGGAACCCTTAAAAGGGAACGAAGAAGTTTGCGTAATAGTGGAAAGTATTATTTTATTGATTGCAATATTAAAATGTAATTTAGATACATTAAAATATTTATGTTTATAATGAATGAATAATACTTTAAACGATTACTTTCAATTGCTTTTTTATCGAGTTTCGAAAAACCCACTTATAAGATTCGATAGCATTAATCATTTAAGTACAGCATACAGCAAACCACCAAAATATATTGTGTTCTGTAAGTAAACCACAAAAACATGTTTTTTTCCCTGTGCACTTGCTCAAGCGCTTCTTAAGAAATTCTCTGAGGCCGTACTAAGGAAAATTTTGAGGAAAATCAAAGATTAAATATCACAGAGGATTTACTTATCTATATCTATGTCGTCTTACCTTCTTACTAATAAACACAGAATAAAGTATAAACCTATATATACTATACCAGGTATAACAAAGGTATAACCATACATTTTCATAGGTTTATACTTGGTATAACTTTATTCCACGTTTATTAGTAAGAGAGTTACCCTCATATTAATAAAGAAAATTATATTAAAAATTATGAAAATGTATGGTTATGCCTTTTTTATACCTGCTATAACTTTATTCCGTGTTTATTAGTTTAAAGTTTTAACTTTCAAGAGGCATTAGATTTTATTCACTTTATTGTGTGTCTTAACCAGTTGGTTTCAAGTATACAATCTAAATACCGTTTGTTATGCCGTTTTTCAAGGGCCAAGGTGCATTGTTCTGGTGCAGATCTGACCTCAACCAATGTTCTTTCAAGGATAAAAGGACACAACTGTCGTTCTGAATCAGTAACCCCAGCTATTCTCATACCCAACTCATTGTGCCCAACTCAATCGAACAAGTTGGACGGTAAAAAAAACCCTAACGGTAAAAGGTATGTATATTACACGTTATTATCTAGATTGCCAGAAGTTGTCTGTAACACACTTGTACTATTATTTATTCTGTGGTAACACTGGAGAAATTAAAAAGTTACATCATACTAGCTGACAGACCGTAAACAAGTTCACAATAGAGCTATTTTCTAATATAAATTATATTATAACAATTTTGTGTAGGTACCTAATATGTAACGAAATCATTCAACGGAAAGGCTAAAAATAAAGATTTCATAGTTCTAAAATTGAAATAGTAGGTATATTTTTAGATTGCTACACGTGTTACAAGTTGGTAGGTAGGAACTAATTTTTACCTACCAACTTACGACTTAGGTACACAAAGGTACATACGAATACAGTACATAAGAGCCTCTACTATCTACATATATTTTAATTAATTCTATTTTTAATATTGCATTTTGATTTTGTAGTTAGCGTTAATTAAAATTTCAGTTTCTTTTTCCTCTTAAACCGTTACTAATTCATTTTATACCATTATAATATCCAAAAAGCCTATTAATGCCTTTACTTTGTATTGCTAGTTAAATAAAATTAAAAAAGGCGATATCTTTCCGAGAAACGTGGAGCTACTAACCAATAGGCGTTACATAAAACACAAAACGTTTTTATACGAAGCAATAATCGTGTATTTCTGATATGTTAGGTTTATGTTCCAACTAAATATGTTTCTCAATGCTTGAATAAGCACGTTTCTAATCATTAAAAAAACTTTATAATTAACAAAACACCTTGTGTTGGTTGCTGACGTAGGAAGTCTCTTCTAAAACAATGGTAGATACATTATTTTTGTTCGCAAACCTACTTCCTGCAAACATCTGAACAAAGATTTATCTAAGAAGATGAAGTTCTTAAACAATGCCAAGTGTAACGAAAGATAGATTTTCTACGGCGTTTGTGCCAATAATGTTCCAAAATTAGAAGAAAAACAGTCTTTTGTGACAAACATACTTGTTTTCTGTTAATAGATAAAATAACAAAAACACCTATTTAGGTACATAAATAGATTTGTTTTTAATTGTTAAATATGAATAGTTAACGTGATTAAAATTGAATATTACATTTCAATCCTTTGTTTCGGTGGTTAAACTTATTTAATTGTATTTTCTAGATTGATTTTTGCATACTCTTGCGTAAAATATTTCACCTAGGTAGGTATTATGGTTTAGAAGTCTCAGAATTTTTTATCAAATCTAAAGAAATCTAAAGAATTTGGACAAAGATGAAACCAAAACGGAAGACCAAAATCAAGTTTTCTCGTTGCTTTAAACGATACATAATTAGAGCACTTTGAAACCAAATGTTTTGGTTAAAACATGGATATATAGAGGAAATTTAAAGTTTACATAAGTACTTAACTATACATAAGGGAATCAAGTAAATTATTTGAAAGAGATTGTGAAGAGTGTAGATAAGGAAATAGTGTAATTTGTACATACGCATCTGTGAAAAGATTGTGATCTTGTGATACGCCTGAGAGTCATTGCAAAGGTTTTATTGTTAGGGAAACAGGAGAGCTGCAGTCCGTACGTAGACTGAGCTGATAGCCACTTTGTAACTTTTAATTTATAAGCATCCTTTGAACAATCATACTATGCCCAAAACTTTAATCTTTAGTAACAATCTGACATAGCAATCTTTTACCTAGCTCATCAAGTCATCAATCACTACCCGAAATCTTAATCTTGAAGTACAAACATTCAAATCTCAACGACTTCATTGTTGCTATTTTAAAACGTGTTCTTTTTCGCGCTGACTCGTGGATTGATAAGAAAATTAGCATTCACGTTGTTTGGGGCACGTGTCCCACGTCGTAAAATGATTGCTTTGTAAACATAGCTGAGGTTGCTACCATACCAACCTATTGATCGTTGATAGATTTAGAATGGACCAATGGATGTTGTTCGACAGTTTAAGAACTGTCCAAAACGATCTGTTAGGTTAAACCAAAACGAAAACTAAAGCGATATGTTAGGTTGGTCGACTCGTCCAAAACGATCTGTTAGGTTGGTCGACTCGTCGTCGAGCGAGGGAGATCTTCATTGTCCATCATATATGCGATCTTTGTGAGAGTTTTATTGATCAGTATGGGAACTGTTGTCACCTATGTCACAGTGTAGTTGAGCTGAGTGGCAAAATATATCATTACAATAGAGGACTTGTTTTACAATGTAGTCTAGCATAGTTGCAAAATAGTGCTCTACAATGTAATAATGAGCTTAGGTGGCCCAAAATAATGATTAAGGTAGCAAGGGGGGTCGGGAGGAATTTACATGTAATCATAGAAAAAGGCAGTCGCGGAGAGACCTCTTAGCGAGTGCCTTCGAACTATTACATAATTGTGAAATTACGACACTTTTTTATAAAATCTGTGACAATTGGGAATAAGTGGTGTTATTAAACTTATATATAAAGCTACCACTGCTACAAGACACTTCGAACAACCTCGATCAATGTCATTGATCACCGAACCATTGGTGTAACACCCTTATAATAAACCTAGCTGTAAATTTCTATCCGAAATTCAATAGATTTTCAAACTAATAACTCGTTGAGTCTGGCTATAGGGGCGCCGCGTTCCGTGGGTTTCCGTGGGTCGTGGGAACATAACAGTTTCCGTTATAACAATTATTATTCCCCTCCGTATGACGTAGTCCCTATTCCCAATACCGCCGGCATAATCCACGATTTCAACAGTTTTTTACATTACTATACGGACTCTTTAGATATCACAATTACTGGTTTTTCTGTTTGCAGTTAGGTAGGAGCAAATATTATTTGCTTGTTATTTGCTTTATGAATAACATGTCTAACAGACATAGCCGTTGCCTATTAAGTATCTTCACATGGATCAAGGTGTGATCTATTCAGTATTCATGGTGTGAACCATACTGGAATCCTGACCAGTGACCATAGAAGATATAAACCTCAGTGTATTATGACTTCAGATCGAATAAACATTGTAAGCAATGCACCATTCATTGGAGAAGCCAGCCAGGAAACGAAATAAATGAATTAATCACACATTGTATAATGAAATAAGTAAATTCTCGTCATTGAAGTACAACAACAGTAATATCCTGTTTGTGTCTGTGTGTGTGATTACCACGCCTGGTAATCTCCGGTGGTGTGATCTTATCGCCTTCAGTGACTGACTACCTACTTTAGACGTTTCCAAGAAATTAGGTGGGTATTATACGCATCAGCCGTTGAAGGTTAACTGAAGTCCCAATCATTACGAGGTTACAATATTCAATTAAAATTTCTAAGTGTTGATGCCCTGATGTTTACAAATAACTACGTACTTATAAATATTAATGCCAGGTCCACCTTCTCACGATATTGGGTTTGAAGAGCACATGAAAATTTATTTATTGAAACACTTCAGTTTCTGTTTACATCGTAAATATTGTAAACAAGCTTTGTCTCGCAGCTGCTCTCCCGTGGATTTTGAAAAAAATGCAAACTCAAACAAATTTTGTCAAAATGCAAACTCAGAGATGGAAGAGCTAAAAAAAAATTGCAGTTTCTATTTCAATATTTTTTAACTTCCAGTGAAATAATTTTCGCAATCGATCAGGACTGCCAGATATTAGTTCCTACAAACAATTTATCCCCTTCATTTATTAGTTTAGATAAGTCTCACATTTTCTTTTAGTTGAGAATACCTTTGCTCAGCTGAGGAACAGTAGCAGGCTGCTATTATTATTATATTCATAGTCTGTCAGAATTTCGTTTGGCATTTTCGGTTTAATCATCAAATAAGCTTTTAACGAATTAGAAACGACTTGTATTTAGAAAGTTAGGTATATTGCAAAATAGCGGTCAAAGAATCGTCCATTTTGTTTATTTATCGTGTCATATAGTGTACCGAAAGTGAGCCGTTAGTCGTTATTGGCCCCAATAAAACGGTTCCCACCATTGAAGTAGATATAGTAACTAACTAGATAACTGGCACACCGATCCTTATCGGTCAATTACTAGGATCAGCACACAAGCACGCGGACACTTGAATAGATGTGTTTTATTTTAAACGCCATACTTTAGACACGACAACCCACATCCTATTATTCTAGTAAAACACAATATATGTGTTTATTTAACCGATGCCTTTGTTCAAATGACCGATTAAGAATTGATAGAATATCTACAGCAAACGTAAGCATATTATGGATTGGAGTTGCTTTAATTTACTTAATTTTAAAATAAAAAAGCTAAACTTCGCTATAGAAGAGAAGAAGACAAAATTGTACCAATTGTTCAATTAAAAGGTGACCTAATACTGTTCCTTGTGGCATTCCGCACTTGAAATTCGACATGACTGTTGCGATAAAAAATTGCACCGACTATAAAAGTGAATGAAAGTGTTATCAAATTATTGTTTATTATTAGGGTGCCTAATCTCATGGTTACACCTTTTACCTATTTCCATATCTCTTGTTTAGTCACAACCATAAAGATAAGTTTATTGATGTGTGTCATAGTGACTTAGTCAATGGTCCTGTGAGGCACGCTACTTTCTCGTGCTAAGCTGCAGGTAGTTAATTGATTAAGAGAAATGATTGTGTTTCTGTTGGTGTAGGCGTTGACTAGACCTAGGTTGGCTGTTAAGTATAATTGGTATCTTAAGCCACCAAAATAACGAGACCAAACTGTGAATTAAAAGGTTTACAGAACTTAATGGCACTGCAATTTATTTGAGAACACTGTCTGTCAATAACCAACTCTATATCGTTATTATATGTGATACTGACAAAAACTCAACGATGTTTTCTGTGTTGTTACAACGAGTAAATAATACAAACTCAAAATGAAAAAGATTTAACTGATAAAACTACTTTCAATAATGCGACATCATTGACCTATAGAACCTGTCAGAGCTTTTCCATTACCTACAAAAAGGCAATGTTAATCTTGGAAGGCTTCAATCTAGTTTACCTTATTCGTATATAAAATTTATACTCTCGGTTGTTTTTCAATCAGCCTTTGACATCGTGTCGGTGGTTTGGATAACATTTAGACGCGCATGATCTTGTTTAGCGTGTGATTAATCTGGGCTTTTCAGTTTGCTGCTAGTTATGAGATTCTTTGTTAACTTGTCAGCACACCCGGCATCCAATTACTAAAAGACAGGTGCTAAATTGAAATACAATTGTGATAGGAGGAAAACATAATAATTATTTATTTTGAGGATACAATGTTTCGTTGCTGCTGCTTTCACACCTTACAACTGTAACAATGTCTGTTCTAATATAAACATGATAAAGTGCGTAAAACACTTTTATTTATTGTATTTAAATTCTCAGTGGGCGAAGATAAGTATAACTACGTAGTAAGCTCAATAAGTAACACAGACCTACTAACCCAATCTAGCCCACAATAAGGCGGCCGAGTGATTTCGACACGAAACCCATAGCGGGTACCAACTAGCTCGGAGAATTTATATTAGTCATAGCACGCTGTTAGCTTGTAGGTACCCGGTATAACTACACGTCTAGGAATATTTTGAATGATTGTTCCTACGTAAGCAATGTCTGGTTAAATTGTTTTATTGGCACTAAAAAGACAAGGCATAATCAGGCCTAAAATATGAAATGAAAAAGAGTAAAACAGACACATAGTATATGAAATGAAAAAAAGGAAAATAGATACAGAGGATATGAAATAAAAAAAGAGTAAAATTGACACAGGATATGAAATGTAAAGGAATAAAACAGACACAGAGGAGCTTCTTTCTTAGTATACTTGTGAGCGTGAGTGTCGACAGATGAAGGACCACAAAATATTCCTATGAAATACACACAACCGATTACCGAGATAATGGATGCAAATACATGTAATTACAAAGATATCGCAATTGAAACAATCCTCCATTTTGAACTGCTGTAACAGTAACGGATAAAACTCGATGGCCTTCTTTATTTCGTCACGTTCTGTAATAAAACGCAGCTATATTAATTTTGGGCTAACACGCTTTAACTTCCGTGAGTCTTTGTTTAACTGCTGTATACGTCATAACATTAGTTTCATTATTAACTATAGCTAATGGTCAAATGGCAATTTTTTTGTTGTTGTTTTCATAATCATTTTATAATAGTTTAGGTAACACATTGCATATAGTGAAGTATTTGCACTTTGTTGAAGTTTGTTATGTAATTGTACACCAATATTGTCCTGACTATCAATTTATTGGTATGCATCGTTAGCTACTTACTATAAGTCCAAAGGTTTGATGCTTGTTATGATTTCATGTATTATTTTTAGGTTGACATTTTTATGCACTCGAATATTTTATGGTAACAAGACATGCTATATTGTTATTACCCAAACATACATGATATATTTACAGCTATACTATTTATGATTAATTATAGAACATTGTAATAGCATATAATAGCTTATTATAGTAAATATTATAACGAGGTAAGCTAATCTTCCATCTTTGTTCATGAGAGCTCCTGTTACGCAAAATACGCAATCGTCAAATTCATTTAACATTGTTGCAGGTTTGAGGTTAATTCCTGTAATATTATTGATAACGTTCGGTGAACTTCAAGGCAAGACAACGGCAGTTTACAATGAAGGACGGCTTTAGACCTTCCTATAAATTGTGTCAATGCAAGTACTAGAAATCAATACTAAACTGATCGATACAGATGTTGCTACACGCAACGACAAGGATACAGGCATACGGCCGCTAAGGAAATCAGTGTAAAGTTACCGGTAACTTGATATTCTTGAGAAGACATTGTTACGAGAATGGAGGCAAACGATGCAGCCAAGAACCTATAAACCATGTAGAAAATTCAGAATTCTTTGCACATGCAAGCGCGGTATTAAGAATATGTTACAAAGAAATCTAAATAACAGATCTTAGAACAGAATCTAGTATCGTGGCAGCCACATATTGTAGAATAAAAACAGAACGTGTGACAGCAAAACGTGATGGCGGGAATTGTATAAAGATTCTCGCTGTTCATAATTAAAATTCAAAGGCGCCTACGTATACGTATGCACATAATAAGGTAACCGGTTTGCTGAAGACTGTGGTGCTAAAGTTCCCTGTCGCTGAGAAGTAAATAATTTATTTAAACACTACTAAGAATGACGGAATCGCGCAATTGTATTGCCTTGACCCCCGACCGATAGATACGATGCGATAGCTTAAACGTGAGCTTTAAACCTTCGAATTCGTGAATACACAATAACATTATGATTAAAAAAAACTCTGAAACTGATCAAGAACCAATATCATGATAGATACTGAGCGACAAAGCAAAATCTTAGGAATGTCAGTGTTCATGAAGGGTTTCACAAGACCCCACGCATTCTGTCCGGCTATAAATTCTACTTAAAATAATATTAAAAAAAATATTTATTTAGCTGGGTGGCAGCCATTCATAATATATTATTATATTCCCTGAAATATCTCAAAGTATCGCCATCAAGCGACACGGCTATCTGTCAACGTTCATTTTATGTTACAGCACGCCACACGCGGCGAGAGCCACCTCGTATCAGAAGTGGGACAAACCGCGCATTCCTATTTTAAAATTGGATAAAAATTATGCAACGTAGACCTATTAAATACACGCAAAAGGGTTTCTCAAGAACTATGTTTATGGATGACAAAAGGCAGCAAGAACGTTCTACTTCCATGAAAATACGTGGGAAAATCTCATCATCTTTCTATTGTGAAAATATAATACTCTTAGGATATCGTGTCGTGAGTACACAAGTGCAAATTTATAAATATTTATTGCTAACAGTCCGTCATGAATCAGAGTTTACAACGATGAAAACCCAATGTAGGAGAAAATATGACTCATTTGCGAGTGACTGCTACATTATACAATGATAACTGTTATGAATTGGTTTGTAAGGTACTATAGTTAGAATGAGATTTACTATCCATAAACTTTTATGATGGGTGAACGTACGTTCGTTTACTATTGTGAACAGTCTACTTAATTATGATTTGAGTGAAACGTTTGCTAACTAGACAGTGGGCGTTGTGACGTCATTAATAGATGACGGTTGCCGTTAACGGTCAAATCATATCAACCTCGTGGTTTACGGTTGTGTTTGTCAACGCCACAGTATAGTTATTGTGTAACGAAGCGATTATGGAACTGGAAAATATATTCGTATTCGCGAAATGTCATTTTTAACATTAACTTTCTGCTTTTTTACACAAAAAGGCAAAGCACGTAAAAATATTTTTATTGAACAATATGTTATTAAAATAACCTTCAGAAATTGAGAAAAGAATACCAAAAATCTCGTTAGGTCCTCTGCATTAGCAAAAAGAGCATTGTTTACTTAAGTAATACCAAATAAAAGACCCGCATTTTGAAGCCTGCACAAAATGTGCCAGGTGTATATGCCATCGGCAGAACGGTGTCACTTTTTACAAAAATAACTTTTGGAAGTCGGTGTCTTTCGTAGGAACCATTTTTTTGCGATATGGACACCGACTTCCAAAAGTTAAGTTATTTTTCACTTTGTAGTTTTTCATTTGGAAGTCGGTAGTATTTTTTTGCAAAAATGTTTTTTATTTTTCGTTTTTTAGTTTTACCTACCTAATAGCAAGTTGTTTATTAAGGTTCCTATAACTCCAGAATAGATTAACCGAATAACATGAAACTTGAACATAACCGTTGAAATGAGACATCTGCGTACCCCTTTAGAGCGTACTGGGGTGATGTTATGTTATGAAATGGTATAAACAACAAACAGACATACGATTGCAGCAATCCCCAGAGTTTTGCCGTTATTTATTGTAGAGTTCTGTTGTGTATCTCCGAAGTTCTACATCAGACGTTCACCAAATTAAAATGGGACCAATTACGAAACATACTCTTTCAAACAAAAAAAGAATTTTCAAAATCGGTCCACAATTGACGGAGATATCGGTGAACATACATAAAAAAAAAAAAAACATACAAGAAGTCGAACATAGAACCTCCTCCTTTTTTGTAAGTCGGTTAAAAATACCACATTCAATAAGTTGTCGGTCTCATAAAGTGGTTTCCATGCCTTTCATGATATCTTCCTCTTCTTCGGGTGAATTACTGTTTTCAGAAGTCTAAACAAAAATAGTACTTCAGGACAGGGACCCAGGGACAGACCTTTTTACTAATCACTTGCTATGTATGCGGTATGTCTAAGACCATACCAATTTATTTTGGATAGTATTTAAACGACCGAAAATAAATTCAAAATAAAGGTGTCAAAATACTGAATATTACTGAAAAAATAGTTACTTACTTAGTATAATAGTCGCTATTCGGTATATTTGTCGCCCGTTTAATAATTTACCATTTATTTCCATCGTTTCAGGTACAGATGTGTGCCCTATGAAATCAGTGCTGAGACGCATTGGACAGCAGCTGTTTACTGCGCTCAGTGCTAAAGGTCTGGCGGTGCTGGTCAACCATGGCATTGCTGACGAAAAGGTAAGCATTAGGCAACAGAAAGTCCTCTAGAATAGTCAGTTGATTTCAGGTCTACACCGATTATGTATTGGGTCGATCTATATCGACTGTATCGTCGGTAGACCTCAATCCTTACACCTTTATGATCAACTTATAAAGTAGCTACCTAGGTTTTTGAACAACCAGACTGACAACTGAAAATTCATTCAACCAATCACAGCAGATAACGCGTGCTTGACAATTTGTCACATTAATTCTCCGATAATTTTGTGCCGGGAAACTGGGGGCAAAGACCTTATAATTCTTACTACTAGACTGTGCACCAAAAATTTTTGTTTAGCTAAAATGAAATCTATTATCATACGACTAGGTTAGCTATTTCCTTATAAGCGGTAGCTAACCAAAAGCGGTCCTGAGCGAGAGGGTGCCCGCTGGTAGTGTGTCCTTGTCTGACATCTTGTCAACTCAACTAATCATTGGGTTTGGTAGAAATGGTAGAAAATTTTATATTTTCTTTTTTATGTAATACCAAAACGAACGAATAAAAAATATATTTAAATACGTTTCAAAGTCTATGAAACTTTGAAGCGTATTTAAATATTTTTACAGTTCCTTTAATTCATCAATTCATTGTATTTAAAAAAATATTAATTAATCCTGAGTAGGAGTAGTACTTTTAAATGTTTGGGCCTGGTAATACTAAATGTAGGACCACCAGGTTTGTGGAGTTTTTGGCGAGTTTTGTTCGAGTAAAATTCAGCGGCTGTTAATATTATTCGCAAATTGATTCCTAGTGGAATAAAATTGGTGAAGTTAAGTTTGTCAACTGTCTACGCAACTGGACATTAAGTGAAATAATTGAGATCCTTTGGGGTATTTCTTAGCATCGTCTGAAGACTGCAGGATCATCTCACGCCTCTCCTTCATGAGCTTGAGAGTAAGATCAGAGAGCTTTTTGTTTCTATCTATACGATGGGTCTTGAAGAACAAGACTTATCCAGACTTGGGATTTGAGGGTTATCGAGTTCTCCCTCTCTCTTCGAAGTTCAGATAACCCTATAATACTCCATCGTAAACTGCTCAATTCCTCTTCGAATTCGGTGATCTTATCGTCGGTCCGGAGTCCGGAGTGTGCGCGTGTTGTACGTTGCCAGGTCCTGTCATCGGTATTTGTTGGGGTAGCCGGATCTCGTCCGGGATTCTTTGCACCCCTTGCCTTACCTTAACCTAGATCGCTACCGTAGTCGAGGGTAGGCAGGCTGCCGGGCACTAAGGGCTATGTTTTATTTGTGCTATTCATGGGGAGTGCTTTGCAGGCGGGTTGGCGATCCCAGTATGGTTGTTAAAAATGCACAGAGAACGCTGCTGCCCATTCTCTGGTTTGTCCCTTAGTCGCCTCTTATGACACCAATGGAAAAACATGGGCTGTTGAAATTCTTTATCTTCAAAAAATAAACACACGTTTCTTTTTTTTCCTTGAATTTGGTAGGTTTAGGTAGCGTAGTTAGGTAGGATATATACATATATCGGGATACTTACACTATTGTTACCCGACTGCCGAAGGTGGGTAATGTGTTTATCAGTCTATGTATGTATGTATGTATATATGTATGTATGTATGTATGTTTGTTCCTATGTGGCGTTCCAGAGACCAAACGCGTTGGCCGATTTTGATGATTCATACGTCAATCGATTCGTCTTAACCCTGCGAGTGTCATAGGCTACGTTAAAATTGAACAATAGAAAAATGGCGGATTTTGGGCGCCATATAGTGGGGTCCCAATTTTTTTTTTTCTTCCAAACCCAGTGTGTGGGGTATCAAAATAAAGGGTCTGAAGAGGCGATTTCAAAAATATATAACACTTATATGTTTATATGTATCTAATTCGAAAAAAAACTTAACTAAAAACTTATAAATAAAAAAAGTTAAATCAAAAAATCAATAAACCCGACTGCTTCAAAAGCGAACTAAAAAGACGTAAACAAGGAAAAAATCATGCTGTGCAGGCGGAGGATACACCAGATTTTGGTCAGCCAGCCCGCGAATATGTATCCTCCGACTGCACAGCATGATTTTTTCCTTGTTTACGTCTTTTTAGTTCGCTTTTGAAGCAGTCGGGTTTATTGATTTTTTGATTTAACTTTTTTTTTTTTACAATCAATTTGTCCCTTGTTATGTTTGGTCATGGTCACCTCATTAGAAAGTGACACACTACCAACGGGAGCCCTCTCGCTCGGACCGTTTTTTGCGCCATAGTGCACAGTCTAGTAGTAAGAAATACGTATAAGGTCTTTGACTGGGGGTGACTGACGAACAACATGACAGTGCATTACTGTCATTTACAAAATTTTATATACAAAAAAACACTACGAAGCGAAAAATTACTTTCTTTTCCGAGAGGGTGTCTTTTGTACTCATTGTTTTCAGTTTTTCGACACAGAACTAGAAAAAGAAAGTTATTTTTCGCTTCCAAGACGAAACACTACAAGTGTTTCCTTTTGGAAGTCGGTTTGATTTTTTGTTAAAATGTTTTTTTTATTTTCTCTTTTTAGTTTTGGGACCTCCAATTATCATGAAAATCATTTATAGCCAAAGTAAATCTCATGAAAATTCCAATCGACTAGGATACACTGTTTTATTTCGGAGTGCCAATGTCTACCTGCCGGCTTCATCAACAGATCAGTTCGATGGTACCATTTTCATCAGTACCATTTTTTTATAAGTATTTGCTTCATCATAGTCGGTTAACTATTCATACCTAGCATTAAGGAGTTCCAGTGGCCTTCTGTGGTCTTCTTTATCAGTTTCACTTTACCAAATGATACTTTCTGAGTGCAAATGATTGCATTGTTAATGAAAATACCAAAATCTATAATCTATAATATTTGATGTGTTGAGGTTGTGATGATAGTGGGACCACCTGTAAAGGTACCGGTGAACCCTTTCAAACAAAAGAAGAATTTTACAAATCGGTCCAGGCGTCTTTGAGTAATCGGGGAACATACATAAAAAAAAGATTCCGACGAATTGAGAACCTCCTCCTTTTTTTGAAGTCGGTTAATAAAGTATCACTAGGTATCCGCTTGAGGGTGACGGTCGTGACGGACGGCAAAGTCACCTGTCAAACTTGGCCATAAGTTGTTTGTATGTTTTCCTTCAAATCATCTTCTCAGATGGCAAGTATGGTATGAGGTAACGTAGGCGTACTAACTAAGAACGTCTCGACCTCCAACACGACTACTTCTCATAATAATTGATTTGAAGTGGCCATGTTTACTATCCATACTAATATTATAAATGTGAAAGTAACTCTGTCTGTCTGTCTGTCTGTTACCTTTTCACGCTTAAACCGCTGCACCGATTTAGATGAAAGTTGGTATGAAGATAGTTTGAGACCTGGGAAAGGACATAGGCTATATAGGTAGGGTAGGGTATGGTAGTGTAGGGTAGAGTATTGTAGGGTAGTGTAGGGTCGGGTAGGTTAGGTTAGGGTAGGGTAGGGTAGGGTAGTGTAGGGTAGTGTAGGGTAGTGTAGGGTAGTGTAGGGTCGGGTAGGGTAGGGTAGGGTAGTGTAGGGTAGGGTAGGGAAGGGTAGGATAGGGTAGGTTAGGGTAGGGTAGTTTAGGGTAGGGTAGGGTAGGGTAGATAAATGTTTGGTCTTTTTATGGCAAAACAAAGTTTGCCGGGTCAGCTAGTTAAACATATAAACCAAAGCTTTCGAACCCAGTGCCCGTACTCGCATATTAAAAACAATGTTTCCTTTGGCATTACCATTGTCAGAATAAAATTATTAATAGTAGGAAATATAGAAGGAAGGAAGAAAACAGTTTTATCAACAAACGCATCGCTTTTTCCTGAATGAGTGAACATAACTCACAACGATTAATATTTCAAGGCAGTATCGGTACTAGGAGATCATGGGCTTCGAGAATCTAACGTTATGAACTGATACTCTTTGTTATTTATTACCTGTTTGCATAATTATTCATGACTTTGATGTCAGCATAACCATAGACTATACACTTATTTATTATACAGAGAAGTGTAACCACACATACAGTGGTAATGCCACAAGGATCTTTTCCCGCATGAATGGGGGTTCTTGGTAAACAATTATGAAATTGCCATGGAAACAGCAGCCCAATAGCATATGTGAATTTGGCAAGGCAAAGGGTTTGACCCTTCGATGAAGAATACACAATATAAATATAAAAATAAATAATATTCTTCATCGAAGGTTTGACCCCATGAAAGAGTAAAATTATAATAACTCTTTCGAAAAGGGTATCTTCACCAACTAAAGGCAATACTTAATTATTTAAAGAGAATTTGTCAAA
Organism: Orthosia gothica; assembly: GCA_949775005.1. NCBI lineage: Eukaryota > Metazoa > Arthropoda > Insecta > Lepidoptera > Noctuidae > Orthosia > Orthosia gothica. The sequence continues at coordinate 11,024,187 of OX459048.1, read as the reverse complement.
TTCTTCAAGAGGTCTTCTCTGGGAATTCACTTACGCAATTAGGCTGCAGGGCAATGAATAACAAGATGGTGTCTTTAATTCCGATTATTGCCACGCGCTAAAAGTATTTCAAATATCGAAGAGATTTTTGTGGCGCTGTGTAATTGGTACTGTTGGGTTCCCAATGGTTCCCAGTCAACACAATCACGTCTAGCAAATGACATATAAGTTTTTAAACTGTCATGGTCACTATCATTAAATTAGAAGCGGGATATTTACCATGTTTACTGTTTGTTGCGAGATAGTTTATCCGTGATCAGGGCCTGCAGTCTCGACATAGCTAGCGATCGTTACGTTAAGTAACATTCGTTAACTCTTACCACAAAATAGTAAGTATACAGAAGGGCCACTCCCGCCGTTTGGAAAATTGACAGCTAAACTTGACAGATTCACTAGGGTTGCTACTATATTGATTCCGAATTAAAAAAAAGGGTAGGTTGCCCAAGTTACAAACATAAATACATAGATTCGTCTAAACATACATCATATCATGCTTACATGCCTTAGAGGGTAGACAGGGCATCAAATATCCATTTAATATCACGAACACTACAACCCTAGTGAATCTGTCAAGTTTAGCTGTAAATTTTCCAAACGGCGGGAGTGGCCCTTCTGTATACTTAACTACTATTTTGTGGTAAGAGTTAACGAATGTTACTTAACGTAACGATCGTTAGCTATGTCGAGACTGCAGGCCCAGGGTGCTTGCAACAGCACCGAAATATCGGGGACTATCAACAAACAGTAACACACCATCCGGTTTGTTTTAAAACTCTTGTTTACTGTATAACAACAGCAAATCAAATCAATTGAAACGAGTTTGACAGTCTGTTAGCTAATGTTTACCTTCCTGTATCTCGATAGAATTGTCAAAAGTTATAGAGTAATTGTCTCGCTTCTGTGTGTTTTTGAATGTGGTTTTAAAAAAGCAGAAAGTGCTCAAGGCAAACGTGCTTGGACAAATCTTTAGTTATGTTTAGTTTGGTATATAACTGTATCTTATCATTAAATCTTGACATACAGATTTGATCAAGGCTGCTGAGGAAAAGGCCTTTTGCATTAAATAACATTTTAAACAAAACGAGCAAAAATGGTCATAATCAACACATTCTAAGGTCGCATTACGTACGGTACACAATGACAAGACGACATTTTGTGTTTGGATAGCATTTTGAAGATTTCGTAATAATTCACAGATTGTGTGGGAGTTCAAAGTGCCTCAGTTAGGTTTTCCTTTGAAACCAATGTGTAGTCAATATTCGTAAATAAGCATACACCAATATATTGATAGATACGAGCTTAGGTAGGAGCTGACGCAAAATACTCTCTAGACTTCTCAACCAGATAAATATAACTATTAGATCCTAACATTCATAAAAGCAATCCTTAAAATAAAATCCTTGTTTTTCCAGCTAAAGGCGGTCTACGCTGACCTGGACAACTTCTGCGCGCTGCCGGAAGGTTCCCAGGCGCAGTATCTCCGCAACCCTGTCAGCAACCATGGTTACGTGAAACCAGGGATGGAGCAGTTTGACACCACTAAGAAGGTAAACTATTACAAAAAAAAAAATGCTGTACGGGACTGCTCAGCGTGATTCTTGGGCCGCTCAATAATTAAAAGTAATAAATAACCAAATTTTTTATCGGAGTTTTTACTCCAAGTTAATGGTGATAGACGGTCGCCCTCGTCCTTTTTTAAATGCGACTTGAACCAAAAGACGTAATGTGGGTACACATGTCTGCCTATTCCTTATGGAACAGAAGCGTGATGTTACGTTATCTTGTAAAATGTTACAGACATCAAAGCAGTTAAACTTGAGAATAATGCGCGGTATTTATGACCGTTGTATTTTTTCGACCATACCAACGCTCATTTCAAAGTGTTACACATATCGCATATATTCTTTGAAGCACTGTGATTACTTTGTTTCTCGGTAATTTTGCAGGTAATTACATCTTAATGCTATACTCTCTAAAATTGCATAATGTTGCCCACGACCGAGCGACTAAACGACTGATGCCATCTAGTGTCTGAATAATGAATTAGCATAGCCCGAAAACCTAGACAGACTTTCTCCGAACTCATTGTCATTACTTAGCACAATACACAGCTTATTGAAACTCTCAGACATTGAAATGGTGTAACTACTTCTAGACTATTAGAAAATTAGAAACTAAGCTTGCTCAATACAATTATCTATGTCGAAAGCAAAATTCGAGCTTCTCTCAGAACACAAGTACTTCCTCCTTCGTGTTTATTCACCGTTTTATCTTTACTATCCTCTTTTCCTCCACCTATTTTCCTTCCTCTCTTTAATTAATTCCTCAGTACCTACCAAATACCCAACATGAGGTTTTCCCAAATCCGACAACGTCCTAGTAAATATCACGGATATCTCCTGCATGTAAACATACATCACCGGTTGTTTTGGGGATGCTTGAACTCCTACAAGCCTGCGTCCTTCAAGGCAGGCTTGTAGGAGTTCAAGCAAGGTCCAATGAGGCTCCTTTGGCTTCCGCTCATGCCCAGAATCGGCTGTATACGGGAGGCACTGGACTAATCGTTGTGTTTTAGCGATGCTTGTAAGAGGTCCAGCAAGCAGTGTAGTCTGGCTGAATGATGACGACGAAGTCTTCTTTTACCAATTTGAACTTATGAAACCTTTCGTTCTCCAGGAGTTACGCCTTTCCTTCTTCCCCAGGAACTACGTCACTCGTTCAACATCACCTCGCTGTCGGCGTCGTCGATGCCGGCGCAGGAGGACGTGCCTGAGTTCACCCAGCATGCCGTGCCGCTTGCGCAGGATCTCACCAACCTCTCGAGAGTTGTGTTGCAGGCCCTTGCCTATGCTATGGGTGAGTTTTTGTTCTTTCAAGCTTACAATAGTGACCAACTTTAGTAGCTAACCAACGAACAACCGGCACGACGGCGACGTGTGGATGGGGCAATGCGAAAGGAAAAAGTGTATGTTTTACAGGTACGCCTCTGCCATTCTACTACTCATCATCTGCCTAGCCTTTTTCCCAATTATGTTAGGATTCAGCTGAGTACCAGTGTTTTACATGAACCGACTGCCTATCTGACCTCCGCAACCCAGTAACTGGGTTACACGATACCCCTTGGCAAGACTGGTGTCAGATCTCAGGCTTCTGACTACCCGTAACGACTGTCAAAGATCATCAAATGACAGCCGGGACCAACGGCTTAACGTGCTTTCCGAGGCACGGAGGAAACTCGCTATGTCGAAATGGTCACCCATCCACGGACCGATCTCGTCAAGCGTTGCTTAACCTTGAAGATCGACCCGTGCGGCCGTTATTATTTAGCCACGAAACGAGCTCCTCTCTGCCATTCTACTACTACTATGCCTAATTAACGGGATAGCTAAATCGTGTCGTCTCGCTCCCACGTTTTATGATCATGAATGCCACAAATGTTGGCGTAAAGTCTAAAATTTATAATACGTGCTACTTGTCATTCAATGGCATTTTTTATTTAGCGCCACCAATTCACATTTTGTTTTAATTAGATACCTTTAGCGAATGATTAAATTAACGGTAAAGGCCAATGGGTATTGATAAAGTAGAGCGAGTATGCAAATATTCGCTAATGCTCTCATTTCTGGGTTAACTACCTACCATTATGTTTAAATTAACGTCGGGCAAAAACGGAATGTTTTATTTCGTAATTAGTACTTTCATTCATAAACCTACTCGTTAAAAACTCACAAATCTGTAAATTTTAAATACGCAGGTTTTGTCTTTCAGAAAGCATGACCCAGAAAAAAAACCGTTGAAATCTCATACAGTAAAAAAATCAATGACATGTGACATCCATCGAGCCGCACTAACGCCGAGTTTCTTAGCTCTAAATTATCGCAAAATGTCAACGAGTTATGCTGCTGTGAATGGTTGAATGAATTTTCAACAGCCAATCACAGCAAATAACGCGTGCTTGACAATTTGTCACATTAATTCTGCGATAATTTAGAGCTGAGAAAACGGGGTAAGCCGCGTGGTAGATGACTTTGACGACTTTTTTCGAATCCTCATACCTAGACTACGACCAATTTTCTCTCGCAGAGAGGAGACCTACGGCTATGTACCAGCTGTGTGAACATTTTAGGCTGATAAAAAACTTGATTCCATCAACAGTAATTCTAATTATATCATATTTTGCTCCTGATGCACAAGGCTACCGACATATAATGCTAAACAACCATCTGCTGATTCCAGGTGTGCCTCCGAGCTCTTTGCTGGCGAGTCACTCGGGCATGCTGAATGCGGAAGGCCGCAACCCGTCGGCGATGCGTCTGCTGTACTACCCTCCCGTACCTCCTGAAGACGTGGGTCCTTGCTGCCAGAACGACGCGGTGCATTACACGAGGTGTGGCGCACACGCCGATTATGGCACCTTCACGCTGTTGGCGCAGGATTCTGAAGGAGGACTCGAGGTTAGGACCAATGAATTTTTAACAATGAATGAACTTGGGAACTGTTATTCAAAATTAACGGTCTCTGTACAACACAAGGGACTTCCCTAATACCCCGTTTTGTTTATGAACATCTAGAATATTCAAAAAAAGATGCATTGTTCTTGTTAGCTTGATGTGACTCATTCATAATGCAACAAAAATTACTACTGTATTATCATAAGTTTTTCTGCACTATAATTTAGTATTTTCGGGTAATCACGTGATTGTTATATGGAATGACGTCTGAAAATCTATGTTTGGACCATCCATTATTGTTTTTTTTAACATTTTATGCCATAGAGTGGCTTAAGTTGCAAACACGCACTGGACTTGTTTTGAATTTTGTTTTATTTGTCTCAAGGTGAAGTTGAACGGCAGTGACAAGTGGGAGAAAGTGGGACATCTCCCCGGAGCGATCCTCGTTCAGTCTGGAGAGTTTCTCGCCGACTGGACTGCTAACGTCCTTCCAGCATTGGTCAGTATCGTACCCACTTTTTTATCTAGACCTAAAATAGTCCCATACCAAACCTAACTATGATCTTTTGGGTCTCTTATGATGTTAATTTTATCAGCAAAAGAATCCTTGTCGAAGAAGACTTGTAATTATTTTTGTAAGGAGCTTCAGCTCGGCGTCGAGAGGCGGGCGAAAGCCTGCGGGATGTTGACGATGGTGCATTGTAAAATGCGCAGGTGCTCCTCGCTTATATAAGACAACGACCTTGATGGAACAAAACTTGCACTAGTTTCACACCCGCGCAACCCAAAATTTAATAGTTCTTTGTACTATCCTTATTATTTTATGACTGCCTCAGTTCAAAATGTAGATAATTAAATTGTCTTTGAGATGGTGTTGATTTCATTAAAATACGCCCGGCAGTTTTGGTGCGTTTCTCGTGTTTTTGTCCGTTTTAGACAAAACTTTACAAATTAATTACACAATGTTATACAATAAAACTCAATTTTTTCTAGATTAAATTATTAAGTAAATGGTCTAATGTAACATATATATTTTTCCAAAAAATTATAATTAGCCGTTTAGACGTGATTCTCATTTTAAAATCAGCTACTCAGGGGTATCTGCGCCTTAAGCCCGGAGGACGTTGAAGTAGTGTTTTCAGTGTGTCCATTTCCATCGTCCACAGGTACACCGCGTGGTGGTCCCCCCCGGCGAGTACGCCCGGGCGCGCGCGCGTCACTGCGTGGCGTTCTTCTGCCACCCCGACACGGACGCGGTGCTGCCCCCCCTCCCGCTGCGCGCCGCGGCCGCCCCCCCGCCCCCCGTGTTCGCGCCGCACACGCACCTCACGCTGCACAGCCGCCTGCTCAACGCGGCGCATCACCTGCAGAAGCGGTTCCGCGAGACGTACGCGTGACTAGCGCACGGTGGCGACATTGAACCCGTCTATAAAACGAGGCTCGCACGCCGCCACACCGCACCTTAATACGTGCTTAGGGGCAATATGTGTTTGGTCCGGGGGCCGTACGATGACACCATCATGATTTCTCTGTGACAAAGGGACAGTCTTAGGGCCGTTTCCACCAATAAAAATAATCGCGATTTGTTCAACTAAACTCAGTTTATGCAAATATAGCGTCTTGATTGATAGTTTCAAACGCTGTATTTGTTTAAACTCAGTTTACTTGAACTAATCGCGATTATTTTTGATGGTGGAATCGGCCCTTAGAATAATATATTCAAGTGCTCTTCGGTCTTTATAGCTCCGTTTCTCTGTCACTGTATTAATAATAAGCCTGCCTTTTTGATTGTCAGTCTTAAAAAAAATCTGTAAAGTCTGTTTACGGACGATAGGTTAACGTGACAACGTCATAACAAAACATTGATGAAAGCCGAACGCTCAAGCCGATCTTGCCTTTCGCTCGCTCGTGTAGCGCTCTCGCTCCGATCATAACGTTACAATTAGCGTAACGGGACACTACTTCGTGCATGCAGCCGGCGTTCATTGATTTATTAGACGTTGTCACGTCAAAAAAAATACTACAACGTGCTTTGACTTGGGCCTAATTAAATCACAAATCAATAGGGTCAATTTAACCTCGTGTTAGCATCTAACTGAAGTAAGTTTTTCCTTGTGTTATTTAGAACTAAACTAAATCATCGTTCTATTTCTGCCAGTTGTTTGAAGATGACTGGGACAGAATGTTGTTTCACATTGGCACGTTTGAATGTATTTAGTGTTTATTTTATAGTATTTAAGCGTCATATTTGGCGCAAATAAATTATTTTTCTTTCTTTCCTTGCTTTCATTTGTGATGCAAGTGGGCTTTATTAGGTATGTATAAAACCAGTGACAGGAATAAGGACTTCTCTAAGGCTGAGTTTCCCACCTTTAAATTATCGCAGAATCAATGTCACAAATTGTCAAGCACGCGTTATTTGCTGCGATTGGTTGAATGTATTTTCAACATCCAATCACAGCAGATATCGCATGCTTGACTATTTGTCACATTAATTCTGCGATAATTTAAAGGTGGGAAACCCGGGGTAAGCAAAGTAACATTTATAGGTTTCGGTCTTTACATATTGCCCCTAAGCGTTTGTGCATTGTCCGTAATTGCAGGGATATCGTTTTATCCATTTGATAGAAGATGTCTATGAAATTACTTGAGATCTATTTACCACGATTCTCTTTATGGTTAAAACTTTTTTCGATACACGTTAACTTTTTGGTGAAACGACAAAAAGTGAATTTGAAAATAGAATTGGCGTTAATTTTACTATGTTTAATATTGTTCTCTACATTTGCAATTTATTTCAAATAAAGAAATGACTGATTGACTGTGTAACATAATGTATGGGACAGTCGCGAACTCAAATGTTAGAACATTGGAACTAGCGTAAAGTTTGTTCGCACTGAAACTGTTTTACCGGCTTTTTTTAATGACTTATGAGCGAGTTCACATACACTGCAATGCTATAAGATCCTTTTAGAAATATGGAAAGGACGAATCTGCTAAAAAAACGATCCCAAATTTAGTGTGAACGAGAGCTTAGTTAGAATAGGGTAGTTTATAAAAAAAATGATTTTGGTCCATCAAGTAAATAAATAAAAAATATTGGACACGTATTTTTTCTTTTGACACGTAAACGTAAACATAAAGTGACGATGATATATCGTGTGACGTCACGCCGCTAGTACACTTTTGCCTTAGTGATGTCACAAGCTCCACTCCTAAACTTTGATGCGCTTTAACTTTGTTTTTCTTATTGATTTGGTGAAGCAAAAAATACGTATCCAATATTATTTGATAATCTCACTGACGGACTCAATATAAATATCATTTGTCTACCCAGAAAACATCCCTATTTGCCGAAACAAATTAACGCGACGGTCGCATAAATGAGGAAACGGCCTCAGGTCCGTAGCAATAGGACCGTATTGTACTCATTTCCCTATGTACTTAAGTTCACGCGCATAATAATGATGAAACAAACGGAAGAATAAATAAAAACTGAGGACAATAGAACAATGCGCACAGTTCTTCCAACATATCCATATTATCATTATTAAATTTGAATAAAGACTCTCATGGAACTCGACTTACCTATTTCATTATTCATTTCAAATAAAAACTTGAAGTAGTTACACCCTCACTCGTTAGTATATAATTGAATCATCATTGCTTTGTTGTCAGTTTCATCATAGTTTTAGTTATCACAACATACCTTATTCATTATCTTTACACGATACTTCACGAATAAAATATTTTGAATAATATTAATCCTTTTTTGTAGCACCTTTTTCTTACTTTTTAAGTTACACCCACTTTGCTGCGTGCGAGCACCTTCCATTGGCTACAAATAAAGACTTATAATTCCATTCATTCCCGAAAATCTTGCATTTCCCCATGAAATTATCATTTAATTGAAGTAGGGCAATGATATTCTAGTAAACAGATCATTATACACTCACAAAATAACCGAAAAAAGTGTTCCGCACAGCAGCGGCAGCACAAATACACACTTTTCATTCATCTGACATTTCACTACAAGTCGAAAGGGATGGCTTGATAAAACCAATAAGAAAAAATAGACAGCTAGTGTTTATCACTTGCGTGTGAATGTTAAAAACTAACATTATTCTGACCACCAATGTTTTTATCTTTTTCTAACCTCCAAATATCAGAAAATTAGGGAAAAAAAAAAATTGCGCACTTACGTGGGACACTCAGAAAGTTTTGCGAAACTAAAAAAAATTGTTCTATACGTACATATATTTTTATTAAATCTTTTCAAAGTACTTTCCACCAGCCTCTATACAAAGATTCATGCGCCTAAACCAGTTTTCAAAACACTTTTTCCAGTCCGCCGCAGACACCTCGTTTACAGCCTGCTCGAACGCAGCCAGCGCATCTTCCGGCGACGAAAATTGTATCCCTTTGAGCTGATTTTTTATTTTTGGGAATAAAAAGAAGTCACACGGTGCTAGATCAGGGCTGTAAGGAGGGTGACCCAGGAGTTTGACTGGCGTGCTGTCCAGGAAGTCCCTCGTTTTGAGTGCGGTGTGCGCAGGTGCATTGTCGTGGTGGAGCAGTAGCCCGCGGAGCCCTGTGTTTGGTCGCTTGTTGCTTATAACAGAGAAAACTTCTGGCAAACATTTGGTAGTATACCATTCGGCATTAATGCTTCTTTGATCCCGTAAGGGAATTGATACCAAGTGGCCAGTCAAATTAAAAAAGCTAGCGATCAAAATCTTACCCCCGCTTCTAGATCGCTTCACTTTGGTAGGCGTTGGCTCATTTTGAAACACCCAAACAGTCGACTGGCGCTTGGTTTCTGGGTCGTATTGATAAATCCAGGACTCATCACCTGTAACGATGTCGTAAACACGCCGAGACGAGCCTGCTTCAAATTTGTTAAGCATATCACGGCACCATTCCACCCGGGCCTGCTTCTGAGCATCGGTGAGGTTGTGCGGCACCCAGCGTGATACTATCCTCCTCACGCGAAGATGGCTGTGTAGAATCTCGTGAACGCTTCCCGATCCAATCTTCAATATGTGTTGAATTTCCTGATATGTAATTCGCCTATTGTCTTGGATTAAATTTTTCACTGCTAGCACGTTTTCTTCGGTAACAGCCGTCAAAGGGCGACCGCTTCTTTCGTCATCCCCCAAAGTTGGTCGACCGCGCTTGAATTCGTTATACCAACGATACACGGTTGCCTTGGAAGGGCCTTCATCCATGAATGCCATTTGAAGTCTATCGTACGATTCATCCGGTTTCAGGCGACACTTGAAATCGTATAAAATCATAGCTCTAAAATGTTCCCGGCGCAGATCCATATTTCAGTGAGACACAATACTTTGAATTAACTCGCAAAAAATGTGGAGGGAAATTTTGAAATTGGAACTTACTTATTTTTACTTATAAATAATCATATTTTCGAAAAACATTATAACTGGCCAGTCTCCCATATATAAAAACTTTTTTTCGCAATACTTTCTGAGGGGCCTGGTACATATGGTATGAGACCCCTTCTGTTTTATGTACTTTGGTATCATAATTGGTACACTTTCTAAATACACACGATGGCTTATTTTTTAATTTTGTTTTTGTTTCAACAAAGTGTATCGCTCTTCGCCATGCGTGACATAGACAAGACTATACGTCCCAATTAGGACGTATTCGAGTCTTCACAATGTGCTGCGTGCTCATAACATATCTGTATACTAGAATATCATTGAAGTAGAGAATAATTTCAGCTAGAGCTTTTCGCCAGCTTATTTTATAAATATATTTTTATTCTTAGCAATTAGCGACGTGAAGTCAAAATCTATATAGTATTGCTTTACACTTTTATATCACTCTTCGTTATGTATTTTTTATATAGCATAATCATATACTTAAGAAAAGTTGTTTTTTTTATATTTATTATACATACACACTGTCCATTTTCACGACTACTTATTGCATTTTATTAAGTAAATTCGTGTGATAACTTTGTAGCTCAATTTTATGTATGTACTTAAGTATACGATAACATTGTGTTCGAACATCGAAAGTATGTGGAAATAATTAGTTTTAACAAATGACGATCAGTACTTAAACACCCAGTTACTTTGATACTTAAATGAGACTTAAATGAACGTATTGAGAAGGTATTATTAATGTCGTAATATTTTGTGTGTCCCAATAATTTAAATAATTAACAGATGCCCCCAGTTCTTGCGGTGGTATTTTTCACTTAATAAGTAAGTATAATTTGGGTACAAAAATAATTGTTATAAAGGTTAGAAGAAAATACATACCGCTATGTAACATTAGGTAATCTGTTAATTAGAAGAAAAAAATGTAAGTAGGTAATAAAAGTATTAATTTGACAAAATTAATAACTTGAATTAAAATGATAGAGATTTTTAATTCGACGAGTTTTGTAAAACCGTACTTTACCTCTGCTTATGCAATGTTTCTGTCGGAATGATGGTTGACATGAAATACATTTTAAAATAGTGAAATTAAATAATATGCTGATTAAGATAAATGTTTGTTTTATTTCGATGATCGAGAAATATAGAACTGGCTTGATACTGGTGATGATATAGCCAAGTGATTGTATTTTATTGCAAAACCCCACTTTGTTTCATTATTTCAGCAAAAATGTGTTCTAGATAGCAAAAACTATGAAACCATTCACCAGTTTACGCATCCGTCATTTTCTAGGTGCCTCAAGGTTTTTTATTAAATATTTTACTGTAGTTATAGTGGCTTTCAATTAGAAAACTTTGTATTCTAAATGTGACCTTAACCCTGCATAAATGTCTTCCTTTTGACCCAGCTACTCAGAGCAGAAGGCGCAGAGATATTGTGGCCCACTCTCCAGGGGTTCGATCAGCTTCAACTCAACGTCAATATGTTACACAATGCACCTACATATATAATACCTATACTAGCTGACCCCCGCGGCTTCGCTCCCATTAACTGGCTACCTACCTACCATAACTACCCTACCTACACGACATACTGAAAAAAAAAAACTAAACATATCATCTACTAAATAGTCCGAACAAAGCCTAAACATTTGGTTTGGATAGGTGAGCCCGTTCTTGAGTTATAAAATTACAACGAAAAGTGGCGTTGATTTATATATATATAGATATTGAATCTTAAGTGTCAAATATATCCCATGCTGTTATATAATTGTAAAAAAAAAAATGTTTTACATAAAAATACTACCGACTTCCAAATAGCAAAACTACAAAGCGAAAAATAACTTTATTTTTGGAAGTCGGTGTCTTTGGTGGGTATCAATTTTTTGCGTTATGGACATGTAAAAAGTTTTTTTTTATTTTTCACTTTTTAGTTGTACCTACCTAATAGGCAAATAGTTACGTAAGGTACCTTTTCTCAAAAATGGTATGTAATGTTGACATAACATCTCTAAAAAGTATCCAGAAAGTGAACTCTACCGGAGACTATTCACAACTGTCCGGTAAGAAGCGAGATTTTAAATTTGGAATCTCCTACTGTCCAGTAAGTAAGTATGTAATTTACTTACTGGACACTTGGTCATCCTTCATCCCTTTTTTTTTTTATGGCTTCGCACGGTTTAGGTCATCCTCTTTAGATCTGCTTAGAAAAAAAAAACATAGTACCAGACACAGATTAGAGTTTAGCCATTATAACATGGTTAGAGGGAGGCTCCAAATATATATCTATCTCTTTTTGGTATGACATTTTATGAGATACATAATATATTTTGGAGCCTTAAACATCCATTTTATTGTCTGTGACACTTTTTTTTTTTTTTTTTTTATGGGTCTGTGACACATAACGCGACGCAGAAAAAGTATGCACGTTGCGTTTTGTACTTAGTAATGTTGTAGAAGTATAGTGTGGGATTTTATGTTTGTATTTAGTCATTTCAGTTTATAAATCATGTTGGATTAAAGAGTCCGTTAATCAAGATGTACAACAAACAAATATAAATGCCCCCGGTAAATCGATCACAATATCTATCAGTAATTGCCCTAATATGAATGTAACCTTCAATATTAATTAAACGAATTTGTTGTTAAACTTTCTTTCATTTTTGAGAAAAGCATTATACAAACCTCAACCAGTAAGAAAGCCATCCTGGCCTCGTATATAACCGGACCTCACCTGCGGTTCGGTCCGGTTAACTCATACTCGGCCAGGAAGGCTTACTTACTGGATTCTGCTGTAATGTACTAATAATGCCAGAATAGATTACCCGAATATCATGAAACTGAACATAACCAGTGAAATGAGAGTGTACCAAGGTGAACTGTACACATCTGCGTACCCCTTTAGAGCGTACTGGCGAGATGTTATGTTATGCAATGGTATAAACAATCAACAAACATGCGATTGCAGCAATCCCGAGAGATTTGCCTTTATTTATTGAAGAGTTCTGTTGTATATCTCGGAAGTTCTTCATCAGATCTTCCCCAAATTAAAATGGGAATTTCGCAATATACTCTTTCAAACAAAAAAAGAATGAACATTGAACATACATAAAAAAAATAAAAAAAACATACAAGAAGTCGAACATAGAACCTCCTCCTTTTTGGTAAGTCGGTTAAAAAGACAATAGGTTATTGGTTAAGATCTATATAACATATGAAGAAACAGAAGACATTCTGGTTAGGGTAAGCTAACATGCTGGATACCCAACACATACATATACACACACAAACATATGCGCACACACCTACACACACAAACACACACCTACGCACATACGAATACATGCACTCCTCACACATCGAGAGCTATTTAATAATTATCAACAAAAAACAATCCTTCATATTTCTATCCATTAGCTTCATTAATTTCATTGTTAAGGTACAACTTAAAGGAAGAGCGAGACAGCTCCGACAAAAGTACTATTGTAGCTTACTGGAGCTGCCTCAGTTTATGTATGACACAATGTATGAGATGAAATAAATATTTTTGTATTTTTTTTTTGTATACCGTATGCAAATAGATATCTTTAAAACATGGGAAAACTACGGGCTTACAGTTCTATCTACAACGCCACAGTCCTTGCGACAGTGTTCCGGACCATGCTACGGTGCGATGTGACAGACATTGCTACAACGAGCGCTTCGGTACTAGCTACAACGCTACGGACGTACCAAGGCGAAAGCGGTACGGACCTTGCTACAGCGACTACGGGCTTACAGCGCTACAATGCTACAGCCCTGGCTACAGCGCTACGGTCTTTGCTACTGTACTACGTGACTACGGGCTGACAGTGCTAAAACGCTACAGCCCGCCCTTGCTACAGAGCGCTTCAGTCCTGGCTACAGTGCTATGCCACTACGGGCTTACAGCGCTACACAGCCCTTGCTACAGTGCTACACAGCCCTTGCTTCACCGCAACACAGCCCTTGCTACAGCGCTACACAACCCTTGCTACAGCGCTACGGTCCTTGCTACAGTGCTACGTGAAGACGGGCTGACAGCGCTACAACGCGACAGCCCTTGCTACAGCGCTACGGAGCTTGCTTCAGCGCTACGGTCCTTGCTACAGCGCTACGGACATAGCTACGCGCCTACGGACCTTTCTATAACGCTACGAACTTTACTTATCTAAATTAAAAAAATCAAGCAAAAGTACATTGTTGGTGAATTTGGATGTACTATAGATACACCTCTACCTAACCCTTCGAGAAAAAATAGTAAGATATTGTAATGCTTTTTATTTTTGAGTACAAATAAACACTACAAAATTACATCACCATAAATTAAGACGTAGTAGTAGTAGTTTTTATTATTATTTAACGGTAGGATCGCGTTTGACCACTATCTTGCCTGATGGTAAGCGATGATGTGGTCGACGGTGAAGCATGCTTGCCTAGAAGTAACGAATTCACTTTTGACTTAAAGATCCCAATGGTTGTAGCTATGAAAGTATTCGCAAAACGCTTTTTACGTATGAGTGGGATGTCCACCATGTACCGGTGGCGCATTGCCGTACGTCTTGTTGTCCAATGATGGAAAGGGCTAGGCGGAACAAATTGTGCAGTGCCAACGCACACTCCCCGAAATGTAACTGATAAAAAACCGACAGGTTGGCAACTCGGCGTCGATGTTCAAGGCTCTGGAACTTTGAGGCGACCAGTGTATCGTTGCCTACAGGCTCCCCTGGCCCGTTTGTTAATCGACTCAAGTGCATCAAGTTGATATTTGGAAGAGTTGTCCAGCAGTGGGAACATTAATAGGCTGATGATGTGATGTGATGTGATGTCCCAGAGGTGAGAGCAGTACTCCACGCATGTCTGAACTTGCGCTTTATACAAGTTGAGCAGCTGTTAAGGCGTAAAGTACCGTCTCACCTTAGCAAGGTTCTCCAACCTAGGAACATTTTTTTTATTTTTATTTTTACAAGAAACGTTGCCCCACACTAGGAATTTCTTCCTGTATCGTGGGTGCGTTTACAAACATATAAACTCACATACACAACACCCAGAGCCGGAACAACTATCTGTAGGTCATACAAATATTTGTTCCGTGCGGGAATCGAACCCGCGACACGCAGCGCAGCAGTCAATCGCTTAACCACTGCGCCAACCGTGCGCCCAAATTGTTGCTGCGCTAACATTGTTGCGCTAAGTATCCAACAGATGGCGCTATCTGTGTCATTTTGAATGAAACTGCACAAAATGGTCATCGTCGTTGACACGGAGAAGATGATGGAATAAATTGTTTTTGATTGATGACCTGTAACTCGAAAACAATGTAATTCTAGAACAGTGCTTTGTCGAGAGTCCAAAGCTCTGGACGAAAAGAGAAAATTCGAGCTTTCTGTCTGAAAAGACTCAACAGAACGCCTACAATACTCGGTAACGCAGATTTTCTTTGGTATTAGTATGCACGAGTGTAACCCAATTACTGTAGGCGTTTTTACACCTCAGACGATCTACGAAACTAATTACGCACACGGGTTAATCTTGGAAATAGTTATTTGTGCAACAAGAGAGCAAAGTTGGTTTTTGCCGCGAGTGTTGATTTTGAATCCCGAGTAAGCGAAGGATTCTATATTTGAATCACGAGCGTAGCGAGTGATTCTAGGTTAGAATCCTGAGTGCAGCGAGGGATTCAAAGACACGAGATGCAAATAACTTTGGTCTCGTGTAGCACATACAACTTTTCACTTCAGCAGCGAGAACAAATAATCTAAAGGTAAAAAATACAACTTGGTAATATTTAAACCACATGTATATTTGTAAAAATTAAAAGTTAAAAGTAAAATTATTGCAGTTTTGCAAATTAAAAGTACCTAGGTACCAGTTTTGTTTGGAACCAATAGAACCGATATTGTTGTTTTAGCGACTTCAGTTTGAGTATTCACTGATTCGCTTTTTACATACTGCTTCAATTCTTCCGGTATTAAATTGCAGACATCATCACTGGATTCACTCATATTTATTTATTATTATTTTAATAATATCCAACGTGTATCGCACTTTGTAGCTAGCGAACAGAAGAAGAAAACAATAAAAATTTAAAGCCCGCTATTTTTTAAAGATGCGTTCGGAAATTGCACTATTACTAAATTATTCTGTCACAATAAAGATTGTTAAAACTTTAAATAATTATGTAGATACATGATAAACTTCGAATTTTTTTACTTCAACATCTCTTTATTTGATTATAAAAAAATATAATTCGATTATTAAGAGAAAAGTATACCTAATAATTACATTTAAACCTTGATTTGAAATTTTATAGATGACGTGTTTCCGAACGTTTTATTGTTGGTTTCTTTTCTGAGCCTATTATAATATATGGAATTTGAAAATCGAACTTCGAATCGACTTGTTTCTATCTCTCGCTCTTTTCGTATCGAAGCGAAAGTGACAGAACAAAGTGAAGTTCAAATCTTTCGAATGTTGTGAGTAGACCCAGCACTGACTCGGCATTTAAAAAAAAAAATTAAAAAGTTACTTTGTCTCACGCTCGCAGCAAAATCGAATTTTGCTCACTGTCTTTAAGCAGCAAAACCTGCTTGTTTGAGGTGCTGAGGTGAAAAAATATTTGAACTTGTAAGTATAGGTACCTACCTAAGGTTATCGATATGACTTTCATAAATGCATGCGCACTTATGCTCGTGTATTTTTAAAGATAAATATCTATTGGTTTTTCTTGGTATATTCACTTAAGTTGTTAGCTTTAAGTTTTGCCCGAGGTCTTTAAATTTTTCCCGAACATTATTAAAAGGAAGCTAAACTGAATATGACGGAATAAATCAAGGATTAAACACACTAACCCCTTATCCAGAGTGAATGGGCGGTGACTAGACAGTTTTAGAAGTATGAGAAAATTATCGCTGAATGAGATAATATGAAAAATGTATAGCCGCGCGGTATGCGCAGTAGTTGCTGTTGAATGAATGTTCTACAAACGTTTGCGACGCGAAGATAATGTATTTCCAGAAACCAGGGCTATATGTATTATTACCGTTAAGGTACGTATAAAATGATAGGTCCTCAAACAGACACACAGACAGGCAGACAGGCAGGTACCGTGCCACATTAAATACTGAACCACGACTATACGTAGGTACCAGGCAGGTACTTAACACGTTCAGACGGGCGTGTACCACCGGTGGAGCACCCAGTATTTGCTGATACGGCGAGGTGTACCACCGGTGGCCACGTCACACTATACTTTCAATATACTAAGAAATTCGCGCCGCTTTGAGAGAAAGTGTTGTACTTACCGTCCCCGCCTAGCAAAAGTAACAAATTGTCATAAAGTAGCTCAGGAGGTGGATATTATTTCGGGAAGTAAACAAAAATCAATATTGAACACTTTTATTCATTAGAAAAAAATGACAGAACCACGACATAAATAATTGTACGTAATGCAAATTATGTAAGTATGATAAATTACGTTGAGAAAATGTAATAATTAGAAAATTAAAATCAAAATTGAAAAATATAAAATGCCATCATGGATGGTTAAAAATGAAAATTATTTTGTATGAATCGTATTGAAACAATCCAAACATATTGGTTTTTCACACGCAGAGCAAAATTTATTCACGCGTTTAGTTTTTTTTCTGGACATACCCACAGATTCGGTTGTTGTAAAATGGTCGTAACAAGGTCTGCATCTCTTTCGGGTATCTCTGAGCTTTCCTTCTGTTTTCTCCAACTTGTGTTTTGGCTTTCTTTTTTAATGAGGCCCACCCTCCTCTGCAGCGACATCGGGTTGATTATCAGTGCTGGGCTTGCTAATCATCTCTTTTATAATTTGTTCCCGAAATTCTAATAAACTTAGTCTTTTTCCTGCTCCAAATTTTTGGTGAATAACCCAAGCATTTACCAACATTGTGCCACAGACAATTTCAATGATAAACTTGCGGTACCACTTTAGGGTTTTTCTAAGGCTGGTATAGTACGACGCCATCTGATCAGAAATATCTACCCCCTTTTTCGCATTATTATAATCCAATACAGAGTCTGGTTTCTCCACGACAGTGTCACAGACAGTCACACAAAACAATTTACCTAATATTACGATTACTTGCTTATTAGAAAGAGAGTGAAAGCATAATTCCTGTCCGTGTCCACCGGTGGCGCACCCCGCCCGGCACGTTTTTTGGTTCATGGGGTGGTGGACGGTGGTATACCACCAGTGGCCATTTGGCGATTTGCGCCGTTGCATACCAAGTACCTACTTATAAGGTGCCGGTCTGAACGTGTTCACGCCGTTCCTACCTACATGAAGTGACTTAACGATTCAATAACGCTTTTAAGTAGCTATCCTTAAGGATGCCCTAGTCGACGTCACGAACTATTTTGTGCGCGGGGTTAAAATGCATGCTATCTCATCCGACAACACGTGCGAAAGAGATAGATGCTGTGATGAGCAATAAGAAGCTAGTTCGCGTACGAATTTTTGCAAGTTTGTAGCTAAATGGATGATGATTTAAGACGAAAACGAGCGTCCGAAATTTTATAAACAGACCTTTGGGAGTCTAAAGATATCATGAAAAACGACTAAATGTATATTTTCAAAATAAAATTATTTGCATTGTTGAACTACTAATCTAATCCTGTATGTTGGCCGTTTTGCAATTTTCCTTCTTCTTATGGTATTTATTTCCGCCCAAAGATGCGTTAAAATTAGTGTTGAAATATGGACCTTTCGACGCTCATAACTTTCATTTTCTTTTTTTAGGTTTTTTTTCCATAAAGGGCTAGATAATGATGTGACAAATTGATATAATTTTTTATCTTGAACGTACATCGTCAAACAGTGAAATAATCGCCAGACTAAGTTTGTATGTGTAATCTTAAGAAAAATGGGTATTGATTGAGATGGAAATATACTGAACATAGCTTCTCCTACGGCCTGCTATATCCTCCTTTTGGATGCTGACAGTCTCGCGGAAAGAAGCAACAACGATCCTCGAAGCCGTCGGTCTGCCATACCCCTTACCCACATTAGTCTGTCATACTTAACTGACAGTCGTCATTGCTAGCAGAAAAAAATCCAGTTACGTCTCAGATTAAATCCCAGCCATTGCATATGTTTCTCAAATTACTTACTTACATTAAGGATTAGTAACTCACTTGTGAAGGTTAAATAGTGAGTCATTCCATGTAAAAAATCAAACCGACTGCCAAAACAAAACACTACAAAGCGAAAAATAACTTTCTTATCCAAAATTGTACCCATTGTTTTCCGTTAGTCGACACCGACTTCGGAAAAGAAAGTTATTTTTCTCTTTGTAGTGTTTTGTTTTGGAAGTCGGTTTGATTTTTTGTTAAATGTTTTAATTTTCTCTTTTTAGTTTTGGTAGGTACCTCCAAGTACTATGAAAATCATTTATAGCCAAAGTACATCTCATGACGATTCTAATAAGCCCAAACACGATTAGGATACATGGTTTTATTTGGGAGTTCCAGTGGCCATCTGTGGTATTATTCATCAGTATACTTCACTTTCTGAGAAATTTTTCGTGCAAATGATTGCATTTTAGATAAAAATACCTAAATCTTATAATAATTTAACGACTCTCTCGATTTGTCTAGGATCCTATCAACATATCCTGACCTGATGACCATGGGACCACCTGTGAAGTGGACACATAAAAATAAAAATGCAAATCAGTCGAGGCGTCTTTTAGTACTCGTAATCGGGGCACACACATAAAAAAAAATTCCAATGAATTGAGAACCTCCTCCTTTTTTTGAAGTCGGATAATAATGTCATCCAGCTCGATCCCGTAGGACACAAAGCTGACTCTAACATATAGTTGCGGAATAATAAACGGTCTTCGGGTGAGACTTTTCTCAAGTAGTGAATTGCTTATCTACACAGTTGCACGATGTTGTGGTGGCCCGCAGTGGTTAAGTCCTCGCCTCTCGTGCGGTTCAAATCCGAGCAAGTACAAATGTGACTTTTTGAATTCATAAGTACTTTTTATATTTATCTTGGACATCGCGTACAATGGTGAAGGAAAACATCGTGAGCAAACCTGGACTTATAATTAGTTTATTAAAAGTTTGTGCTTCAATGGTGTAATTGCTGCAAGGCGTACCATTGCGAGGATAAACAAATAAATAAATAATAATAAATTAATGCCTAGATTAAAGTTAAGTTATTAAAGACACATTTCAGTTGCATGATATTTTTAAAGATTCTTTCTAAAGACTATGCAGGTGAATATAGCGCTGACGAACTCCCAGGGGGTCGTTTAACAAGATATTTTTGTCTCTACTAAGTAATCACATCTCTGAACTCAAGAGCTGAAGTATGAAATATTCATAAATACTTAAATAAATATGCATCGCATAGAAAATTGCCTTGCTGCGCAAAAATTTAAAATTTGTTTATGTATTTTATTAGTTAGGTAGTTTATTAATATCCGAATTTAATTAATTCTTGTTCATATTTTTATGTTGTACACCTACCACGGTTGTGTCCTTTTTATCCCAAAGGTGGACTGGTAGAGAATGCCTTGCTGCATTAAATCCGCCTATGTATAACCATTGTAAATGAAGTTTTAATATATAAATAAAATCGCGTCTATATTCTTGGAAGGGGTAGGAGGTGTGTTATTACCTACACCAATTTAACAAACTATCATATTTTTTTAAACAAACTTCTATACAAAACATTACATTGTAACGAGAAACAAACCTAGGTGCAAAATTTTAACTCTATTCAACACCGCGAAGTGGATCAAATTTAACTCGTATGATTTGATTACAAACACCGAAAAGATTAATGTAAATAAAAGCCTGTTAAAAGCATGTCGTTTTTAACTCGCTATCATTCCACCTAATCCATCGAAGTATCAAAAACCACATGAAATCCATGAAAAAGTTATCTAAATATTATGTTCCTAAAATGAAAATAAACTTCAAACCCCAAAGAAAACTCAGTTGGGGGGGAAAACACGTCGTACGTCACATAACGTATGACTATTTTAATTTCGCCGCAGCATAATCGAGGCGGCTATTTTCGACTTTTTATTTTGGCGTAGTTCGCGTGTGGTCGAAGTCGCCATGATCTTTTGGCGGTAAAAATCATAATAGTTGACACTGGCCGCCGGTGCAGCCGCTGACGTGACACCGATAAGCTGATTTAATAACAGAAAGAAGAAAGAAAGAATAATAGTTTTCGAGCCAGGATACAATAATTATGGTGAGTCCTTATTCACTATATCGTGTAAATTAGGCTATTATAGATTTGAGAACCATTTTCTATTATGAAGTAACTGCTACTCTCTTCTATTTTTCGTATAAATGAACTTTTTCGGGTATCGTACGGTTGCTGGCGCTAATTAGAGTGGTAGGTTCCTTTCTTGCATGGTGCAGTCCTATAACTTTAAAATCAGATCATGGGTATTATAAGTGGTAGGTTCCTTTCTTGCACGGTGCAGTCGTATAACTTTAAAATCAGATCATGGGTATTATAAGTGGTAGGTTCCTTTCTTGCATGGTGCAGTCGTATAACTTTAAAATCGGATCATGGGTATTATAAGTGGTAGGTTCCTTTCTTGCATGGTGCAGTCGTATAACTTTAAAATCAGATCATGGGTATTATAAGTGGTAGGTTCCTTTCTTTCACGGTGCATTCGTATAACTTTTAAATCACATCATGGGTATTATAGGTGGTAGGTTCCTTTCTTTCACGGTGCATTCGTATAACTTTTAAATCACATCATGGGTATTATAGGTGGTAGGTTCCTTTCTTGCACGGTGCATTCGTATAACTTTTAAATCACATCATGGGTATTATAGGTGGTAGGTTCCTTTCTTTCACGGTGCATTCGTATAACTTTTAAATCACATCATGGGTATTATAGGTGGTAGGTTCCTTTCTTTCACGGTGCATTCGTATAACTTTTAAATCACATCATGGGTATTATAAGTGGTAGGTTCCTTTCTTTCACGGTGCATTCGTATAACTTTTAAATCACATCATGGGTATTATAGGTGGTAGGTTCCTTTCTTTCACGGTGCATTCGTATAACTTTTAAATCACATCATGGGTATTATAGGTGGTAGGTTCCTTTCTTGCACGGTGCATTCGTATAACTTTTAAATCACATCATGGGTATTATAGGTGGTAGGTTCCTTTCTTTCACGGTGCATTCGTATAACTTTTAAATCACATCATGGGTATTATAGGTGGTAGGTTCCTTTCTTTCACGGTGCATTCGTATAACTTTTAAATCACATCATGGGTATTATAGGTGGTAGGTTCCTTTCTTGCACGGTATTCGTATAACTTTTAAATCACATGATGGGTATTATAGGTGGTAGGTTCCTTTCTTTCACGGTGCATTCGTATAACTTTTAAATCACATCATGGGTATTATAGGTGGTAGGTTCCTTTCTTTCACGGTGCATTCGTATAACTTTTAAATCACATCATGGGTATTATAGGTGGTAGGTTCCTTTCTTGCACGGTATTCGTATAACTTTTAAATCACATGATGGGTATTATAGGTGGTAGGTTCCTTTCTTGCACGGTGCATTCGTATAACTTTTAAATCACTTCATGGATATTATAGGTGGTAGTAGGTTCTTATTCTTGCACGGTGCAGTCGTATAACTTTAAAATCAGATCATGGGTATTAAAAATGGTTGGGTGTACTTATTATATTTGATACCTATTTAAAGACAATTAAAAATATATTGCAATATTTAACTGTATATGTACAAAAATATTTGAGTATGTTATCTATCACTTATTGTACCTACTGAGGCAGGATTAATCACCTTACCTCATACGAACTTTGGTTTTCAGTCATGGAACTGCGATGTTTAAAGTTCACTTGATAATATAAATAGATAGGTAATTAGGTAGATGCTGTTTCTTAAGCGCAGTTTCTGAAACGAAAATTAATGGAACAAACTGTGAAACGCAAGAGAAATGTGTGGTTGAATTATTTTCAAGAACAAACATACTTGCGTCTAATGTGAGACACAACGATATTTTCTTTCCAGGAACGCGAGGTTAGTGTTAAAACACTTATTCCCAATTTCTGGAAAAAGAGTACAGCAAAGATTTGTTTTATAACATTTAATTACGTAATTATACGACAACGTTTTAAAAAAATTGCAATAGATGATTGCGAAAAGCATTTTATTAAGGTGCTTAGTGAAGCCAATTGCGTTAGATAGCTATCTACGCGTACATGTAGGTACAATTAATATTTCGATCGCGTGCTAAAATTTAATAAATCACGCATTGACGGCATGATTACACTATAACATGATGATGGCATCAAAGTGAAGGATTAGGCATGTCTTATCTCTTATCGGTGTTATCGCCCGCCATCAACTACTACCGAGATTGTTGTCTGGCTCATATCAGCCATGGCAGCGTCATGCCTATGAAATAATCCACCGTCACATGTATTCGGCGATAACTCAGATAACTCACAAAAATGTCTAGCAAAGGCTACTAAAGAGGGACCTGGCAGGGTTTTAAGTGAGCATATTCTGGACGAAATTTTTACTTTTTTTTTTGTTAACATTTACCGAAGGGTTGGGACTTGTGAACTATGTCTCAATAGCAACTAAAGAAAGTTTTGGTATTTCCTAATTAGTTGTTATTATTTTATTTATTTATTTAATACTAGGAGAACCAACAGCTATAACAGATGGATAACAATTGTATATGAGGCATAGAGCCAATTACAAGTTCTCACGATTAGAAACAGAAAAAGTAGTAGAAAAATTAGGATCACTGACAAGCACGATTTATATGATTAAATGCAGAACAATAAGAACTTAACACCCTTAAAAAAGTCAGCATTCAGCCGAGTGCGTACCGAATAGGTTTTTATTAAAGTTTATTTTGTAATAATTTAAGGTTGCTTAGTTACAAAAGTTGTTCGGTCGGATCTCTTTCTAGGGTTCCGTAGTCAACAAGGAAACCTTTTAGCTCGTCCGTCCGTCTGTCCGCAACTTAGCTCAAAGAATCACTAGAAAGCTATAATTTGGCATGTATAGTCCCCGGCATGTAACTTGGCATGGTTTTGGCGTAGAGAGGGTATGTTCGCGCATACTGCGTGAACTGTCCAACCACCTTTAGGGCAAACGGAACGTGGACGCGACGCGATTGGTCAGTCGATCCTTGTGTCAACTGACCAACCAATCGCACGCTCGGTATAGTGCTAAACGTTCCCCGCGTCCCGCTAGGTAACCAAAGAGACCTAAAAAACGACTTGTGTGAAGTTACGTGCCGACAACTACACCTCCTCTATACGTAAAGTGGGTATATATTGTTTTCTCGTCTATCCCATGGTGAGGGATATGATTGGAATGGCCTATACATTCAAAATATTACGGGTCGGTGAAAACTATTTTTCGATTCAGGGATCCGTTTGCGTAAAAATAAGCTAATTTCAAGTCGAGTGTCCCTCCCCTCCCAGCTAAATGGATGCTTTTGCCTATGTGAAAAAAATCACGGGACAACAGTTTTCGAACGGCAAAGTTAATTTTGTCCCTTTGTTAGAGCAATGTTTGGTGCTTTCATTTGTTAATTAACGTTAGTAATGTTACCTATTTATTTTGGTTAATGTAGCTGTTTATACGGAACCCTATGTGTGTGAGTCAGACTCGCACTTGGCCGGTTTTTATTATAGTAAAATATATTATAAAATATATTTATATAATACAGTTTGGAGCCTAGGGGGCCCTTTGTAACCCTGACCAAAGGGCTCCTATGTTCTCTCAACAAGCCACTTACTCTGCTATCAACTTTTCGCCATGAAAATGCTTACTAAAAAACCTTGCTACTGCCCCTCCCCTCCCTCCCCTATACGACCGCAAAATAATCATTCACACATTTCTTGTTTCTCATGTAAAAGTAACAAATCACATTTCTTATTTGCATTCATTTTTTATACCGGTATTCGTGTAAAATTACGCGAACAATACGAATAATGGAATTTACGTGTATTAATAATTCTGAACATAATTTAATTAAAGCTCAAGGATCTTTGAACAAATTCGAATTATTCTTTGCACGTGAATCTAATATTAATTAGGTAACAAATTATTTATTTGGTTGGTCTAATGGTTACAATTGCGGCTGAGAGATACCGCGAATACTCGCTATTCGGCATTACTCGACATTTTATGTGTTATTCGTCGAAAACCGAATAAGAGTGTTTATCATTTTACATTCGGCGATTAATTGTCTAAATCTATACCATCTATACCATACCAATATTATAAAGAGGAAAGATTTTTTTGTTTGCTTGTGTGTTGTTTGTTTGTACCGAATAGGCTCCGAAACTACAAGACCGATTTAAAAAATTCTTTCATCTATGGAAAGCTACATTATTCCCGAGTATCAAAGCTATAAGCTGTAATTATTTAAAAAAAAAATTGAGATGCTTATGAAAATTGCAATAATGCAACCCAAAGTAGCGAATTAATTATTCGGCGTGCGCTGAGAAAACTATTGATGAGACATAACAAATATGTACTACATTATTTTATCTTCATTATTAACTACAAAAAACTCTGCCAAAGAATATATCTCACTATCATAGTTAAGTCGCAATAGTGAGCAGCTTTTTGGTTCTAAAATTTATTTAGATCGCTAGTAGAAACAAAAGTTGGTTACATTCGTATTGTAGTATTAATTCTTATTCAAATAAATAGTTTTACAAATTGGTGGGTAGGGTAGGTGGGTTGGTAGGTAGGGTGGGGTTTGTAGGATAGGGTAGGGTACGTGTGTAGGGTAGGGTAGGTAGGTATGTAGGATAGGGTAGGTTGATCGTTAGGGCAGGTGAGTAGGTTGGTACCTACCAACAGGTAGGTAAGGTACGTGGGTAGGTCGGTGGCTAGGTAGGTAGGGTAGGTAGGTAGGGTAGACAGGTAGGTAGATAGCCAGTTGACGGGAGCAAAGCCGCGGGGGTCAGCTAGTACAAGTAAGATTTCAAAATTTAAAAATCCGCGACACATTTATCTTGCGAAAACATCCCGATTCAAACAGTAAAACGCCCATAACTTTTGAACGGCTGAACCGATTTCATTCAAACATAGCTAAGAACACTCTCGACAAAATTACCTTTCGAACAAAAAAAACTAAATCGAAATCGGTTCATCCGTTTAGGCGCTATGATGCCACAGACAGACACACAGATACACAGATACACAGCAACACACGTGAAACTTATAACACCCCTTCTTTTTCCGGCGGCGGTTAAAAACTAAAATGAGTGATTCTAGCGACGACGAAGTTTGTTTGACGCCAACAGAATTGACTGAAACTGTTAATAATGCGCAAATGAGCTTTCTCCCTCAACAATCACGCGAGAAGTATTTAAAACAGTACGATATGTTCAACACGTGGCGACTAGCAAAAGGAGCCAAAACTTTCTCAGAAAACGTTTTGCTGGCATATTTTATAGAATTATCCGAGAACAAGAAAGCAAGCACTCTATGGAGTACGTATTCGATGCTAAAAGCAACAATAAAGATGAAAAAAGACATACATATCGATACCTATCCTAAATTAGTGGCATTTTTAAAAAGAGCCTCATCTGGTCATCAACCAAAAAAATCGAAGGTTTTCACAGTATCTGATATTGAAAAGTTTCTTAACGAAGCACCCGATTCCGTATATTTGACGGCAAAAGTAAGTCAGTTGCACATTCAGTATCTATTTAAGTATATCAATCTCAATTAAATAGTATACTTAGTAGATGTTGATAGGCATAATTATGCGTTCATCTAAATTTTATTCATTTATCTACTACAATACTCTTACGTTACAGGTTGTTCTTATTATTGGAAGAAACGGAGCATGTCGAACTAATGAACTAACACAACTTAATGTCAAAAACATTGAGAAACATTCAGATGACTTACTATTAATTAATTTACCTAATACAAAGACAAAAAGAGACCGCAACTTCGTCATTCGCAAGGAATACGTAACGATTGTTGAGAAATATCAAGCCTTACGCCCGCCTAACACACCAATCAATCGATTTTTTTCTACAGTATCGCAATGGAAAGTGTGTTAGACAGCCTATGGGTACTAATAAAATTGGCAGTATCCCACGAGAAATAGCAACATTTCTTGAACTTCCAGAACCCCTGTTGTACACGGGTCATTGTTTCCGACGAACTTCAGCCACACTTTTGGCTGATTCCGGAGCTGATCTCCTGTCCCTTAAGCGCCACGGAGGCTGGAAGTCCAATGCAGTTGTAGAGGGATACATAGAGGATTCCATCCAAAATAAGTCTAAAATATGTGAAGGCATCGTAGGAGCCATTACACTGAAAGAGACTCAATCGGATCCTTGGACTGGCCCTTCTACATCAAAAATAAGCCGTTATGAAACACCTAACCATCTCCCTCTCTCTCCAACATTCACGCCAAGGGAATCCGATGAATCGGTACAACTATTAAGTATGACAGATAGTTTACCGAAAAACAGTACACAAGTGACTAACACCAATATTACAGTACCAAACAAAAATATTACACTCAATTTAAATAACTGTAGCAACGTTACTTTAAATTTTTCTTAATTATACCTTAGTATTATTTTGTTATAATTTAAAGATTATTCTGTAATACTTACCTGTCATAATGTAGTAATTAATACCTAAACTGAAATAAAAGTGTACCTATCTTGTGATTGTAAACGTTTTTTTTTTGCATTTAGTCATTTCCTCGCTGAGGTGGAATGAAATTTTTTTTAATTCTAATTTTGAATCCTTCGCTTGCTCGGTCATCAAAATTGAACACGCGGTTAAAAAGCAACTTTGCACTCTTGTTTAACAAATAACTATTTTCTTTCTTTCGATGATGGTCATTGAACGGGTCGTCTGATAGTCCGATGTCGAGTAATAATGGCGAACGTTGTCGCTCACAATGGGCTAAGGCCCATTTAGGCTGTAGGCATACATTTCTGCCTAACCCTTCGGGGAAAACAGGCGTGATGTTATGTTATTTAGGTTTGAGTGGGGTCTTAGCGAATTAACGAGAAGCATTCGAATTTAGACCTTATCCCGATTTACTTAAGGTCGCCGTATACTTTCTAGCATCACATATATGATATCATCTTTTAACCATCCATTTATCGTTCGTTAATATATCCAATATGTTCATCTTCATCATCAGACCTTCAATGTTCCCACTGCTGGGACACAGGCCTCCTCTCTGTGAGAAGGGGAATGGGCCTTAATCCACCACGCCGGCCAGTGTGGGTTGGTGTATGTCACATATCTTCGAATTTTTGGTTCTAGGACATGCCGGTTTCCTCACGATGTTTTCCTTCACCGTTTTTAGAGCAGTGGTGATGAAATAATTTACAAAAAGTAAAGCGCCTGCCTGAGTTCAAACCTATGATACGTAAGTCGGTACCATTATCACCGGGCAACCACTGGTCTGCTCTGTTCCTCAGTCCTCTGCAAACATTTTTTTTTAATTATATAGGCTCGCGCTTGACCACTATCTCACCTGATGGTAAGCGATGATGATGATTTTCATTTTCTTATCACAGTAATAATAATTGTAGTAAATAGATTGGTATCTTATATGGATATCAATCTACTGGTTTATCCACAAGCCACATAACAGAAACATTTTTACAAAATATTGTGTAATGTTTCTTCGCAAGTGTGTTAAAAAACGTCGTCTGATACACGTGCCATCTCGGCTGCAACGCGCCTCGGATGCAACGACAACAGTTTGCCCACTTGCATCAAAATGTAATAAATAGTATAATATGTAGGTAGGATATTATATGGCTTTCATCAAACTTCATTCAAAACATAAACAGTGGTCGTTATCTTTTTTTCGGAATATGTCACTATTATTCGGCAGTCTGGAAAACAAACCTTGAGTAGTCAAACATAAATTACTTTGTAGCATCTTGAATATAATACCATAATACAGTTGAACTACGAGTATGATGGCCTCTACCTATAAGCCTATATAGGAAGTTTGTACATAGATATTTTACACATTATTTATGTTAGTAACTGCTGCTCAACCTCTATTATTTCATAAAGTAAAACATAAATAAGCAGTATGTAAAATACCAACATATGAGGAGTGATATACATGTACCTATGTGTGATGCATTTTAGTTAGGGCTCGTTCACACAGAACATATTATTCAAACGTATTTACAGTACCGTTTTAACGGAGCTGTCGCTACTAGGGGTAATGATCACACCACATTTACAGACCGTTTTAACGGATCTTTCGCTACTGGGGGTAGTGGCACGCCCCGCGTAACATCGATCCGATAAAACGGATCAGTATTTTAATACTGTTGTGTGTAAACTCGCACATATAACTACATACGCCATTGTCGTATAAAAACGTATACGATAAAGCGGACCTGTAAAACGGACCCCTGTGTGAACGAGCACTTAGGATAGAATCAACAACAGCCTTATTGCATAATAAATTCGGCAAGGCAAAGGGCAAAGAGTATGAAAAATCGACCAATCACAAAGACGGAAAGCCACATTCCACCAATTATGTTTAGAGTATAGTGGGCAAGCCTTCCTATTGCCATCTAGCGATCTGATCCCTGAAACCGAATTCTTGAAACTAATTAGATATTTTTATTGATGCATTTAAATATTGCTCTTTTTCGTTTTCGACACTTTGATTTCGAAAGGTAGATATTATATATAAGGTAAGCGAACGTTTTTGTACCATCATGGTGACTCACGTTGATTGCTTAAAATTGAATTTCCCAACCTAGTTAAGAAATGATCGAATACTACTACTTATCAGGTAGTTATTTAATGCCAATTTTATTTGGTCTTATGTTTAAGGTCATCGTACACACGCATACTCACGCCTCTTCCCTTTGGGAGAAGGCAGCAACTACAGAACGCCATCTGCTAGAAACCTTAGATACATAAACATTTGCTTCGTATACGTTAATTTATCTGCAGCCTTATTGATTGTTCATACTCTTTGCGCTTTGCCTTGGCGAATTCACTTACGCAATAAGGCTGCGCACATATACGCATGCCGCAAGTTCTAAGAGCACATTTTTGTGGCTTGGAAGCAGGAAGGACTTAAACGTACTCTTTAGAATGGGGTCTCTGTCAGTGTGATCACCTGCTGCCGTGCACAGGGAGGCTCAGGGGCGGCACTTTTTCAGTCTCCCCAGGGATGTACCCTAACAGGCGTTGCACAGACGGAGCTCTGGGGTGGTCTTTTGAGAGGTCACGGGGCCTCTACTACGTGCTTATGGTGATCACCGGGGTGGTTTTAGTGTGGTAAAAAGCCCACATTCCCTGGTTTTTAACCCAAAAGTCCAGGCGCCTTTTGAAGGTTTCCCCCTTCAACAAAAAAATGGTATATGAAAACCGTTCAACTTATCATAGGATTTCCCTTGGTACTTGCGGTTTCGCGGTTTGCTACTGGTAGAAGCAAATACCTACCTACTTACTTTAAATCGTTGCTTTCAAGTGATTCTTCTCAATACATATCAGAATGACTTGTATTAATTTAAAGTATTCGGTTAGATGTTTACTTATAATTGGCATGATGAAATATATTAAGTTGAATGTGGCGGGGTGTGATAAGGGGTAACCGGCGCAAACTGGCCGCGGCGGCCCGCTCGCCTGCCCCCGGCGGACTTTGCGATACGGGCAAGTAAACACGTCTACTTTAACGACACGTGAACAAACATTGCTACACTCTTGCTACAGTGCTAATAGGACATAATCGAATTGCTGCTGTTAGCCTAGAAACTATACCTACATCTATTCCACCTACGCATTTGACGCTAGCCGATGGAAATTCAGAATACGAAATGGTCGAGTTTGCCCGGTATAACTTAGATAAAGACATACTTATTGATGTATGTTCTTGTTTTCGTGTTGATGTCTACAAAACAGGTCACTATCTCTGTATAAAGGCTACATAGATTATGGGTAAAATATAGTGAACAGCAAGGTGGGTAGCTTTCACGACACCTTTAAAATAATAAATAGGTACACGGGTCTATACTTTGAGTGCGTCAAGCATCTGTCTGCTGTAAAGTTTACTAATCAATCTGGTCCTGTAAATTTGTTGTTATTAAAGTTAGCAGGTCTCTATTCTAAAATCACCAGTTGCAAGAAACCGATACTGGGGCAGCATTTGACAAACAACCAGATTCATAACGTTACAGACTCACAGCGGATAACTCAAGGTGTACCTATTCTCGGTAACCGGACACCAGCTCAGATCAAGTAAAAAAAGGTAGTACTTGATCTGAGGACACAAGGTGGTCCGTCAATTCATCCCGGTCAGTCTTGATTTAATTCCGAAGCGTTGTAAAGAAACAACGCTCGCATATTCTTAATATTAAACCTACTTATGTAGCAAGTTGAAAAAATCCGGGGAAAGGTTAAAGTTAGTTAGGCATCTTCAGTAGCTAAGATTCTTTTAATAAAGAATAATAAAATAATAAATAATAAATGCAATAGCAATATGGACACGTTTACAGCACCTCCAAATAATAATGTTATCTAATATACCAAATAAATTGACCTCGCATTATTGTTGTGTCATCTCTACCTATATCACAAATATAGATAAGTTGGACGCAAGACGACGCGCAACCACCTAAATATTTTATGCCGATGATTAAAAACACAATCTGTCCTCATTAATAAAATTTCTTATTTTTCTCCTAAATACATAAATTAACCATAATTAATCATTGCACACTGCGGTATCGTGGCATATTTTTATTAAGTCCTTCGTAAACTATAGCAGTGAGACTGTGAGACTGAGTTAGCGTTAAAAGACGACAGCGGTGATAAGCGAACCGGCTGGAACCGGCGCACGCGCCGCTTGCCGTCCGCAGGGGGCCGAGCGTGCTCACACGCGCCTGCCACGGACAAGTACACACGTATTGAGCGCACGCACACTCTCACAAGCAACCACTGATAACATTATCACTCGTTTGAACAAGTATTCAATGACGCAGAGTTTTGCAGTTTATTTGCTCACGGTACGCTGCCAGCGGAGAATTAGGTGCTTTGTCACGTTGAATGTTGCACAACAAATAGGCTAATTTTTCACAAGAAACTACAATCTTTTTTCGCTATCAAAACTTCATTCTTCCAAAGGTTTAGCAAGTGATTAATCGTTCCCATACCATAACTTTTAGAAATATGATTTTGGGCCTTTAATGTTTGAAGATTTGTAGGTTACAAAGGTCCTTAACGGCCTTAACGTTGACGAGCACAAAATAATTTTCGCAAACGGTACGCTTGACAAAAAAATGATGTACCAAACCTTACCTTCATTTTATAATCTCTGTTCAATTATACCACACATGATGGAGTGCCAACAACTCCTCATTTGTCAAATTAAGATAAGTTGTTTAGAAGTTATGAGGGAACAGATGAACATACATACATACACACAAACCGGTCAAAAACATAACCCTCCCTTTTAGTTCTCTAGAACAAGTGCTGCATCTTCGATATCCATCATCACACTGTATGTAGCTTAGATTGAGCAGCTCAGCTTTCAAAGTTGCTCACAGATTGCAATAAAATTCGACCGTTTCGGCGACCGTAAACCGGGCTATTAGTTTGTAGACACTGGCAACTTTTAAAGGAAACTATCTAAGTTGCCTCAACTAAAGTTGCTCCATCTGCAAAGCGCCTTTTACTCTCTTAGTCCGATGGGACGGCAGTGGATCTACCACAACCGCGCAGAGATCAAGCGCAGGGCCAACGGCTTTACGAGCTTGCCGTGGTACGGAGGTATCATACCACAATTTCCAAACTCCTGGCTGCAAGAAATTCCTAATGGAAGAACTCAACTCTGCCGACCCGACCAACTCGACTAATTGAGTCGGGGGTTTTTATGGAACGAAAATTACATAGAAAAACTCTAATCTTCATCTAAGCGGCGATAAGTATTGTTAGAACGTAGGTAATCAGTGATCCGGCTAGCTGGTCACGTGATGAGATAAGGCTACCACGACGCAGCCGGCTACATGGGCCACCCTCATCACTGTCGAACCACGCTTAGGCGCTCAACGCACCTCAATTTTTCCGATGACCTAGCTGATAATATTATATCCTTATCAGACAGCTAGATATATCTGTCTGGCGGATTCGAATCAGAAATGGACGGATTATCTGAAATACCAACTTTTCCGGTATAAAGTTCGTTTTTACGACGCAATTTCTGCTGCAACATCGATAACTTTAAAATGCCTTTGACACGCCTTGTCACTGAAATCTGTAATTGTAATCGATGTTAATTTCTCAGATTATGTTCTACTTAACGTAACATGGTTATACGTGGTTACTTTGCTGGTGGTTAAGCTGGTTGTAGTATTTCTTCTTAGATTCAACTCGTTTACTACACTGCCCAAACAGGGAATTCACACCGGAACTTCACAATCGTTACGTGATCTTGAGACAAGACGGATAGGCTTTATCTTCAAACGAAATACTGACGTGGCTCTGTTTTAGAACACGCTAGAATCACGGATAATCTGAAGGAACTACCCACTTGTTCAAAAGGTATACGTGCAAAGATAAATATAGAGATTACTCTCAAACTTTTGACGGAGATCTTTTTAAAGTTATTTTTATTAGCTGGTGCTTAGATGATAGGTTACAAGGGCGGATTTAAGGGCGGCAGGGGGGAGGGGAGGGGGTACGCTGGCCCCCCAGACGGTATTTTGTGTACTTTGAAGAGATTTCATCACAGTACATACTTAGAAGCAAATCAAATTATCAGAGTTATTAAAATATATTAATTAAATAACAGAAAGAACATGAGTGAAGCTCTTGTCTTTCATAAACCTTCCTATACATACTTGAACTTGTAGTTTGATACTTCAAGTTTATTTCTAACAGTTATTGTTGATTTTTTCCCGTCCGCCCCTTGTTACATAAATATCAATACCTGCAGAGCATCATTGCACGTAATTTCCCGTGGCCACTTGAGACATACCACTTTAGATTGCACTGCAATATACAGATCTAAAAAATCATTTCATAAATTATTGCATTAACATTGTATTCTTTGTAAAAAATATTTGTTTAAGTAGGATTTTTTTATCTTAATCTTCTTGTAAACACCTTACTTTCTCTAAATCTATCTTCCGCATATGAATACGTGATAGCCACCACGACACATAAACGCATTGTTCTTGAAACAACTGTCCTGAAGGCGATTAGTAATGAGATCGTCAATAAGAACCAGTAAGAGGTCGCTTCGCACCGACACGCGATATCAGTCACCTATTGAACCGCGGCCTATCGGACCGGTAATAACTGGACAGCAGCCGCGGCAGGCGGCTTCTGATAACGCTCCCACATACACACGATGCTACGTGAGTTTAATCATACAACCCGCTCAAGCCAAACTAACCCTTATTGCAACAGACCTTCAGAACCAAAAAAAGTTTCAAAAAATCCTGAATTTTCATAAAAACTAAAACACATTTATTGGTTACATAGAAGTGAAAATTTCGGAATATGTATAGAGGTATCATGTTCGCGGGGGACTCGTCCTCTTATCAGCGTGTTGTCATTCGTAGACGTTTTATAAGCAGGCGACGCGGGCGCCCGCCATCATTGTCCGTAGCGACCGCGCGGTGACCACAACTAGTTTTTATTTGTTAGAACTTTCTGTGTGAACAAGTGTTTACGATGTTAGTGTTTCCGGCTTGGAGGTCGGATTTGCCCAGGGATGGGGCATGTAGGGTGCCAAGATGGATGCCTGCTGAGAGATTCGCTCCTTATTTTGCGAGACCCGTTGCTTTGCCACCACTCCCACCACAGGTGCGATATTTGTTTTTGTTGCAGATATTTTTCAAAAATGTTTTGACAACAAAACATTTCAATATCAATTAAGAACAATTGTTTTATAATTACTATTTTTTCACAGTTGGAAGATGATGATTCGTCCGGCGGTTCGTCCCCTGAGAGGAATTCGGACACAGTTGATAACGCCGAGGGTGTCTGCCTGTGGCGCGGATGTGGCGCGCACTTCCCTAGCGTGGCGCGCCTCTCCGCGCACGTCGCACGCGCACATGCGCTTGCACACCGGGATGGACTCTTCTACTGCGGATGGAAGGGATGCACAAGGCCACAAAGAGGCTTTAATGCACGGTACGTTTCTAAGTTTAAAGTTTACACAACAATACAAACTTTGAAATGTTATATTTTGAGTAACACGGTTTCGTAGCATTTTACTTATTATTCTTTGTTTTTGTTAACAGATACAAAATGCTGGTACATGTGCGGACACACACAAATGAACGGCCTCACACATGCAACCAGTGCAACAAGAGTTTCTCCAGAGCTGAAAACTTGAAAATTCATTTGAGATCACATTCTGGAGAGAAACCCTACGTTTGTCCTTATGAGGTAAATATATTGTTTACTTACTTCAAATATTTCAAAACCAAAAAAAATAAACGCTATTAAATGTGTTTCAAAGTTAATTCGTTTACAATGAGTTTAATTTGTTTTTTCTTTACCAGGGCTGCGGCAAAGCATACTCAAACTCAAGCGACAGATTCAAGCACACACGAACACACGCGGTAGAGAAACCCTACTGCTGCAAAGTCCCCGGCTGCAACAAACGCTACACAGATCCGTCCAGCTTGAGGAAACACGTCAAAACCTACAAGCATTTCACCACAGAGCAGATTACAAGGCGAGAATCATCAGACGAAGTATACAGTCCCGATACCTTCTCACCTACAAGGGAGAATAGTTCTTCGTACACAGTAATAGAGTCCACATCACCGATACACGCCAGCAGAGTGTACAACCCACCCGTCAGCTCTCTATCACCGACGTTACCGACATACTCGCCGATGCTATCAGATTCCGTCCCCACCACAATGTCCTGCGCCCCCATGGATCAAGTCACGTACATCAGGCCTCTTGAAAATATTTACCCAGTAAGAATACCAACAAGTGAAATGTCTTACATGGAGTATACGCAGATGTATGAGCATGCCTACAGAAACTATTACTCCAGTACCCTCAGCTACCCAACATTGGGATCAAGTATTAGAGACAAAGTATTCACATATGAGGACCAACCTCGATTGGAAGAGGTTTCACTCAAGAAAGTAGAGGAGAGCCCTCAGATCTACAGGTCAATGGACGAAGAGATGCCTTTGAACCTTATTTGCTCGAAAAGACGAGAATACACTTCAATCGAAGAACTAGTCAGACGCACAGACTTGCCTTTAGATTTAAGTACTAAGAGTTAATATTTATTTATAATAAACTTATACATAACTACTTTTTGATTTTCATTAACTTCCTTAGACAATTTCCTTTTGTGCCAAGATACGAAATATATGATAAATATTAGCACCTGTTTGGTATTGTTCATCATATTCAGCACATCTTTATCAAAGTGCAAACATTGTATATACGTGCCGAGACATACAAAGGATTATTTCCTTATCTGATGACAAAATAAAACTCATGCGTTCAAAATATAACCTGATATATAAAAACGTATAGATTTGTATCATACACTAGGACGATCAACTGTGGAATATTTTCGTCAACCGGAAAAATCTGTGACTTTGTAATTTTGTATCGAGAGATAAGTGGGATTTAGGTGACATACTATTCATACACCAAAATAACTTTCAATCAACTTTATTCAACACATATGCACTTACAATGGATGTAAAGTAATCACAATGATTGGGTAGAAAAATACATTTTATTAATGAGAAGTCAAAAT
The DNA here is from genome assembly GCA_949775005.1 of Orthosia gothica. Lineage (NCBI taxonomy): Eukaryota > Metazoa > Arthropoda > Insecta > Lepidoptera > Noctuidae > Orthosia > Orthosia gothica. The sequence continues at coordinate 10,987,471 of OX459048.1, read as the reverse complement.
CAAAAAGAGACATTTGGAAATATTTGGATACAAGTATTTTATTAATTAAAATTCAATCCTTTGTCGAAATGAGTTTATAATAATACAAACTGAAAAGGGTATAATGATTAGGTAATATCACTTAAGCCCTGACGAGACGCGACATGCCTTCAGCAATGGTCCCAAGAGCAGCGAGATCCTTACGTGCAGTATCCAACAAGTGAGCCATGCCTTTCTGTTGCAGCGACAGGAACTGTTTCACGTCTTCTTGTGCACCTGCACACAAATAAAAGCAATTATAAATTAATACGCCTATTTTCACTGAGAGTAGGAAGGGATCCGGGGTAGAGCCGGTGCATGAAACAGTATTAACAGAATTAACAGATTTGTTAAGTTTTTTTTTTTTTTAATAATGAAATCCTTACAGACAGACGGACCGCGGAATCTTAGTAATAGGGTCCCGTTTTCGCCCTTTGTGTACGGAACCCTAAAATAACTTCAATTTCGGCAGTCGGTGTTTCTGTTTTTGTTTCTTCGTTTTTTGACACTGGCTTCCAAAATTGAAGCTATTTTTCATTTTGTAGTTTTTTTATTTGGAAGTCGGTTGTACTTTTTCGTAAAAATGCTTTTTATTTTTCACTTCTTTTTAGTTGTATAGGTACGCATGATTTTTCCAAATAGGTGTAGTGGATTCAGAGATTACAACAAGTACGAACCAACCCACAAAATTCGGGCTCTTTATAATATTATTTAAGAATTCGGTAAAATAGAAGGAAACACAAAATATGATATGTAGCATCTTACCAGGATCCAGGTGATAACGTTCGTGCGAAGCTCCAGCGCTTGCGCTACGTTGCAGGCGCACCGCACATAACAGCTCGTTCAAACGGCCCTAAACAAACACAATAATAAATTAGGTATAGTTTTTGTCGCAAATTAGTATAGCTGCAATATTACCGAAATATCGCCAAGCAGACACGGTATAATAGTTGATATAATTTACGTAAAAATCTTTTTTAAATCAAGCGTTTTAATTAATTTTATAGTTCTAAATAAAGCTTAGGGACGGGATTAAACTGTCATGGTCACTAACACTAATATTAACATTAGAAGCGGGATATTTACCATGTTTACTGTTTGTTGCGAGTTTCTTATATTTCGATATCGGAAACATGGTAAAAACTTTTATTAACATATATACAATTGAAAATTCTAAAAACAAAAACAAACCTATATACAAATACAAAAGGGAGACGGAAAAGACCTCATTGTGCATCAAAAAATTCGTCCACATCGATGTCAATGGGAAACGTGCCCAGAACGCTGGCAGCATTGCCACGTTGGATGGCAATGCTGATTCTTTGGCCGAAGAAAAGGCTAGCCCTCTGGTCACATGGTAAATAGCCCGCTTATAATGTTAATGTTAGTGATAATTATTATTATATATTATTATTATTTTTAGTAGCTTCTCTCAGAGGATTCGCCAGCGAGATTGTCGAAAATTATCCCAAGGTAACATATCCCCGGGATAAAAAAGTATACTATGTTATAATCTATCTCTGTGCCAAAATTCATCCAGATCCGTCCAGCCGTTTGAGAGTGAAGAAGTAAAAAACATACCAACATACACACTCAAAAACACAAACCTTTATAATATTAAGTGTAATTAAAAGCTTGAGTATTAAGCCTTTAGGTTAGACAGCGAAGATAGACGTTCAACGCACCAGATTATTTAAACGTATACAAAGTTACACAAGTACACCATGTTTCAGCTTTATCGAATGCCATGAAGTGCTTGAAAAATGTATTCTAGTAGCCCGACACACATGCGAAAGCAAATGAATATAAAGCTTGTAAACGGCTTGAAAAATTAATGAATAATTTAATAATTGGCGGGCTAAATCCGGTTAGACTGGAAGCCGACCCCAACATAGTTGGGAAAAGGCTAGGCAGATGATGAATTTAATAATTGGCGGGACATGGTAAGTGTTTAAATAATCTTTTTAGCTTGAAAATATCCTTTATCCACCTGCCTAGACGCGGAAATGGCTACTGGATAAGACATTGTCCAAATAATGGACCAGCAACCTTATTGCGTAATGAATTCGGAAAGAGCAAAGGGCAAAGAGTATGAAAAATCGACCAATCACATAGACAGAAAGCCATATCGCGTGTTTTATCTCGCATGTGATTGGTCGAGTCTTCATACTCTTTGCCCTTTGCTCTTTCCGAATTTATTACGCAATAAGGTTAAGCAAAAAAAAGCGCGTTGGATCATTAAAGTTGAGGGAAACACCTGAATGACAGACGCACAGTACCGGGCAGTTTAGCAGAAAGGGTAGAAGGGCCTATACCTAAGCAGTCGGCGATTCCAGGATGTTTATAGGCTGGACTACAATCTACTTAAAAACTCATTAAGTGATAGACGCAGTTTAAACCACTGGGTCTACAACCGAAAACTGTGTTTTTAAGGGTTTCGAAGACTCCACTGTCTGTCTGTCCGTCTGTCAACAGACTGTATCTCATGATCCGTGATTGCTAGACAGATGAAATGTTCATAGATGATGTATTTCTGTTGCCGCTATAACAACAAATACTAAAAACAGAATAAAATAAATATTTTAGTCGGGCGCTCCCATACAAGAAACGTATTTTTTTACGATAATGGTACGAAACCCTTCGTGCGCGATTCCGACTCGCACTTGGCAGGTTATTTTAATTTGTTTTGGAACTCTTTAAAAAAATGTTCCTTATGTAGCAAAAATGAGAGTGGATTTTTGAAAATTAAATGTATCCACTTGAGAGGTTGAATAGGGAAATTACAACTCACAAGGCTACAAAAATCAAAGCAAACGCAAAAAAAAAAATAGTGAACAAAAGAGAGAGTAAAAGATTAAAGCGGCTAGCCAATTAAGGGAGAGGCTAATTAAAATAGACACAAGAAGTGGCGATTAAATTACAGTGTTCAATTGTCTAAATCAATTCTCTATAACATAAACTTTATGAGTTTGTATGTTTATTACTCTTTTAAGCAAAAACTACAGAACGGATCTGGATGAAATTTGGCACAAAGATAGATAATTGTCTGGAATAGCACATAAGACACTTTTCATGCTGGGATGCAGGCGTAGCCACTGGCAGAAGCTAGTAAAACATAAGGCTTTCTACAGTGCATCTTATAATCATTAAAACCTCCTCTTAAAATCATATAAAAAGAACATCATCATTATAACATAAAATAACCTATAATAGCCACTTCAAAGGTAAGACAAAGGAAAATTTGCGTGACAACTAGTCACGCGTGTACCGCTAATTTATATCAAAAGGCGGTTCATGTCACATTTTTTATCTTAAACGGATCTATCGCATCTAAATTCTAAGCTCCAAAGTGGCTGATGTATCTTTGTTCCTACATATTATATCGTCCACATCGGTACCTCATGTTTTGTATAGATACAAAATTCTGTCCGTGCGTGATAGTCTGGTGGTACTAACGTGACACCTCGATACAACTTGTCTACCTCCGTCCGCAGTGGCGGCCTTTGCGAGTGGCGAACGGGGCAATCGCCCGGGGCCCCGCTCTTGCAAGGGCCTCGCGCTACAACGCAAAACGCTGACAATTTTATCCATAGCAAACAGTTATTCGTAACAACAAAATAAAGTTAGTCCTTCAAGTATTTCATAGTGTTAGAAAAATAATAAAAATTAACTTTATTTTATCAGAGGGCAACACTATCCGTTCTTAGTTCAGCGGATATTCAATTTTAGAACGCTGGTTGATTTTATTTTGTTTCATCAATGATTGTGTCAATTTACAACTATGCCTTCTTGTTGTAACTAGAAAGTGTTCTATTAAAGTATATTTTATTAAGAAGATCGTTTTCTATGAAGAAACCCTGTCTTTAATTAATAGTAAAGCATTCATAAAAATATGTGTCATTTTGACCATTAGTCGTATATCATCACTTCATCTCATACATTGGTAAAAAGGACAAGGGCCTCGCAAATTTCTACCGCCCGCCCGGAGCTTCGCAGCGGTTAAGGCCGCCCCTGCGTCCGAGCATAACTAAGTACCAATTATTAAATGATAAATTGAGCATGCGGTAATGCGGTTTGCCCGAACGTTCGCAATGTATTTGCAAATTACCAGTAATAACCAGATTTATCGATTAGAGATATCCGGCTGAGTAAGTCGGGCCAAAGGTTTTATTTATAAAAATATTTTTTTACTATGATGCAATATGTATAAAATATCAAGTGCTGTCGTCTAGGTAGCGTCAGGTACATATTTTAGAGATTCGTGTACATCATACTCTTTACCTCTTCTATATCATGTTGGAGTAATTCTTATCACTTAGTACATGTGTACGGGATTGTCTGATGAAGATATAATTTTTTATCACAATCACGGATCGCTACAGACAGACAGTCATCTGTCACCGTAGAGATAGTTCCATCAGCACATATACAAGTAAGATATGGAAACTGAATGGTAAGGCATAACTGCAAAGTTTTGATAGTAAATTACAAGGATACAATGCGCTTCGGCAAATTTCATACTTTTCACAAGTCATTTCTGTTTCTCTGCTAACTTTTTGCAACGGATTTGGTTCGTTTTCACTAATAGAAAGAGATAACGAGCAAGGTTTCTAATTGCATATAATTTGTCGCGTGCGAAGTTGGGGCTTGTTGCTAGTAAAGTACATGTTGTATCAGACTGTCACTTGGTTTTTATTGAAAGTAATTATTATGAAAAGCTCCACCACAAGTACGATTCAGAACTCGACGAGCTTCCAACCTTGCTGACGTGCAAGTCTTTTGGACATGGCAAAGTTGTTTGCGAATACTTTATGCCAACACGAGAGGAGAAACCTCAGTTAGTTTTATTTATTTATGTACACACAAAACACTTAACAGAGAAAAGAAGGAATACAGATAGAAGAGCACAAAGGTACTGCTTATTTCAATAGAAATTTCTTCCAGCAGAAGTGCGACAGGAAAGTTGGATGATAGACGAAGACACAGTGTGTAGAAAAATAAGGAAACTTAAAATAGACTATTATAACTAAACTAATTATTAACTAAATATATAAAAGATAAAATACATACAACAAATAATATAATAATATATAAATTTTAATTGGTGGAAAGGTTGTTCTTTGTTTTACATTTCAGGGCAAAGGCCTTTCTGCAAATTAAAGAAATTATGTAGGTAATTAAAATATTGTTGATCATCACCTATCTGGCAAAGTCACTCTTTGGAAGCGTGTTTTCTTTCCTTAATCATTGCAAATGTACAAAATGATTAAATAAAAATGTATTGTTTTGTCAGCGCCATTTGACAAATATACATAGATTCTAATCAGTATCATAGCATACACTAGCTTGTAAAGTCATTTAACAAAAGAACAATGATTTGTAAATTATATTTTAGAGATTCATCGAGGACAGAGGTATGCAAATGACATACACCTCATAATATTGAATAACTTAGAAAAATGATACATTACTTAGTGTCTTGAACAGCAGCGAAAGGCTTTATAGTACAAAAACTAAAAGAACAAATTAAAACTGCCATAAAGAGTTAATTAATCAATCATTGTATACTATTTATGCTCTTTTTTTCAGCGACCCTCCCTTTTTACCCGACTGCCGGAGGAGGGTAATGTGTTTATCAGTCTATGTACGCATGTATGTATGTTTTTAGCGAACTAAAAAGTCTTAAACAAGGAAAAAATCATGCTGTGCAGTCGGAGGATACATATTCGCAGGCTGGCTGACCAAAATCTGGTGTATCCTCCGCCTGCACAGCATGATTTTTTCCTTGTTTAAGACTTTTTAGTTCGTTTTTGAAGCAGTCGGGTTTTTTGATTTTTTTGAATTAAGTTTTTTTATTTATAACTTTTGAGTTAGTTTTTTTCGAATTCGATACATTGAAACATATAAGTGTTGTTTATTTTTGAAATCACCTCTTAAAACCCTTTATTTTGATATCTCACATGATGGGTTTGGAAGAAAAAAAAAAATTGGGCCTCCACAATTTGTCACCCAAAATCCGCCATTTTTCTATTGTCCAATTTTAATGTAGCCTATGACACCCGCAGGGTTAAGACGAATCGATTGACGTATGAATCATCAAAATCGGCTAACGCGTTTGGTCATACATACATACATACATACATACTTACATACATACTTACATACTTACATACATACTTACATACATACTTACATACATACTTACATACATACTTACATACATACTTACATACATACTTACATACTTACATACATACTTACATACATACTTACATACATACATAGACTGTTAAACACATTACCCTCCTTCGGCAGTCGGGTAAAAAGACGTAAACAAGAAGAAAATCATGCTGTGCAGTCGGACGATACATCTTATTTTGGACAGCCAGCTCGCGCATATGTATCCTCCGACTGTTCAGCATGATTTTCTTCTTGTTTACGTCTTTTTAGTTGGCTTTTTAAGCAGTCGGATTTTTGTTATTTTTAAATATTTTATTTTACCTTCCCTTTTTTATCTCGAACCTACAATAATTAATGAAATACTCTATTTACTAGCTCAAGAGCGAAACAGCTGGCAGTCATGCCTCCCCATGACCTTTGTCTAACAGTTGAAGATCATAAGCTGACAGTAGCCAGCAACTCTAATTTTCATTGCTATACAAAACGGTGTTTAAATTAAAACGCAATTTCTTTCATGACTTGCAATACAACACTCTAATCAGGTACTTTATTAAGTAAGGTACTGATAAAATTATGGATTTCCCTAATAACTGCTACAAATAGGTATATCGTAACCACATTCATTCATGGGAAACGCAATTTGTACAGCACTGTTACAGCAACATGTAACAATTTGAGTGTAAATTTGTTGGCAATAACCAAACAAATTTTGATGCGCTACTTAATCTGCAGGAATTAAAAGGAAGGGCTTCATATATACTTTTATTATATGTATTAAGTAATATGTTATAATGATTAAGATGAGCAATAAGACCTGGATTTATTGAATGGAACCTTTATCATAAAATGCCTTAGCTTACTGTACTGATAATAATAATCATTATAATTAATTAATGTAGATATTTCTAAACCCCCAATCGTGATATAAAATGCGTTGTTAATGACCAAGCAAAAAAGATTCCAATTTACCAGTTTATCAAAAAAAAAGTAGATTTGACACCACTGATACTTCAAGATAGTACCATATCTTGGTAACACTCGTTTCCTGCATGATAATCAAACTATTTACTTTGATCCAAAGTAACATTCTAAACCAGTAATATCTGGTATACAAGGCATTCCATAAGACTTTAATTGATACTTTTAACTGACTTAAAGATATGAGAAATAATTATCATTTTATAGCACATACAGAAAGTACAGAGAGATTTTCATTACCTACTAAAAGATGCTTTGGTTTTGTTGAAATACTCTTTTAGCAAATCGCTATGGCAAAACAAAACATGTTAGGTAACTAAATACACAAGTACACTATACAGCAACGTCATTGTTGTTCTTTGCTGGTGTTAATTATTAGTTTATCAACAACAGCGTAACACCGATATATCTACTTGTGTTATAATACTGTCTGGTGTCTGGAGATAACGCGATAGTCACTGATAAGCGAGCACGCGTAGGCCGAGTGCTCCAAACATTTGGGCAGACAAGGTCGTTCTCTACTAAAATTAACTTTGTACTGTTGGCTTATCAGAATACTGTCTGATCCCGTGTGATAAGTTACTACATATGCTGGCTATTTACCGGTCCTATAGATGGGAAGCAGATATGTTGATAATCACGAGGAAAAACTATGGCGTGGTATCCGTGAAGCTTTCGACGGTACTTTCATTCATTGTGTGCCACGAGCAACTAATAAGAATACACATCTGAAGTTAATCCAGTAAGATGCTGATAGGGATCTTGACCGTACTGCCGAGATTGTCCTGATAGCCGTGGTATACCTCTCCACTCCTCAAGCATCGCCGGATATGTTTCCCCCTTGGCGCTACGTCACTAAATTGCTAGCGACCCTTTATGGGGGCCCATTAATTGAGTATGCAAGTCACCCCCTGCCATTTTATAGCCGTGTAGTTCAACAGTGGTCAGGCAGGGGCCAGTAATCCTCCTATAGTTTTAGACAATCGATCCACTAAACCTACCAAATTCATGGCCCAATAAATACATTTTTCGTACCACTTGCTCAAAAAAGTGACATTCTATGCCACAAAAAGCGAACATAACAATAGTCATTTTTAATCTGTTAAAAACAGGGAAAGAGGTTGTACTGAATTTCATTCATCCTCTAGGGGGAGAATGTGATTTAAATTTGGAATACTTACCGAAATTTATACTGAACTACATCTGTGTTTACACCATTGAGTTTGTATATAAAGCATTATACATCTTTTTGAAAAAGGAATACGCATTTATTATGCAGTTATGATTATTAAATAAAATTACGAAAACCGACAAGGCCGTGTGAGCCTTTGCTTTTCCGACAAAAAAATATTAGTCTAGGAATTTGCCGCGTTTTTGTTTTCTTCAAATACATAATAAACGTTTAGTTTATTTTACTTTTAATTGTCATTATTTTTAATAAATGCTTATCTCATATTATTAATGTGTTAATTTTTTCGCAAATGGTACGAAAAGTAGAGTATTTTCCTCGGTGATAAAGTTGTCTTAGTCTTGGGTGAATTTAAATCCCTGGCTACACTCAGGACTCGTCTTAAATCCCTCGCTTCGCTCGTGATTTAAGTTTTTAACACCCTCGCTACGCTCGGGCGTAAACCTCGAGTCCTTCGTTACGCTCGCGATTTAAATTGTCATCCGCGACATAAGACACTGCTTTATCCCCTTGGTTAATAATCTACTATTCTCCATGTTTTGCAATAATCCTGCACCAACCGGGGATTGTCTTTGGGTGCAGGTGTGTAGTGCAAACAGGGATACTCGTCGGTTGAAGTCACATTTCCTGATACATGCTTAACAATGCCTCTGCGAGTTCGCTTCGGCTCCTCGCACGCCTTTCAAAGGACCGGGACCGGTCAAGGAAAAACATACATCTAATATGAATGACCGAATGTATCAATAATCTTAGATTGATCAGATTATGAGATGCTGATGAATTTACATAAGGGTCTCATGGATATACCTTATGGATGTAAGAATATATTAAATCAACAGAACAGAAGACGCTCAGGCTTCCTGAATGCTTGTTTGGGAAGCTATGTCTTGTGTTACAGCATCCCGACTCGCCCTATGTAAATGATCGTCAAGAAATAAATAGCCCCATAATGAAATTGGAAAGGATGTACTATAAATAATTGTAGACCTGTACTTAATTACGAGGACATTTTATCAAACTAGGTCTAGTTTAGAATAATAAGGATGTTAATCTCACGATATATTACGAGGCAATCTACGTTTGAGAATGTGCAAATAGCTTCAACTTCCAAACTATCTGACCGACTCCTCGATAGTACAAAAATGCCTGTAAATGGTTTCACATCACACATCATCAGCCTATTAATGTTCCCACTGCTAGGACATAGACCTCCTCTCTGTGAGAGAGGTACTTGGCCTTAATCCACCATGCGGGCTCAGTGCGGGTTGGTGGATCTCACATTTCTCCGAATTTTTGGTTCTAGGACATGCCAGTTTCCTTACGATGTTTTCCTTCACCGTTTTGAGAGCAGATGAAATAATTTACACAAAGTAAAGCGCCTGCCTGGGCTCGAACCCACATCCTACAACTTGCAAATGGTTTAGTTGAAACAAATGCTATGGTTAGCCTTTTATGAGGAATTCAACAGCCGGACTTGTTTGGCCTAATGTGACAACAGTTCACGTATACGGGATTATTAAGTATTCTACAGTTTGCACAGTTCGATATTCTATAGTTTGTACAATTCGAAAGGAAACACTTCCGTGTGTATTTTAATTACCAACCCAAATATAATAGTCACAACGGATCTTTGTGTACCTGAAGTTAGCTCTGCGAACCATTGTGCAAGAAATACTTTGTCATCGAGTATACTGCACAAAGTAAGCGAGATAGGATGATGCGACAGCCGTAAGCGAGTGAAACAGAAAGAGACAGTTATACAATGCTATCTTCACCTTCAACATTGAAACAAAAATAGCTACTGCGCAGGGTCTTGCAGCCAACTTCAGAGACACAAAGATCTGTTGTAGGTATTATACTGCTTTGTAGTTTTTCTGTTTAATTACATTTTCAGCTCATACTGGGGCTACCTCTAACTATGTAATGCAGTAAAATGTATCAGATATAATAAAATATTTGGATTTAATTTGATCCAATTAAAAATGTACATAATGGTTTTTTTTTTATCGTCTATAGGCTTGCGCTTGACCACTATATGGTACATGAAAACCTGGACCAAAAGCGCCTTTTCATAATACAATCAAAATGGTCACGTGAAAAATGTAAACCTTATATACATAATATGCTGAAGTACAACAAGCGGGTTCATAAGGCGAAATTCGGACTTTGAAAGAGATTAGCGTATTCTTGCGGTACTTTGTACTTACGTTATACAGCGGCGGCGCGGCGAGCTGTGACGTCAGTTCGTGAACGCGAGCCCGAGCCGCCTCCTCTTCGGGACTCAGCGCGGCTCCCACACGACCCACCACTTCTCGTCGGGATACCACCTGCGATACAAATATTTCATTAAAAGAATTCAGCTGGCTAAAATTAAAACAATTAATTACACAGTTTAGCTACAGTACGTGGGCGACCGAACTCTGCTCGTGCGTAAATAGAGAAAACGACGTTTTCCAAAAATTAAACCTTGCTAAAACGATTTATCGCCCCCGAAACCCCCTGCATACTAAATTTCATGAAATCGTTGCAGTCATTGCCGATATTCAGATTATATATATACAAGAATTGCTCGTTTAATGTTACTAGATAGATATATTAGATTAGTATTACCATCCCTTATTCATCATTTCAGCCGAAAGACGTCCACTACTGAACATAGGCCTCATACAAATGTCAGCACATTGACCAGTCCCGTGGTCTCGTATCCAGCGGATTCCTGCAATCCTAACCAGGCCATGGACCCACCCAGTGGAAGGCCCTACAAGGTACAGTTCAAGGTCACCACTCTAGAACTTTTCGGCTCCATCGACCACCTAAAGGAGCGTCCTCACTGCGAGCAATCGTAAACAAGCAATCGTAGGGAGCAACAAATGCTTCCCAGCGAGCCCAGCATTCGCGTTCGAGCTAAACTATGCACGTTCGAGTCGAACATTCCCTTGCAGGCATGGAGCATTCGAATAAACACAAGATCAAGGAACTGTTCCTTGCTTTACAAGAGGCCAGTAATATTTCTACATACATATACTCATTGATTTCATTATCTGAGTACTGAGTACGCTTTCGACCGTTTTATTTGCGTGAACATTCGAATGCGAGCCGCTGCCGCGAAAATCGTTGCGACGTCCACACCACTCGAATATTTGTCGTCGAATGCTCATTACACGTGAATGCTCTCAGTGAGGACGTTCCTTTAGGAGCAGCTATTGAGGGGTAACTCAATAGCTGATTTTAAAATGAGAATCACGTGTTAATGGCTAGTCGTGCATAACATTTTTTTTGTTGATATACTGACTGAACTTTATATTGGTTCTAAATAAATTCATTTTTCCAAAAATACTGCACAGAATGTGTATGTTTGGAAACTAAATTGCGAGCGCAGAATACTGTTCTCCTTCGCATTCATAACGCGCACAGCTAGTAGTGTGGAACGCTTGTTCCATCATAGACCACATTCAATTGCTTTCCATAAGGCTTGATCGGGTTCAAGATCATTGGAGGTCAGGTAGCAGGTGAGGACAAAAATGTAAAAAATAAAAGATTGGAGGAGGAGTATAGTTTGCTCCGCATCAACACCTTTTTAACCCCCGCCGGAAAAAGAAGGGGTGTTATAAGTTTCACGTGTGTTGCTGTGTATCTGTGTATCTGTGTGTCTGTCTGTGGCATCATAGCGCCTAAACGGATGAACCAATTTCGATTTAGTTTTTTTTTGTTTGAAAGGTAATTTTGTCGAGAGTGTTCTTAGCTATGTTTGAATAAAATTGGTTCAGCCGTTCAAAAGTTATGGGCATTTTACTGTTTGAATCGGGGTGTTTTCGCAAGATAAATGCGTCGGGGGTTTTTTAAATTGTGAAATTTTACTTGTGTTCCGTCTAGTTAGCTCTGTAGTGTGCAGCTCGCCCAACCTTATATTTGTAACTGCACCACACCAATTATGGGCATTATTACACGAACCATTGAGTTGAACTTTTTATTTTTTTATAACGTTTATGCTCGCGCTTGACCACTATCTCACCTGATGGTAAGCGATGATGTGGTCGACGGTGAAACACGCTTGCCTAGAAATAACCTATTCACTCTTGACTTAAAGACCCCTAGATTGTAGCTATTGGGAAACACAGACTCCGGCAGGGAATTCCACACCTTAGCTGTACTCATAATAAACGTGTTCCCAAACTCTTTTCCCACTTCTCTTTTATTTCGATTACATCACTCTAATACATGGCGACCCTTAGCCAGTAATGCAATGCAATGCAGCAATGCGCGACGTTGGAGTTACACCTTCCTACTTGGGTTCAGGAACTAGCAAGTGGACCACAGGAAGTAAGACCTTGCGGGAAGATGCTCGCTTGGTGATAAATTGTGAGTAGGCGGGGGAAAAAAATCCTGCCTAAGTTTGCAGGGCGTCGGGTGGGCTTCCAGTGTCAGCCATTACTTCTTGCACGCTTCATCTCTTCTTTGCGAGAACAACAAGCTATCTCGAAAAATGCAATTTTGCATAAAACGAATTTAAATGAGGCAACGCGTGAACGCAATGTACCACTGTAGATTTGTCGTTTTCGCTTATAGGGCCGCTGTCTCCCACTTAAAAATTACCACATTTTTGTAGAATATAAAGTTGAAGGCGGCTGTTTATTATCGAATTAAAAAAAAAACACTTTTAGGAAACTTCACGTTTTTCTTGCAAAGATGCGTACATACAATACCCCCCAATCTTATTGGCCGTGCTGAAAATAGGCTTTTCGAAATGCAAGGCACGGCGCGCTGCTGTTTTAGCACGAGATTTACTATTGCGCAGCCATTGTAGACAACTTCAGAGCGGCCAAGAAGTTTGGGAAGTACTGTAAGTGCTAGCCCACAAGTACCTGCAGCAAGGTGTGCCGGCGCGCATGCAGTCTCGCCGCGAGCTGCTCTAGGCGCGCGCTGGCTGCAGCTCGGCGCGTGCGCAGCTCGGCCAGCTCGCCCGCAGCCCGCTGCAGCCACTGCGCCTGCAGCTTCGCCTGCTCCGACTGGCAGCGGCTGCGGAACTTTATCTGCAGAAAATCACATTCATCGTTTTACAGCCCGGATATAGTTGTATTTTTCAGCATTGTAAAACTGATAATTATTGTCGATACCGAAGGAATTAGAGCACGAGGCCGATCGCCAACGCGATGGACCTACCAAAATAAAGAAGCTAAGTCCTCAAGCAAATTTGAGCAGGTGGTGAGGAGAACTTTACACGACACCCGACAGAGGCAAATTGTCTGCCTAAAGGGGCCCTAACTGGGCCCCTTTAAGCGGACCCGATCGAAAAAAAGAAGATGGTCGTAAACAGGGAAATATCATACACTGGGAAGCATGTATGATCTGCAGACTAAAATTTTCGATCTTATTAAACGTTCAAATCCGAGTCACAAATCTCGGCGAAAATCAAAGTCAAAAACTTGTTGAAAGATTGCGACTGAGATGCGAATGCGAAAATTCCTTTAACATTACGGATATTCTCCCTCAGATTTATGAACGTGAACGAAGCCCAAGGAGAATTTAAGGACTGTAGCAGGTGGTGTTCTTCAGATTCTGCCTACCACCATGGGGCAAAGATCTGAGCTTGAGATGAAACATCACAATTTCTACAGTCAGGGGCTGAAAAGGCTAAGCACTTATTATATATGACTAGCTGACCCCCGGGGCTGCGCTCCCGTCAACTGGCTACCCTGCCTGCCCTGCCTACCCAGCCTACCCAGCCTACTCTGCCTACCCTGCCTACCCTACCTACCTACCTAATAATTTACTCAGCGAATCACCAATAGTTTACTCAGCGTACGCCAAAGAATGAATTTTACAGGCAACATTTTGCTACTTTGGGTTAAATTATTGCAATTTTCATAAGGAACTCTAAATATTTTTAAAAAAAATTATAGCCTATGACATTTAGGAATAATGTAGCTTTCAACTGGTGAAAGAATTTTCAAAATCGGATCAGTAGATCCAGAGATTACCTCCTACAACATCACAAACTCACAATTCACAAACTTTACCTCTTTATAACATTAATATAGATTTAAAGCTCGTGCTAAATAACGTTTATTATAGCTTGGCAAATTTGTACGTGACACTCCTATGGTCCGCGCGGGTGGCGGGGGACGTTACTACTCAATGACGTGACGTCGCGATGACGCAGCAACGACGCTCCCGTCAGGTGAACCCCGTCCCGCGCGCAAGTTTTACAATCCCCGCTGCCTTACGTCCCCCGAGCCCGCGGACCATAGGATTGCCACGTAAGAATTTGCCAAGCTATAATATTGACTTTAACGTCGAAAGATTTTATATTTTCTCTAATATTGCTATAGTGTATTCTTGTACTAAACATTTTGAAATTAGCGTTATTACCTCGGTAAATCCAATAATAGGCACAGGTATGTAGTTTTCAGAGTCAGGATTGTCAGCCTGCGCTTGTTTCCATAGTCTCATGTCCATACCTGAAATAAACATCATACTGATAATTTACACTTACTAAAAACCGCAAAAGATTCTAAAGCGATCCGTTTGAAACAACCGATACCACAAACAAAAACTTAACAAACATGCAAATTTAGATGATACAGACTGACAAGTACCTACTTTTGGAAACCTCATAAAATACTGCTGTAGGTAATCCTAATCAACCTACCTACTTGACTTAATGTACTACGTCCCCTGGATGGGGCAAAGGGCGTCCACAGTAGTTCTCCATCGCGATCGGTCCTGAGCTTCACGCTTCACCTCGCTCCACGTCATACCGATGCTCGTCACTTCCGCCAACACGGTGCGACGCCAGGTTTGACTGGGACGGCCACGCTTTCTTTTGCCTTGGGGATTCTAATCCAGCGCTTGCTTCGGTATATGATCAGAATCCCTACGCAGCGTGTGGCCAATACAACTCCACTTGCGACGCTTGATCTGGCGGTCGATCGGGCTCTCGTGGCATTGCTCCAACAGCTCTACCTTGGTGATGGTCTCGGGCCAGTAACTGCCGAGTATTCGACGAAGACAGCGGTTGACGACGATTGGATCTGGCGTGAGATGTCTTTTGTGACCTTCCACGTTTCGCACCCGTAAAGCAGCACGGATTTGACATTTGACCCGAAGATTTTGAGTTTAATCCTTCGGGTCAGTTGCCGCGATTGCCAAATGGGTCTCAGCTGCGCGAAGGTAGCTCGTGCTTTGGCTAACCTTGAAGCGATGTCATCTTCACTACCTCCAGTTTCTGACACGACGCTCCCGAGGTAAGTGAACTTGTGGACGCGTTCCACTGCCTCCGTGCCAATCAGCAACGGTGAAGTATTCTTCACACCAGATCTCATCTCTTGGGTATTCCGGGTGTTTATTTTTAGTCCCGTTTCTGCCGATTCCTGACTTACATCTATCAATTTAGCTTGCATATCAGCGTGGGTATGACTCAGCAGGCATAGGTCATCGGCGTAATCCAAGTCCTCTAAAACGTTGGATAATCCCCACTCCATCCCGCGGCGCTTGCTGTCGAAAATGCGAAGCAAAATTCCGTCAAGAACGACTAAAAAGAGGAGCGGTGAAAGGAGACAGCCTTGGCGGACACTTGCGTGTACTGCTATATCAGCCGAGATGAGGCCGTCGTGAGTTACTCTACAGGAATATTTTTTGTATATACTCTCCAAGAGACGAACAATTTTCGGTGGCACTCCGATGCCCAGTAGGCGGGACCAGATGCTGGACCACTTCAGCGTATCAAATGCCTTTTCGAAATCGACAAAGGTGAGATAGATCTCCCTCTGCCATTCTGATGCCTGTTCTAAAATGATACGGAGAGTGTTGATCTGGTCTGTACACGAGCGGTTCGCGTGGAAACCAGCCTGCTCTTTGCGCAGGAGAGGGTCTACGGCCTACGATAACCTATCCAGGATAATCTTGCAGAAAACCTTCGAAGGAATTGAGAGCAACGTAATACCGCTCCAGTTATCGCATTGACTAAGATCTCCCTTCTTGGGTACAGTTATAAAAAGACCCTTGTTCCATTCGTCCGGAAGCTCTTCGGTGGCCCATATCCTCTCAATGAGAGGCGTCAGAACGTTGACGGCGGAGGATAAATCAGCTTGCATCATTTCCGCAGTTATCAGGTCGAGTCCTGGTGCTTTGCCTGTCTTCAAAGAGAGGACTGCTCTTGCAACTTCCGAAGCTGACGGTGGTTCCGTGTCGATGTCGAGAGGCCGGGATGGTGTAGAACTGACTTGCAGCGTGTCAGGTGTTGATGATGCTGACAAACGGAAGACCTCCTCAAAGTGATCACGCCAGCGTAAGAGCTGCCCTTCCGACGTCACTATGAGCTGACCGTCCTTAGAATTGAGCGGCTTCTTATATTTGATGTTACCTGCCAAGGTTTTGGTAGCCTTATACAATTCCTCCAGGTTAACGGTGTTTGCAGCTTGTTGAGCACGATCAGCAATACTATCAGCCCACTGCGGCCTATCTTTGCGGGTGCTGCGATAGATTTCTCTGCGTTTCTGACGGTATTGCAGGTTAAGGTCGGCTCGCATGGCGTCATTACGGGTATCAAGCAATCTCAGATGAAGGTTTCTTCTGTCTTCGATCAGGCTCTAGGTGTGCTGTGACATCCAGTGTTCGCGAGAATGAGTCGGTTTGTGTCCTAGTACACAACCTACCTAGCATAACTAAAAAGTTGCGGAGTCTTTGTTTTTGTATTTTTTTTATATGGATTTGAAACAGCTACGTTTTATAACGAATCTTTGAACGTTTTCTTCAGTGATTGCTATCCAAATAAATGAATTAACTAGCAAATCTTTTGGATACCAGTTTGTGCGAAGCATTAAATATCGCCAACTAATTTGCTAATGTGGTATGAATCACTCGACGGTGCAAATAAAGGATCAGCTGCGCACTGGTACCATGTTTGTCGCCGAGCGATCAGCTGTTACACCATTTAACAAACACATACTTAATACACATGCAAATTAAGTTGACACAGAATGACAAGTGGCTACTTTTGGTTACCTCATAAAATACTGCTGTTGGTAATATATCTTTATTATTAATTTATAGCTTCTGCCAACGTTTCGCCCGCGTGAAATGTGTTTTATCATACCAAGGAAACATTATATCGGGATAAAATGCCTATGTGCTAATTTAGACTATCTATCTTTGTGCCAAATTTCATTCAGATCCGTTCAGCCATTCTGGTGTGATTGAGGAACAAACATACGTCCACACATACATCGATTCAAACATTCACATTTATAATAGAGCACAACATAATAATAAAAATAATAAAACCTAGTAAGACCATATCAGTAAGGTAAGACTTTCAGACTGTTCTGTCGCTCAGAAAGGCAAAGGCCTCCCTTTCTTTCTGCCAATCCTCCCGGTTTAGGGTAATTGTGGATCAATCTCCGGTCTGCCGCGATGTCACCGGTCATTTTCCGGGAACCACACTGTGGTTGGTTTAACCCATGAACGGTTACAAAACAGTTGCGAAGCCTTTATATTGAGGTCGGCTTCTTGTCTAACCGGCTTGTGTGTTCTGTTTCCTGCTTGGAATAAAGGTAAGTGGACATTTGTATTTTTCCTACTCCTCCGTTATTCTTTTCTGATTAATTTCGTTGCGGGATCCAAGACAGTTAAATTCATTCTGCGGGACTTCGTCGAGCTTCATTGCCTCGGCGCTTTTCTGGTGGCCGCCACTGTTGATTAAGGCTTTCAGGAGTTGCAGTGGTTTGGGAATTGGGGGAGGATTGTCCCAATAAGAAAAAAAAGTCTAACCGGTTGCAGCTGAGTACCAATATTTTACATAGCACCGGTCACTGGTCAGTACGTTTCGCGCGGCGTTCTAAAGTGAACTTAATACATTGGTTATAAAGATCATTCACACCGCGCCAACACCTGCGACGAGGGCGCGGTGACGGCCGACACGGAGGTGCAGGCGACACCGGACTTTGCCTATCTTGTGGCATCCGAAAGAACACTTAATGGTACTCGATATAAAGTTTATTGTTGCTTACCAGGCGGCGCGGTCTGAAGGTACTGCGCCAACATCTGCGGCGAGGGTGCGGTGACAGCGGATACAGAGGCGCAGCCTGCCCCGGCCAGCGCGTTGCGCGCGTTGCCGGCGTTCAGGAACGCGCCCAGCTCCGCCGCCGAGATGTGCGTGCCGCCCGCGCCTTTGTCCACCACGTATATCACCACCTTGGACAAGCACATACATTATAACATTGCACCTGTAACCCCATAGTGTAAAAGTGACCTCTCAGTTTTTACTCCGAGTGCCCATCCCCTTCAACCAAATACGCAGGTGGCTACAGGAATTCACCCAGACACAGGCAGAGAACTGGTGGGCCTCGACACCGGGCTGCAGACAATCCAAAGAAGCTATGCCATCCTTGGACAGTAGGCTTACCAGGCGTCTTTTACGCCTGGATAGGAATGGCCTGCGCCTGGTGACGGGGACCATCACGGGACACTGCTCACTTAACAAACACTTCCACACAATAGGCATAACGGACAGTCCTCTGTGCAGGGCATGCATGGAGGCTGAAGAAACCGTTACGCCCGTCCTCTTTGAATGCACAGTTGTTACCCAGATAAGAACACGAACCCTTGGGTCACCCAGATCTTACACTGATGTTTTGAGGAAACCACGAGCTCTAGTCGACTTCTGGAGGGAGGTGGGCTGGTTGGAATGACCACCCAACGGCCGCCATGGCCCACGTAGAAAGGTTCATTTGAGGGACTAAGTGCGGAAACCAAACCCCCCTAACATAGAACATAGAACATAGTGACCTCTCCGTATTGGGGGCGTCCATTAATTAAGTGATGCAAAATTGAGGATTTTCGACACCCCCTACCCACTTAGTGAGATTTCGCTCAAACCCCCCTCTAATCCAACGTGAGATTTTCAATATGCGTATCTACTATAAATAACATAATTTGAATCACAGTAAGAAAATCATAATAATAAAATACTTAAGTAGGAACTAGTTAAATTCGTAAAAGAACATTCATTTTAATTCAGTCCACGGGGAATCATGTGTGGTATCAAAAGTGACTACTGGAACCATAGAAATATAATCGGTGTCGTCGGTGTCCGCGCGACGTGGTCAAAGTGAGCATGTCTTAGGCAAAAGGCCGTCTCCGCGAAACAGTGCGCTATCGACCGTCACCGTGACAAGTTACAAAAATGCCATGTTGTTCAGTGGTTTCTTGTAAAAACCGAAAAAAACAAAACTTTGTAAATCATGAAATTACTTACCATATGTAAGTACAAGTATTTTAATATATTTGTCATTAAAATCATGAAACGCGACTGTACTATTTTTGCATTAAATACATTGCTTCTTAACCACTGCCTAGGTTTGTCGAATCGAAGGCTTTCTCGTAGTCCACAAACGCTAAACAGAGAGGCAGGTTATACTGTTCGGTCTTCTGTATAACCTACCGCGGCGTATGATGTGGTCTACGGTGCTAAAGCCTTTTCGGAATCCGGCTTGTTCAGGAGGCTGGAAATCGTCAAACCTGCGCACGAGACGATTCGTGATGACTCTTGAAAACAACTTGTAGACATGGCTATGAAGTGAGATGGGGCTATAGTTTAGCCCGTTTTGCCCTCGAGTATGACGGAATCAAACAGCTTCTGAAGGGCCTTAAGGACCGGTTTGCCAGCCGCCTTCAGGAGTTCAGCCGTGTTTCTGTCATCACCCGGCGCCTTGTTGTTTTTAAGCTGTTTCAGAGCCATCCTAATCTCGTACAGGCTGACGTCCGGGATATCTTCGGTATAGTGTCGGGTCAATCTAGCTCTTGGGTCGTTTGCTAGACTCGCAACGGGCTTGCTGATTGATGTGTGTGCCCATAGAATGTCTCGATCTCCCTCAGAAGCTCCGGTTTGGCGGATACGATCCTGCCATTGTCGGTCTTCAGTTTCGTGAGCTGGCTGAGCAGGATTTGGTCGGTTGGATAGAGTTTAAACTCTTTGCGCACTTACGCAATACAGCTGCAGGTTTTTGTTTGGTTGTTTTTTTTTATTTGACTAAATAATATATGGAAGAATCGATAACTTGCCGATTTAGCACAGCACAACTATAGCGACCGATGTTGTTGTGTGGGTAAGTTGTACGGTGCATGGTAAATACACGCTGTGTTTGATGAGATAAGGTTTATAATTGAATGTGTAGTACATTCTGATTTAAGAAATGCGGGTATGTGCGCGACTGCGTATCTATTGCCTTTACTGAACTGTATGTGTAGTAGTTACCTTGTGGTAGGGGCAAACTAGAGACACAGATTACCGATATATTTCGTCTACCGGGCAGATCTCTTATATGTATGACTGGAACCAATATGTCCATGTGGTTTTCAGGAAACTTATCTGCTCCTTCAACCTCAAAACCGTTGTTGCTTTCATACAATGTCAGAAAATACGCACCTGTGTCTTGTTGTCGGAGACAGCTTTAACACATTCTATATTGACAGCTAAGTTAGGTTTATTTCCCAACAAACTATGCAGGGACGTAGTCAAAGCTTGCTGGTTGGTTCTAGAACAGAAACATTTTGTTTATTTTTAATTTGCAAGTACAGAATGAAAACATGTACGATTTCCACCGACCAGGCCGCGTCGGAGCGCATTGTTTAAGAGAAATTGAAGCTATTGTGAAGAAGTTAGATCTCATATTTGCACGAAAGTTAAAAAACAAATGAACGCGTTCGGATCTGCAGGCACTGCGCGGTAACCGGTCGGCTTTCATGCAATTTTTTTTTTTTTTCTCTTGACATTACAAATGAGCGTCGGCGGACTTTTCGGTAGAAATCGTTCATTATATCATATTACAAGGAACATAGAGGGGTTAGTTTTTAGGGTTCCGTACCCAAAGGGTAAAAACGGGACCCTATTACTAAGACTCCACGGTCCGTCTGTCACCAGGCTATATCTCATGAACCGTGATAGCTAGTCAGATGAAATTTTCACAGATGATGTATTTCTCTTGCGCTATAACAACAAATACTAAAAACAGAATAAAATAAATATTTAAGTGGGGCTCCCATACAACAAATGTGTTTTATTTGCCGTTTTTTGCGATAATGGTACGGAACTCTTCGTGCGCGAGTCCGACTCGCACTAAAATGTGTATAATCGTGTAAGATACCAATAATATAATACCTTTGATCAACAATATTTTTCATTAAAGCACACTCAATGCCTTATTGTTTTTAAAATAAACCCCATATAAAAACTTTCGAACCATTATGATTAGGTTAAAAATTGACTAAAAGATTCAAATTTTTTAAGATGAATTTCTCTTCTTCAGCTCATCAGTGTTTAATTAATCATATGGATATTTTTTTTAATAATTCTAGTATGCTGACATAATTTAAACAAAACTGCCTACAAACACGTACTTGATATCCTGTTCAGCCTTATTGAACAACATAGCGACATGTCCGTCTTTGTCTTCGCGCCCGCCGAGCCGAGAGTAGCCCACGGCTTTGAACCTGCACAGCGGGTTCTGTTCGTTGAGCTCCAACGGAGGCGCGTTACGACTGTAGTAGGCTTGCCCTGCAAAAGTGATTGAGAATAGATAGGTTAAAACTGCTAAGCTAGTAGACCTAGGGCCTTAGTTTTAAATTTATTATAGAGCTGTTACGCAGCAACTAATTAACAGACAAGGTCATAAGATTTGCTGAGAAAAAAAGCTAAACATATCAGAAAACCAACTGTAGGATATGCCAGAGACTAAAACAATTTTCATTCTCTATGGATAATTTTGCTGATCAGTTGCTTAACAGGTACTTTTCAAGTTTTTTTTTATTGAATTTTGAATGAAGATAGCTAGGGCGATTCGTCCCTAACAAAGTCGTTACAATGCTAGGAAAATGACGACCGTCATGAGTATATGAGTGATAGAGAGAATGCTCTACTAAGCCATATCACCGGCCACAACAAGCTATTACTCACCTGTGCCCCACTGAGCTTGTATAAGATTCCATTTAGCAAGCACTTGGTCCCTCTCATCTCCAAAGACGCAGCAGTTGAACACCGCAGCTACCAGCGCTTCGTGAGCAGACGATGGACCTTGCGGCTGTTGTTGCTGTTGTTGTTGCTGCTGCTGTCAACAGAGCAGGTTTCAAAGGGTCATCCCAATAACCTTTTAGGCCCTTGAGCAAAAGTTTACAAGGTAACTATGATAAAAGTTGATGGTCTATAGCTAAATATTAACATTAAAATGAATACCTGTCCAAACTGCGGCGCTGTTCCAAGGGTATTGCCAAAACCAGTGAATCCAGTGTTCGGCTTAGTTCCAAATGACTGTCCAAAACTGCCACTGGCACCAAATGGGGTGCCAAAAGTATTAGCACCACCAAGCGTGTTAGTACCAAATGCTGGTGCTGCACTGCCAAATGTTGGTGCTGCACTACCAAATGTTGGTGCAGTGTTGCCAAATGTTGGCGCAGTGCTGCCAAATGTTGGTGCACCAAATGCTGGTGTATTACCAAATGTGTTTGTGCCAAATGAGGTATTACCAAATCCTGAAAAAGAAAATTAATTGGTCAATATTTAAATTAGACTTTCACAATAAATCTTACAAGTGAACATTGAGCATACAGTACCTGCTGTAGGTTTAGCAGCAGTAGCACCAAAGCCTGTCCCACCAAATAAAGAGGGTGCTGTAGAAGCAGGAGTAGCTCCTAGTGCCCCAAATGGTGCACCTGTAAAATAAAACAAAACAGTTAAATAATAAGATTAATCTTTAATAGTGTGTGATGTCTGATAATTTATTTGCAAATGTTTATTTATGTTATTGTATAATTTAACTAGTAGCCCGTCTCGGCTTTGCCTGGGTTAAATAATATATTTATTCATAATTTTATTTATTTTTTTATTACATCATCTGGAATAATGTACCTTTCAATCAGTGAAAGATTTTCTCAAAAAGGTGTTGTGATTCCAGATATTACAATACATTTCTAAACAAACTCACAAAATTTGTGCTCTCTTTCTTTATAATATTTGTTAAGACTATTATTGTAGGTACCAATTAATTTGTTTCCAATAAATAAGAGTTGATTTCTGTCCAAAACTGACGGTAGTCCTAAACCTAAGAAATTCAGTTCAAACTTGGCAATTCTTTTTGGTATTAATATTTTCTAGTGATGGTGTACAACACCTGACCGGAGCAATGGAGTACAACCCCTGCCCCTGGCTGCTAACTTTTCCATCGCACTCTCACCATTTGTTAGTTTGTTAAATTTATGCATTGGGTAGAAATCTATGACTTTGGCTCAAACTTTGGCTTAACTTACATATAAGCTTGGCTTCAGCTTGGTCAGACACTACAATAAATACAGTTGTAGTTGTTATGAAACAAATGCAACTATATTGATTGGTGGAATGCATTGGTAGTTAGATTCTTGCTGCTGTTTGGGTGGTATACTATCAAGTATATAATTACCTGTACTGGTTGCTGGTGTACCAAATGAGCCAAAACCTGTAGATGTCGATGGGGTTCCAAAACCACCAAATCCAGAGGTAGAAGTAGTTGTTGCTCCGCCCCCAAAAGAAAAGGTAGCTGTAACATAAATTGAATAATAATTAAATTATAACCCATTATTATAGCACCCTAAATATATTGATATTCATTCCATATCAAAGGTTGGTTAGAAAATAGGTAGCTGCGACATAAATGCTGATTCAAAAATGTAGGGTGAGGTCAAAATTATTTATTGGTAGTGGCTGTGGCATTTCACCATGTTCATGTGTTGGAAATAATGATAAGTTTATCAGTGATTCGTGTTATATAATTAGTGATCAACTTCACAAAAGTACACAATGAACTTACGTTTAGCTGCAGCGCCGAAAGTTGAACTTTGAGTACTAGGAGTTCCAAATGAAAAGGCCATTCTGTTTTTGTAATACTTTTTTTGCACAAAAATTGGTGTAAGAACATTACCGCATTACGCAAAGTTTGTAATAATCACTGTATTAATACTTTGAACATAAATACACAGAGCCTGGAAATAAATATGTAAACAATAAATTAACAAATTTGGGGTTATTTTTGCGCTGGTACAAGTAAACATTCAAATCACAATTTGCATATGAATTTGACAGTTGACATTGATTGAAGGTTTCGCATTGACGTTCACGCTCACGATTTCACACAAATTTCACATTGGCTGCGTTCCGAGTCACGTCAAAATCGTTGGGATGATTGCCGACTTTGGAAACTTTTCGGTTTTTAACCTATTTACTTAGAGCATTTTAGAGGCAACTTCCTTGCCTATTATTCGACTGGCAACAGATAACTATTTAGTTTTGGAAGGTGATTAGAGTAAAAATGTTCTGTGATTGAAATCGGAACGCTAGGAAAATAATTGAAGATGTTTTTATTAATCAAGCTTTGCTTGTCTGTTACCAAAGAGTACTACTTCTGACCTTCTGTAAAAGCCGCCTTAGGGCAGGAAACCTGAAAAAAAAAAAAAAAAAAAAAAAAATGGGCAGGCACGCTGGCAAGTTGTTGGATTCAATATAGCAGTACCTATCTGCAAGTATTTATATAGCTGGCCATTTTTTTAGTAGGCCCTTTTATTACGAAATCAACAAAACATGCAAGCAAAACCATAGATGTCAAAAAAAAAAACGCTAAACGTAAAAAGTAGTAGAAATCTAAATCTAGTATTGTTTTTGCAGGAGGAGCGGGGCGAGGCGGGTCGGGGTGTGTGCCAGGGGCGTAGCTACCGCGATATTAGCCGTATCAATGATACGGGGCCCATAATCCACAGGAGCCCAAAATTAAGGAAGCATCAATTCGTAAAATGTTGTCCAAAACCTTCCATTTTAATAGATAAGAGGGCTGTAATTGATAAATTAAAATGATGAAAGCTGTTTGTTATGATGAAACCTTAATCTATGCGAGTGGGGATACTCCAATTTTCTAGTTTCTCGCTCTAAATTTTTGCTTATATAAAACAGATGGATTTTCGATTCAAGAATCCTGACTTGAATAGCTTAAGCTTTCATTGTGCTTTTTTATTCATTTGTAAAAAAAATGCCATTGTTTTCTGTATTCGGGTAAGAAGAGCTCACAACAAAATCTGATACAGGACCCCATTAAGACTAACTACGCCACTGGCGGGTGCCCTCTTTTCTCCTGGCACCACATGAAAAGATTAACGCACTGTTCTTGCTTGAGATTAACAATTTATTGTAACTTATTTTCAAAGTCAAAACACTTTAAATTTGGTTCTGCTTCGTCTCCGGTGCTGCGGGAAGGCAACCCTTTCACCCTTACGTAACAAAGGATAGGTTACTCTGCACACCCATGCCCACCTCCGCAGTTTTGGCTTTCCGCAGCCATTGAGGTAATATTGTACTAATGTAGTACATATCTCAATGTCCGCAGCTCTCGCTTCGCGCCGCCTTTTTTATATACACTCTAGGGGTATCAGTCAAAACACTAGGTGAAGTTGGGCCCTGTTGGGTTGCCCCGATTCGTTTTTGGAACAGATTAGACCCTTAGAACAGATAGAGCCTTTTTTGTCACGAAAAGTATGAGGCTTCGAGACTTGAAACTTGATGAAGGCAAAAAAAAAATAACAATAAAAAACTTAATTGAAAAATCAAAAAACCCGACTGCTTCAAAAGCGAACTAAAAAGTCGTAAACAAGGACAAAATCATGCTGTGCAGTCGGAGGATACATATTCGCGGGCTGGCTGAACAAAATCTGGTGTATCCTCCGCCTGCACAGCATGATCTTTTCCTTGTTTACGACTTTTTAGTTCGCTTTTGAAGCAGTCGAGTTTTTTGATTTTTCAATTAATTTTTTTACTTAGAACTTTTTAGTTTTTTTTTTTCGTATTAGATACATCTATATCTATAAAAGTGAAAGGTGACTGACTGACTGACTGACTGACTGACTGACTGATCAATCAACGCACAGCCAAAACTGCTAAGCCTAGAAGCATGAAATTTGGCAGAAAAGTTCCTCATGTGACATAAGTGTGCACTAAGAAAGGATTTTTGGAAATTCCACCCCTAAGGGGGTAAAAAGGGGGTTGAAAGTTTGTATGAAAAATCTAATTCCTTCGACCAAAATTCTTGAAACTTTGCACAAATAATATTCTAAGTAAATGATAAAGATTCACATTAATACTTTGTCGAAACTACCCCCAAATAATGATTTAGGGGGTGTTGAAGTTTGTATGGAAATATCTGATTTCTTGGGTCAATAATCTTGAAACTTGCCACAAATACTAAACTAAATTAATAATAAAGGTTGCTATTATTATTTTTTTTAAACTACCCCCAAAAGACGATTTAGGGGTGTTAAAGTTTTTTTGAAGAATCTTATTACTAAGGTTAATAAACTTGAAACTTGAGATAAATACCAATCTGAATAAACAATAAAGGCTTTCATAGTTAGTTTTTCGAAACTACCCCAAAAGATAATTTAGGGGATGTTATTTTTTTTGAAGAATCTGATTTCTGGGGTGAATTAACATGAAACTTGACATAAGTACCATCCTAAATAAACAGTAAAGGTTGTCATTATTAGTTTTTTGCAACTACCCCCAAAAGACGATTTAGGGGATGTTAATTTTTTTTAAGAATGTGATTTCTTGGGTGAATAAACATGAAACTTGACATAAATACCATCCCAAATAAACAATAAAGGATGTCATTATTAGTTTTTGCAACTACCCCCAAAAGACGATTTAGGACGTATTACAGTGGTTTTGAAAAATCTGGTTTCTTGGGTCAATAAACTTGAAACTTGCCACAAATACTAACCTAAATGAATAATAAAGGTTGCTATTATTATTTTTTGAAACTACCCCCGTAATACGATTTAGGGGATGTTAATATTTTGAAAAATCTTATTTTCTGGGTGAATAAACATGAAACTTGACATAAATACCAACCTAAATAAACAATATATTTTCATTAATAGTTTTTCGAAACTACCCTTAAAATATGATTTCGGGGTGGTATAGATTTTTGATTACTTTTACTGCACATAGCTTCTTTTTATGATGTAGGGGAGTACTTAGGAGGGATTTTTGGAAATTCTACTTTTTAAGGGGTTAAAAGGGAGACATTTATTTGTATAAAAAAATCTTATTCCTTTGGCAAATTAATAAAGGTTGGCATCATTAGATTTTCGAAATTACCCCCAGAAGAGGGTTTAGGGGTGTCAAAGTTTCTTTGAAAAATCAAATGGCACTAGGACGGGGACCTCTACATCGATTTGGAACTACCGAACTGAACCGTTTATCTCAGGTATACATAGTTGTGAGTGACGTTTTAGTGTCACGTAATTTACGCTGTATTAGATTTTTGTGTTGTGTCGCGTAATTTACGCAGCATTCGTTTTCATACAAAAGTAATTTTTGGTCCACCCGAAATTATGCGTCTTAAAAACCCGACCAGTCTTCTACTCCATATATATTCTATACATATAAAATGCTTTGTCCTGAATGACTGACTGACGGATCAACGCACAGCCTAAACCGCTGATCGTAGAGACCTGAAACTTGGAGAGTATGTTTTTTGTATGACGTAGGCATCCGATAAGAAAGGATTTGTCGAAATTCTTCCCGTAAGGGGGAGAAAAAGGGGGACAAAATTTATATAAAAAATCTAATTCCTTTGGCTAATATTCTTGAAACTTGACACAAATAGTAATCCAAGTGAATGATAAAGGTTTACATTATTTATTTTTGGAAACTACCCCCACAATTCGATTTAGGGGGTGTTAAGGTTTTTTGAAGAATCTTATTTCTTGAGTTAATAAACTTGAAACTTGACATAAATATAAACTTAAGTAAACAATAAAGGTTGTTGTTATAAGTTTTTAGAAACTACCCTCAAAACTCGATTTAAGGGGAGTTAAAGTTTTTTTTGAAAAGTCTTATTTATTGGGTTATTAAACTTGATACTTGACATAAATACCAACCTAAACAAACAATAAAGGTTGATATTATTAGTTTTTCGAATTTTCCTCCAAAATACGATTTAACAGGTGATAAAGAAAAAAATTAAGAAAATTAAAAAAAAAATATATGTCTTCGGTTAATAAACTTGATAGTTGACATAAATACCAACCTAACTAAACAATAAAATTTTGTCAGTATATTTTTTCGAAAATGACCCCCAAAATAGGATTAAGTGGGTGTTAAAGTTTGTTAAGAATCATACTGGACAAGTTTTTGTTTTTGATGTGGGGATCTAGGGGAGCTCGAAGAAGGAATTTTCGTAAAATGAACCTTTCACCATCATCATTATTTCAGGCAAAAAACGTCCACTGCTAGACATAGGCCTTCTCCAAGCCTTACTAATTTGCGTTTTCCGGTTCGTAGTCACCACTGAACTGTCAAACTTTAAGGGGGTGAAATGGGGGGAAATTTGTTTTTATGAACAATCTCATTCCGTGGAGATAAAGTAAATAATCAAAATTTACATAATACGTTTTTAAAACTACCTCCTCTCTGATAGGGTTAAGTGATGTTAGTTTTTATGAGGCATCATACTGAGCAATCTTACTAACATAAACAAAAAAATTAAAAGAGAAAAAGGGTATATTAAGTTTGAAGGGGCGGATTTTACTTTGTAGCGGTAACCTAAAATGTGTTATTCTTTAAGTCAAACGAATTGTCCCAAACCTACAAACCGTATAACTTTACGTAACCACATTTTTATTTTGTTTAATAACAGCTTATTTTTGTTTGCCATCACACGAACGAAGTCGCGGGCGGAGTTAATATTATAAATGTGAAAGTAACTCTGTCTGTCTCTCTGTCTACCTTTTCACGCTTAAACCGCTGAACCGATTTAGATGCAATTTGGTTTAGAGATATTTTGAGACCCTGGGCAGGACATAGGATAGTTTTTATCCCGGAAATCATACTTAAGGGGGTGGAAAGAGGGTTAGAAGTTTGTATGGAAAACCTACAAAATTAAGCAGCGATATAAAAAATAAGCTATTCGAATTACTAATGCTTCGCAGACGAAGTCGCGGGCAACAGCTAGTTTAAACATATAAGTGTTATTTATTTTTGAAATCACCTCTTAAAACCCTTTATTTTGATACGCCACTTAATGGGTTTGGAAGAAAAAAAAATTGGGCCTCCACAATATGGCACCCAAAATCCGCCATTTTTCTATTGTCCAATTTTAATGTAGCCTATGACACTCGCAGGGTTAAGACGAATCGATTGACGTATGAATCATCAAAATCGGCCAACGCGTTTGGTCTCTGGAACGCGCCATATAGGAATAAATATACATAGGTACTTACATACATACATACATAGACTGATAAACACATTACCCTCCTTCGGCAGTCGGGTAAAAATATACCCTTTCAAACAAAAGCAGAATTTTCCAAATCATTTAAATCATCCGGGGAACTTACAAAAAAAAATACCGACGAATTGAGAACCTCCTCGTTCTTTGTTCAATGTCCGTTATTTATAGTAAAAAATATACAGGCCAGCTCAAGGTTAAAATATGCCCAGTTTTTTTTTTTTCTGTACCAGCAGACCCTACTATTGATAATTTTATTTGAGACCAGTAGCAATACCAATGAGTTTAGTTATCCAAGGGGTCGTTTACCACTTTACCAGTTCCTAAGAGGAGGTTGAACTTTCAGGATATAATATGTAATGCATAGAAAAGATAAGATACGGATTTTTAAGTATCTTTTGCGATGTGTGCCCTAACGATTGCGTTCTTCATGAAACACTAAACAACAACGACCCGGAACATTTTTCTGGATCAAGTTAACGACATAGTTCCCCAGGGCTCAAATTTTGGCCCACATTTTCTTTGTAACTTGTTACTTAAATGATGTGTTTTTGTGTGGTGGTTTTGGTTTCAGGCCAACTCCATGAAAACCTGAGACGAGATGAGAGATGTATCGTAAACAACCAATAGGATATCGCTAATGACTCATCTCCCTCCGCTTAGTTTTAGTACTCACATGAGTAGAGGAGAGATGTCTCATATCTGTAGCGCGTTCAAAACATTTGTGAGCATGAGCTGTGTCAATATCATGTTTCGGATTGTTAAGCTTTCTATGATTGGGTTGAGCTACACAAATAATGGTGGATGTGTCCCATTCCCATCAGAATCTGTTTTATGTGGATGAGAGGGACAGATCTACAACTGTTCTGGAACTTTTCTCAAAGTTCTTGTCCTTCATTATATTTATCACATAACATTACGCCTGTATTCCCGAAGGATTGAGCAGAGGCACACCCAGATTCACATTTCACCAGTTATGTTTAGGTTACATGTAATGTGGGAAACATTAACAGTACAAGCCTATCGCCATCAACTGGGCTCAAATCCAGATTTCTTCAATCAGATTATCATGTTATCAATATTGTTTGGACTTCAGGGATTCAAGACCTTGTCCTCAGAACATTAAGTAAGTATGACAGACAAGTCATAAGTCATGATGTTGCTTCAGACTTCTCAGCACTGGTTTAAACAGTGTTCAAGTTGTGAGGAAAGTTTTGTGGATGTGGTTAGAAGTATAAAGAAAGGATGGATGGGATTTTTGGAGCATCACATGGTAAAGGCGGTGACTATTAAGAAAATTACAAATTTAGAGGCACTCCATTCAGCACAAATAAATTGGGAAATGTGTAGGAGAATTATATATGTAGTCAGTGCATGTAAACAATATATAATATGTTGTATTAATCTGTTATCAAGGATTGAAATCATATCCTATAAAAAGATACTAATTAAAAAAAAAATTGTTTCCGTGGAATGCAGTTGGTACTGCATTTCTCATTTGCCGTTATCAGCTGAGCTGCTGCAAGTGGTTGTGTTATCTAAATAATAAATGAAGAAAGAAAGGGATAGCAATAACTATTATTTTCTTGCACAATAATAACTGCAACACTTAAAATATTTGAATACACGTGATTTGACATTAGTTCTGACTAATTTGTTATTGAATTAGATTTTGGAGCGATAGGGCGCACGGTTGGCGCAGTGGTTGAGCGATTGACTGCTGCGCTGCGTGTCGCGGGTTCGATTCCCGCACGGAACAAATATTTTTATGACCTACAGATAGTTGTTCCAGCTCTGGGTGTTTGTGTATGTGAGTTTATATGTTTGTAAACGCACCCACGATACAGGAAGAAATTCCTAGTGTGGGGCAACGTTTCTAAAAAAGAAAGAAAGAAAGAATTTCACAGTAGTTCAGACAATATCATATAAAACCACCTTACAGGACATACTGCCATAAATAGCATTATTTTAGAATTATTAAATCTAAGTTTGGAGTCCATGTTAGTCAAGTCATTATTGGCATTGAATGAAATATTATGAAAGAGTCAATACCTAACCTAAAAACCATATTAGTGTATACAAATAAAATGAAAGATAAAACTGTTGTAAATAGCTATTTTATTGCATATCACATCACCACTCCACCACTATCTCCAAATTCAATGTGAACTGAACATTTTTTTCCTTGGTGGTAACACATTGTACATCAGTCAGATGGAACATTCCAGAGGAAAACAAAATATGCTTACATCATTTTACTTTGTTAGTTTTAGTAAGTATACATTAATAAAGAACACATTCAACAAAAAATGAGATATAATTATAATTATGCAATAAACAAATCGGAGTTATGTCTTCGCCTCCCAGGGAATCCGTTATTTCTTTCCTCCAGGAGGCTGTAGTGCCTGGCCACGTTCTTTTCCTCGAAGTTTCATTCCAATTGCCCTTTCTATCTTGCCAAGAACAATGTTATTTGGAATGCCACGACCGGCCTCGTAATCATTAACAATTTGAGGTTTCTCGCATATTTTAGTTGCCAAATCTTTTTGACTCATTCCTTTGGACTGTCTTCCTTGCATTATAAGCTTCCCCAGGTCAAGGGGTACTTTTTCATGACGCAACTCTTCAGTCTCTCTGTCGAGTTTAGCAGTGTTTTTAGTGGTAACGTGTTGTTTATTGGTTCCTGCTCCATATTTTTGGGTAGTATCAACTGGTAAGCCTTGACGGCGTGCCGCATTTACTGCTTGTTCAGTCTTCAGAGCTGATGCTTTTGGTGGTTTTTTACGCAGAATCGTGACTGTATCCCAGTCGGACATTTTAGCGCAGCTGATATCACTGGTTTCACAATAAAATTACTGGATTACTCGATAAGTTTAAAGGTACGAAAATTTTTCTGCTTATTTCGTGCGTGCGTGCCGTCACCATAGATAAAATTTCATTATTTCATAATATTGAGAGCAGAGAGTGGGTATTTATATTCTATGGCAGAGAGCATATAATGGCGGAAACACATTAAGGCGGAAACACATTACTGTGGCGTGGCGTGGCGTGGCGCATACTGGCCTGGCGCTGAGTGTGCACACTAAGTTGGCGTGTCGTGGCGCGCCATGGCGCTATTTCTGAATTAGTATACATCGAACCTTTGCAACGTGTAGACGTGCATAATATTAACTTCGGATTCGGATGATGATTTCGATGAAGACCATCAATTTATTTCTATGCACCAGCCATGTTATATCTCCACCACCCTTCCACCATCTTGGTTGACTGGTAGAGAATACCTTAAGCTTTAAGTCTGCCTATGTACCTTTAAGTTGCATGAAATGTTAATAAATAAATAAATTTCTCCTAGCAATTAAACTACTTTAGAGCAAAATTAAAAAAAAAAACCGGCTAAGTGCGAGTCAGACTCGCGCACGAAGGGTTCCGTACCATTATCGCAAAAAAGGGCAAAAAAATCACGTTTGTTGTATGGGAGCCCCCCTTAAATATTAATTTTATTCTGTTTTCAGTATTTGTTGTTATAGCGGCAATAGAAATACATCATCTGTGAAAATTTCAACTGTCTAGCTATTACGGTTCATGAGATACAGCCTGGTGACAGACAGACAGACGGACCGCGGAGTCTTAGTAATAGGGTCCCGTTTTTACCCTTTGGGTACGGAACCCTAAAAAAGAAGGCAAGGTCATTCCAAATTTAAAAGTTTTTAGGACAAAAACATAAAAAAATCGGTTTGTTTACATTTTGATTATAATGATAAGCGATTATCTCGGCAACGTTTGGAACGATTTACATGATTCAAACGTATAAAATGGTTTTAGACAAAGACCTTTCATTTGACGCTAATTTCATCATATAATCTCCACAAACAAAAATTTACGTTTTCAAGTTCCTCGCGTAATTATTAATGTATGATATCTCTTATCAATTCTTTAAAATCTATATATATATCAACTTTTAATGTTCAAATTAGGATTCTATATGATTGTACATGCTAGTTGGGCATAAAACAAAACAAATACAACACTAATTAGTATCTAACAAGAAAACTGTACTTTGACGTACAAGTTCAATAAGCTCGTTGGTAATTTTCAACACGCAGCATACAAGCGTCCGCTACGAGTTCACGTCATTGAATGGCGCGCCACGAGCCACACGGTGTAGAAACACATTTGCCTGGCGTGTCGTGTCGCGCCAGAGCGGTGGTGGGGGCTGTGGCGCAATCGGTCGCGGGCAGTCCGCGCCACAACAGGTCGCGCCACAACAGGTCGCGCCACGCTGGGCCACGACACTCAAATGTGCCTCTAACCATACTAAATGTATGAAACCGATAGGCATCTGGCGCGACACGCCACGCCACGCCACAGTAATGTATTTCCGCCTTTCGTAAATTTTTGTTTGTGGAGATTTCATGATGCAGTTAGTGTCAAATGAAAGGTTTTGGTCTAAAACCGTTTTATCCGTTTGAATCATGTAAATCGGTCCACACGTTTCCGAGATAATCGCATATCATTATAATCAAAATGTAAACAAACCGTTTTATTATGTTTTTGTTCTAAAAATTTTTAAATTTGAAATTGCCTTGCCTTCTTTTTTAGGGTTCCGTACCCAAAGGGTAAAAACGGGACCCTATTACTAAGACTCCGCGGTCCGTCTGTCTGTCTGTCACCAGGCTGTATCTCATGAACCGTAATAGCTAGACAGTTGAAATTTTCACAGATGATGTATTTCTGTTGCCGCTATAACAACAAATACTGAAAACAGAATAACATTTATATTTAAGGGGGGCTCCCATACAACTAAATAAATTTCTCCTAGCAATTATAGTTTAATTGCTAGGAGAAATTTATTTATTTATTAACATTTCATGCAAGCTTAAGGTATTCTCTACCAGTCAACCAAGATGGTGGAAAGGTGGTGGAGATATAACATGGCAGGTGCATAGAAATAAATTGAAGGTCTTCATCGAAATCATCATCCGAATCCGAAGTTAATATTATGTACGTCTACACGTTGCAAAGGTTCGTTGTATACTAATTCAGAAATAGCGCCAGGGCGAGCCACGACACGCCAGCTTAGTG
Organism: Orthosia gothica; assembly: GCA_949775005.1. Classification (NCBI taxonomy): domain Eukaryota; kingdom Metazoa; phylum Arthropoda; class Insecta; order Lepidoptera; family Noctuidae; genus Orthosia; species Orthosia gothica. Next base: position 10,952,725 of record OX459048.1, on the reverse strand, counting down.
TGCACACTCAGCGCCACGCCAGTATGCGCCACGCCACGCCACGCCACTGTAATGTGTTTACGCCTTAAGGCTTTAACACGGAAACACACTAAAGGCGGCAACACATTAGTGTGGCGTGGCGTGGCGTGTCGCGCCAGATGCCTATCGGTTTCATACATTTAGTATGGTTAAAGGCACATTTGAGTGTCGTGGCCCAGCGTGGCGCGACCTGGCGTGGCGCGGACTGCCCGCGACCGATTGCGCCATAGCCCCCACCACCGCTCTGGCGCGACACTTCACGCCAGGCAAATGTGTTTCTACACCCCGTGGCTCGTGGCGCGCTACGGCGCAATTCAATGACGTGAACTCGAAGCGCACGCTTGTATGCTGCGGTTGAAAATGACCGACGAGCTTATTGAACTTGTACGTCAACGTACAGTTTTCTTGTTAGATAATAATTAGTGTTGTATTTGTTTTGTTTTATGTCCAACTAGCATGTACAATCATATAGAATCTTAATTTGAACATTAAAAGTTGATATATATATAATTTTAAAGAATTGATAAGAGATATCATACATTAATAATTACGCGAGGAACTTAAAACGTAAATTTTTGTTTGTGGAGATTTCATGATGCAGTTAGTGTCAAATGAAAGGTTTTGGTCTAAAACCGTTTTATCCGTTTGAATCATGTAAATCGGTCCACATGTTTCCGAGATAATCGCATATAATTATAATCAAAATGTAAACAAACCGATTTTTTTATGTTTTTGTTCTAAAAACTTTTAAATTTGAAATTGCCTCGCCTTCTTTTTTAGGGTAACTTACCCAAAAGGGTTAAAACGGGACCCTATTACTAAGACTTCGCGGTCCGTTGGTCTGTCTGTCTGTCTGTCACCAGGCTGTATCTCATGAACCGTAATAGCTAGGCAGTTGAAATTTTCACAGATGATGAAATTGAAAATGAATTTCACAAAAAAAAATTTGCTCTAAAGTAGTTTATTTGCTAGGAGAAATTTATTTATTTATTAACATTTCATGCAACTTAATGGTACATAGGTAGACTTAAAGCTTAAGGTATTCTCTACCAGTCCACCAAGATGGTGGAAGGGTGGTGGAGATATAACATGGCAGGTGCATAGAAATAAATTGAAGGTCTTCATCGAAATCATCATCCAAATCCGAAGTTAATATTATGTACGTCTACACGTTGCAAAGGTTCGTTATATAATAATTCAGAAATAGCGCCAGTAAATGTGGTTCCGCCTTCAGTGGTATTCGAAGTGTGGTCTCCATCTTTATCTATACCTTCATGGCCACGACACGCCACGCCACGTAAGTATGGTTCCGTCTTGACAGCCAAATTCTATTTATGTACCTATTTAATAGATGACAGCCTAGTCTCTGATATATGTTCTGTGAGACTGTGAGTCTCTGCCTTGCTGCATAACCTAAAAGAAAAGGTATATTTTTGTAAACACGAAATACAATAACACAAAAAATGAATGAAGAGATTTCAGATTCAGAAGAGGAACTATTAGTGTACGCTGAGTTTGAAGACACTGTAAATATTGAAAAGTATCGAGCGGTTCACGTGTTGGGAGTTAATGGCAAAAATCCGGTTATTCAAATGGATGATACGTTTTTCACAGGTTGTTCCGATGAACTTTATAACACGAATCGTACAATTGTACTCAGTGTTTATCAATCCACTATATTGTCGTTGTCATTGATGAGTGTTCTGATGAGTATTCGTCTAATTTGAGTAACTTAAGTGTTTATTTGAAGACAACCCATTCAACAAGACACGATTAGCTTAGAAAAGACTTATATTATTTTATCCAGTGCTATATAGTTAATTACTTAAACATTACATCTGCCAAACTGCAGAGCAGTGTTTTTCCGCAGTAGGTGTATCATATTAATCAATTGTTTTTATTTGTTTGAAATCAAATAGGAAAATACGAAAATGCTCTCGGAACATACATGTTTTTTGAAGAAGATCCAGATCCAAAATCCGAAGACCCACTATTTGACAAACTGCCTGAAAAGAATTTGAAGTATTTTTGCAAAACCAGAAAGTTATTAAATATGGAACATGCATATGTTACTCCTAAAGAAGGTAAACATAACTTTGTAGATGGCCCATTTCACAATGTACAAAAAGCCTCCATTTACCAATTGAATGTCAAAACCCTGATAAATTACTTATCAAAAATTTCATTAAAATTCAGTTTCAATTTTACTCTACTTTTTGGGTAGTGGCCATTTACATTGTGAAATAGACAATTTTTTCACAAGATCTCCCATACAACATAAGATCAAGTCAAAGTTCCAGAGTCTTGAACATCGCCAGACTGTTGGTTTTTTTATCGGTTACATTTCGGGGAGTGTGCGATGGAATTGCACAATCTAATTCCATCTAGACCGTTTCATCATAGGACTACCAGATGTACGGTGATGTGCCATCGATACATGGTAGACTTCCCACCCATATGCACAAAACATTATGGTAACACTTTTATTATGCGTACAGCTAAGGAGTGGAATTCCCTGCCGGAGTCTGTGTTGCTACAATCTAGGGGTTTTTAAGTCAAGAGTGAATAGGTTATTTCTAGGCAAGCGTGTTTCATCATCAACCACATCATCGCTTACCATGAGGTGAGATAGTGGTCAAGTGTGAGCCTATAGGATATAAAAAAAATAAAGATAATAAGTCCTTCCAATTTTGAATATCCTGGGTTGACTTGCAATAGTTGTAATGTAACAACCAAGTTTTCAGATTTGCTATGATCACAATAATAACTTTGCCATGGCTATTGGCAGTGGTGTCTCACCCCATACAAAGAAACTGTCCCAACGAGTGTAGTGTCTATTTACCGTACGCAAAATACGCGCTTGGTCGTGGAGTTGCGGCAACCAGCCCGTTTTAACCTAACCTAACTGTCCCAACGCACTGTATTGATTATTTATTGTACATCGATCGCGTTCGGTTCCATTCCACGGATATAGACAGTGATTTTTCTATTGCCGTGGAACTGAACAAAAAGCGATCAATTAAAACAAAATACACTGATTATTTTTTTTCATTATCAGATGAAAAAAGCTAGTTACGTCGGCACGATTTCTTTGTATGGGATGAGGCATCTGTATGCTAGTAATAAATTATCTGTGCTATTGGTTTTTATCCTGTAAACAGCTGTGTAATATATTCCTATCCTTTTTTCATAGGGCATGATCTCCAACATACAAAACTTGAAGTTGATGACAACATAGAACCTGTAAATTTTAAGTCAATACAAGAAGCTATTGAGAAGTTTAAAAATCAGTTTGAAACTGAGTCAGTAACTGAAGTCATAGATCCATAAGGTAAGTAACATTCCTAATCCCCTTTATTTTGACATTAGCTGTTCCCTGGAACTTCGTCTGCATTAGTATTTGGAATGGGCAATTTTTTTATATTACACTAGCTGTCCCACGCGGCTTCGCTCTCGTCAACTGGCTACCTACCTACCCTACATACATGAATGTTGTGTAACTTTAACTGCTTACGCAGCGGACGCAACAAAAGCACTCAAAAAGGAATTATTTTCGTTTTTGCAACATTTTCCATTTATGCTCCGCTCCTATTAGTTGTAGCGTGATGTTATATAGCCTTTAACCTTCCTCGATAAATGGACTATCCAACATAAAAAGAATATTTCAATTCCAACCAGTAGTACCTGAGATTAGCGTGTTCAAACAAACAAACAAACTCTTCACCTTTATAATATAGGTATAGATAATAATAATGTTGTAGCTGTGTAGACCGCCTTATTTGAGAAACTATTAGTTCACCATAGAAACTACCACCCTTCTCTTTTCACCCCCTTAGGGATGATTTCCGGGAAACTATCATTTGCCCTTCCCAGGGTCCCAAACTATCTCCATACCAAATTTTATATAATCGGTTCTGTGGTTGGTGGTTGATGAAAAGGTAACAGACAGACGGAGTTACTTTCGCAATTATAATTATATTATAGTATGGGAGTATGGATTAGACATTATGGCAAAATAAAATGGGAAGGGGGCTGTCTCCTGACATACAGGTCCATCCACATAGTTCGGGAGTTAGAGGCTTAAAAAATTGTTGTAAACAATTATGTCAATAAAGATTGATTGAAATGATTGATTTGATCCCCAAAACCAAAAGATCAATTTGGGCGCACGGTTGGCGCAGTGGCGCGCTGTGTGTCGCGGGTTCGATTCCCGCACGGAACAAATATTTGTATGACCTACAGATAGTTGTTCCGGCTCTTGGTGTTTGTAATTTCCAAGTTAAATGTATTTTGACCAGATAATAAAATAATCAACTAAATAATTACTAATATATTAACACTAGCCTCGCGGCTTCACTCCCGTTTCCTGACCCAAGGAAACATGAATTTTCCTATAGTAAAAAGTCATGTTTTGTATTCAGTAGTACTGCCAGAGATTATTACAAAAAAACAATTCTACACCTTTATTGATAGCTCTTTAAAAGATTATTTCTATCGCGAATATCATAACTAATCACCATCCCATAATATACATAAGGAGCTACAAATTAAAAAAAAACATAAAGAAAATCAATCAGTGCGGTTATTCCCCCTTGAACAAATATACCTACATTACAAATGCAATAAAGTCCACTTCATGATTACGGGGAAAACCCGCAATGGCGCGAAAATAGTGGCGATGGGCAACAACCGGCTTAGTATGCGCGTGTTTTTTGTCATGGTGGTGGTGTATAAGTTACGACTGTACGAATATAGTGTGGACACGTGGTCGCTATTTACTGGTTACTGGAGCTCGAAGTTCAAACAAACTAATTATTGCCATTACATTATTGTTTCATACTTACTGGCAATAAGTCGTGTGTTGTTCCTATTGTCCGTTTGATCGTGTTTAGGTAAGTTAACCGCGCTTTTTAAAATATTTTTAGAAACAATAATTCAGTTTAGTATCTAATTTATTCATTTTTATGCCGATTTTATTTCGTCATAGTTCAATGTATGTAATTTTGATCAACCAAGGAGAGTTCAATAACATAATGCGGCCAGAATAATAAATAAATACATTGCATGTAGAAATAATGTAAAATACATTTTATTTATTGAATAAATACATATGTAGCATTAACGATCACATGTTGCCTGTTCTATTTCAATGTCAGGCAGGAAGAACGCATAGATAAATACGGAATTATCAATAAAAGAAAATATATCATTTTTAGGGTTCCGTACCCAAAGGATAAAAACAAGACCCTATTACTAAGACACCGCGGTCCGTCTTTCTGTCTGTCTGTCACCAGGCTGTATCTTATGAACCGTGATAGCTAGACAGTTGAAATTTTCACAGATATTTCTGTTGCTGCTATAACAACAAATAATGAAAACAGAATAAAATAAATATTTAAGTGGGGCTCCCATATAACAAACGTGATACGAGTATTTTGCCGTTTTTTGCGATAATGGTACGGAACCCTTCGTGCGCGAGTCCGACTCGCACTTGACCGGGTTTTTTTTGTTTTTTATAATCTATAGGCTCGCATTTGACCATTATTTAAATACATGGTAAATATCAGCGTTTATCAGTCTATTTATGTTCCTATGTGGCGTTCTAGAGACCAAACGCGTTGGCCAATTTTGATGATTCTTAGGTCAATCGATTCGTCTTAACCCTGCGAGAGTCATTGGCTACATTAAAATTGGATAGTTAAAAAATAGCGGCTTTTAGGCCCCATATTGTGGAGGCAATTTTTTTTTCTTTCAAACTCATTGTATGGGGTATCAAAATAAAGGGTTTTAAGAGGTGATTTCAAAAATATGTAATACTTATATTAAATGTACCTAATACGAAAAAAAAAAAAAATAAGTTATATCAAAAAACCCGGCTGCTTCAAAAGCGAACTAAATAGACGTAAACAAGGAGATAATCATGCTGTGCAGGCGGAGTATACACCAGATTTTTGGTCAGCCAGCCCGCGAATATGTATCCTCCGACTGCACTGTATGATTTTCTACTTGTTTACGTCTTTTATAGGCATTCGTAGGTCACGGTGTAGTAGTTCGTTGGGTACAAACCAGGGCGCGTTGGTTATCATACGCAGTGCTTTATTTTGAAACCTCTGTATGATTTCTACGTTTGAGTGAGATGCGGTGCGGTATTGCCTTGTACAAGAGTATTTTGTTCTCGAGAGCTAGCTGAGACTTTCGCCCTATGAGCCAGTAAAGTTTTCGTGTTTGGATACCAAGTTGCTTCCTCTTAGTGAAAATATGTTTTTGCCAGGTAAGTCTTTTTGTCTAAATGCAATCCAAGATATCTCACATGATGTACTTGTGGGACTTCGATATTGTTTAGTGTGACTGGAGGACAGGATCCTCTTCTTAAAGTAAACGTAACATTGACTGATTTGGTTTCGTTGGCTTTTATCCGCCACTTTTTAAGCCAGTTTGATATTTCATTTAGTCCTTCTTGGAGTATTTGTGAGGCAATTTTTGGGTCACTATGTGCAGCTAGTAAGGCGGTATCGTCAGCAAAGGTTCCAGTAGTTAGTGATTCGGATGTCGGCAAGTTTGCAGTGAACAGCAAGTAGAGTATGGGACCCAGAACGCTACCCTGTGGGACTCCTGCCCGTATGGGACAAAGATCAGACAGTGCTTCCCCACTTTGTACTATGAAGTGGCGCTGTTGTAGAAATGATTTTAGTATTCCGTAGATACAACTGATCTGGTAGGGCTTGATCAACCAAGGAGAGTTCAATAACATAATGCGGCCAGAATAATAAATAAATACATTGCATGTAGAGATAATGTAAAATACATTTTATTTATTGAATAAATACATATGTAGCATTAACGATCACATGTTGCCTGTTCTATTTCAATGTCAGGCAGGAAGCACGCATAGATAAATACGGAATTATCAATAAAAGAAAATATATCATTTTTAGGGTTCCGCAGCCAAAGGATAAAAACAAGACCCTATTACTAAGACACCGCGGTCCGTCTTTCTGTCTATCTGTCACCAGGCTGTATCTCATGAACCGTGATAGCTAGACAGTTGAAATTTTCACAGATATTTCTGTTGCCGCTATAACAACAAATAATGAAAACAGAATAAAATAAATATTTAAGTGGGGCTCCCATATAACAAACGTGATACGAGTATTTTGCCGTTTTTTGCGATAATGGTACGGAACCCTTCGTGCGCGAGTCCGACTCGCACTTGACCGGGTTTTTTTTTTTGTTTTTTTATAATCTATAGGCTCGCATTTGACCATTATTTAAATGCATGGTAAATATCAGCGTTTATCAGTCTATGTATGTTCCTATGTGGCGTTCTAGAGACCAAACGCGTTGGCCAATTTTGATGATTCTTAGGTCAATCGATTCCTACATTAAAATTGGATAGTTAAAAAATAGCGGCTTTTGGGCCCCATATTGTGGAGGCAATTTTTTTTTCTTTCAAACTCATTGTATGGGGTATCAAAATAAAGGGTTTTAAGAGGTGATTTCAAAAATATGTAATACTTATATTAAATGTACCTAGTACGAAAAAAAATAAAAATAAGTTAAATCAAAAAACCCGGCTGCTTCAAAAGCGAACTAAATAGACGTAAACAAGGAGATAATCATGCTGTGCAGGCGGAGGATACACCAGATTTTTGGTCAGCCAGCCCGCGAATATGTATCCTCCGACTGCACAGTATGATTTTCTACTTGTTTACGTCTTTTATAGGCATTTGTAGGTCACGGTGTAGTAGTTCGTTGGGACAAACCAGGGCGCGTTGGTTATCATACGCAGTGCTTTATTTTGAAACCTCTGTATGATTTCTACGTTTGAGTGAGATGCGGTGCGGTATTGCCTTGTACAAGAGTATTTTGTTCTCGAGAGCTAGCTGAGACTTTCGCCCTATGAGCCAGTAAAGTTTTCGTGTTTGGATACCAAGTTGCTTCCTCTTAGTGAAAATATGTTTTTGCCAGGTAAGTCTTTTGTCTAAATGCAATCCAAGATATCTCACATGATGTACTTGTGGGACTTCGATATTGTTTAGTGTGACTGGAGGACAGGATCCTCTTCTTAAAGTAAACGTTACATTGACTGATTTGGTTTCGTTGGCTTTTATCCGCCACTTTTTAAGCCAGTTTGATATTTCATTTAGTCCTTCTTGGAGTATTTGTGAGGCAATTTTTGGGTCACTATGTGCAGCTAGTAAGGCGGTATCGTCAGCAAAGGTTCCAGTAGTTAGTGATTCGGATGTCGGCAAGTTTGCAGTGAACAGCAAGTAGAGTATGGAACCCAGAACGCTACCCTGTGGGACTCCTGCCCGTATGGGACAAAGATCAGACAGTGCTGCCCCACTTTGTACTATGAAGTGGCGCTGTTGTAGAAATGATTTTAGTATTCCGTACAACTGATCTGGTAGGGCGTTTTTTAATTTAAAAAGCAGACCTGCATGCCAAACGCGGTCAAACGCTTGAGATATGACCAGAAATGCACTGGTACAGTAAGACTTTGCCTCCAGTGATTCCATGATCTTATTCGCTAGTCTGTGCACCTGGTCGACAGTGGCATGTTTACTGCGGAACCCTAACTGATGGTCAGGAATTAGTCCTTTTTCTTTGAGTATAGGTAGAATTCGATGCAGCAGTTGAGTTTCAAATATTTTGGATGGAATAGGTAGCAGGCTTATGAGTCTATATGATTTTGCTTCTTCTGGTTGTTTGTCTGATTTGAGTAGCATTATAATTTGCGCAACCTTTCACTCCAGGGGAAAGAACTGTAGTCTTGTCATGGAGTTAAATAATGACGTCAGAAAAGTTATGCCAGATTCTGGTAGTTCATGTAATATGCGGTTTGTAATAAGGTCGTATCCTGGTGGTGACTTTTTTGGGTCCGATTTTTTTATGATTCGGGCAACTTCTGACTTTGTAAATTTTAAGGGCATTTCCTCCGTATTTTTAGGAGTATTCAAATAGTCAGTAATTTCTGCGGCATCTACTGGAGAGCCTTCATATGGATGAGGAATAAAGACTTTTGAGAAATGTTCTGAGAAGGTTTCGGCTTTCTCTTGGTCCGTCCGTGCCCAGGAACCGTCAGATTTTCTTACAGGAGGAGAAACACCAATAGGCCGTTTCAGTCTTCTGGTGGCCTTCCATAATGAATAATCTGAGGCAGCAGTAGTATCCAGGCCAGTGAGATAATTATGAAATCTGTCATTACAATCCTTGTCTAAAATGTGTTTCAGCTGTCTGTTGATGTGATTGAGTTGATTTTTCACACCAGGGTCTCTGCTTTGCTGCCAATGCTTCCTCATTCTCCTTTTTTGGATTACTTTAACTAATATATGTTTTGCTACATAGTTGTCCGTGCTTCTATGTGGTAGTGGTGGGGTTGAAGACCAGACTGCATTCTGCACACTGTTGTTGAAGTACAGAACAGCTTCTGTTATTTCGTCTTCAGTTTTTAGACTAACTGGTTCCTGGAATGCTTTGTCGATGAGCTCTCGAAATGAGGGCCAGTTAGTTCTTTTGTTATGCAGAACGCATTTTTTGGCGCATTCTAGGGCGGTAGTGTGTAGTTCTACTATGATTGGAGAGTGGTCTGAGGACAGATCCCAGCAACTCGGACACGATATATTGTCATTTACGATTCCTTTGCTGACACAAAAATCGATAACATCCGCGATTTTTCTTTTGTCTGTTGGCCAGTAAGTGGGTTGGCCAGACGATATCACGTTCATATTTCTTGTTAGGATGCATTTGTAGAGTTCTCGCCCTCTGGGTAGAACAAGCCTAGAACCCCAAAACGTGTGCTTGGCATTATAGTCACCTCCCGCAATAAATCTGTCTCCAAGGCATTGAAAAAAGTCATTAAATTCCGTTTCCTTGATAGTAAATCTCGGAGGACAGTAGAGTGCAGATACTGTAATGTCACTGATCCAGTCCGTTATTACGACGTTTGTTGCTTGTATGTAGTTTTTACAGTCGTTTTGTAGTACATGATGCCTGATGTTAGACCTGATGAGTACAGTAGATCCTCCATGTGCTTTGTTGTCAGGGTGGTTAGTGTGGTACATATTGTATCCAGGTATCCTGAAGTAGCTTTTGGATGTGAAGTGAGTTTCTGAGATAAGTAAAACATCTATGTGGTGAATATTAAGGAATATTTTAACTCTTCCGAGTGATTTGACAAGCCATTAGCATTCCATACACCTAATTTTAGTGCTGTGAATGTAATGACATTTTTGAGATTAGATCGGTTAACGTTTGTGTCATAATTAGCATTTGGTTCATCAGGGCAACAAGTGTCTCTGTAATGGCTTTGAGTTCGTTGGTTTTTTGGTTGTCATCTTCTACGTTAACGGTTTGCGTCGAAGGTTGTTTGGGGAGTTCTTTTGTGGCTGATGCGTACGATTTGCCGTTATTTATTGTTTTATTTGTAGGTGCTTGTTCAACGCTCGTAAGTCTTCTTTTGTGTTGGGTGATTGGGAGAGGATATCGGACTTTCAACAGCTCCTTGTAGACTGTACAGCCTTTGTAGTTAGCTGGATGGTTTCCCTCGCAGAGGACGCATTTAACTTGGTTTGATCTTTCTTTCCGTGGGCAATGTGAAGTGTGATGCGAACCTGCACATTTGACACATCTGGGCTTTCTATTGCAGAACTTTTGTATGTGATTATAACCTTGGCAATTAGTGCATTGCGGGATTACTCTGTTAGGTCTGGGTGCTTCAAACATTATGCGACAGTGTAATAGAGATTTTACGCTATATACGTGGGACACTCAGAAAGTTTTGCGAAACTAAAAAAAATTGTTCTATACGTACATATATTTTTATTAAATCTTTTCAAAGTACTTTCCACCAGCCTCTATACAAAGATTCATGCGCCTAAACCAGTTTTCAAAACACTTTTTCCAGTCCGCCGCAGACACCTCGTTTACAGCCTGCTCGAACGCAGCCAGCGCATCTTCCGGCGACGAAAATTGTATCCCTTTGAGCTGATTTTTTATTTTTGGGAATAAAAAGAAGTCACACGGTGCTAGATCAGGGCTGTAAGGAGGGTGACCCAGGAGTTTGACTGGCGTGCTGTCCAGGAAGTCCCTCGTTTTGAGTGCGGTGTGCGCAGGTGCATTGTCGTGGTGGAGCAGTAGCCCGCGGAGCCCTGTGTTTGGTCGCTTGTTGCTTATAACAGAGAAAACTTCTGGCAAACATTTGGTAGTATACCATTCGGCATTAATGCTTCTTTGATCCCGTAAGGGAATTGATACCAAGTGGCCAGTCAAATTAAAAAAGCTAGCGATCAAAATCTTACCCCCGCTTCTAGATCGCTTCACTTTGGTAGGCGTTGGCTCATTTTGAAACACCCAAACAGTCGACTGGCGCTTGGTTTCTGGGTCGTATTGATAAATCCAGGACTCATCACCTGTAACGATGTCGTAAACACGCCGAGACGAGCCTGCTTCAAATTTGTTAAGCATATCACGGCACCATTCCACCCGGGCCTGCTTCTGAGCATCGGTGAGGTTGTGCGGCACCCAGCGTGATACTATCCTCCTCACGCGAAGATGGCTGTGTAGAATCTCGTGAACGCTTCCCGATCCAATCTTCAATATGTGTTGAATCTCCTGATATGTAATTCGCCTATTGTCTTGGATTAAATTTTTCACTGCTAGCACGTTTTCTTCGGTAACAGCCGTCAAAGGGCGACCGCTTCTTTCGTCATCCCCCAAAGTTGGTCGACCGCGCTTGAATTCGTTATACCAACGATACACGGTTGCCTTGGAAGGGCCTTCATCCATGAATGCCATTTGAAGTCTATCGTACGATTCATCCGGTTTCAGGCGACACTTGAAATCGTATAAAATCATAGCTCTAAAATGTTCCCGGCGCAGATCCATATTTCAGTGAGACACAATACTTTGAATTAACTCGCAAAAAATGTGGAGGGAAATTTTGAAATTGGAACTTACTTATTTTTACTTATAAATAATCATATTTTCGAAAAACATTATAACTGGCCAGTCTCCCATATATAAAAACTTTTTTTCGCAATACTTTCTGAGGGGCCTGGTATGTCTTTATTATTTTCATGGGATTCTAGTTCGATGTTCCACATTGGTAACGCCTGTTTTGTTCTTGAGTTTTGGATGTTCCAGACATTTGTTACTTTATGGCCAAGCTCCTCAATAGCTATTTTTATTTCTTCTTTATCTGTCGATGCGTGTGCCGAAGAATTGCCAAACTTAAGTGGCAGTGGGCAGGGCACATTGCTCGCAGAACGGATGGCCGATGGGGCAGGAAGGTTCTGGAATGGCGACCGCGAACCGGAAGACGTTGCGTTGGAAGGCCTCGCACCAGGTGGACCGATGACCTGGTGAAGGTTGCGGGGATCCGCTGGTTACGAGATGCACGGGACCGGTCAATATGGCGACGCTTTGGGGAGGCCTATGTCCAGCAGTGGACGTCTTTCGGCTGATATGATGTCGATGTCGATGCGTGTAAATTTTTAAGCACCACTCTAAAGCTGCGATCTTGTTTAGGCTGGTAACTGAAGAATTCTGTGTCTTTAGCCTTCAGTTCTTTGTAAATAGTGGAGTATGCTTCTGCTGTTTTCGATTGTATTTTAACTCTGTCGCTTCTTAGTACTTTAGTTTCATACTCTCCTTTTGCAACTTCTTCTAATAATTTTAGTAAAGGTTGGATATTTTTGTCGCCGTCAATAAACAGTGGTGGGGGTCTTATAGATTTTGGTGCTTGTATTTCAGGTTTATCTGCTTGCTCTATATTGTCGAGCCCTGTGAAACTGTTGGATGTTGGTACTGCTGGTGCTGCTAGCCAGTAACTCAATTTTGTTTGTTTTTGGCTACGCATTATTGCGTCTGGGCTGGTTCTTTGCCTTTTGCCACTTCTGTGAACTGTTGTTCTTCGGATTCTCTATCTGTTTCATCTGGTAGATCAATGGTCACTTTGTCTTGATTAGTTGTTCCGCTAAATGAACTTGATATTGGTCGATTCATAAACATTCCTTTGTGGAAGAGTTGTTGAGTCAAAGTTTTTGAGTTATTCATATCTAAGTTTAGCATATTTTCAGAAGTATTTAAATTGTTCATTTTGTTCCCACGAGTGAGGACGATTTAAAAGTCGCTACCTGGGGTGAAGCCTTTTCCCAGGAGAAGGCAAATACAACAGTGGTTGCCCATTCCACTGCAGAGGTTGGCGTTAGAGACTGATTGCCCACCAGTCATTCATCCCCTCGGCACGTTGCCCACCTTAGGATTGGGGTTATTTGTTTATTTTTTGTAGCGAGGTTTTCTTCCTCGGAGGCCAGACAATTAAGCCAAGCCTCGTAGGTGTTCCGAAAATCAGAGGCCATTTCCTGCCTTTGATTGGTCGAGTATTCGAGTTAGTTGACCGCCGCTCGATACTCAGCGTTGTTGCTCGTTTAGCATCACCCGGGGGACACGTGTAGGGTGGGTCAGGAAAGATGGTAAATCCTACGGACGCGAGCAACTCCATCCCCCTTTTTAATTAAAATAAGTTACGGGGGTGTATCGCCCCCTCAAAGAACTGTAGCGGGCGATTCCCTCGCATTAGCAATGTGGAAAAATCGTCACTTATAAACATTGTAAAGACTTCCCACAGTAATAGCTCTAGTATTGTGCAACTTTTGAAAACTCAAAACTTTGAACGTAATTGGATAGAACTTAGAACTCAATTTTTTCCGTGGTAAATATATTTATGAGTATTAAATATTGTTTCAGCAAAATGATAAACTCGGGCCGAGGTCGGCATCGAGGCCGACAAGTGAAAACAATGGAAGAGATTTTCAAAGCGGTGAATAGAAGACATGTACGAATTAAAAGAAAAGACAGGAAGGACAATAACTCTATTCTTAACAAAGTGCTGCAAGAACTTTTGAAAAGAATGCGTAAATGTGACAGCTTATTCGACAGTATGAACCCAAAACTTGAATATTTAGGTAGCTACTATGATGGAATGCGCGTGGGCCAACCAAATGAATATGACATTAATGTCATTCTGACCATACACGTTAATTATAGTAAAATTTGTTTAGATGCCCGTGAAACTCAAAACGGTTACACAAGCATTTTAATGCCAGAAGAATTCCGCAGACTGTCGAAAACGCCTGCCACTGCAATGAAAGGTTTCAAAAAGACTGAATTCTGGTGCGACAGATCTTACCGCCTATCAGTTACAAGTTTTAGATCCTGGATGCAAAGTGTTGTAGATGCTGCTCTAAATAAGTTACCACTAGAAGACGGAAAACGAATTTTAAAAGTGAAAAATAACTATTTTAAAATCCTCTATAAGATGTCGGGTCCTGCTAATACCGTTACAATATGTATTGAAAACGATTACGTTATTGATGTCGATTTGGTTCCAACCTTAGCGTTTGAGCTACCAAAAATACCATTTAATTCAAAGATCGATTTTGACAAAGTTAGAAAGACAAAAACGACACATTATTTTGCAGTACCAAAACCTAGCGATAATGAGTTTAGCTGGAGATTAGCTTTTCCGTATCAAGAACGATATTATACGGACAAAATGCATAATTTAAAAAGCGCTATAAAACTTCTGAAGCTGTTTCGAGATATTCAAGGATTTAATAAATTGGCTAGTTATTTTATAAAAACATTATTTTTATGGGAAATTATAGAAAAGGACGATGAGGAATTTTGGAAAAAAAGTTCTTTGACATTTTTAGTTCTTTATATGTTACAAAAATTAAGAGATTGTTTGGCAATTGGAACTATTAAAAATTTTTGGTGCTGTGATCATAATCTTCTTGAGAAAATTAAAAGAGAAACGTGCCAAAATTGGAGTAATCGAATATCTAATATAATCAATGATATAGCGAGAAATAAATTGACAAATCCACATATTGTATTAAAATATTTTACAAAACAAGTGTCCGTAAATGAAAACAGTGCTCAGTAATAAATATTGTGCTACATTGTTTAATGATTTTTGTTGTTTCAGTACCTATTTAATAATAGTAGTTTATGAAACTGTTGCATAATAAGGGGTATTAAAACATGACTGTGTGTTTAAAAACCGAGCTGTAGGCGAGGCTTTTAATAGTATACTCACGAATGTGTAATGTTTAAGCATTCATCATATAATTTTCTCGACTTTGCTGGTTTGATTATGATTAATTTCCTTCGTCGCATGTAAAATATCGGGCGGAGTCAAATTTTGTTCACATTCACAGATATCAGACATTTTTAAGCAATAATTTTAAAAACTCATGAAATTCAGTCGAATGAAGAATGGCGCCAAAACCCAGCACATCCCGCATTAACCGCGCATGCGCTAAGGCTTAGCACGCACTGCGATCTTTATTCGCGCGAACCTTTTCCGCCCATTCTGCGACATATGGAATTGTATGAAGTTGCTCGCATTGCGGTAAAAAAATCGTGTGGAAATGATACTGCAAGAAATCCGTGTTTTGCCACAGAATCCACCGCATCGCTCAGCGCATTTAATTCGAGCGAATATTTTGAGCTCTATGAACAGATAGAGACAAAATTCGCGCGAATAATAATAGCAGTGCGTGCTAAACCGCGTGCGGGCATTGTCATAGATATTTGTACTATTCTGTGTCATAGACAAGTAAAAATTGGAATCATATCTTTTTTTATCAGGTACTATAATGGCATTACAGAAAAAATTTGATGGAAACTCCTTAGTGTTTAACTTCTTGGGTTTGTCCTGTATCGTAATAGAAAAAAAAATGTTTCATAGCATTATTTTGTTAGAGAATAGTAGTATAGGCAATGGTCATATAAACGGGTTATTTTTTTATGTTTTAATACCTAATTATATGCCGTTGCATACACTACTTTATCTTCACTCATACAGTTGAAATAAAATAAAAGTCGAAAAGGAAATAATATGCAGTATGGCGGGAAATTTAGATTCTCATTGCACCATGATTGGCAATGTCAATGAGCCCAGCGCCAATAAATTAAAAAGTAAAAGTGTGCTATAAAAATTAAAAAGTTATTTTATGATGCAGTTGTTTGAAAATTGAAGGAAAATGTTGAACTGTAATGTTTTTTTTTTAAACTTTACTTATCCACGAATATTTAAAGTACGTGATTATGCAATATTTTTTGAATTCATATTTGGAACATTACGTTGTGAGTGTAGATAAAAAGTGTTTTAAGATTATATTTTTAAATTTCGGTATTGTGTTTATAAAGTTTTCCAATATAAACTCGTTTTGAAGTTTATAATTCGTATAGGTATTAAATTATTTTTTGTAATGATGTGTAATTGATACAAATCTCAATAAGCATACCTAACTAGTATGTTTTACTCTAATCACGTAGGTACCCATGTAATGTATGAAATGTAAAATAAACAATATGACTGAATGTTAATTTGTATATTTTTGGAAATGTCTCGCTCTGCCCCAGCCTTCCTTCTTTTGTCCTTTACAGTACTACTGGGACCACAACCACAAATTTCTGCTTGAAGATATGAATAGGCTACGACTTGGAAGAATCGGCAGGATGGGGTACAACTTAGTGCCTGGGCGACCGAGCTCTGCTCGGGTGAAAATAGAGAAAACGACGTTTTCTAAAAATTAAACCTAGTTATATGGCCCCGAAAGGCCCGCCCTGCATACTGAATTACATGAAAATCGTTGGAGCCGTTTCCGAGATTCAGATTACAAGAAGAATATTAATCAATATTAATATTATACACACTTCATATTTACATTTTGTTAAATTTATTTATAAAAACAAATCATAAAAAAAAAACATTTAAAAATATAAAAAAATTATGGTTTTCCGCCAGTGTCGCAGTGAGCAGGGTCCAAGATCCCGGTGGTTAGGGCTCCAGAGACAGGAACATCCTCACGATGCGAGTTGTATCGAGGAGTACTGCCTTCTGTATCAGGCCCTTGATCCAACCGCGCAATGACAGCCTCGACAGATGGTCGTCGAGACTCTTGGCCATCAGGCCGTTCGCCGTAACGACAATCGGCACAATGATCACCGAGTCCACATTCCAAGATCCCGGTGGTTAGGGCTCCAGAGACAGGAACATCCTCACGATGCGAGTTGTATCGAGGAGTACTGCCTTCTGTATCAGGCCCTTGATCCAACCGCGCAATGACAGCCTCGACAGATGGTCGTCGAGACTCTTGGCCATCAGGCCGTTCGCCGTAACGACAATCGGCACAATGATCACCGAGTCCACATTCCAAGATCCCGGTGGTTAGGGCTCCAGAGACAGGAACATCCTCACGATGCGAGTTGTATCGAGGAGTACTGCCTTCTGTATCAGGCCCTTGATCCAACCGCGCAATGACAGCCTCGACAGATGGTCGTCGAGACTCTTGGCCATCAGGCCGTTCGCCGTAACGACAATCGGCACAATGATCACCGAGTCCACATTCCACATTTCGACAACCTTGTGTGCTAAGTGCTAAGTCGAGATACTTGATTTGTTTCTCTTTCTCAGCTTTCACGAGGTTCTCGTCATGCGGGATGGTGACATCGATTAACATTGTGCGGCGCGCTAATCGGTCTATCACCACTATATCCGGCTTAATGGCAACAATAGTGCTATCAGTGATGATAGACCGATCCCAGTAGGTACATACAACGTGACATGTTCATTTTCGAGAACTGGGTCGGGCACATACTTGTAATACGGTACCTACCTCAGAATCCACTAGATTGTACTTCAAAGCAAGTTGCTGGTGAATAATCCTGGCTACTTGGTTATGCCCGTGCAAGTACTCGCCGTTAGCCAGACGAGAACAACCAGAGATAATATGTCTGATGGATTCACCCGGACGGTGGCATGCCCGACACACGTCAACCGTTCCGTCCTTCATTATATGTCTCCGGTAGTTATTCGTCACGATAACTTCGTCCATTATTGCACAGACAAAAACTTCAGTTTCCCCGAAAAGGTCGCCGTAACGTAGCCAGGATACAGACGCTTGGAAATCTACGTCGGCCCATGGAGAGCCCGATAGAAGCGTCCGTGTAGCTCCTTGCCTTGCCATTCCTCTTTACGTTCATCAGTAGTTAGTATTATAGGCTTGTGCCAGTTCTCTTTAGCCATGGTCAACGGGGTGGGTCCCTTGTCCACTGCGACCACATCCCGATGCATACCTACCCACTTCAGCTTTTAAAAAGTATTCTCTGAGGCTGCACACCTCGCAGTTGTGAAGAGTATTGGTGTTTAAAAAGCCTCGACCCCCACATTTCCGCGGGATGTACAGACTCATCACTGATGATCGTGGATGATGCATCCAGTTTGCGGTCAGCAGTGTCCGGACCGTCCTATCAAGGGCGTCGAGTTCAGTCTGAGTCCATTTGAGTATGCCGAAAGAGTACATCAAAACCGGCATGGCCGCATGACCCAACTGTTGAAGGCGCGCCACCTTATTTCCACCCGACAAAAGGCTTTTTAATACCTTTTTCAGGCGGCCAAAGAAGCGCTCCTTTAGCAGTTGCGTCATGTCATTACTGTTAATGCCCAACGCTTCCGACATACCCAAATACTTGTAAGTTTCGGTCGAGGAGAGGTGTATGGAATCAGAGAGTTGAATTTCCTCAGACTCCATAATCTCTCATTGCTTTACATGCATGACTGCACATTTGTCCACACCAAATTCCATCCTGATGGATTCACTGAAGGTTTCAGTTACCTTCAGTAGCTCCGTCAGTTGGAATTTGTTGGGGGTAAAGAGTTTCAGATCATCCATGTAAAGGAGGTGAGATATTATAGCCTGACCACCTCTTCTCAACAGATAGCCTAGACATGAATCCTCCAGCAGTGTACTTAGAAGATTCAGGGCTAAGCAGAACCAAAGTTGACTTAAACTGTCGCCCTGAAATAGCCCCCGCTTAATCCATACAGGCTCATCATCCCCCTGAATCGGTCGACATCCTGGATATCGAAGGACCGTCTTCCATTGCCCCATAAATGACCCAGGAAGGTGCATAGAGTTGCATCAACTTTGTACAACTCCAGCACCCTCATGAGCCATGTTTGTGGCACAGAGAGAACAGCAGCCTAATTGTGTAAGTGAATTCGGCAAAGGAAACAATCTGTTTCTTTCCCAAAAACGACTTTTCGTATTGCGAAAAGTCGAAACAGATTTCGGCAGTTTCCTTTGCCGGATTCACTAACACAATTAGGCTGCAGATCGTAGGCCTTCTTGTAGTTTATCTAGCATGTCGACAGATGCTTGCGGGATCGACGAACCTGCTGGCTTAAGGCCATGTCAATGAGGAGTAGCTCCTTAGTGCCGCGGGACCCATTCCTACATCCATTCTGTGAAGCAGACATTATTGAATTATCTTCAATGTGTTTATACATTTTTGCTCACAGGATGGATAGTACATAGTAATACGGTAGGTAGGTAAGAAGTTTATAAATCGTTGTTATGCATGTTATTGGTCTATAATTTTATTATTATGTCCTTTATTCATTAAATTTCTTATCTTGTACATTTTTGAATATTTTATAAAATAAATAAAACAAAAACATTTAAAAATATAGAAACAAAATAGAGGCAACTACATTATTATCATTATTATTTATCAATTCTTCTTGTATATATTTTCCCATATATACAAGAATAATTGCTCGTTTAAAGGTATTAGATAGATTAAATTAATGCTTATACATAAAAGACAACAACCTAGACAAAGAGTCATACCCAGTATATAATAGTAATCTTTGAGTCATTCGCATAAGAGTAAAAATCAGTCTGTCTGTCACTCTGTCCGTATATATAAGTTTCTCTGTGGTAAAAATGATCTGTGGTCATCCGTATCAATGTCAAGGCAAAAACACATTACTGTGGCGTGGCGCATACTGTCGTGGCGCTGAGTGTGCATACTAAGCTGGCATGTCGTGGCGCGCCCTGGCGCTATTTCTGAATTAGTATACAACGAACCTTTGCAACGTTTAGACGTACATAATATTAACTTCGGATTCGGATGATGATTTCGATGAAGACCTTCAATTTATTTCTATGCACCTGCCATGTTATACATATCTCCACCACCCTTCCACCATCTTGGTTGACTGGTAGAGAATACCTTAAGCTTAAGTCTGCCTATGTACCTTTAAGTTGCATGAAATGTTAATAAATAAATAAATTTCTCCTAGCAATTAAACTACATTAGAGCAAAATTAAAAAAAAAAACCGGCCTAGTGCGAGTCGAACTCGCGCACGAAGGGTTCCGTACCATTATCACAAAAAACGGCAAAAAAATCACGTTTGTTGTATGGGAGCCCCTCTTAAATATTAATGTTATTCTGTTTTCAGTATTAGTTGTTATAGCGGCAACAGAAATACATCATCTGTGAAAATTTCAACTGTCTAGCTATGCAGACAGAGCTAGACAGACGGACCGCGGAGTCTTAGTAATAGGGTCCCGTTTTTACCCTTTGGGTACGGGACCCTAAAAAAGAAGGCAAGGCAATTTCAAATTTAAAAGTTTTAAGAACAAAAACATAAAAAAATCGGTTTGTTTACATTTTGATTATAATGATATGCGATTATCTCGGAAACGTGTGGACCGATTTACATGATTCAAACGGATAAAACGGTTTTAGACCAAAACCTTTCATTTGACACTAACTGCACCATGAAATCTCCACAAACAAAAATTTACGTTTTCAAGTTCCTCGCGTAATTATTAATGTATGATTATCTCTTATCAATTCTTTAAAATCTATATATATATCAACTTTTAATGTTCAAATTAGGATTCTATATGATTGTAGATGCTAGTTGGACATAAAACGAAAACAAATACCTACAACACTAATTAGTATTTAACAAGAAAACTGTACGTTGACGTACAAGTTCAATAAGCTCGTCGGTCATTTTCAACACGCAGCATACAAGCGTCCGCTACGAGTTCACGTCATTGAATGGCGCGCCACGAGCCACGCGGTGTAGAAACACATTTGCCTGGCGTGTTGTATCGTGCCAGAGCGGTGGTGGGGGCTATGGCGCAATCGGTCGCGGGCAGTCCGCGCCACGCCAGGTCGCGCCACGCTGGGCCACGACACTCAAGTGTGCCTCTAACCATACTAAATGTATGAAACCGATAGGCATCTGGCGCGACACGCCACGCCACGCCACAGTAATGTGTTTCCGCCTAATGGCGCAATCGGTCGCGGGCAGTCCGTGCCACGCCAGGTCGCGCCACGATGGGCCACGACACTCAAATGTGCCTCTAATCATACTAAATGTATGAAACCGATAGGCATCTGGCGCGACACGCCACGCCACGCCACAGTAATGTGTTTCCGCCTTCAGCGACAAAAAAAAAATGGGATTGATCATGTGACATTTCGATTGCGTTTGACATTCCCACTGACTTTTTCTTACCTCATTGGACATTTCCATTTTTTTTTTACTTTTTACAGACACACGGTTACAGTAAAATTAGAATACGGTATATTTCTTATTCTTTTTTTTAATAATGTAATTATATCAATGTATTTTAAAAGAGGTAGATACGGGACTGGTCTCAGCGCTTGGTCCTATTCTCAATCTATTATATATTAGTCTATGGGTCCTAATAAACTAAGTGATTGCCCGTCGTGGGCACTCAGTCGCGCACGGTGGCGCACGGCACATGGTTGATCACACAGCTCAATAATTTCAGCGTTTTTTATGTTTTTTTTTTGCAATAAATTTGCATCAAAATGACTTCTTGTGTAGCTAAAAAGTGTTTAAATAATACCAGGAAGAAAATTAAGTCACACGATTATTAACTCGTAAGTAGGTACAGTCAAAAATGTTAATTTGTTGAAAATTACTTTAATATTTAATGTTTGCTTCGCCATATTTGTGAGAGTGAGATAGATATTACAAAAATGCGTGAGAGACACGATACGCACATATTACAATGTCATTACATTCATAATAGTAAACATTCTGCCTCTTTTTAATAAATCATTATAAAAAGACCAAGATTCCGAGTAATTATCTGTCTGAAATTAATGTAGTGTCCAGACAGTTGAAAAATTTAATCCAGTTTTTTTTTGTCTGGAGAAGTTATATTCTCATCGCAGGCTGTTTCACCAGCTTGACATCAACATCGAATTCTTGTTGTCTCTAAACACAGGTTCAATTTCTAGTTCTCCAGCCAATTCCTTCGCAGTTAAAATGGCGCTTTTAAAGCCCATATTTCTATAGTCTTCCTATCCAAGAAAGTGCAGCACTTCTGCGCATTTACTGAGATCCATGTCTGTTGATTGTAGAGATTTACTAACAACGTTCATTTGAAAAGGGTTGTCATACCAAACAGTTATTGAAACTTCAAGCTGAAATCTTTGAACTGTTCGGTTATATTAGTAGCCTCAACTTGAACATCAGTTTTCTGAGTTTCAATAGTCAAAATATTTAAAGCTCTTTTAACAATGCTTATTCTGGCTGCCCAACGTTTGTCACTGAGCTTTTCATAACCAGCTGGGCGGTCGCCCAACCGCGCCCTACCCTAACGCCGCTGCTGAGTGTGCTGGGCGATACTAATCATGATGTCCATCCTATTTACTTAATCATTGAATTATAGCAGTTTATTGTTAAACACTTTTCCAAGTTATTTTCTTCAATAGCTCACGGGCTATTAAATAGAGATTCCGAAATGTCCTTCAAAGTTGCAGATAGGTTTCAACATTCTCAGCAGGGAGCGCCTAAAGTTGGCATCGGCTCCTAAGTCACTACTCACTGGTGTTAATATGCATGACAAAAGAGATCTCTCTTGTTGTCCGGCGGGTACTAACCGCCGAGGTATCGTAAAATAGCAGCGCTGTGATTAGTGTCGTGGCGATCCTGCTGAATGTTCAGCAGGATCGCCACGACACTAATTGCATCCACAAACAGCAAGTTACGGGCTGGTTCCAACGACGTCACAGTCAACGTATGAAATGACTATCCCCTAGTTCCCCTGCTAAGCTGACTTAGCCACAACCGGGAAAAAAAAAATGTATCTATAGTAGTAAATTGTACACTGAAAAATATTGTAGCTTTGGCAAGCCATGCTGCTCTGGATTCCTACAATAATAACAATAACATATACTGAGCACACTGTTCTGTTACGAAAGCAGAAACAAGCCAATTCAATAGAATTTTATTGTTTTCAGTTTTCTAATTTTATTACAAGACGTCTTGAACAAATTGCGATACCTTTTATTAGTTTTTGTATTTTCTCAAAAGTATTCTATTGTACAAAATTATCAAAACGAGTATTTTTTTGAGTTGACAAGTTTCGAAAATAACATTTTTGCACTGGCAATAATTGGTTTGAACCGCCCCTTGCCCCTTCTCAAGCCGCCATTTTATTTGTATTGTATCGCCATTTCGTTTCTTTTGTGAGATGGAGAATTGGACAAGAAAGTGAGACAGAAATAAAATAATCTGAATCCTTTTGATATTAAATTAGTGTAATTTGATGTAATTTGGAGAAATTCAAACCAGGTTAGCAAATTGAATTACTACAATCGGATCCTGTTCAACTTTTTTTAATTTTAATCGTGACCGCGTCTCACCTCTTGTTCGAGTACAATGGCGTCCGCTTACTCGAAGCGCGTATGGATATTCCGTCATCCTTTTCTTGCATATATCGACTATTCAGGAGACACTGCCTTTCTAACGAATGATCTTTTTACGAGTAGAGTAGACTGATAAGAAATATTCCCCGTTACCTTCGCACTTTGTGTTTGAGTTTCTCTTTCGCGTACAATTAGCCGCGCTTTTGTTGTATGCGTAAAGATGTTTTTATACGTATTTACAGTGTGTATTTTATGTTCTAACAGATATACACAATGTGCTGCTGATTGAAATTGTATGATGAATTAATTGATGTGTCGATATGTTCACTACGAACGCCGTTCAAACCGGCACAGTGCCGACGCTGCAGTATCAAGAGCATCCACAAAAGTCTCAAGGCAAAAATATTGAAAACGTTCAGCAAAAGAATGCTCAGCAGACTCAACAACAACAACAGGTAAAAAGAACAGGTATTATAATAACACAAAGACCAAAATAGTAAATACAACACATAAATAGTTTCTACAAAGTACATAATATTATAAACCTGTGTGGGGTTTTGCATTTGCAAATAATTTTGATTAATACAATAAAATTATACAGAGGTACCCTATCATAACTAATTAAACCTAAGTGTTTTCGAATTATTGGTTTGCCTTAAGAAAAGTCAAATTTTTGTGTTGCAGAAGTCGTAATTTGAGTTATTGAAATATTTTAGAAGCATTCTTTGTGTCTGATAACGCATTATTAATTAAAATTTGTCTGTTAAATCAGTACTTATAAAAACTTATTTCTTCAAATTATTTGATCGGATTTAACTCTGTCAATAAAAACGGATGGAAAAATCTGATACTAACATTAGACTAAAATTTTTGATCATGGCTCTTTTAAAATTGCATACTTTTAAGATCAATACAAACAATATCTGATCAACTTTTGTTTTATTTCAGGAGTTTCCTACATTTTGCTATACAACCAACGTGAATATGATTGGTAAACTAGGCACAGGTACCACCACTGGCGCTGGCAATGTGACCAGTGGTGTGAATATAACACAACTGACCACCAGTGATGATAAGACTTGTTACATAGCCCAACCGTTTTCCTACAACTATGCATTAGTGAATCAAATGCAAATAGCTCCTAATGGAATTCAAAATACGATATCAAATATTAGTTTTAAATGTGATGTTTGTGGTCTAATGTTTGGGCATCTTACTCTTCTGAATGCTCATAAAAGAATACATGCTCAGGATACAGGTAATTTCTTTTATTATTATTTTTTCAATGGAATTGTAGATTTATGTTTTAATCCTCCAGAGTCCAGAACAACAAATATGGTAATGCCATTCTGGCTAGGATATACTCAACAATTTAATGTAGAGATCCCATAAAGAAATGTAATCTATACCTAATTAAAATCTTGTTTATTTTGTGGATATTCTTCAATATTAGCTAAAAGTAAACTGACCTTAATTATTATATGATTACAGAAAACAATATCACAGTGGTGGCGACAGGTGTAGGTACTGGGAACGATGTTGCCATGCCTCCACACATTCAGATCCTCTCCTCTGATCCCAATGAGCAGCAGCAACACCACGTACAAATTCAAGACAGTTAGTAGGCACTTTTTATTTTAAACCTTAGTTTTGTTTATCTGCTGAAGAAAAGTCTACTACCGAAACCAAAACCCCTGTTTGCATTATCTAGTTAAATAGTCGGCCAAAATGTACTGCGTCTTGCACCTTTAAGCTATGCTGCACTGCTTGTCAACACTGCATAAAATCTTGCAATAGAATTTTTAGCAAGCCATTATTTTGAGTAATCATATCCATATTACAAGAAGTGCTTCAATTTTCATGTTGAGTTAGATATTAAGTTAAGTCTGGATACTACATGTTAAATTTCACAATCATGTAGTATTCAGATAGACAGCCTTAATCAATGTTCTCATCTATATTTCAGCTAAACCAGTTATAATAGAAAAGGTCCAGAAATGTATTACTTGTGGTGGACCCATACCCAATAATCCTAAGAGAAAGGGTCCCAAGCTGATTCGCTGTGAAAACTGCATTGCACAAGATTCTGTAGACCAGAGAAATAGTCAATGTAAGTATATCATTTTATTCCTGGCAATGCTGCCACCATTCTGGGCACGTTTCCCATTGACATTGATGTGGATGAATTTTTTGATGCACAAAGAGCCCTTTTCCTTCTCCCCTTTGTATGTAAGTTTGTTTTTACCCGACTGCCGAAAGAGGGTAACGTGTTTATCAGTCTATGTATGTATGTATGTTTGTTCCTACATGGCGTTCCAGAGACCAAACGCGTTTGCCGATTTTGATGATTCATACATCAATCGATTCGTCTTAACCATGCGAGTGTCATAGGCTACATTAAAATTGGACAATAGAAAAATGGCGGATTTTGGGTGCCATATTGTGGGGGCCCAAATTTTTTTTCTTCCAAACCCATCTTGTGGGGTATCAAAATAAAGGGTTTTAAGGGGTGATTTCAAAAATATATAACACTTACATGTTTAAATGTATTTAATTCGAAAAAAAAACTAACTAAAAATAGATAAATAAAAAAACTTAATTGAAAAATCAAAAAACCCGACTGCTTCAAAAGCGAACTAAAAAGTCGTAAACAAGGAAAAAATCATGCTGTGCAGGCGGAGGATACACCAGATTTTGGTCAGCCAGCCCGCGAATATGTATCCTCCGACTGCACAGCATGATGTTTTCCTTGTTTACGACTTTTTAGTTCGCTTTTGAAGCAGTCGGGTTTTTTGATTTTTCAATTAAGTTTTTTGTTATTAGTCATAAGATTACAAATATTCAATTGTATATAAGATTGAATTATAAATAAATTTTGCAATCCAGAAAAAAAAGAAAACCTTATTCTATATTACGAACCCTAAACGGTGCAGCAGAGGTGTTTAACACTCATTAATGTTTAACGTCTTTTCACACTTAACCCAACCTGGGTAAGAGGATATCCGCTCCATAGGCCTAGAATTGAATAACAGGTTATAACGAGCTGTATGTTAACATTTAATATTGGAAAATAGATTGGTTTCTTCTGTTGACATAATGTAATCTTTGTTCGGCAGTGAATGCAACCCAAATATTTGTGGCTGCGGAAGACAATGTTAAGTTCGAAGTGAGCACGGTGCAGCCAACCTCGGACCCTCTTTCAACTGCGCAGACCAATCAGCAAACACAACAACAGCAACAACAAAAACCTCGTAAGTACTATATTAATTAATTTAAAATAACAAAATATTATTTGAACTGCAAAGACTATTTCCATGCGTCTGGGCCTTTATGACCTATGAAGTTGTTATATTTAACCCTTAACTAACATAATTATTTTTTGTGACACAACTTGCATTGACGTGAATCAGGATCGAACGCGATTGATGTACTTACAAAAATAACAACATTAATCAGATAAAAAACGCTGGTTACGTCGGCACGGTTTCTTTGTATGGGAAGAGGCATCTGTATGCTAGTATTATATTATCTGTGGCCTAACATAAGTTCTTCTATTACAAACTTTAAAACAACAGTAGGAAGCACAAAACTTATACTAATGGAGTACAGACAAGTAGTTGGATTATACTATTTAATCACTATAAATAAATATAAAAAAATTATCACTTATCCGGTCATCTGTCCATCAGACTGAATCGGATTAGAACAATGGTAATTTCTATTGTGTCTGGAAATGGACAGTTGAAGGTCTATACAATCAGAGAACAAAAATGTACCTCCTTTTTTAGCAAAAATTATAACACTTGAGTGTCTGCATAAATAAACACACTTCTTATCTACATCGTCTGATCTCAAACTACAGTCATCATCTCTTTACAGGTTGATTTTCATGACAGATTTATGATCTGTGTTCTGATGCTAAAACTTCATATTCATTCTCAAAAATGCCCATGGGGTCCACTAAATCCAGCTCTTCATTTCCAATGTCGTTCAGGATGTTGGTAACTGGTTCATCTGAAAAAAACTTGTCCATTTTCCTCCAAAAATAATACAATTTGTGAAGTTGGCCAAAAAAAATTACAGAGATAAGTAACTAAAAACACCGTCAGTTTATAAACTTACCCCATGTACTTGTTAACGAAAACTTATGATTTCTACGCACCACGCGTTCTTACGAACTATTTTGTGCGCGGGTTTAAAATGCATGCTATCTTATCCGACAACACGTGCAAAAGAAATAGATGCTGTGATGAGCAGTAAGAAGCTAGCTCGCGTACGAATTAGCACTTTTGCAAATTTGTATCTTAATGAATGATGATTTAGGACGAAAACGAGCGCGCGAAATTTTATAAACAGACCTTTGGGAGTCTAGAATATCATGGAAAAACAACTAAATGTATATTTATAAAATAACATTATTTGCATTGTTGAATTACTAATCTATCCCTGTATGGAGGCCGTTTTGCAATTTTCCTTCTAATCTAAAATTTTAATGGTACTAGCTGACCCGGCAAACTTTGTTTTGCCATAAAAAGACCAAACATTTATCTACCCTACCCTACCCTACCCTACACTACACTACACTACATTACCCTACCCTACCCGACCCTACACTACCCTACACAACACTACCCTACACAACACTACCCTACCCTACACTACCATACACTACCATACCCTACCCTACCAATAAACCTCACGGAGCCCGAGACCTTTCCAACGAATGCAAAACCATCGAAATCGGTACGTGCGTTCTGGAGTTATATCGTCAGGGAAAAACCCGACTTATTTTTATATATTAGATTTATTTTCGTCCAAAGAAGGTGCGTTAAAATTAGTGTTGAAATATGGAACTTTTGACGCTCATAATTTTGGAAATGAAAATGGAAACAAAAATGTAAAAAAATTATATATTTGTATTATTTTTTTACATTTTTGTTTTCATACAGGACTAGATAATGATGAGACAAATTTATATAATTTTTATTTTGAACGTACATCGTCAAACAGTGGAGTAATCTCTATATTACGTTTGTATGGAAGATTTTTCGGCTATTGTAAACTTAAGGGCACACACTGTGAATACTTAAAATTGAGAAGCAGATTCCCTGGAAAAGAAAATATTTATATGTTTTTTTTTCGCAGCTGTGTTTCTAATCTGCCCCACGATGTCAGCTAAGGGATAAAGCATAGTTATGTCGATATTTTTAACAAGCATGAAAGCTTCTAATTATAACACATTTTTTGTTTCAGTTCCTGGTCACCATCCTGTAAAGAGGAGAAACTTAGCGTCAGTAACAAAATGTCAGAACTGCAATGGTTCCGGCATTATTTTCGTAGGCGGGAATAAGAATAAGTTAAATAATGCAAACGCGGACAAACCATTCCACTGTAATATCTGTGGAGGTTCCTTTGCCAGATATTCCTCATTGTGGTCACATAAAAAGTTGCACTCTGGTGAGAAGAACTTTAAATGTGGGATATGTGGAATTGCATTTGCTAAGGCTGTTTATCTTAAGAATCATTCAAGAATACACACAGGAGAAAAACCATATAGGTTTGTATAATTTATGATATGGTATTTATTTATGGTATGATGGTCCTGTTATTATTATAAAGTGAAAGTTTCTTAGGCTGGTTTGTTAAACTTTCACGAAAAAAATACTGAATGGATTTTGATTTTAAGCTATATTTCTGTATTTAGCTTATACATCAGAATAACACATGAGCACAGATAATATAATACTAGCATACAGATCACTCATCCCATACAAAGAAACCGTGCCGAAGTAACTAGCGTTTTTCATCTCATTATACCGATAATTTTTGTAAATCGATCGCGTTCGGTTCCGTTCCACGGCGATAGATAGATCACCATCTATATCCGTGGAACGGAACCGAACGCGATCGATGTACAAAAAATAATCAGTACAGTACGTCGGAACAGTTTCTTTGTATGGGATGAGACACCACGCGATGGAACATGGGCACATGTTTTTAAAGATATTGGGAGATGTACTACGCGAGCGGAGCCGCGGGGTGCAGCTGTTTATTATGTATCTGGTTAATATTTAATTGTAAAACAAAAGAAGAATGTATGTCAAATTAACTGACGCCCGCGTGTAAATAGTACTTCCCGCAATGTATTTATGTATAAAGGCTAAATTTATTTTTCTGATTTTTTAGCTCTTTTACTGTAATTGTAAAGCTTCATCAAAATCCGTTCAGGATCTGACACCTCACACACTTTCTTGTTTGTAATATTAATATTGGGAGTAGGAATTTATGTTACGATAGTTGTGGTCTCTGCGTATCCCATAGAAAATGATTAATGAATTTTTCAGATGTAATACTTGTGGTATGCAGTTTTCACAATCACCGCACTTGAAAAACCATGAACGCACACATTCTGGGGAAAAGCCATACGTCTGCGAAGTAAGTAAAAATTTTACATCTCTCATGTTCAGTAAGTAGGTTCTTATTACCTCCAAATGGGGCTTGTAGGTGACTAATTAGCGCTCTAGGGTAATAATGTGGCTAGAAAAGGCCTAGGGCGGTAAGTAATTAAAAAAAAATACTTCTTTCTTTCAAAAAGTTCGCGTACATCTAACCATCATACTGGCAATAGACATCATGCATTCAGCCCAATGACCAAAGAGGTCGCTTTGCTATTCAGCCTTGTCTTCATGTGAGTATAATAGTCATCAATTTTAAATATCGAACGGCGAAGCTCAACTTCGTTCTTAAAAAAAAAAAAAAAGTTTTATTCTTGTAATGCCGGTTTTTCCTCACAATCACACCTCACAATCGAGATGTAAAGCAGAATAGTAAGCTCGGGTGTAAGCACCAATTGCACACTCGAACTATAGGCGCCCTCGCTGCGCTCGTGCGCCTAAATACCTCGGGCTGCAATTGATGCCTTACAGCCCTTGGCTACTATAATAATAATAAATAAATAATAATCAAGTATCTTGACTTGGCTCGCGAGGTTGTCGACATGTGGGATGTGGACACAGCGATCATTGTACCGATAGTCGTGTCAGCCAATGGCTTAATAGCCACGAGCCTCGACCAACACCTTAGGAGGCTCTCGTTAGGCGGCTGGGTCAAGGGCCTGATCCAGAAAGCAGTATTGCTGGACACGGCTCGTATTGTTAGGAGGTTCCTCTCTCTGGAGCCCTGACCGCCGGTAGCTTGGACCCTGTTCCCGATACCGGTGGGTCTCTATTTTTTATATTTTTAAATGTTTTTTTTGTATGTTTTATAAAAATATTTAAAAATGTAGACAATAAGAAAGAATATGAATAAAGGAGATAATAATAATAAAAGCCTTTATTCACTGACCAAAAATCAATACAGTTTTAACTTAAATATTTAAACTAAACAATGATTTTAACACAATATTAAAAACAAAAAAACTTAATTCAATTGAGTACCAAAGTAGTACTCAGCAACGAGTTTGTTGGTCAGGTTGTCCTTCTTTGACATAGGCCTCCCCTAATTTCTTCCACTCATCTCTGTCACGAGCTAATCTCCTCCATCCTTTGGTTAGGTCATCTTCCCATCTCTTTATTTGACGTCCCATGTGCCTTTTTCCATTTCTAGGATACCATTCCATTACGTCTCTTGTCCATTTCTCTTTGTTCGTTCTCATAATATGACCAGTCCAGTTCCATTTCAATTTCTTTATTTTAAGTATGACATCGCTTACTTTTGTCCTTTTCCTTATTTTTGAAGTGGTCCATCTGTCTCGTAGTCTTATGTTTAGCATGCTTCTCTCCATGTTGCGTTGGCAAACTCTTAGTTTTTGGTTGTTTTTGCTCGTAGCAGGCCAGGTTTGACATCCATACGTGAGGCATGGGAGAATGCAAGTGTTATACAGTTTGCTTTTCACTGACATTGGTATTGATTCGTTTTTGACTATTTCCTTAAGCGACCAGTAACGTTTCCAAGTGTTGCTTATCCTTCTATCAATTTCTTTTGAATATTGGTCGTTTATTGAAATTAGCTGTCCCAAATAAATATATTCATCGACATATTCAATGATTTGCTGCCCTATTTTTATGTGTTCCTTTATTGCATTCGTCATTATTTTAGTCTTTGATTCATTGACAAACCAGCTTTCCTGCTTTCGTTATCTAACTGCTGTAACATAGTTTGTAGTATTTGTGGTTTCTCTGCGAATATCACAATATCTTCGGCGAATCTTAGGTGATTTAGCTTTGTTCCATTTATATTTATTCCAAAATCTGTCCAGTCTATACTCCTGAATATGTTTTCTAAGACTGCCGTGAAAAGTTTTGGTGAAAGTGGATCACCTTGCCTGACGCCCTTCTGTATACTAAATTCCTCTCCTTGCTGTTCTAGTTGGATCTTTGCTGTAGAGTTCTTGTATATTTCTTTAATGATTTTTATATATTTGCTTTCTACGCCCTGGTTTTCTAGCGTCTTCCAGATATATTTATGACTAAGAGAATCGAAAGCCTTGTTATAATCAACAAATGGTATGTGATAGTGTTGACCATATTCATTGGGTTTTCGATGATCTGTTTGACTACGTGAATATGGTCGATAGTAGAATAATCTGCGCGAAACCCCGCTTGTTCTCGTGGTTGGTTTTCTTCTAGATGTTTCGTTATTCGTGCAAGAATTATTTTGGAAAAAACTTTGTATGAATTGGACATTAGACATATAGGCCTGTAGTTATTTATTTCGTTTTTATCTCCCTTTTTATGTAAGAGGACAATAGTCGATTTGGTCCATTGAGTTGGT
Organism: Orthosia gothica; assembly: GCA_949775005.1. Lineage (NCBI taxonomy): Eukaryota > Metazoa > Arthropoda > Insecta > Lepidoptera > Noctuidae > Orthosia > Orthosia gothica. The sequence goes on along the minus strand of OX459048.1, from coordinate 10,920,372 downwards.
ATTTGTTCTGTTGCCAATATTTCGTTAAATAGATGAGTCACAGGTTTGGATATAATTGTTAATGTGTCTTTCAGAAGCTCGTTCGAGATTTTGTCATCTCCAGGTGCTTTCCCGCTTTTTTGTGTTTCTATAGCTCTTATAACTTCAGTTCTTAGGATGCAAGGCATTTCTTCTTCGTGGGTATATTTCTCTGTTTCTGTGGATATTGTTTTTTCTGTCTCCGTGTACAGTTTCTTATAGAATTCTGTCGCTAATCTGGCTATTGATGACCTTTTTGACGTCGATTCCACAATTCTCTTCTTATTTTTGGTTTTCATGTTAGGTATCCATTGTGTATATTCTTTCAGTTGCTTTAGACCTTTTTTAATTCCGCCTGTTTTCTCTATTTGTTTTCTTAGTACTTCCAGTCTCTCTGCTTTCCTGTGTTTTCGTATTGATGCTTGAATTTTTTTGCTAATATTGGTGATTTTTTCACGATTGTCTTTTCGTTTCTCTAACATCGTGTTCCTCTCGTTCATTAATTGTATAGTTTCTTCTCCTAGTTTATTATTCCTCTCATTTGTATTATGCAATTTTCTTACGTTTAGCAGTGTCTTCTCAAGAAAATCATATTTTCCTTGCAGTGTTTTGTGTCTTTCGAGTTCTTCTAATTCTTTTTCTAATACGTATAGGACATTTTGTGGTATAGGTGATGCTATGATCAAATTTTTGGTAGACGAGATAACATGTTTTCTAGATTTATTACTTTTACACTATATTGCTCCTCTTACCATTCTATGATCTGTATTAAAATTTAGCTTCTTCACTACATCGACGTCACTAAATATCCCCTTTTCTCTTGTCAGGATGAAATCAATTTCGTTTTTGTCTCTGCCGTTTGGAGATATCCATGTCCACTTTCTTGTCTTTTCTTTTTTGAAGAAGGTATTCATTATTTTAAGATTGTTTGCGAAAGAAAATTCTATGAGCCGCTGTCCGTTATCGTTTCTATCCCCACTGCTATAATCTCCTATGACGAATTCATTTTCATTTGATTTGCTGCCTATCTTGGCATTTAAGTCTCCCATCAGGATTGCGTTTTTATTCGGCTTTTGCAATAATTCTGTCAGATCATTGTAGAATTTATCTTTAGCTATTTTCGTATCTTGTTCTGTGGGTGCATGGACTTGGATTATCGACAAGGGTTGTTTAAATTCAAGCAATTGTATGTTGAGGACTGCAATTCTGTCTGATATTCCTTGAAAACTGATTATTTTTTCTTTTAAGTATTTTTTTATTAAGAACCCCATACCATGTATACCTTGTTTTTCGCCATCGAAATAAAAAATGTATTCGTTATATTCTCTTATCTCTTCTCCTATTCTTCTGACTTCACAAAGACCAATGACATCCCATTTTAAAAATCTTATGGCTTCTTCCAATTCTTCTAATCTGCTATCTGTCATTAGTGTTCTGACGTTTAACGTTGCTAAGTATATTTTATTGTTTCTTTTTGGGCTTAAGAATGTATTTCTAGGGGGTGGTAATAGACATCATGCATTCAGCCCAATGACCAAAGAGGTCGCTTTGCTATTCAGCCTTGTCTTCATGTGAGTATAATAGTCATCAATTTTAAATATCGAACGGCGAAGCTCAACTTCGTTCTTAAAAAAAAAAAAAATTTTTTTCTTGTAATGCCGGTTTTTTTTTACTTACCTCACAATCGAGATGTAAAGCAGAATAGTAAGCTCGGGTGTAAGCACCAATTGCACCCTCGAACTATAAGCGCCCTCGCTGCGCTCGTGCGCCTAAATACCTCGGGCTGCGATTGATGCCTTACAGCCCTTGGCTACTAATCTACTATTAATATATGTATTAGAATTTGCTGAAACTTTAAGGATCATAAAGCGACAATCGCGCGAATACGCAGTCGTCGTTTCCATTAGTTAAAGCAAGCCAGAACGCGTTCGCTCGCCGACAGAGGGCGCGTTTTCGGTTTTGCTGTTCAAATGATCGCATTGATTCATTGAGTTAATTTATGTACTTATCTCAATACATTCATTGCGTTTTCGCGTGATGATCGTTTTTATATTAGACAACACTTGAAGAATAAAAATGCAGGATGGTAGATTTTATGTCACAATTAAGGATATTTCCAGTCTCATACAACTTAACTGGGCGGCTTTTGGCTAGCTGAACCTCGTTTTAGAGACCAAATTATACCTCTGTACTATTTTATGTACATCTTCTGCTTGCGGCTTCGCGCGCGTATAAAGTTTAAAATTATTCCTTAACACACTACTGGGACAAAAGGTCCTATCCAAGACTATCTAACCATGTACCAAGTATCATTTAAATCCACTAAGACGAGAGTTATTGCGTTAGACCTACCATGAGATACCTGCAGCCTAATTGCGTAAGTGAATTCGGCAACGCAATGGGTTTTACCACCATCAATCGACCAATCACTTAGAGGAAATCCACATCGCTTCTTTCATCTCGCATGTATTGGAAGTGAAAACTAGTATTAGTGTCTTCTACTACTACAATTAAACTGTTTTTGTTATTCAGGTCTGTGACAAGGGATTTGCGCGGCACGCTACCTTATGGAATCATCGACGTATACACACTGGCGAGAAGCCATACAAGTAAGTAAAGTACCTTGCAGGGCTATGTATAAATGTTTATTCTATTAGCTTAGCTGTTACGTTGTTAGGCCACTGGGCGAATCTAGGCCAGGTCGGCTAGTTTCGTATAAATTCTAGGCAATAGTATGAATTGAAGAGGCGCTTTATCACGCACATATTCTGCTATGGTTTGAACATGTGGTAACAATACAACATAGTTTAGCTTTAGGGGAAACTACCTAATAAAATAAGTCATTGTAATTACACTGCTTTACCCGCGTTAAAGTTGGAAATTAATTAAAAGAATAATGCGATTTGAAACTGCAATAAGGCATTGGCTGCTAATACTTTTATATACTAGACATTTTATAGGCTCATATTTAGCCGGTCATGAAACTTTCCCGGCAGGTGCCGTTAATTTTCAATACATCTTTATTATAAACCTTGTATTATTATCATTTTAAAATGTGTCTCATCCAAAACAGGTGTGAGACATGCGGATCGGCGTTCAGTCAAGCAGCCCATCTCAAAAACCACGCTAAAGTGCATTCTGGGGAGAAACCTTTTAAGTGTGACATTTGCACGGCTGCCTTTGCGGATAGGTTCGCGCTCAAGAGGCATCGAGGAATTCATGATAAATATGGTATGCATCAAAATATATATACGAAGTTCGCATTCAGATAACCCATTTACTAATTAATAATATTAATATTATATCACCATATTTTCACAAATATTTTTGTTTCTAGGTCAAACTGCCCCTTTACCTTCAAGAATACAACAAAATCAACAAGAGCAACAGCAAACACAGAATAGTGAGCAACAAAGCACCCCGGCCGTCGAAGTTGAACACCATGCAGAACAAACACTTTGAGCCTAACAGCTGTTTTGTGTTTCAACATAATCCCACCCTGTCAGTTAATTTTATTAAAATGGATGACAAGCGATGTACATGTGTGTCGTTGTGGCGACACTTGGGGTGGGCCTATGTCCAGCAGTGGACGTCTTGCTGCTGAAATGACGATGATGGTGACAAGCGTGTCGAAACCCAGGCGACTGAATACATTCAGGCCGAAGATATAATGTGATACACGATGCCCAACCTTGCATTCATTGGAGATCTAATACAATAGTATTTTTAACAATGATGATGATTGAACGTACTTTTTAGTATTGCAAACGCTGCGGCATTAATGACTTATTTATGTGTTCATGTAAAACACAGGTTACACAGGTCTGCAAATTTGAAGTCAAGGATAATACCCTTATGGATTTGATGATGATTTTTAGTGTTTTTGTGCACTAATTATGAATAGGTACTTAGTATATCGCCATCACCTTCTATTTTTAGGGTTCTGTATGTCACGATCACTTGTGTATCTTTCTTTCGTCATAACCAATTTGGGTGAATCCACTGGGCCAAGGGGGTGACCATAAGCTCTTAGAGCAAGATTATTTTGAGTGAGCATAAGGGACAGATGTATGTGACTTGTATACATCTGTCCCCTTTTTACAGTCGAACTATGATAGTTTTGACACATCAGGGTACAGGGGCTGTTCAGTATAGATATTTGTACTTCTATGACAGTAACACGGATATGTAACGTTTTTGTTTTACGTAAAAAATAGTTTTAAGCTGTACTCTGTAACATTTTAAATGAAAGAGATTTAAGTACTTAGAAAATATTTAAGAAAATTGATTAAAATTTACCTTTTAGGACGTTTACGCTTTGCATCCGATCCGAATCTGTCAAAATTCAGAACATTTTCAATTCAGATAGAACTCTGAACTCAAATCACTGACTCGGATCGGATGTAGTGCAAAACCGCCCTTACTGTGAATTTTATGAAAGCAGTCCGCCATCTTTTTCAAGTATTCAGTCTTCCTCGATATTTACATTGTATTATTTCTTTCAAAGTTTGGTGAACTTTTGCAATAATGCTTTTAATAGCAAATCATCTGGCCGTTCTGGATTAAAAAAAGTATTTTATCATTATTAGCCGAAAAACTCAAAAATCAGTCATCAAATCGATGAGGGGCCAGGAGTTGAGCCATTGTACATCTGTGTAACTATTGTGATAAACTGGTGACATGTTAGTTTTCTTTTTCTCAGAATTGGATTTACTAAGTTTGAAATGCTAATGTGTAAATATAATGAATTCAGGTGCGTCACAAAACCTATGTGATTTAGTATTTTAGCATATCCAAGGAGATGTCAATGATTTTTTTTTAATAATAGAATGTGGATGGGGTGAACTTACTAATATTAGAAGCAGGACATAAAGGTAAATGGTTCTCTGCAATACAATATTCAGACTAGCTGCTATACAATTTTTTTATACATATAAATAGTTGTTTATTTATCTAATAACATTGTAGTAAGTGCAGCTCATCCAGAAGCACCCGCATCAGTGATGCGTTTTGTAAGTTGAACCAGGAATTTTAATTATGAAATATATAGTAAATTTTTTGTCTATTTTGTTTTATTACTTTTTAGGGTGTAGTGTTCACGCAAACGTAATGCGTTCCTCTTCACATGAAAACAAATGTCATTTGTAATCGTTTCAAGTTATATAAACCTAATTAGCAGTTTAGATTTATATCCAATTAATTACGCATTTATAGAGATAATTAATGTGTTCACGCAAACGTAATGCGTTCCTCTTCACATGATAACAAATGTCATTTGTAATCGTTTCAAGTTATATACTTAACCTAATTAGCAGTTTAGATTTATATCCAATTAATTACGCATTTATAAAGATAATTAATTTATTATTTCCGGGTCATAAAGTGCATATTATATAACTCGGAATGCAGTCACGCTAATGCAAATAGTTATGAACTTGTAGGAACCTAAACATATTAAAGTTCCTACACGTAAAAGAAGGGTCACCACTCGCCTGTATTTTGTCGTAGTAGTCCGGTCAAAATACATTGGCCTTCAAAACTATAGAAGTCAGAGTTTTGAAATAAAAAAGGGTTTTGTCGAAATTAGCTGCCGCCTACGGTTCCACCCATGTGGAATTATTACTTCTAACTAATATTATAAATGCGAAAGTTTTGATGGTTTTACGGGCAAAGCCGCTGGCAGAAGCTAGTATCTTTAGATTTTATATATTACTAGCTCCTGCTCGCGTTCAAAGTTCTAAAATAAAATCCGGTCGCCACCAAACTACTTACAGGATTATTCGCTGGGTCAATCTAAAAACAGTCCTGAAAATATTAAACATTTTCATTAAAATCGATCCAGCCGTTGCGGAGTTTAGGAACATACATACATACTTACACATATAGGTAGATATATAACCTGTGTTATTCTGTTATATAAGGTGCATTATTATTAAATTTAACCAGAATTTGTTCAGTAGTTTTTGCGTGAGAGTTACAAACATCCATCCTCAGAATCACAAACTTTCGCGTTTATAACATGTCCGTGACTACCGCAGGACCCCGACAGCAACCACTTCCATATTTGGTAAATAATTACTACTCAATTGGTACCAATTAGTACCCGAACAACAAAATTGGTACCTTAGTAGTTTTCAAGAAAATCGACTTTGAAGGTGGGCCTGCGGTAGTCACGCTCCATTCAGCAGGACCACCATGAGCGCCGAAAACGGGGGCATGCTACAGCTATTCTAAGTATACAAATAATTACTACCCATAAATGTAATCCATTTCGTAAAAAAAACAGAACTGAATCATTTTTATTTATCGAGAAATCAACGATGATAACTTTCGCTCGCTCGTTCAGCAGGACCACGACTTTGAATGTTGATTCCAAGTTGGAAGAGCCTGCGACTTTCCTCAAACCTACATAGAAAATTACTACCCTGCAAGATAAAATTGATACCCAGAATTCACAACTAGTACTCCAGTAGTTTACGAGATATACCATGCCATTGGTGGGGTGGCGGTAGTCACGGTGTTAAATTTTCATTTCAAGATTTCCCTATAATAACTTAGTGGATTCTGCCCAAATGTATACAAAAATTACTACTCCTACAGAAGATAAAGCGACCAAAAATTCAGATACCTAAGTGTTGTATTTTAATAGCAATTAGCTTTCATTACTTTTCCATACTAAATCTTCGCGTATAACCCGACCATGTTAAGTTGTCAATGGTATTGAGCAGTACACTCGTGCAAAAAAGTTTATGGATGTCGTTTTAGTAAAAACAACAGTTCACAATCTATAATTTTTATACAAAATGTGTACCTAGGCACTTAACAAAAAAAAAAAAAACATTTTGTTACCCATGGCCTATAATACCTTTGTTAATGCCATGGGTATGTAGGTACTCTAATAATTATTTTTCTGTATTGTAAGTACCTACCTTCTGTGTTTTATATGAATACCATTAAATAGCGATAGGTATTTCTTATTTATTTCTTTCCTACTAATTTACCATTGCTGCAAGCTTAAGTACCTACGTATTAAAAACCTAATTTACTGCAGTAACAATATGTTGCTAATATCGTAAGTATAAAAGGATTACATAGTGAGAGGGTAATAGGTGCCTTTATATTTGAATATTAAGCGTTGCAAAGAGCACATCATGCATATTTTGGGCAATATGCGTTTTCATATCAATGAGCCGTTGATTTGGAAGTTCATATTTTTTTTGTAGGTAGTACTCATAAGTAGAAAGCTGAAGTGAAGACCAAACTTACCCCCTTCCCCCCCTCCCCGCGCCAAAAATCAACGGCCCATAATTGAAATTTTAACCCAATTCTGCGATAATTTAGAACTGGGAAACTCGGGGTTAGCAATCAACAACCTTTTATTTTTAATAACTTGAATTATGTCTATTAATGTTAGGTAATTATATTTGAGATTATTTTTTATGTTTATATTTCGCGTATACTTTTTCCTTTTATTTTTATTGGTTGTTTTTATAAAGATACCTATTGATGATGCTCATGAAAGTACATACTTTCTTAATTATAAAAATAAGTATCACCACGGTTTCATTTTTAAGAGATAAATTGTAAATGATTACCTACTGTTGTCATTCACCCTATGTACTTTTAAGTTATCTAGGTATTAATTACCTAGATAACTTAAAAGTACATAAGGTGTACATAACTTGTGAGACTGCCATAATAATAATCTGTAATTTTGAAATAGTTTTAAGAATGATAAAACTAATATTCATTCTATTCTTAAATTGTTGTAACTTTGCATGAATATAGATGCTTTTCTCATTCTGTTTTATCGAACCTATTTGCTAGATAAATAACATAGTTCCAGTTTTATATGGTATTAGTCCAATTTAGAATAATAAATTGATTTTTAAATATTTAAAATTTGACTGATTTTACAAATTGTTATCGATCTGTGTTCTGTGTCTTAATAAAACTTATTCGATTTATAAAAAAAAATTATTACTAATTCATAACCTAGATCTAATAATGTGACTATTAAATAGGTACCTAACTAAAAATACACCCAAGGTCCACAGGAAATGTCAGTGGAAATTTGATACTAATTGTACCATACAATCGACTTCTGGTACTGTAAAAATACATACCTATAACTTATGTAATCCTTTTATACTTACGTTATTAGCAACATACTGTTACTGCAGTAAATTAGGTTTTTAATACGTAGGTACTTAGGCTTGCAGCAATGGTAAATTAGTAGGAAAGAAATAAATAAGAAATACCTATCGCTCTTTAATGGTATTCATATAACAACACAGAAGGTAGGTACTTACAATACAGAAAAATAATTAATATAGTACCTACCTACCCACGGCATTAACAAAGGTGTTATAGGCCATAGGTAACGAAATATTTTTTTTTCTTGTTATGTGCCTAGGTACACATTTTGTATAAAAAATATAGATTGTGAACTGTTGTTATTACTAAAACGACATCCATAAACTTATGTGCACGAGTGTACTCCTCAATACCATTGACAACTTAATATGGTCGCGTTATACGCGAAGATTTAGTATGGAAAAGTAATTAAAGCTAATTTCTCTTAAAATACAACACTTAGGTATCTGAATTTTTGGTCGCTTTATCTTCTGTACGAGTAGTAATTTTTGTATACATTTGGGCACAATTCACTAAGTTTTTAATAGGGAAATCTTGAAATGAAAATTTAACACCGTGACTACCGCCACCCCACCAATGGCATGGTATATCTCGTAAACTACTGGAGTACTAGTTGTGAATTCTGGGTATCAATTTTATCTTGCAGGGTAGTAATTTTCTATGTAGGTTTGAGGAAAGTCGCAGGCTCTTCCAACTTGGAATCAACATTCAAAGTCGTGGTCCTGCTGAACGAGCGAGCGAAAGTTATCATCGTTGATTTCTCGATAAATAAAAATGATTCAGTTCTGTTTTTTTTACGAAATGGATTACATTTATGGGTAGTAATTATTTGTATACTTAGAATAGCTGTAGCATGCCCCCGTTTTCGGCGCTCATGGTGGTCCTGCTGAATGGAGCGTGACTACCGCAGGCCCACCTTCAAAGTCGATTTTCTTGAAAACTACTAAGGTACCAATTTTGTTGTTCGGGTACTAATTGGTACCAATTGAGTAGTAATTATTTACCAAATATGGAAGTGGTTGCTGTCGGGGTCCTGCGGTAGTCACGGACATGTTTATAACAGTAGTAGGATTTCATCAACTTCCTTTGAAATTATGGTTTACTAGGTGGACCACACCACAGGACCCGTTATCAGGTATTTAAAATGTAGCTAGCCTATGTCACTCAGGAAAAATGTAGCTTTCTATTGGCAAAAGATTTTTTTAAATCGGTCCAGTAGTTTCGGAGCCTATTTGGTACAAACAAAAAAATCTTTCGCCTTTATATTATTGGTTAGTAGGTAGTTTATTAATTTTATTATACATTAGTAGCGCTTCTAACTAGAAAAAAAACCGGTTAAGTGCGAGTCGAACTCGTGCGCCGAGTGTTCCGTTCCTACCCATTACACCGCCATAATAAAATTGGTACAATTTTTTTTGGTGGCTAAGTTTTCAAATTATAGATTTTCGCGCAAACTTAAGTACCAAAATTTACCTTAATTTTCAACTATTTAAATTTTTGGAATTTTGTTCTTTATTTTTTAATTTTTGCTGTAAGACCTTACTTTTTGCCAAATTTCGTGATTCAAGGTCAACGGGATCTACCTATATAGGTTTTCGATCCAAAACCTATAGGATACTTCCAGTTGACATAGAATTGAAATTTTTTGTTAAAAGCAAGGTATCACAGCACATGTAAAGGGAAAATGCCGAAAAATAAGATTTATGAAAACTAAGGTGAATTTAGGTACTTACAAACAAGTTTTCGCGAAAATCTGAATTTGCCCATCTTTTTATCGTGTTGACTCTGGACCTTGGACTTGATTCTTATACACCTATTAGGGACTATAGACCTCAGTATCTAGTATAAATGCCAACTTGCTAGGTCCACCCGTTACTGAGTAAATCGGTGGTGACATACGGACAAACCCTAAAAAGATATTCCTCCGAAGCCTCGTCTTCAGTAAGCCAATAGTTATTATAATGTTATGGCGTAAAACATTATTATGCCATTACATGATTACATTGTTGGCGCAGTGGTTGAGCGATTGAATGCTGTGCGTGTCGAGGTTTCGATTTCCGCACGGAACAAATATTTGTATGACCTACAGATAGTTGATCCACTGGATGTTTGTGTATGAACATAAACTCATGTTTGTAATCGCACCCACGATAGTGTGAGGCAACGTTATTTTTTATTTTTACCCGACTGCCGAAGGATTGTAATGTGTTTACCAGTCTGTATGTATGCTTGTTTCTATGTGGCGTTCTAGAATCTAGAGGCCAAACAACGCGTTGGCTGCTTTTGATCAATCGATTCGTCTTAACCCTACGAGTGTCACTGGCTACTTTAAAATTGGAAAATAAAAAAATGCCGGATTTTGAGCGCCTTACCGTGGGGGCCAAAATTTTTTTCTTCCAAACCCATCGTTTGCGGTATCAAAATAAAGGGCTTTAAGAGATGATTTCAAAAATACATAACACGTTTAAATGTACCTAAATCAAAAAACCCGACTGCTTAAAAAGCGAACTAAAAAGACGTAAACAAGAAGAAAATCATGCTGTGCAGGCGGATGATACAACAGATTTTGGTCAGCCAGCCCGCGAGTATCCTCCGACTTCACAGCATGTTTTTTCTTCTTGTTTACGTCTTTTTAGTTCGCTTTTTAAGCAGTCGAATTTTTTATTTAACTTATTTTCTTATTGCCTCTATTTATAAACGGTATTTTTATGGTTTCTATCTTTTTAAAGATAAAAATGTTACTAATGTATGGCAGTTGATAAAATTTTCTACCCAAAAACTGATCACACAAATTTTCTAGTCCCATCGAAGCGCTACGAACACTTGCAGCGCGGTCAGTGATCTCTCTTTAAGACGACGACTAACGCCAACGACCTTGAGGGAACAAAACGCGCCCTCATTTCTCACCCGCGCGACCCGAAATTTAGTAGTTTTTTGTACTTTTCTTATTATTCTATGACTTTAAAAAAAAAGCTTCAGATCAAAATGTAGATAATTAAATTGTCTTTGATATGGTGTCGATTTCATTAAAATACGCCCAGCGGTTTTGTTGTGATTGTCATGTTTTTGTCCGTTTTAGACATAACTTTACAAATTAATTACACTATGTTATACAAATAAAAATCAAAATTTGCTCAGATGAAATTATTAAGAAAATGGTCTTATATAACATATATTTTTTCCAATAAATTACGACTAGCCGTTTAGACGTGATTCTCATTTTAAAATCAGCTACTCAAGGGAATCGGCGCCTTAAACGTTTTTTATGTCGACTATTGTGTCAGCAGGCTGCTATGGTTATTAGTGCACACAATTAAGTTTTGTATGACCTTCAGAGGAAGGCCCCACCTCTCAAGCAGGATACGGATACGGGAACGAAAGTGGGTAATACCAATGTGATACACCAATCCTCAACAATGAACGAAGAGTGCAATTATAGCGCCTACTCGGTATGAGAATACGAATTACGAAAAGTGGCTACTAGAAAAAAATAATATAAGTTACAGATAATACACCTACATACCTACATTGATACGGTGTCAATGGAATGCATAAAAAAACTCGTACATATAAAATTAAGATTTTATTATATCCTTGATTAAACTTAAAAGTATTATTACATAGCACATAACCTATTACAACGTGGTAAAAGGCTATAACGGAATAATAACAGAGGTTATAGTTTACTCGTAAACCCAGTTTTCGGCAGCTGGTGTCCACCCGACGACTTCTTTCTCACCAAACCAAAGCGCGATTTCCTTGTTAGCGGACTCCACACTGTCAGAACCGTGGATGATGTTGCGGCCAACTTGGATGCAGAGGTCACCACGAATTGTGCCGGGTTGAGAATCAGCAGGGTTGGTAGCACCAAGCATTTGACGGCCGGTTTTCACTGCGTTAAGGCCTTCCCACACCATAGGAACTACGGGTCCGGAGCTCATGTATTTCACTAGACCAGGGAAGAAGGGCCTGGACGCCAAGTCACTGTAGTGTTGCTTCAGTAATTCCTCTGATGGCCACATGAATTTAAGACCGACCAACTTGAATCCTTTCTTCTCGAAACGCTCGATGATGGTGCCAACAAGTCCACGTTGGACACCGTCGGGTTTGATCATGAGAAAAGTTCTTTCACGTTGTTCCGCCATTATGACTTTTATCAACGTGCAGCCAGCGCGTCTGAGATGAATTAAAAGATAAAGCAAGGTGGCAATCATACGAAAAAGGAAGATATCGTTTCGCGTCACCAAATCATCCACAGATTGAATATATAATAATGTATCTATAATAAGAACGCGATCAGGGTCGTACAACTTGCAATGTTATTTAATAAAATTGTGAATTTACCTATAAATAAATACTTTACTATCTAAAAAACATTGTTTTATGGGTGTCAATATAGATTCCGCAAGTTGGATCTAGTAAAATTATGTGGACTATCATTTCATTACTTACTTTACTAATCTCACTAGAGCCTAATCGCGTCGCGTGTTAGCAGATTCGCAGATCGATCCACTCCACAGCATATTTTAATTTTTTCAATGGCAAGAATGTGGCATTTAATTCTCGGTAGTTTTACTGATTGTTATTAATTTATTTATTGATTTGATTTAATATTAAATATATCTGCCTATGGTGGTCTGCCTGTCGCTCCAGAATATTTTTTTACGTTTTGGATGAACTATAGAAAAACAAATATCTAGCATATCTAGCTATAGTTTTTTTTGTGGTATTTGTATATATGTTTTTTAAGGCGGAAACACATTACTGTGGCGTGGCGTGGCGTGTCGCGCCAGATGCCTATCGGTTTCATACATTTAGTATGGTTAGAGGCACATTTGAGTGTCGTGGCCCAGCGTGGCGCGACCTGGCGTGGCGCGGACTGCCCGCGACCGATTGCGCCACAGCCCCCACCACCGCTCTGGCGCGACACGACACGCCAGGCAAATGTGTTTCTACACCGCGTGGCTCGTGGCGCGCCATTCAATGACGTGAACTCGTAGCGGACGCTTGTATGCTGCGTGTTGAAAATTACCGACGAGCTTATTGAACTTGTACGTCAACGTACAGTTTTCTTGTTAGATACTAATTAGTGTTGTATTTGTTTTGTTTTATGCCCAACTAGCATGTACAATCATATAGAATCCTAATTTTAACATTAAAAGTTGATATATGTATATATAGATTTTAAAGAATTGGTATGAGATATCATACATTAATAATTACGCGAGGAACTTGAAAACGTAAATTTTTGTTTGTGGAGATTATATGATGAAGTTAGCGTCAAATGAAAGGTCTTTGTCTAAAACCATTTTATCCGTTTGAATCATGTAAATCGGTCCAAACGTTGCCGAGATAATCGCTTATCATTATAATCAAAATGTAAACAAACCGAATTTTTTATGTTTTTGTCCTAAAAACTTTTAAATTTGGAATGACCTTCCCTAGTTTTTTAGGGTTCCGTACCCAAAGGGTAAAAACGGGACCCTATTACTAAGACTCCGCGGTCCGTCTGTCTGTCTGTCACCAGGCTGTATCTCATGAACCGTAATAGCTAGACAGTTGAAATTTTCACAGATGATGTATTTCTATTGCCGCTATAACAACAGATACTGAAAACAGAATAAAATTAATATTTAAGGGGGGCTCCCATACAACAAACGTGATTTTTTGCCCTTTTTTGCGATAATGGTACGGAACCCTTCGTGCGCGAGTCTGACTCGCACTTGGCCGGTTTTTTTTTAATTTTGCTCTAAAGTAGTTTAATTGCTAGGTGAAATTTATTTATTTATTAACATTTCATGCAACTTAAAGGTACATAGGCAGACTTAAAGCTTAAGGTATTCTCTACCAGTCAACCAAGATGGTGGAAGGGTGGTGGAGATATAACATGGCTGGTGCATAGAAATAAATTGATGGTCTTCATGGAAATCATCATCCGAATCCGAAGTTAATATTATGTACGTCTACACGTTGCAAAGGTTCGATGTATACTAATTCAGAGATAGTGCCATGGCGCGCCACGACACGCCAGCTTAGTGTGCACACTCAGCGCCACGCCAGTATGCGCCACGCCACGCCACGCCACAGTAATGTGTTTCCGGCTTTACAGATTGCTTGAGATTGAGCTTTCAGATTGCATTCTCAATCTATTATATATTAGTCTATGGATTGCATACGCTGTACATGTTTTCTGGTAATCAGTGTAATCACATCCACAGAGTACATTGAATACACAGAGTACATTGAATGATCACATCACACTCTGAGAAAACGGTCACTTACAGTGACTTAAATTTATCAAATCAACACTGCCTATTCTTTATCAGGGATGAATCAAGGTAACTTGTAATCAAAACAAAGCAACTTATCAAAAACAAAAAAAAAAGAAACCACTATCAAAATACGTACGTAGTACAAATATAATATTTTTTGAGTTCTAAAAGCTTAGATAAAATGGCCAGACTTCTAAGTGGAACGTGATTATAACCTGGTTCATTAGATACGATTCTAAAATCGTTTAACATGTTCTCTCGCTTGAACACCACTTGCATAGACGGAGGTATATTTATTTATTTATTATAAGCTTTATTGTTCACCTTAAAATACAAATACATATAACAAAAAACTTAAAACAAATACAATGGGCGGCCTTATCGCATAGCGCGATCTCTTCCAGGGCCTGGTATGGACAGTAATTTTCTGGACTTGAAGTGGGGTTGTCGTTGGTGTGACATTAACATAGTTTATATACTATAATTATAATAGATACACAGATAAATACATATGCTACGTAATATATACATAAAATATAATATATGGGACAGCATGACAAACTGGACTACCGCTAAAAGCGTATGTATTCTCAATTTATCCGTAACTAATAAGAATTTGGCTTTACTAACGGGCAGTTACATTACAATTCACTACATAACTACTTGAACATTCACTAAAACACAAACGAAGTTTCCACAGGTTTAATATTAAATAAGCATTTAAGTACAATATTGTATTATTATTATTGTACGTATCTACTTATTGTAAAAAAAATATTACTTTTTATTGAAACAAATACAGGTGATCACGTGATCATTCACCAGGCCACACGCTTGCATAAAAGCGTAACAAATTTTAGAACCAACATACTTAAAACCCCTCTTTTTCAAAGCTTTTGATAATGCGATAGATGTTGCTGTTTCCGACGGGATTTCTTTGTAATTGTTCCAACTATTAACCATGGGTTTTTGGTTCACGAAGCTCCAAACAAAATTCGTAAAATCTTCGCCTTCGTTTTCCATTTTTATAAAACACTTGGCATTGTTTATTATTGCCTCTATTTTTCCTCTATGCCTTACAATGCCTGATTCTTTTAAAAAGTTGATAATATCCTTTTCCGTTAATTTAGATACTTTACGAGGGTTAAAGTTATGAAAAATATTCCGGTAATTTTGTCTTTTTTTCAATATAGTTAACCACGATAGGCCGGCTTGTTGTCCTTCTAAACACAACATTTCAAACAAAGCATAATTGTTAAATTGTGGTCGTCCCCATTCTTCATCATGGTACTTTATGTAAAGTGGATCTTCTGTTAACCATCCACATCGGTGAACTTTTTCTTCTGCCATCCCCCACTGTCATCAACTTGTCACTTTGTCACTCAGTATCAGTAAATGTTCTTTAGCATGAATGTGTTTATTATTTTACTTTGTTATGTTTTACTTTGGTGTGTAAATTAATTGCCTACAAGCTGCTAATCAGTAATCACAGATAACTCTAAACTATTCAGCTGCGTAAGAAATCCTAACCAATAACATTCAATAACCACAGTTTAAAAATATATGGAACATTATTATTTTCTTCAGAGACTTTGTATCAGAAAAGTCTCTGATTTTCTTGTAGTAATCTTAATTTTCTTTCATTGCTTCCTCTACACTTCAAAAATATGAAGATATTCGACTCTAGACGGAACCACACTTACGTGGCGTGGCGTGTCGCCTTCTGACGCAGTTGATTGGCTGCAAACACGTTGCGTTATGACGTAGGCTGGAACAGACTCGTTTGATTGGTGGATTCTGCACCACGCCACGCCACGACACGTAAGTGTGGTTCCGACTTTGTTGAAGGTACACAGATTATTTATAATCTAGTATCAATATCACAGAACATATATACCCTAAGCCGGGATCAATATCATGATATCATGCCATTTCAGTGTTGACAACTAAACTTATATCTAGCAAAGATTTTACATTCCACTAAAATATACTTCTTATGAAATTCTAATGCCAGCGGAACGTTGCACATCATAGTATCAGCTAGCATTGTTGTGAGAGGGATGCTTGTCTTGACCAATTACATCTTATACCTAGGAAGTTTGTTTAAAGTAGTTATTGGTGTCGCGAGTCGACGTATCACAACTATATCAGAGTTGCATTACAGTCATGCTGCTGAATACCTGAATCAACAGACTCATTAGAGGTAATCGATAAATGGAAGGTGTATAACAGAAATAAAATTAAACAGAAAACATGTATAATTTACTTAATTTTATATTGTCATTACTTTCTGCGAAAGTTATTCATGGCATTTTACAGCAATGAATCACCTTCGTAGTTTTATTGTAAAACATCTCGCCTGTAATAGAGATCACAAATGATAAATAACTCGATTATTACAGCAGTCAGATCAATGCCACCACTCGGAGCCATGGCATAACTTTAACCCTTAAATTAACTAGAGAGGCAAGAGATAAATGCCATTTTTTTTTTGAGTGGCGTCTCGCAGTTCAATAAGAGTGATCGTCTTCATAACTTAACCGGGCGATCCTGTGGAGACTAAGCTATAAAGCCTCGAGCCAGGCAATATAGCCTCCAGCCAGGTAAATAAATGTCACACTGTGTGGCTACATAAATAGCGGCCAGTCTGCCGGCTATCCGAATCAAGGGTAACCGAAATCTTAGCATCTGGTTCCAGTTGAGAAACCATTGCAATTTTGAAGATACGACGTACAAGAAATGTATTTTGGAGCCAGACGAATGTTTTTTTTAACTGCCGGAAGCCAATATCTCTAGTCTTATAGTAGTTGGGATTCACTTCTTTCGAATGAATGTTCTGCTTAAGTTAGGTAGTTTGAGACATCTCTATGCTCAGTGTATCTAATAAAGATATAGTACGACCGATGAGTCGTGGCCCGTCTGAATACAGGCTTTATGAACTTTCGCGCATGTGCACTCGTGAAGAAAACAGCCACTTGACGGGCCACGAGCGACTCATTGGTCGTACAGTACGTACCTACACAAAGAATCAATATTGGTATAGTTGTTCTATATCTCGATGACATGTTACGTGACTTTTATGACGCCGAAATAAGATTCATTTCGCTACGATTCCCACATCATCGTGGGATAGAACAACTAGTTGTAACTAGTGTCCCTAACTTTTTTTTTTTTTTATAACCTATAGGCTCGCGCTTGACCACAATCTCACCTGATGGTAAGCGATGATGTGGTCGACGGTGAAACACGCTTGCCTAGAAATAACCTATTCACTCTTGACTTAAAGACTTTTTGAAGACTGAACGAAGAGTGCTCAAATATTTCGTTTTAGGGTAGACCATAGATACAAAATTCAATCAAGGATGCGAATATCGCTTTGTAATTAATTTTGCTCCAACTCATGTCATTTCAAGGTTGGTTCTTCTGATAAAGTATCAAAACGTTTAGCCGTTCTGCCCAGTTTAGGCAATATTTAAAGTATTCTTTGCCCTTGACGAATACTCTAACTGCGCCTTTTAACACTAAGTACGTAAGCGGTGGCGCGTACTATAGATGTTGTGCTTTTATTTTATTTCCTAAATCGACAAAAACGTATGTACAGCTGCTATAACAAAACCTAATTTTAATCATACAAGCTGGGGGTATTTAGATTAAGGTATCCTGTACAGACTAGCCATTTGGGACCGTTGGAGTGAACCCGTGCTAGTTTGGACTGGTAGTTGCATCTGTGGGGCTTAATATATCTTCGCGTTTGTGGTCCGGATACCAAACTGTTAACAAGTCTTATATTATCATCACTCAGAGTCCCGTCGGCTATTTGCTGCAAGAGTGGCATATATTCTGGTTTTGATAGTTCGTTTGTTATACGCGTCATCTGAAAAGGCAAGAATAAATTGTTAGGTAGGTAAATATAACAAGTAGTTAAGATAACATTGATAGAAATAGTTTATCGGGGCTTGAGGTGTGTAGTCTGACTTTGGTGCAATGCAACTTAATTTTTTCCCTTGGCTTTTAAATTAGTTTGATGATAATAAAACAAATAATAAAAACGGAAACTTTCTGCATAGTTATATAATATCTAATGTAACTATACACACCACTTAAATAAAATTTACGTACCACTATTCTTAGTTGAGCTTCTGAAAGAGGTGTTGCTATTGGACCCAGAAACATGACACTGCTATTCGACCCAAGACTATCTGGATCGACCGAGATAAGTCCATCATCACTTCCATTAC
Organism: Orthosia gothica; assembly: GCA_949775005.1. Taxonomy (NCBI): domain Eukaryota; kingdom Metazoa; phylum Arthropoda; class Insecta; order Lepidoptera; family Noctuidae; genus Orthosia; species Orthosia gothica. Next base: position 10,901,687 of record OX459048.1, on the reverse strand, counting down.
TCTTTATTTCGTCATTTATAATTAAAAACATATGTTCGTTTGGCATTGTGGTACTAAGCGTTTGTGAGAATTTATGCTCTTGTACGTAAGGCTTTTGAACTATCTCTTGAGGCATTATATCACCTAATAAGGCTCTGAGTTTAAAATTGGTATTTTCTTTCTTCTTCTTCGGTTTATTTCTTTTACAGCAAAGTGTTTTTAGTTGAGCAACAAGAACGTCAAATAGCAGTTCTTTCTTTTCATCTTCGTCGTCACTCTTACTATCTACATCCACTTCAGAGGGACGGCTATATAATAAATTGTTCAGTTTTTGTATAGCAGCAAACTGAGGATCCCCGACGCTGTTAGAAGTAAATGGCTCCACTTCTTTATTATCTAACCGAAAAAAAGCTCCGCTTGGTTTAGGTTTGTCTGACACTTTTTGAAATCTCTTTTTATTTTTCGGACGATTTACGAAGATATCATTAAGTGCTGGCAAAGGTTTGCTTGGTATATCTACTACTGCCTTATAATTTTTTGCAATCTTTGACTCTGAAGCAATTTTGACTATGTCTTTTAAATTATATTCAATCTTATTAGGTTGTTCGCTAAGTAACCTAATAAGTTCATCGTCTGATAGTTTCGAAAGGAGGTACGTGACGTCGCCATCTGAAACAAGTAAAATTTAAAAAATTAAAGACCCCCTCACATACTTTTATTTCATGCTTCATAGTTTATCTAGTAGTAGGCACCCTTTTATCGACAAACTATTGAACACGTAATTATGATACGATATCTTGCGAAAACACCCCGATTTAAACAGGTAAAACGCCCATAACTTTTGAACGGCTAATCCGATTTTCATCAAACATCGAACACTCTCGAAAAAGCAAATATCCAAAAAAAAAACCGACTTCAAACTAGGATCATCCGTTTAGAAGCTATAATGTCATAGAAAGATACACACATATACACACGTAAAACTCATAATACCTCTTTTTTCCGTCGGGTGTCAAAAATAAGAAAAACTAAGTGAAAATTCCGGCAGTGTTGTAACAAATTCTATTTGTGATCTCTATTCATGCCAGGCCTTTTTTTACTTGATCTGAGATGCCAGGTAGTTTCTAATAAGGTAGGTACTGGCTTTGAAAGTATGAAGCTCATACTTTGATATGGTATAAGTTGTTCTATCTCACGAAGGCGGGTTACGTGACTTTTATGACGTCGAAATAAGAGTAATTTTGTTACGATGCATCCTCCTTCGTGAGATGGTTTTTCTAAAATTTATTATGTATGTTGATTCTATATAGCTACCTATAGCCTGGTTATAAGTCACTTACTTCGCTACCGTGACCTACCCAACAGGACCCTTTTCGGGATAAAAATAACTTAATGTCACTCTGCAATAATGTAGCTTGCCAAAGGCAAAAGAATTTTTTAAATCAGTTAAGTCGTTTTTGAGTTTATCCATGTAAAAACAATTAAATCTTTACTCTTTATGATATTTTTATATAATAATAATATAATATATTTTAATATACATAATTATATAATAATAATATTATTTAAATGGTCTAGAAGAGTGAATAGGTTACTAGAGAATCGAACGGCAATCGACAATCGTGAACCATCATCGACCACGTCATCGCTTACCACGGAGAGACGCGTGCCTTACGTTTCGTTTGACTTACCAACATTTTTTAGGACCGAGGGCTTTGGCAAATCTTTTTCATGTGGCAGATACCCTTTGGCGACTATGTACTCCGATACATCATTTTCAGCTTCATTACCGACGTAAAACATCGGATTTTTATTCAATAACGCCATCGATAGCGCTGTCTGTACCTATCTGCCAAAGTAATTATAAGTTTGAAAATAAGTAAGTTAGTTTTAAGAAAAATCTGGTCGAAAAAGAAAAAGAATCGCCATCCAGATTTGATCAGATTCGATTCTTGACATCAACAATAATTTTTAACATCATCATCAGCCTTTTAATGTTCCCACTGCTGGGACACAGGTACACTTCTCTGTTAGAGGGAATGGGCCGTGATCCACCACGCGGGCCCAGTGCGGGTTGGTGGATGTCACATGTTTTCGAATTTTGGTTCTAGGACATGCCGGTTTCCACACTATGTTTTCCTTCACCGTTTTAAGAGCAGTTGTGATGAAATAATTTACACAAAGTAAAGCGCCTGTCTGGGTTCGAACCCACGACCTACAACTTGTAAGTCGCGGCCGTTACCAATGGTCCACCAATTTTAACAAGATATATTTATAATTATATATACTGCACATGTGAATAGAAACGTAGGTACCCTGCCCAGCTTATTTTATTTTAGAAATTAAATTAACTTACCACATATGATAAAAATATTATCCAATATTCACTGAAATATGGAAACATGTTTGTTTCGAAGAAAGATTAATACTTACCTAGGCGAATAGTGCAAGTTTAATTAAACGGCTGAATGCTCAATAGCTTCTTTCTCATAAAAGTAGTTGCCTATCTTGTTATTGTTTACGAAATGAACAATGAACAAGCGCTCGTTAAAAAGTTTACGATCGTGATAAGGAGATTCAGTCGTGTTGAATGTTATGTTTTCAGCGTGTCAAGGCCTTTTTTCATCCAATTATTTTTCTGCTGTTTCGGGATCTTGGTGATACATAGGTATTGAATGTGATGATGAGTATCGGTACTACCTCTCTGTCAGACTCAATGTACGAGTTTACCCTTTTGCGGTAGCAGGTTTACCGGTCGAAGCCCTTTTTTTTTTTTGGGGGAGAGTAATCATCCAAAGACTTCTTCCGCTCTAGCTGAAGCGGGTGGGCGTGTCAGACTTTGACTACTAAAACCCACCTGTGTTCCTTCATCCTTCAGATGTTTGAGCCAGGGTCGCGGTAACTGTTTTTCAAAATCTGCGATAGCCCTAAGAAGGATATTATGTACCTATACTGCTTCCTTGTGTAAAAGACGTTTCATAATTATAATATTATTTATTGAAACTCTTAAATATTCCGCATTAATGTGTGTAAATGCTAAAAATTGCGACACATTATTTTCTTTTTCATTTTATCATTAGAATTAGATAGATCCGGCCCTGAATGTCAGTTTTGCTTAGACTCTAGCTATTATAACTCTGCAGAACTCATAATCCCTAAAAGTTTTTGTATGTGGTACCTATGTATGCTTTTCCATCTGTCACTTTCGTGGTACTTGAGCTGTCATAATGCTTGCTGCACATTTTTTTTCACAAACTTATTAGAAGTCGATTGCGGGAGCATATTATATGTTATGTTAATTCCAATACGTGAAGGAACAACACGATGTCGTTCTTAGCCAAAAACGACTATATTTACAAAACATCGCAACGTTGACGTGTACGTCAACGTTGCGATGCGGTTAAAACTACGCCTTGCCGTATAACAACTGTGTTGTACAACTGACGCTGGTGTTACCCTAATGAAGAACATCTTTAACGCCTGGGAAGAAGCACAAGACGCCATTGGAATCTTTATCGCCATTAAACCTCTCGAAAGCGTTCGATTGCGTTAAACATGAGACACTATTGTTGAAACTCGAGCACTATGGGATTAGACATACGGCCCTTATGTTACATAAATCATATTTGAAAGCCAGCTGTCAGACAATTTAAAGTTCAGGTAAACGGCGTAAACTCTCTAGAGTCTGAAATGACAATGGGCGTTCCTCAAGGCTCTGTAATGGGTCCATTCCGCTTTTTAGTTTACATAAACGATTTGCCCCAATTAATACAAAATCAACCGAAGGTCGTGTTATTTGCTGATGATATCTTTGATAATTGAAATATCGGCGGTCACAAAATCTTGATGATGTGAATATCTCTTGCGGGTCGGCTAGCTCATCCACGCCGTTATAAAGATAAGATAGTTAACGAATGTAGAAACCGCGCGTTTGGTTTATTTTAGTTACTTTCATAGCATTATGTCAAACGGTATTTTATTGTAGGGTCGGGCGGCTGACATTGAATCCATATTTATATTGCAAAAGAGAGCTGTAAGAGCCATTGATTGCTCCCTAAATCATTGCTATTTAAACAGATTAATATTATAACAGTTTCTCGTCAAATCATGTATGAATAAAGAAAATATAAATCTCTTTAGTAATGTTACTGATAGACACAATTGTAATCATATAAATAAAGATAAGTTAGATCCACCATCTTGTACATTAACTTAAGTACACACATCTTTCATGGGGTACTGTGTTAAATTCTATAACAAAATACCTTGTGAGCAATGAAAAGCAATGAAAACAATAGAGCATATTACAAATTAGATGATTATATTCACGATAGAATTCTTGGCAACATGCTGGTCCTGCTCCACAGGGCAATCTTTGTTGTAGACTAAATCAGACTGGTTAATTTGTATTACTTATGTATATTCATAAATAGAGTAACGCTTTATTTCAATCTTTTTCTTCTCTTTTTGTTTAAAAAAATTTACTCGCACATTCTTCCGTCGTTGTCGATTAGGTAATTTACCTAAGTTTGCAATATTTGTAAGTATGTGAGAAACATGTTCCTATTTATCCAGTGAAGGAATTTACCTGTTAGTGCTTGTAATATATTATACGAGTACCTATATTTAGTATAGTCTGTATATGAATTTTTTGAAAAAAGATTCCTAGTGTGGAGCAAAGTTTTATAAAAAAGATTAAAGATTAATTTATGCAGTTATGTAAATATTGTAAAAAACTTATATTTTAAAAGAGTAATGATGGAACCACACTTACGTGGCGTGGCGCCTTTTGACGCAGTTGATTGGTTAAAAATCTCGTTGCGTTATGACGTAGGCTGGAACAGAGTCGTTTCATTGGTGGATACCGCGCCACGCCACGCCACGACACGTAAGTCTGGTTTCGAAATAAGAGGAGTTTCTTGTGCGTTCTTCTCCATATCAAACTTTTCCGAATGCACGGTAGAATAAATTTTTATTACTTGTAAATTTTAATTGTTAACGTTCAAAAGTGCCGCTTAATGGCCTAGTTGAAATAAATATAGTAATGTAAAACAAAGAAGTGACTTTAGAAAACAAAAGACTTTACTTAAAAACCTCAGTACCCAGGTCACTACATTTAAAACCGCCCGACGTCCGTTGACACTTGACTTGTTTATGTTTGTTTTGTTTACTGAACTAGCTAACTTCTATGAACGGCTGATTCTGAAATTTTTTCTTTTCTTTCATTGCAATAAACAATGAATATTCCTTTTCCAGTGTTAACTCCTAGATTAGTGGACCCATTGTGGTTTAATGCTGATAGTCCATGTGACGAAGAAACAGAACTAACTGCGTTAGAACAGGCGAATCAACAATGGGCAAGTATTGGATGGATTTTATTTCGATCCACCTACAGTTAGACAAAGAGAAATAGTTTTTTGAAATTATTACTTATACATTGTGTATTGGTTCCAATAGCTGCCATCACCATGAAGCTGGATTGCAATTAGAGTCGAGGAGGATCAAAATATAATTAGTTTGTTAGCCTTTTAATTTCAATTCAGTGCTGCAAAATACTTGCCTTTAAAAAATAAATAAAATGTGATTGGTTGGATTACAGTTAAACTCGATTGGGCAGCAGTACATGAAGCGTGCTCCCCTGGGCAAAGCTGATCCTGAGCCTATGGAAGAAGAAGCAGATTCTGATGAAGAAGGTAAAAGAGGATACCTATTCACTTTAAAACTTTTGTTTAAACAACTTTTACGTTTCACCTATTCCACTGGGACCAAGCATTTTCTAGGATTAAAGATAGCCTCTATCACTCACTGCCAGTGTAGATTTTTAATAGGTGCCATTCTGGCGATTACCATCAAATACATTTTTATAGGTACATAAGTAGCATTTTCTTAAATGAAGCCAGGCATTTTAGCAATAAAATTAGACGATATTCATATTTTTGCTCCAGGTAATGATGAATCAGATGAATCTGAGGAGTCGCATGATGAAGATGAGGAGGAGGATGTTCCACCATCATACTCTCCCACTCGTAACAACAATGAGTTAGAGCCTGACAGCCTTGATGAGCTCCATGATGCTCCCGATCTCAACTCCAGTATAGACCAGAGTGCTCTCTGGCCTGTAGAATAATGCTTAGATAAAACTAACTATTGTTATGTGTTCAAATTCCATCATTTGTTTGGACACAAGTTTTTATTGTTGAAACTAATTTTAAAATAAATTTAACTTTTTCTGAAATGTTAGTTTGATTTTATTCCATAATGCTGGTCTTAGGCAAAAGAATAGACAGTCATAAATCAATATTATTAATTTTTATTATTTTGTTTTTATTTTAATGTTCTTCACAACAGATTCATCTTCTGAAGACTCGCATGATGAAGACGAGGAGGAGGACGTTCCACCATCATACTCTCCTGCACGCAACAACAATGAGTTAGAACCTGACAGCCTCGATGAGCTCCATGATGCTCCCGATCCCAACTCCAGTATAGACCAGAGTGCTCTATGGCCTGCAGAATAATGCTTAGACTGCTTATATAAAACCCAAGTAATATTATTATTTGTTCAATCTTCCATCATTTGTTTGGACACAAGTTTATATTATTGAACAAATTTTAAAATAAAATAAACTTTTTCTGAAATGTTAGTTTTATTTTAATACTAACCCATGACAGAAAGAGAAGGATAAGTTTGATGTGTGTACCTGTGTGTCTGTCTGTGGCATCATAGCTCCTTAACGGATAAACCGATTTTGATTCCGCTTTTTTTTCTATAATGTTCTTAGCTATGTTTGATGAAAATTGGATTAGCCTTAGCTTAAACGCTAATAACTTTTGGAAGGCTAATTAATCCAGTTTGAATCGGGCTCCTCCCGCAAGATAATTACGTGTTCAATAGATTGTCGATCGAAGCATGTCTACTACTCACTACTACTAGATAAATCTATCTATATATATAAAAGAAAGTCGTGTTAGTTACACTATTTATAACTCAAGAACGGCTGAATCGATTTGGCTGAAAATTGGTGGGGAGGTAGCTTAGAACCAGGAGACGGACATAGGGTAGGTAGGGTAGGGTAGATAAATGTTTGGTGCTTTTATGGCAAAACAAAGTTTGCCGGGTCAGCTAGTTATGAAATAAAAATATTTCAGGGTTTTTTAACCCATTTGCTGCATCAATATTACGCTTATTTGCCAAGAGCGGGACGGTTTTGGTCGCGAACCGATGGGCGTCCTCCGCACGCACCTGTTATGGATAATATAAAACGCCGTTCGGCGTTTTCAGCACTGTTTAATGAAATTGATCATTTTAACGCTAAAATCTTAGAAAAATACAAATATGCCAAACGTGTGGTACGTTCACGATCGTTTTTGGTGTAAAAAATAAATTAACATCAATTAGGATTTTGTTTTGTAAAGTTTATTTCTTTAACAGTTGGATTTTAAAAATTTGGAGAATATAGTGACAAATGGGAAGTTAAATTTTTTTTAATTAAATAAATTGGACGTAGTGCGAAAACGTTCCAACCCACAAGTCACTCAGAAATGAGATAAAGTGACTGGTGTACCTTTTTTGACACCTTGCATCATTCTAGCAAAAACAAAATCCATCCCTCATGTAATATTTCTCACTGTATGTTCCAACCCACAAGTTTTACCAATCAAATGGTTTCATTGAGAATAGATAGAATGTATTTATCCATCTGAAACGTTTTTATTTAACACGAATCTTAATTAATATTTTTATACAATGATTCAATAATCTTGAAACGTTTTAGAAAACCCATTTAGTTTATGTTTTTCTTGGAAATAATGTTCCAATGTGTTTGGAACATTTTAGCTAACTAACAAAAGGATTCATAAACAAACGATTCAATAATCTTGAAACGTTCTATCAAACTCATGTAATGTTTTTATTTCTTGGAAATAATGTTCCAATGTGTTTGGAACGTTAAAGTTTTAGCTAAATAACAAAAGTGATGCTACGATTCACTGTATCAATACATTCCTAATGATTGTCTCAAATTTTATAAAAGTTTAACAGTATGAATGTGTGTGAAGCAAAAGAAGTAGTTATGTAAGGATCGTAGAAGGTGTCGCGTTCTGTAGTTTCTGCCTACCCCCATGGGAAAAAGGCGTGAGTTTATGTATGTATGTATTCAAGTTCGGAAGACATCATTGATGATGTGGGTGGGTTTGGCGGAGACATAGACTTCGACGTAGGTACTAGTTGATAACGATGACGATATTGAGATACTTAACTGAACGATTTGATTGACCGTTATACGAGTAAATAAACAAATTATTTCCTTTTGTCTTATTGATTTCATACATTTACTTATATAAAAATTATAGTTTTTGGAACATTTTTGCAAAATGATTAGGAATGTGGGGTCATACCTACAAAAAATAGTTTACTTAGCAAAAATGTTCCAATACCATTTTTCCTAATACCCACCATTTTATGTAAATATTAAAAAAAACTGGTACATGAGTATGTATCTTTTACTACGATTATACCTATATTGTTCGGCTTTAATAGTAAAGGCCAAAAAGTGTACCACTAAAATACTAAATTGCGTGTTTCTCAAATTGAAATCATTGTGGAATGGAACGTTTTCGCATAACTACAGTCCAATTGTACTTCACTATTAAACAACAGTCTCATATATTTTAGTTTCAAATGATAAGAATGGCTAAATTATCAGTATAAATTAATATCAGAGGTAGCAAACATTTTTACCTTTTATAATACTACTATTTTTTATTTACAGACCTTAATTTTATAGACATTATGAAAATTAGTATCAAAATTAGTTGAAAGAATTGATGCAATTAGGCGACACTAGACAACAGACAAGTTTTAACTTGTAAAAAATTCTCAAATTTATTGAAAAGTGAGTGGATTAATGCAATAACTATTTAGGCAATATTGCAAAAAAACAATGTCAATCAAAGGTTGTTAAACCGTGGAATACGCCGTTAGGCACCTAGGAAGAAATTCGCAATTTTTAAAAATGTTAATATTTCGGTAACTGCGAGTAGGTACTACTTGTTGTATTTTATAGAAATATGCTTATTTAACAAGTATAATTTTTGTGACTTGTTTTTGCCAAGATATGTGCCTAAAAGCAATTTAAAAAACGCCGATTGATGTATTTCGAACCTGAATATTATATCAAAAAACCGGCCAAGTGCGAGTCGGACTCGCGCACGAAGGGTTCCGTACCATTTTCGTAAAAACGGCAAAAAAATGACGTTTGTTGTATGGAAGCCCCCCTTAAATATTTGTTTTATTTTGTTTTTAGTATTTGTAGTTGTAGCGGCAACAGATATACATCACCTTTGAAAATTTCAACTGTCTAGCTATCACGGTTCATGAGATACAGCCTGGTGACAGACAGACAGACAGACAGACGGACCGCGGAGTCTCAGTAATAGGGTTCCGTTTTTACCCTTTGGGTACGGAACCCTAAAAACGCCAAAAGGCTTCCACCGCAATGAATGGGTTAACATTTTTAAATTTTACTAGTTCCTCTATGCTGATCTTAAGAAAAATAATAAGACAGTTATAAATCAATATCATAATTTTAATTTAAACTTACGAATAAATAAAAAATCGTAATATATAACAAATTAATACATTATTTATTAAATACTGGTTTTAAAACACACTGGTGACATCAATTATTACATCCACCACCCTGGTTAGTAATGGTCTCATATTTTCTGGGGGCACAGTCTTCCATCTCTTTGCAAGGCATTTCTCAATGAAATCATGCATAGATTTGGGATCTGAAAATAACAAGTTATATGATTAATTATTCGAATGCTCCAAAAGCAGCATTAACTGAAGAAAGTCTTGGTAATTACCTAATTATCCCTCATGGTTTGAAAATTTTATTTTACGAATGACTACATGTAACTTTATCAAAGTTAAACCTATCTCAATAATATATTTGTATGTATAAGGGGGGTATTACCACAGTAAAAATATACAAACAGTATGGAAATTACCTACAAACGCTCGAAACGGCACACTCACGCAAACATGCGCATCGACGAGACCCCTAAGCGGCTCGCACTACTGACAGCACTGCAGAAGTGCCCGAGTGGTCTCGTCGGTTCGTTTGTTTGAGTGAGTTTTCATACTGTTTGTATATTTATTCTGTGCTTAGGTACGCACTACGCAAGAGCATTATTATACATATTACCTACCTGACGTGTTCGAACAATTTGCCATATTCAGAGTGAAAAATATAGCGCTCCTTTTGACTAGTGGTTCATATTCATCGCAATAGTAATGGAATGCCATTGCGAGATCTGAGGGCACTGCCTCGATCTCTTTGACAAGCATCACCCCGGATTTGTCAACTTCAGCCCGGTACCGTGTAATCAGCTCCCCGTGATCTCGCATATCGAGTTTAGAGCTTTCAACGACTGTGTGTCGTGTTGACGAAATGTCGTTACCTGAAAAAGAAGGATTTAAACATGAAAACAAAAACCAATATTTATAATTTCGGTTTTCTGCGCTTACGAGAGGTAGGTCGGCCTCCATGCTTCCGAAAATCTGTGTCAAAAACTTGTCTAAAATGTAGATCCACGCCATTATTTTTTCGGTAATTATGGCACAGAAGCGGTTAAAGTTAACAGAAAAACACACTTCCGCATTTACAATTATTGGTATGAATTCTTACGTAAAAATCTTGCAGCAGTATCCGCAACTTCATCTGTGAACTTTTCGAACCTCATAAGGTTAAAATGGTTTGTTTTACTGTTGTATACAAACATGAAGGAGCCGGTATCCATCCGTGAGAATATTGTTGATATACCTGAAACAATACATGGAAATACATACATTTCTAGATTAATCAAAAGCACAAATTATGCTTTTCACTGCTAGTATTCATATTAGAATAATAGAATGGAAAGAATTTGGGAAACATATAAGATGTAAAGAATTTGGCAATTACAAAGTCTCATCTGAAGTCCGAAGAGAGGGGGAGGACTCGATAAGCCTCAAATCCGCTAACTTGCTCTATTTCTGAGAGGGTGACCGGTAGTCCCAGAGTCGGGTTTATCGTCCACTAGTCCCTTGTGAATACGTGGTGAAGATTGAGAGTGTGTCGATCAGGGTGGTGTACTTTATACTCAAAATATCCTCGAGATATTCGCTAAAGGTCGTACAGGTCTACGCCCCGACCTCGCACACCCCGACGATGAGGTGGAGACCATGTATGAGGATATTTCTAGAGCCATGCATGGTTTTAAAACTAACTTCTCCGTTGTCATGGGGGACTTCAACGCGAAACTGGGCAAACGAGACGATGATGAGTTGCAAGTGGGGCAATTTGGAGTTGGGCGACGGAAACACCGGGGTCACCTACTGGCTAGTTTTATGGAGAAGAAGGGCCTCTTTTTGATGAACTCCTTCAATAAGCGTGAACACAGGAAGTGGACCTGGCAGAGCTCCGATGGTGCAACAAAAATGAGATTGACTTCATCATGTCAACCAAGAAGCAAATATTCAATTCAGTGAAAACGGGGAGCGAGGGGATCGCTCCCGGTTTTCTCTTTTCTTTTTAATGTTCTCTTATCATGTGGTGAGCAGAGGCACGTTGAACACTAATATTAAGCTTGAAAGGTCTCGACTAATGAAGTCCACGCTCTGTCCAGCACAGATCCAGGTCCAAAACCCCGAGACCTCCAGCTCGATCTCCAGAACCGTTTCGAGTGCCTAGGAAGCTCCGTAGACGAATACAGCGATGGGTTCGTGGAAGCTGTCCATACGGTCGTGTCTAAGTTTTTCAAAACCCGCCGTACAGAAAGAAACAAAAAGCTCTCTGATCCTACTCTCAAGCTTATAAAGGAGAGGCGTGACATGATCCTGCAGTCTTCAGATGAGGCGTGTAAATACCGGCAGCTCAATAGACAGATCTCTAAATCCTTGAAAAGAGGATCCTTGAGGTCTCCTGCCGCCGCTTTAATACCGAGCGTATTAAAGCCGCGATTGAGCGAATAAAGGCGCCAAGGTGTTTTCAACAGATCTGGCTATTGGGCAGAGCCAGCTCACGAAACTGAAGACCGACAATGGCAGGAACGTATCAGCTAAACCGGAGCTTCTGAAGGAGATCGAGACAATGACTGAGGGAGCTGTACACATCAATCATCAATCCCGTTGCGAGTCTAGCTAACGACCCAAGAGCTAGATTGACCCGACACTATACCGAGATTAGGATGGCTCTGAAACAGCTTAAAAACAACAAGGCTCCGGGTGATGACGGAATCACGGCCGAACTCCTGAAGGCAGGTGCGAAACCGGTCCTCACGGCACTTCAGAAGCTGTTTGATTTCGTCATACTCGAGAGCAAAACGCCATAGGCATGGTGCAGGGGTGTGGTGGCTCTTCTTCAAGAAAGGCGAAACTGCCCGACTGAAAAACTATAGGACCATCTCACTTCTTAGCCATGACTACAAGTTGATTTAAAGAGTCATCACGAATCATCTCGCGCGCGAGTTTGACGATTTCCAGCCTCCCGAACAAGCCGGATTCCGAAAAGGCTTTAGCACCGAAGACCACATACATACGCTGCGGCAAGTTATCTTAGAGCCTTCCTCTCTGTTTAGCGTTTGTAGACTATGAGAAAGCCTTCGATTCGATCGAGACTTGGGCTGTACCGCAGTCTCTCCAACGCTGCCAGATCGACTACCGGTACATTGAGGTGTTGAAGTGTTTGTACAAAAACGCCACCATGTCTGTCCAGCTTCAGGATCAGACCTCGAAACCAATCCTTCTCCAGCGCGGCATGAGACATAATTTCTCCGAAACTATTCACTGCTGCACTGATGTCTTCAAGGATTTGGACTGGAGGGGGCTCGGCATCAACGTTAATGGCGAGTACATCACTCATCTTCGGTTTGCCGACGACATAGAGGTCATGGCTGAGACCCTGGAGAGATTCAGTACAATGCTCGATAACCTCAGCAGAGCTTCCGAAAGAGTGAGTCTTAAAATGAAAAACCAAGGTCATGGTGAATGCCCATGTAACACTCTAACACTCCTATCAATATCGGAGACCCTACACTCGAAGTCCTAGACGATTATGTCTACCTGGGACAAACGGTCTAGTTGGGTAAGTCTTTCGAGAAAGAACGTATGGCTTTGCTCGCCGCTTTGGCCGATGGGGCCGAAGAGTTCTGGAATGGCAACCGCGAACCGGAAGACGATGCGTTGGAAGGCTAGGTAGACCGATGACCTGGTTAAGGTTGCGGCTAGGCGCTGGATGCGAGACGCAGGGGATCGGTCAATGTGGCGACGCCTGGGGAGGCCTATGTCCAGCAGTGGTCGTCTTTCGGCTGAAATGATGATGATGAATAATTTAGTAGTGGAACGAGATCCTTTTTTTTATTAAGTTAATTAAATTGTAGATCTACAATTTCGTTTCAATGGTCGTTTCGTAATTTCGTCTCAATGGTCTGTCCATGATGAGTATCATGGACAGACCATTGAGACGATTTTCCCTCATAGTGCTCCTTAACCAGGCTTTTAGTCTCCCGAGGCTGACGAACGGTAGAGCCATCAAAATTTTCAACACTTTCCCCGTTTCGGGAAATAATGATTTTGTCTCTTAGTAGTACATCAACAACGGTTAGATATGTTATGTGAGTGGACTTAGAACTATATTTTTTATTTCTAGGTGGGGAGGCAACTGCCTCTCCCTAGAAATACTAACAATACTACTCTACAATTCAACACTACACTACTACAATTATATTTTTTCATTTTAATTTTTTTGGACCATTTTCTTTATATCTCGGCAAGCATTGCTAGAACATGAAGATAAGACACATGAGGGTGTTATTAACTAGCCACAAGCCGACAATACAATTATATAATGAGAAAGGTCCAAAATACAAATAAATACACCATATCGAAAAGAATACATACCAGTTTTAAGTTTTAAAATAGAATTATCATCAATATTATATTTATCCTGGAGGTTTTTCATATTGTTTTCAAATGTAATTTTATCATGATTCACAGTTTGTGTAGATTTATCTTGACTATTGTTTTTTATTGATGTTAATACATCTGGGAACATCCAGTTTACCATCACAGCTATAATAATTATTAATGTGAGAAAAATATTTCGCACTGAGTTGCTGGACTGAGGCTGGCTTTGTTCTCTCGATGAAACTGCTAACCTCTGCTGGTAAGGCGACGGTTGTGCGCGTTCTAGTGTAACGCTTCTATTACTCCTATCACTTGTATTTATCCGATCTTGACAAATTTCCTCTTCAATTCTTGAGTCTTTCAATGAGTTAGTAGAGAAGTTCCCTTCAATTTCAGAATCATCGCTGTAATGCAAATGTGACGGGAGAATTGCAGGTAAAGATTTTGAAACCACATTGCTGCAATGAAACACATATAGACTTTTCACAAAAGCTTAGTCACATAATGAGACAAATAATAATTGGATGACTGATAAAAGCTTATGATGATATTAGTAGGAGCAGTCAATGTGGTTTGAAAATGCTTATGAGTAGATGGCATAATATCTATGAAAAAGAAGATGTTGTGACAGTTCTAAAGAATGGAAGCTTATACAATAATGATTTGTTAAAGGATGTAGTGACGTAATTTTAAAACCCTTCCAGGTCACATTTAAATCTGTTTAGATATTTTTATAGCAACTGAATAAATGCATCCCTGCATATATTCAGTTGCTAAACAGCATTGAGCATACATAACTATATTGTGAGTAACATTTTAAGTCCCTGAATAAAGGTTTTTTTTTTTAGAGGAATGTGAAAAAAATAACATAATCAGAATTGTAGATTATGTTGGTGACAGGTTATATATTTAGGTCACAGCAAGTATAGTCATCGGCACGTAACTTGGCAAGAGTCGTTAGATGCGCTCAAGTCGTTTTTTACCCGACTGCCGAAGGAGGGTAATGTGTTTAGCAGTCTATGTATGTAAGAATGTATGTATGTTTGTTCCTATATGGCGTTCCAGAGACCAAACGCGTTGGCTGATTTTGATGATTCATACGTCAATCGATTCGTCTTAACCCTGCGAGTGTCATAGGCTACATTAAAATTGGACAATAGAAAAATGGCAGATTTTGGGTGCCATAATGTGGGGGCCCAAATTTTTTTTCTTCCAAACCCATCAGGTGGGGTACCAAAATAAAGGGTTTTAGGAGGTGATTTCAAAAATATATAACACTTATGTTTAAATGTATCTAATTCGAAAAAAAACTAACTAAAAAGTTATAAATAAAAAAAACTTAATTCAAAAAATTAAAAAACCCGACTGCTTCAAAAGCGAACTAAAAAGTCGTAAACAAGGAAAAAACGCTTTTGAAGTAGTCGGGTTTTTTTATTTTTTGTATTAAGTTTTTTTTTAGGTCTCTCTGGTTACCAAGCGGGACGCGGGGTACGTTTAGCACCGTTCCGAGCGCGCGATTGATTGGTCAGTTGACACAAAGATCGACTGACCAATCGCGTCGCGTTCACGTTCCGTTCGATCTATATGGTGGTTGGTCAGTTCGCGTTTACGCGTCACTACGCCAAAACCTTGCCAAGTTACGTGCCGATAACTATATGAACCTACCTATAACAATATTCCTGAGTAAGTAAGAACCTATTTTGGAATCTCTGTATTATTTTAATATTGGTTGGTTTAGTCAGCGGTGTCTCATCCCATACAAAGAAACTGTCCCGACGTACTGCACTGATTATTGTTTTGTACATCGATCGCGGATATAGATGGTGATCTATCTATCGCCGTGGAACGGAACCGAACGCAATCGATTTACAAAAAATAATCGGTATAAAAAGATGAAAAACGCTAGTTACGTCGGCACGGTTTCATTGTATGGGATGAGGCATCTATATGCTAGTATTATATTATCTATGGTTTAGTGCAGCTCCACAGGTCCATATAAGCATGCGAATATACATAAAAATTAAATGTTGTAAAGCAACAATAGGCAGGTACACCTTCCATACAACCAATACATTTTTGCATAATTTATAGGCACAGAAAAAAGACAAAAACACCAGACACAAAAAAATTAATGAATGAGGTTATGTGGCAAATTATGGTCACAATACATTAATGTGTTATTGTAGAGTAATTATGGTTTTGTTACTAAACTCATTGGCACAAATGACAGGCCAGCTTTTCAAAGTGGCCTGTTTGTCACCTTGTACGTTTGTTTAAGAGGGGACTCTAGTGAGACTTTCTCCATACAAAAACATTCTGCTGTTTTCTTCGTGGATAATGCCTCTAGAGCAATGATTTTTCCCCGTAAAATCTGGGTCTAATTAATACGTGCCCCTATCATTTCCTTTTTTCCAAAACATAAGCACAAAAAGAAATATAACAATCCAAAAAGCCGAAAAAAATGCCCGTTTTTACCGCCATGTTCAGAAGACTTTCAGACAAAATTTATAAGTTTTAACAAAAAAGGAAATGATAGGAGCATAGATATACTTTTCCTCTAAATTTTGATATAAGAATTTTTTAGATCAGACCAGTTTTCATGAAGAAAACAGCAGAATACGAAACGTCTTTTAGTCAAAGTTTTTGTAGGTAAAATCAGCCTGAGCTGCAGTTGTCCCTTTTGCACTTTACGGGGTGAGGTTGGAGGTGACGCGACGGCAATAGACTATATTACTATACTATATTACCGACTAGAGTCCGCTCTTAAGGTTTTTGTTGTACAGCAAAAGAAAAGCTAACTACCCGCTTAAAACTTTAAACTAATAAGAATGAGAGTATTATGTGGATAAAGTAATTTTTGCCGCTATTCTGCGTTTTAGTCGCGTACTGTTCATATAACCAATTTGTGTTTATTATTTGTAACGATTAAACGGAAGTGATTTGCTAATCAATCCCTACAATGGACTGTCAAAAAGTGGGGGAAACTGTTGTATTAATTGACGGAGGAATAAGCCAACGTCGCGTGGCATGAATTTAGGAGAAGCTCATACGACTGTGAGAGATGCAGTTGGTTCCGAGAGACGATCACGACGGTAACTCCTACAAGTGGACAAAAAGAGGTTTTAAAAATGTGACCTGCAGCTGCGCAGTAGTAAATCTCATACAAAAACAGTACCGTTTCGTGCCTCGCGCATCCTGTAAACCAACTTCAGGGCGGCCAAGAAGTTTAGCGAGGACAATCCGAGGTAATCCTCCATTTTTTGGTCCAGTCATAAACATAATTAACGTTTACTACTGCTTCTACGTGGCTGTTTCCTATAGCTATTATGGCTGTATCATCAGCAAAACAGAACAGATTTGGGTTCATTAATCCAAATCTGTTCACATAGATTTTACCGAAAACATCAAACATCAGTATTCTCCAGTTTATATTAATAATAATCAAGTCCCATACGAAAATACATGGAAGAAACGCCATGCTGTCCGTGCAAAACAAATTGTTGCTATACAAACAAGTCCTGATGCCTGTTTGGACTTATTGTATTCAGCTATGGGGCTGCACCAAACAGAGCAATATATTAATTATACAATGATTCCAGAACAAAGTGCTAAGGAAAATTGTAAATGCACCTTGGTACATACGAAATGATCGAAAAAGAGATCCAGAATTTTGCAGAAGCTCATGAAAAGAGACTTCAACAGCAAGAGAATGTCGAGGCAATCCAGCTTCTCGACCACACAAACATAGTGAGAGAAGACGAAAAATAACAGAACTGTTCGAGTTAGTGTTTAGTGAATATGAATAATGTAACATACAAATGTGCTACCAAAAAACACAAGAACGAAGTGTATTCGCCTTAATAGAGGCAATAAGAAAAATTCTATAGGACACATTCTTAGTAAAGACAATGTAAGGTTTTAAAACCTCATGTGTTAATGCAGGATAAAGCTCGGCTACACATTGCAAAAATAGATTTTTATAAATTTTACGAATTAATTGGATTTATTTTTTATTGAATAATAGAGAAATTCTTTTTTAAAAAAAAGCTGAGAAATATGCACTTGTTTGAAGTTTTAGGCATATTTAATGGTGAATGGTTATTTGTGCCAATGAGTTTCCTCAATTCTAAAAAAAATAACATTGATGTAATAAAATGATAACAAGCAACATTACAAAGCCAAATGACTCACGTATCATCAGTATATTCCTCATCCTGTGAATATGAATTACTTCTTGGTATCTTTTTCTTTCGTATTGATAGTGGACTGGTTTGACGAGACATTTTACTGGAAACATATGTTCAACAAGTAAAAATTGAAACTTAACATTAATGTCTCAAAGAGATTAAGCAGCAACTTAAAACTTCAGTTAAAATTAAAGTGTTTGGCTATTCGTACTTTCAAAATAAACAATTTCACAATTTTTAGGGTTCCATACCCGAAGGAACCAAACGGAGCCCTATTGCTGTCACTCAAGTGTCTGTCTGTCTGTCGAACAGGTCTGTTCTGAAAATTTTTTTTTATTCCCTTTGTCCTATGAATTTCAAATTCATAGGACAACGGGAATAAAAAAAAATTTTCAATAATCAATTATCAATTTGTGATTATTTTGTATATTTTACAAAAAAATATCAATCTGATTTTATCTCTGGTATGGAACCCTATTTGTGCGAAGGACATGTACATGGCAATTTTGTTTTCTGGTTTAAAGGAATAAATAAAAATAAAAAAATAATTCCTTTAGATTAATTCCTAAAATACTTAGACCCTAAGATAATAAACATGTAGTTAAAGTACAGTATTAGTAGTATATTACCTCATTACATTGTCCACTACATCTACTCCTTGACTCTGAGGTTTGCTTGTTCGAGCATCTTGTTTGTAGATTCCGTACTGCCCCATTATATCATCCACTGTTTGATTTCCAACTCTGTTATGAATGGGTGGTCGCGGTGATGGACGAAACGGAACACCCCCTTTCTGCAAATTAGTAATATTGTTTTGGTAATCATAACAATATACTTGTATAATCAGAAATTTTATGGTAAACGATAGGAAGAGGTTAAACAGAGGATACTGCAATATGATTTATAACCAATCGTGCTCAGTACTAGCCTGAATTGCTAGGTAAAAACGCATATTCTTAAGGGCGAGTATTTTTTACATTTGTCCTGTTATGAGTTTTGTGTGTAGCCAATATTTAAGTATTGGCACCATAAAGAGCTAAACAATGATGTTTTTTCTAATATAAATGGCACATTTAAAGCAAAAAAATCTATCTTACCCCCTCTGGCCGATCACTACTCATTTATTCTTTGTTGAATCTTCGAGGCCTCCTGTAAAATACGGAATTCCATAAAAACCGAATGTTACGTATGATTCAAAAGAATACATTAATATGAACACATCTTTCTAAATAATATAGTTCATACGTTTTATGGTTTTATTTGCCTGCAATTTCACAAAAATCATGGATAGTGGAAACTAAGCAAATAAAAAACGACTTGCTCGCCACCGCCACAGCATGACAGAACAAAACAACTGATGACAGATGAACTGAGACTGACACTTGACAGCTGGCACAGACTACTTAGGGCCGATTTCACCAATTATATTAATCGCGATTAGTTCAACTAAACTCAGTATACTCAAATACAGCTTTCTGATTGGTTGAGACCGCTGAGAAACTACCAATCAGAACGCTGTATTTGCGTAAACTGAGTTTAGTTGAACTAATCGCGATTAGTATCATTGGTGAAATCGGCCCTTAGAGATATGACAGCTGGCTGGCTCAATGAGCTATGAAGGCAGGGTTGGATTATGTACTATAATTATAGTATTTATACTATAATTTCGCTCTTTGTACTATATACTATCCACATCTAAGGATAGTACGCTAAAATACTATAATTTAAAGGTTGCTTCCGAATTCTTAGTTTTTATTTCGTTTTACGTCATATGAATATTTCGACCGTGCGTGTATCCGACCGAATTCTGATCTTGCGATGTTTTCTTTGTCTTTCCACTAATCTCGTTCCCACAGAGTACATTATACATACGGGTACTCGTTCCTTTCATTCCATTCGAAATTCAAAGTGACAACAATCGTTTGCGAATTTTTGTGTAAAATAATACGTTTTTTTTGTGTTTTAATTAATTATGGACAATGGCAGTGATGGTCAAGAAAATGACGATAGACCGGGAGTATCCACCCCTAAGAAAAAACGTCTGAGTAGAGGCGATATGTTAGAAAAACAGAAACATCGTCTTCAAAAGTATAGGCTGGATTGGGAAAAGGACCCTAAGTTCAGTAAGTGGCTCACTCAGGACCCTAAAAATACCCTAAAATTTGGTCATAACTGGTGTTGATTTTAATGACTAATTAGTTAAATTAAAAATAATGAAAGTGTACTATATTTTTTTATAAATACTATCCTTTTCATTTTTTTGTGCTATCTTTTTCAACGTACCTAAATCCAACCCTGTATGAAGGTCTGCCGTGAACTGACCGATAGACATGTTTATAATGAAATTTTATGGCATTGTGTCTTTTGAGATTCAGACTATTATTTATTAATTTATGCATCTAATTAGCTAGTTAGATGCAAACACAAAGTACGGATCGGGGTTTTAAGTTTATCCCATGGATAAACGTTGTCGCTTTGATAAATGCCGCGAGTTTGCTCAAAGCAGGCCAACTCTTACACCAGGGGTCACCAAATTACGGACCGTGTGCGGACTGCCTACCCATTTTGCGTGGCCCAAGTAAACAGTACCTACAATATAATTACGTGTGTGCGTAAATTAATAATTTATCCCGCACTTTGTCCTTACTTTGCCGATTCGATAAGCGAAGAATCATTCACCTTTCTTTTTTTTGTAATATTAGGTGAAAATAAAGTTTAAAGTTTGTTTATTTTAATTTTGTTTAGGTTTTAAGTACCTTTAAACTTTTATACCATTCTCCCTCTAAAAAGCTTATTTTATTCACTGTAAACAGTGAATAAAAAGCACTTTTAATCACTGTTTTGGTGTTTGAATTTGGAACACACCAATGTATTAGACGTCCATCTCAATGCTATGTAACGTCGTTGCGCCTACTTGCGCAAAATATACTCGATACACAAACTCCTTCTTTGATTTTAATTTTGAGTTTGTTATTTAGGATTTTAATAATGATATTGATTTTAGTCTAAGATATTTATTGAATACTTGTTTGGATTGTAATTCTAATATTAATTGCAATGGTATTTAATTATTAATAATTATGTAACGTAACGGAGGTGGTCACTGGCCCCTGAAACACAGGTGCTGTTACCTAGCTCAGGGGTCAGGGTTTCACATTTTATGTAAATTTTGAAGGTTATACACCATTTATATATTTATTACTCGTAATATGCCTTGTCCTTTTCGCTTAAATCTTTCTTTTTCTTGAAGTCATGGTATAAAATATAGTATGCAACTCTTGAATAAAACGGATTTATATCGAGGGCCATGAATCACTCGCGTCGCTCATGATTCTAACACTTGAATCACTCGCTATGCTCGTGATTCCATCATCATGAATCACTACCTACGGTCGTGATTCAGTCGTTAGAATCCTTCACTTGCTCGTGATTCATCTATGGCCCTCGCTTTAAATCCGTCTTTTATTCACTAGTTGCATAATATACTATTTTACCTATGTTTTACAATTTCTTTTTTTTTATACTTAATGTTCATTATTTTAATTTTTATTATGTGACGATGTAATTAAAGTAATTGGTGACCCTGGGCTTACACTATTGTCTATTCTGGTGTGTAGTTTGTATACACGCATAGCGTTTTAAGATTGAACCTACCATCGTTGAAATTATTGCAAACAAGCAATCGTAACCGTTCTATGCCCGGTTCATATAATTCCAGTAGCATTCCAGTCCAGCGATCGAAACCAGCGCTATTGGAATAACGTACCTATTCCAGTGAGCAATCCAGTCCAGTGACTGGATTGACGGTCTAATTTCATTCGAGCGCAGTGATACTGGAATAGTGAAGACGGAAAGACGGCCAATCCAATGCATGCTCGATTAAACGTTGAACAGTGCACACGCATTGTTGTCAGTCTAGCACTGGACTGGATTGACTCGCCGGATTACTAAACTGGAATAATCTGAACCGGGCATTACATCTGGAACGGCAGAGCAGTGGTGGCCCATTGGTAACAGCCGCGACTTACAAGTTGTAGGTCGTGGGTTCGAACTCAGGCAGGCGCTTTACTTTGTGTGAAATATTTCATCACCACTGCTCTCAAAACGGTGAAGGAAAACATCGTGAGGAAACCGGCATGTCCTACAACCGAAAATTCGAAGACATCCACCAAAATGCACTGGGCCTGTGTGGTGGATTACGGCCCATTCCCTCTCACAGAGCGGAGGCCTGCACGCACAACGTAAAAGGACGAAATGCGAGTCTAAGTGCGGAAAAGGGGTCCATCTATCTTAATCTACATCTAGAACGTCAGCAGTCTTTTCATTCCTATTTTATTTATCAATGGAAAAGCTCTGGCGTTCAAACGCTTAAGTTTTATGAGATAATTGATGGTAGAGTCTGGCTATTTATAACTACGCACTTTGGGCAGGTAATACCGTCTATACTACGAAAATGGATTTGATAGTTGTTTTTCTATAGTTTCTTATAGTGTCGCCATGTCCGTCTGTCCGTCCGCAGCTTAGCTTAGAGACTTAGTACTAGAAAGCTATAATTTGGCATGGATATACATATTAAGACGGTACCCTGACCAAAAAATCGGCATGAGATATGAGCGTTCCTATTGGTCTAGCGGCACTGGTGGCGCATGAAATACAGTAGTGAATACGCCCAGATTTTAGAATAAAATCTTTATAAAATCGAATTTTGGTCTTTTGAAAAAAATAATTCTACAAAAATGTTCGTTATTAAATTGTCTATCCATTAGTGTTAGTACAAAAAATAATCAATGAACACTTTACGAGGAGATGCATAATATCAATAATTATTTCTCATTTTTATGTTTTTGTGGAAGTAGATTAGTGAAATTTATACTACATTTAAAAAAAAACTAAATCTACCATTTTAGAATCAATATTATGTAGAAATTTAATGTATTTTTATTAATTGATATTTCTTTTCAAATAACGAGTAGATAGCTCCTGAAAACAGCACAAAAAACGGCTTGCGCGGCGTTTTGCTCGGGGTACCGCCTTAATAATGCCGACAAAGTGGTAAAATGAAATCATGAAAAAAAACTTTTTAATGTACCTCCTACAGACATCGAGTGGGGATGATTTTATCTCGGCTATCGCATTGTATTGGGTATCGTTGGATAGGCCATTCAAAAATATTACGGCAGCCTAATTGTGTAACTAAATTCGGCAACGGAAACAATCTGTTTCTTTCCCAAAAACACACACATAGACAAAAAAACTAAATAAAGATTCAACTTTTTTGTGTATGTGTGTGTTTTTGGGAAAGAAACAGATTGTTTCCTTTGCCGAATTTATTTACACAATTAGGCTGCGGGTCTTTTAAAACTATTTTTCGATTCAGAGATCCGTTTCCGTTGCGTAAAATTAAGCTTTAAATTGTACATTTTTTTATAGTCAAGTGACCCCCCCCCCCGCCCCAGCCAGCTAAATACTTGAGGATATGGGGAAAAATCACGGCGGTAGTATAAATAACGAAATTAAAAGGAAAACTATCACAGCTAAGTTAGTACCTTAATAATAATGATTTCTAAAAAAATAATATTCAAGCTCGAATAACGCATTGGAGTGGGCGGCTCCAATGCGTTATTCGAGACGACTACTATAACTCCCCATCACCGGCGCACCAGAACACACTGTGCGCCGTGACCAGCCCAGGGACCAAACCAGCACATGGGTGCCAAACGACCCCGTGCATTGCAGCATTGTCACTGGCCCCGCCACCTACCGTTTTTCGACGGCAAGGGATAGGGAGAGCGGCCAACGCTATACCGACACTCCTCCTGCCCTGCGGCCCCACCGCGTCCACCATCAGTCGGTGGCGACCTCGTCCAGCCCGCGGACGGTAGGGAGATCGGCGCACAGCAATACCGGCACTCCACTCCCGCCGCGGCCTCGAACCCTCAGCCGCGATATCGTATGGGTTTGGGAGGCCCCATACGGCCTCTGTTGCGATGTAGCCCAGGCGGCACCGCAACCTACATGTTAGCCGCTACATCGACGGCTTGTCGGCAAAAGCCCTGACGAGCGGTCTCTCCTCGGGTTCCTCTTTTCTTCACCGTGGGTGACCAAGCCACGGTTACTGAGCCCTCCTCCCCCACCGCCTCGACAATGTGGGAATACACCGGGGGGTGATCGCTACAACCTGGGAGTCTTCAAGTCAAGGTGAATAGGTTTCTGCTAGGCAAGCGTGATTCATCTTTGAATTTATTAATTTAAGGATAAACATGTAATAACATAACTACACGAACGAGTTAAGGTATCACTTAACTCTATGTGTGCCCACATTATATACGTACTGTCGTGCGTACACAGACATAGATCGTGCGTAGATACATATCACATTTTTCTAGTAAAACTGATTTCCTCAAAACTGTTTCTATTTTTATTTAAGTACGGGGGGCGGGGTTTCGGCAAGAATATCTCCGGCAGACTTGTACATAATTCGATATAGGATTAATACCTAACATTTGCAACTTTTCATTTCATCTTTGTATCAAATGACATAGATTTGGGGTCCGAATCGTTAACTCTGAAAGAGTCTGACGAGCACTTTCGACCATTCAAGAACTGGCAGACAAGATTTTTCTGTAACTACCATTATATTGCTATTTAATGCCACAAGTATCATCTCGGTATCAAATGACCATATTTTTGTACTTTCGGCCAATTCAATTTTTCCACCGATTTTTAGGAACATAGCATCTCTTTTATGAACATGTGCCATGAGGCTTATCTTAGTATCAAATGACGTAGTGGATCTTGCGGTCGCCGCTCGTACTCCTAGTATTAAATAAACTAATAAGCAAAATCAAAAGGCGAAATATCAAAATCATCAGATCGACGTACACGTCAACGTTTCGATAACTTGTAAACATTGTCGTTTTTTGGTTAAGATTAATAACGACATCGTGCACCTACACATCTTGGAATTTATATAACACCAGCTGATAAGCTGACCCAGCAAAATTGCTTTGTCCTTAAAAATTATTTCAGAAAAGCCCAAAAATTTTGCGCGCTCTGAGTATTATAGTATTTTTAATTGTCGTTTAATAATGGAATGGTTTATACCGGTAACACAATGGTTGTTGTTGGCGGGAGCTCGTTACACGTGTTGAATACTATTGATTTATATGAGATCACTTAATTAACTTAACGTGAGAACTATCTTGAGCAAAATGGCGCCTACCCTACCCTACCCTACCGTACCTACCTTACCTTCCAACCTACCATACCCAACCTACCTACCCTACCCCACCTATCTACCCACCTACCCTACCTACCTACCTACACAAGTACCTTACCTACCCACCTATCTTTTCTACTCTACCTTACCCTACATACCTACCTGCCCTACCTACCTACCTACACACCTACCCTACCTACCAACCTACCTTTTCTACTGTAACCTACCCTACCCTACATACCTACCTACCCTACCTACCTACAAATATTTATTATTTTTGTAAACCATCTTCGCATTGCCTTCTAATGAAACTTTTGGGCATTGGAATTTCAGAAAAATCGACAATGCCGTATACCGGCAATACCGGAACCAGCATACAACGCCATTTTAATATTTGTGTATGCTTTGTTTTTATCGTGTTTCAGAGATGGCGCTATGTTCGCAAAATGTATGGGTTTTATTTTGTCGTACATTTTTCGATATTTTGTTACTTGCCGATGGGAATAAACCCTTATTATCCTATTCCATTTTTTATTTTTATTTTTTATTATCCTATTCCTATGACGAAGATAAATCCAAAAACACAAAAATCATAAAAAATTATAAAGCCGTTCTTGAGTTACAAGTGGTGTAACTAACACGACTTTGTTTTATATTTAAAGGCTAGCTTCTGCCAGCGGCTTCGCCCGCGTGTATTATACGAGTACATTTTTAACTTTCCTCTTGAATCACTATCTATTAAAAAAAAAACGCATAAAAACCGTTGCGTAGTTTTAAAGATCAAAGCATACATAGGGACAGACAGACAGCGGGAAGCAACTTTGTTTTATAATATGTACGTATGTAATGAGTGCAAATGAGCAGACACAATAGAAAAACAATTGTTTCTGGGAACCAGTTCCCATTTGCAGTTAAGAGGTAACTCCCGCAGCCTAATTGTGTAAGTAAATTCGGCAAAGGAAACAATCTGGTTCTTTCCCAAAAACACACACATACACAAAAAAATTTAATCTTTATTCAACTTTTTTGTGTATGTGTGTGTTTTTGGGAAAGAACCAGATTGTGTCCGTTGCCGAATTTACTTACGCAATTAGGCTGCTGCCCTCCACTTCTATTAGGTTTAACCATTTTTCTAATTGGTTTTGTGAAAAACAATGTAGATACAGCATAAGCAAACTGGCAGGTTAGGTATATATATATATATAAATTATACCACGAAAGTGACTGATGTAATGCATACCACATACAAATTTTTGGGAATACAAATTGTGAATTCTGCGTAACTAAAAATAGCCTAACTCTATGGCCTGTTATGTCTGAGGACTGATCAAGTAAAAAAGTATATTATATTCCCGAAAATGTTTATTGAAAGTTCACCAACAATTTATACCAATTAATTTAAGATAAATATAAGATGTCAATAAAGCACCAAGATACATGCACATCCTGTAAAAATATATGTGGGATTCACAATAGATCGTGTTCCAGAGCTATATACGTATGTAAGTTTATGACGAAGAGGCGCTGAACGTAGTATTGCTGACGGAAAGGCTGCTAAAACTTCTACATCGTGCTGTTCTTCATTATTTTTAATTTTTTCATCAACCCATGCTTTAAAAGCATAAGTTGGTAAAACATCTGCCATCCTTTTGTTTACAGCATAAGTGGCTGACATCTCTCTGGAGCATTCCTCTTGACCTTTAACAACAATACCCATCAGCTCGTTATCAAATATCACGGGTCCACCCGTGTCTTTGAAACACGTGGTAACCTTAGTTTCAACGCAGTCAAAATATACTTTCAAAACGTCTGTTACTTCGTCCGGGGAACGGCTTTCCATGCCTATATACTGAAGGTGTTTCGTTTGCCCAACATCGGCATTCAATCCAAACCCTATCCCTTCTAAATCGACGACGTTACGAGGGTTTGTGTAATTGCTGAGAACTATTTTTGTTGCAATACTACTATTATGTTTCTCGGTGTAAATCACACCAACATCTTTTAACGACTCCGATCCAGTAAAAGTAGGGAATTTTTCAGTTTTCATAACATGGAGCGATACCGATGTTTCGTCCTTTTTGTCAGTAGTAGTATTCACTAGCACATAACTTATAGCAAGTTCAGTACACTGAGCTGTTGTTAATATCATTCCATTGGAGACAAAAGCACCAGAACACAAATATTCATTTTGTTGAGACATTAAAGCGCCCATGAATGGAAACTGATGGATAGTGGCAGACTTAATTTCATGCATTCGACTATCTTGTCTTCTCGTGCAAGTAAGGTTATTGGGTTCATTTTCAACGGGAATTTCTAGGGATTCGTCTTTGGAATCATCGCTTGTTTCTCCGTTGTCATCTCTGTTTTCATCCACACTTTTTTTTACATTATCGCCAGCACATGTAGATATAAAACCAAATACAAACACAATGGGAACTAAAAAATGCAGAAAAACGTATTCAGTCTTCATTATCAAAATGTAAAAAAATCTTCATAGAAGAATGAATATTCTAGTTCTTTTTTCACAGTTTTTTCATAACTATCATGTCATAATAATTTCTTTCTTTTTAATTAACTTTTGTTTAGCAGCCAGCAAACTATGTACCTAACTGACCCAATCTTCTCTTTATTATCTTTGATACAATAGTTTTATTTAGGCATAAAATATTCCACCTCCTCCCCTACCCGCCCTTGCTACCTCTATCTCTACAAAGTTTCAGTCTGGACAAAAAGACAATCCCAATCGAAAGATCGTTAAAGAGTTTGGTTTTTCCAAAGGGAGCATTATAACGGGATAAAAATGTGTGTGTGTATAAATAGGTGCTATTCCAGACTATGATCTATCTCTGTGCCAAATTTCATCCAGATCAGCAGCCTAATTGCGTAAGTAAATTCGGCAACTTAAACAATCTGGTTCTTTCTCAAAAAACACACACATACCTACACAAAAAAGTTGAATAAAGATTCAACTCGTTTGTGTATGTGTGTGTATTTGGGAAAGAACCAGATTGTTTCCTTTGCCGAATTCACTTACACAATTAGGCTGCCGTTCAGCCGTTCTGGCGTGATTGAGTAACAAGCACAAATCCACCCAAACTTTCTCAGAATGTTCGGCTTGAACATTCTGGAAAATTCGATACTAGATGGCGCTACTAGTTACTACTAGTTCTTCCTCTTGTCACTAGATAGCGTTGCCCTATCTTGTAACATTGCCTCCCTCTTAGACATGCTCGTCCCGTGCATTGTTAGGCCCATGATAACGGGCCAATCGATCCACATGAACGACCTTTGCGGCACCTCGGGGTCCCTTTTTAATTCGGTTGGTGACGTCATTAATCTTAGTAACTACGCGATGTGGTCCATCCCGTTTTGCTTGCAATTTAGGCGATTTTCCTTTGCTGCTTCATTGAAGCCCTTATTGTTCGCCTTCCGATCGAAGCGAGTCTTCATCCTCTCAGACATCTGCTGACCTTGTGCTCATAAACATCATTCATCGTGTTGCGTAGTTCATTCGCATAATCTGGTAAACTACGTGGAGACTCATGTGGGATACCAGTGATCAGATCTGCAGGTAATCTTAGTTCTCTTCCGAAATTAGCAAAAGCTATAGTTACTATTGTGCTTTCATGAACAGCACTGCGATATGACAGAAGAAATGGTTAAATGTGTTTATCCCAATCTTTCTGTCTGCTTTCCACAAGCCAGATAACTCTCAAGCGATTGTTTGAATCGTTCAACCATTCCGTCTGATTGCGGTTGTTAAGCAGTATAATAGTTGGTCTTGTGGGCAACCATCACACGATACGTCTCCTTGAACACTTCAGACTCGAAATTCCGGCCTTGATCACTGTGGATTTCTAGGGGTACCCCGAACCGACAAAACACTTCGTGAACTAATCCATACTAATATTATAAATGTGAAAGTAACTCTGTCTGCCTGTCTGTCTGTTACCTTTTCACGCTTAAACCGCTGCACCGATTTAGATGAAAGTTGGTATAAAGATAGTTTGAGACCTGGGAAAGACATAGGCTATATAGGTAGGGTAGGGTAGGGTAGGGTAGGGTAGGGTAGATAAATGTTTGGTCTTTTTATGGCAAAACAAAGTTTGCCGGGTCAGCTAGTCTATATATATAAAAGAAAGTCGTGTTAGTTACTTCACTTATAACTCAAGAACGGCTGAATCGATTTAGCTGAAAATTGGAAGGGAGGTAGCTTAGAACCAGGAGAAGGACATAGGGTAGGGTAGGGTAGGGTAGGGTAGGGTAGTGTAGGGTAGTGTAGGGTAGTGTAGTGTAGGGTAGGGTAGTGTAAGGTAGGGTAGTGTAGGGTAGTGTAGGGTAGTGTAGGGTAGTGTAGGGTAGTGTAGGGTCGGGTAGGGTAGGGTAGTGTAGGGTAGGGTAGTGTAGGGTAGCGTAGGGTAGTGTAGGGTCGGGTAGGTTAGGGTAGGGTAGGGTAGGGTAGTGTAGGGTAGGGTAGGGTAGAGTAGGGTAGGGTAGTGTAGGGTAGGGTAGGGTAGGGTAGGGTAGGGTAGGGTAGGGTAGGGTAGGGTAGGGTAGTGTAGGGTCGGGTAGGGTAGTGTAGGGTAGGGTAGGGTAGTGTAGGGTAGGGTAGGGTAGTGTAGGGTCGGGTAGGGTAGGGTAGTGTAGGGTCGGGTAGGTAGGGTAGATAAATGTTTGGTCTTTTTATGGCAAAACAAAGTTTGCTGGGTCAGCTAGTTTATTATAAAAAGTACGTAAGCGGCGGCGCGCCGCAGGCAGAGGGGCCACTACGAACAAAGTGTCATTTTGCACACACACTTTGACATTGCGGTTTTACAGGGAATATTGGGCAATAATGGACCAAGCTCAGTCGCGGCTGTCATGAGCAAAGACCTTATACTTTTTACTACGAAATACGTATAAGGTCTTTGGTCATGAGTGCTCTGTGCGGGCGTTTGTCACGTCATTCATACATTAAGTACTGTAACGAGGTTGGTTTCATTGGATGGGTTACCTTTATTATTTGTTACAGACCGAATTTGCTTTTTTGTTTTTAATTCTTTCATTCAATATTTTTTAAGTTATAGTCCTCTTAACGCCCATTTATAACTTCCCGAACTTCCATTGTGATAAAGCTGTAGGACTTCCGGCACTTTAACTTTAGGCACAACCATTTGTAGATAAAACTGGTCACCTCGAGTATTCTCCCATTGCCGGCACAGAACTCCATCCTGGATAACCAAGCTTTCCCACTGTGCCCAATAGCCCTTGGCTATAGAATTTATTGCTGCAACATCACTCCGCGGAGGCCTCGGAGCTCCTGATTTCTTCCATTCGAGGATCGATTTTATGTCTCTGTCATCTAGCTGAGCACTCTGCAAGATTCCCTTCCAATTATCGCTAAGATCCGCCCTCAACATCCTCACAATTGTTGCCTGCTCAGCCTCTTGCCTGGCACAGGATTTACATTGATCGGAACACGATTTAGTGTCCTATTAATTTCGCCTTTGATGATCAGGCTGTTCCCTTCACATGATTGTGAGATCGAGTTCCTTGGGGCTTTTTCATCACCAGCCTTCAACCGCCACTTAGTCCTGGCGTCTACTGGTTTCCCTGTTGCTGGTGACTGACTTCCACGATGCGGACTCCTTCGCTTCGGGCTGCTCAACCGGATGTGGCCTCTCTCTCCACAGCTATATCACCGTGGTGAAGTCACTACCTCCCATATGCGGTGAGCTCGATCCTCCCGTCGTACAGCTTCCACCACCAAAGCGTAAGATCTTAAAATGGCCTAGCCTTACGGCAGCCCTAACCTCCAGGTCGCGGATCCCATCTGTGAATCAGCACAGAAGACATGAAGATTTGCGTTGTGAGAGTCGATTTGTGCCCGCATCAAAGTGGCTTTGATGCGGTTCCACTTCTAATTAGTCCGTAGCAGCATCGAGTACATAAAAGTGATTGCGCAATTCCAGATGTAACGTTTTACGCGTTTCTAAATCATGCAGTTTACTCACCACAAACATTCTTCCAATCTTGCCAGGACTTCCAGTCACAGGGGCTACTGCAACCTTGAGCCGGACTTCCGAGCTAACCTCATCGGGAGAGTTCTACGTGTACTTATGGTGGTCGCCATGAATAAATAATGTTTTTGTTAATGTTTGTTACTGACAACACTCGATAAATGTTCCCCATTTTCGTTGCACACTTCAAGCCCCTGTAAACCCATATGCCGCTCGCGTTTGGTTTTCTTTTTAACCGACTTTTTGTACGTAATAATTCCATGATTTGTGTGACATTGACAGTATTATGTCAGTGTCAGTCATTGGACTGGCTACAGCAGACTGACACATTAACAGACCCAGTTTGTTGGTCTCTCACTTGTGAATTTCATAAAATAAGTGAGTTGGCTGATTCCGTGATTTTATAAATTACCAATACTTTGAAGTAAGTCACCAAAATGTCGAAAAAGAAGGGAAACAAGAAAAACCAAGACTTTGATGACGACTTTGAAGAGAAAAAGACTATAACAAATGATCATGAGGTAACCTCTAAAAGTAAGGGAAAAGGGAAGAAGAAAGGCAAAAACAACGCAGGTGATTGGAGCGACAGTGATGAAGGAAATGTGCAAAAGAAGGTCGTAGCATCGGACGACGAAGAAGTATCCAAGCCAGTGGCAAAGAAATCACAAAAGAAAGGTACACATATGTTTAAAATACCAAATGTATTGCTATAATTTGCATTCAAGTAGGCTCATCGCATGCCAAATCTAAAAATGCTGTGCATCGCTAACTATATCTGTATTTAAATTTTAGTGACTAATCAACTTAGCATGAGATTAATGACACCATGGTTCATGTTATGTCTTTGTCTGTTATGACTTATGTGTGATGCAACATAAAATTTTGCAGCACACATGGTGTTTTTGGTCTGATAAGGCATTATATCATCAACTCAAATATTGGTTTCATTGTAAAAATGGTACAGACCTTTATTTTTATTATCTCAGGTCTATAATATTAACTTATAATTGATAATCACTTAAACTGGAGTTATCAGGTGGAGTCTGTATGCGGCAAGTTGCGTGCAATACTCACCAAATCTTTTATTATATAGCGGAATATACCATACAGTACTCTCCTTCAAATGTACACAGCCCTTGCAGAATCGATAATCTCATATGGACTTATCAGCTATGGACGCACTTTTAAAACTTACCTCGATAAAATACATAATTTGCAAACACGGTTGTTGAAGATGGTAGTACCAAAATATGTTAAAATAAATACTGCGACAATTATATAGGTCTATTCAAACATTGTAAAGTGTTACCTGTTCTAGCCCGCGCTCAGTACCTATTCCTCATAGAACACTTTGATAACACTGACATTCAAGTTACAGTAAGATATGATGTGAATACTCAACAAGCAAAATCAAAATATTTACAAGTACCATGCAAAAATGTTTTTTATGGTAGATGCACCGCATCTGCCATAATACCAAATTTATTAAACCAAATACCCTTAGACATTAGAGACTCAATGAACAGTAAAAATGTGAAGCACTAGCTGAAACAACAATACATCAACCTGATTACACCTTAATTTAATAATAGCGCATTGATCAAATTCCAGGCCATGGCATGCTAAGACAGACCCCAGGGGTCTTATGGTGTGCTTTGTGTAATCCTAAGGACAACTTGTTTTTATAAATAAATAATAAAATAAATAAGTAATTAAAACTGCAGTATAGTTCTTGGCAAACTTCTTGGCCACCCTGAAGTTGGCTTTCCGATGCGCAAGGCACGGATTGGTGCTGTTTTTGTATGAGCCAACTTCAGGGCGGCCAAGAAGTTTGGTGAGAACTATAGCTGCCAAACAAAAATTCTAATTATAGTTTAAACATCAATTTCAGGTAAAAATAAAAAGAAGGGTCTGGACTCTGATGAAGAACTAGATGATAGCAAGTCAACAGTCAGTAATACAACAACCAGTGCATCGAAACCAGCAGCCAAGTCTAATAAAAAGAAGAAAGGTAAATATTTTTATTTAAATTTCTATGACTTTCAAAATCCCTTAGACAATTTGGCTGTTTCTCTCAATTGCCAGATGGTGGTTACAATAAAATACATAAGGTCTCTAGAGCAGTGACTTAACAAAGCAACAACATATAATGGGGCACAAGTCGATAGTACTCCGTCGCCCCCACATATTGCGTTGCCTGTGAGAGCAAGCTTAGTTAATTAAACACTTTTTAACCAAAAAAGAAATAAGACTGCCAAATCAAAACACTACAAAGTAAAATATAACTTCAATTTCAAAAGTCGGTGTACCTGTTTTTGTTTCTAAGTTTTTGACACTAAATATATCTAAAGAATTTTTGTAAATGACTGTTAGTTACCTAAATACAAGCACAAATACAAAAGGGGGGCGTGGGTATTTTCATTTTAGGCAGTAGGTAGGCATGACAAAAAAATGTTAGGGAACCCCTGTTATAGAGGCCTTAATAGTGATGGTCAAGCCATCAAGTATTCAGACTTTTCACTGTTTTTAGTATATTCTGTTTAGCCTAGTGGGGAACTCATATATTTCCCGCAAGGGTTGGTGTGGTTTTCAACCTTGGCAAAATGGCAGGTTCTCATTATTTGCCAATGTATTAAATGTTTTTACTTAATTAATTTTAATTTATCATTATTTGGCAATGTTTCAACATTTCAACTCTGCCAATGAAGTGCAACAGTTGATAAATTTTTTTGTTCAAAGGCAAAGGTAAGAAAGATGAAGACTGGTCTTCAGAAGGAAGCGATGTTGAGCTCAAAGAAGTATCTGAAGAAGAAACTGCAAAACCTGTTAGTAAAAAGAAAAGTAAGTGGCCATTTAATAAAAATCAAATTTGCTATTTTATTAAGATTATTACACATAATTAATATGTAGCAAAGTTAGCCTGAAGAATTGCAAAACTTAAGTGGCTGTGGGTCGGGCACATTGCTCGCAGAACGGATAGCCTAAGGGTCGATAAGTTCTGGAATGGCGACCGCGAATTGGAAGGCCTCCCACTATGTAGACCGATTGGACCGTGGACCTGGTTAATATTGCGGAAATGCGCTGGATGCGAGTCGCCTGGGAGAGGCATATGTCCAGCTGTGGACATCTTTCTGCTGAAATAATAATGACACATAATTAGGTATTTCTGCTAATAGTGGCGGTCCATGGATGGGTGACCATCCATTACGTACCAAGGCTTCTCCATGCCTCGGAACACATGTTAAGCCTTTGGTCTCAGTGGTCACTTGTAGATCTGTGACAGTTATTATTACAGATAGTTGTGAGAAAGAAGCTCGTGGCTAAATAATAACAGCCGCACGGGTCGATCTTCAAGGTTAAGCGACGCTTGACGAGGTCAGTCCGAAGATGGGGGACCATTTCAACATACTGAGTTTCCTCCTTGCCTCAGAAAGCACGCTAAGCCGTTGGTGTCGGCTGTCATTTGAAGATCTTTGACAGTCGTTACGAGTAGTCAGAAGCTTGAGATCTGACACCAGTCATGCCAAGGGGTACCGTGTTACCCAGTTACTGGGTTGTGGAGGTCAGTTAGGCAGTCGCTCCATGGTCACTGGTACTCAGCTGAATCCAGTAAGACTGGAAGCCGACCCCAATATAGTTGGGAAAAGGATATATATAGTTACAAGACAGATATACATATAGTTGTGAGAAAACCTGACACCAGATTTGCCAAAGGGTATTTGGGTGTTACCCTGTATCTGGGTTGTGGAGGTCAGATAGGCACTCTATGTAAAATACTGGTGTTCTACTGACTGGTTTTATATAGTACTTGCCAAACTTCTTGGTTACCATGAAGTTGACTTTCTGATGCGCAAGGCGCAGTGCGCTGCTGTTTTTATATGAGATAGCTGTTCCCCGCGGCTTCGTTCCCGTGGGCCACCCCACAGGACCCGTTTTCGGGATAAAAAAATAGCCTATGTCACTCAGGAATAACGTAGCTTTCTATTGGAGAAAGAATTTTTTAAATCGGTCCAGTAGTTTCGGAGCCTATTCGGTACAAACAAACAAACAAACAAAAAAATCTTTCCTCTTTATAATATTGGTATAGATTTACTACTGCGTAGTCACTGTAGCCAACTTCAAGGCGACCAAGAAGTTTGGCTGGAACTATAGATGACACCAATTTAGTTGTGGAATGGCTAGGCAGTACGTTTTCTTTATTTGGGTTAGCAATGGCGTCATGTTAATAGTGCAATGAGTTAGAATCAAACTCGACGTCTCGCTTGCCTGCCCAGTCTTGACCGTTATAATAGGCCCACTATAAAAAAAGAAGTAAAGTAAAAAATTAAGTACCATTGATATAAGATTAAAATATATTTTAAACTTTTCAGCAAAAAATAAAAAGAAAAACATAGAAGCCGAATCATCAGAGGACGAGGATCATGATGACTCGAAGTCAGTAGTGAGCAATGTTTCTAGTAATCAAGCCAAACCTGCCGCCAAGTCTAAGACCAAAAAAGGTACAAATTTTTCAGGAAAAGTATGCTCTTCGGTAATAATCGTCAATATTTTGAAAGACGAAACGTTGAAATTTTACATAAAGCTGGTACACCATGGCAGTACTTACTTATTTAGCACTATTAATTGCCATCTTGGGTGTGAAAGTTGATATGCAAATTACTTTGCTGGTTCAACTGTATATTCTTTTATCTGCACTCACAACGTAATGTACCAAATATGAATTCAAAAAATATTGCATAAACACGTACTTTATATTCGTGGATAGGTAAAATTAAAAAAAAAACCATTACAGTTCAACATTTTCCTTCGATTTTCAAACAACTGCATCATAATAGTTATTTATGCTACAAGTGCGGAAGGTAGGTGATTTCCGATGAGTGGCATTTTTATTCACGAGCGAGCGAAGCGAGTGAGTGGATAAACCGACACGAGTCGGAAATCATCTTACGTACGTGTATCATACAACATTTTACTATGCATTGTGCGAGGAAATAAATAAATTAATAAAATGGCGGGCGTATTCAAGCGCTTTCAGCATATCCACAGATTAACTAATAGTTTCTCGGGCATATCTACTGCGCATGTGCAAATAGCTGTCACATCGTAACGCAATAAGGCACGAGCAAAATATACGTTCTGCCAAACATATTTAATTCATATTTAAAATTAAGAGGAAACGGGGGTGGTCTTTTCTCCATACAAACGCTCTCGTCTGTTTTCTCTCTGGTTTATGAACTTAAAGCAATGATTTTTTACATTAAAATAAATATCAACTTCTTCTATGTCCCTATGTTTTCCTTTTTGGTGATATATTATCCGTATAAGAACTATAACCCTCTCAAAATGCTCAAAATTGTCTGTATTGAGTCGCTGTCTTCAGAGCCCTAGTGTACAAATTTGACAACTATTAATGAAAAAAGGAAAACATAGGGACATAGTAAATATCCTTCTTATTCAGTTTATGAAATATCTTTTAAATCGGTCTAATATTGGAGGAGAAAACAGACGAGAGCCAAACCTCGAATTATGACTTTTTACTTAAGAAAATTTGTCGAATCTGCAGTTGTCCTTATCGCACGAATTTGTGGGCGGGGTGAGACGCAAGGGGTCTGCATAATACGTACACAGACGGAAAGGTGATGCGTAGTAGTTGAAAATAATATCGATATACTAGTGTTGAA
Source organism: Orthosia gothica (assembly GCA_949775005.1). Classification (NCBI taxonomy): domain Eukaryota; kingdom Metazoa; phylum Arthropoda; class Insecta; order Lepidoptera; family Noctuidae; genus Orthosia; species Orthosia gothica. Next base: position 10,864,671 of record OX459048.1, on the reverse strand, counting down.
AACAGTTATCGATAAACACATTTATATTGTTTACATGTGCTGTTCGTGAGAAATACAAATAGAAGTACTATAAAGTATTGGATACAAAATAAAATAAAGTGCATGTCTATAAATGTTTATTACAAAAAGTTTTCAATACAAAACAGTAAATTATATATCGGATAGGTATCCGCAATCTTTAGATCGCCTACTAGGTACATCAGCGAAATTAAACTTATTTCAACGTCAGCCGCACGGGTCAATCGATCAGGTTAAGCTTTGCTTGCCGTGGTTGGTCCGTGGATGGGTGACCATCTTTACATACTAAGACCCGTCCGTGTCTCGCCAAGCACGTTAAGCCGTTGGTCCCGGCTGTTATTTTCGGCTTTGACAGCCCGAAAGTCTTACCCGTTTTACCAAGGGGTTGCATATTACCCAGTAACTGGTTGTGGAGGTCAGATAGGCAGTCGATCCATCAAAATACTGGTATTCAGCTGCATCCGACTCTAACATAGATGGGAAAAGGCTAGGCAGATTATGACGACGTGCTTTCTCTGACAGGTTTATTCTTTGGTATCCAACCGTCAATGATTTCTGCTAAAAGGCTAATGCCTTAGGCTTGCCACTAATGTGGTAGAACTTTTCAAATCAAATCTATCAAACTTTTCTAATAATGCTTCCATTTTTATGCCATAATGCGTCCCTCTTAATATTTTGAAAAATAAAAGCTTTTGGGACTACCTAAATAAAATAACAGAAATCTCGACGAGTTATGTGTAGTTGGCCTTGTACTTGGTAGAAGTAATTGTGATTCTGTTTAAATTGTAACATTTTGCCTTTAAACATACATAAATCTATTTCATCATCATCATCGTCATCATATCAGCCACTGCTAGACATAGGCCTCCCCCAAGGGTCACCACATTGATCGGTCCCGTGCGTCTCGCATCCAGCGGATCCCCGGAACCTTCACCAAGTCATCGGTCTACCTGGTGGGAGGCCTTCCAATGCAACTGAGTTTGTTTCGGCCTTTCTTCTCAGAGTAGTCAGATAGGAAACGCCGACCTCATCTGGTTTTAAAAAATATGATCGACATGTAAAAGTGTTTGTACAACCAACTTACAGAAATACAATCATTTATCATTTAACGTCTTCCGGTTCGCGGTCGCCACTCCAGATCCTTTCTGCCCCATTGGCCATCCGTTCTGCGAGCAATGTGCCCTCCCCACTTAAATGTGGCAATTCTCGGGCTTGCCAAATTCTATTGATCGGGCTATGTCGGTAACCCTGGTTCTCTTGCGGATTTCTACATTTCTGATTCGACCACGCAAGGAAACTTCATGCATAGCCCTCTTCATTGCCCTTTGGGTGACTGTAAGCTTTCTGCTGAGGCCCATTGTAAGCGACCATGTCTCAGAGCCATATGTCTGGCAACACACACTGGTCATAGACTTTCGTCTTGAGACACTGGTAAGTTGGACGAGAAGATACCGCAACTTCCCGAACACTGCCCAGCCAAGTCGGATTCGACGGTTGACCTCTTTCTCGAAGTTGGCCCTACCCAACTGGATCGTTTGTCCCAGGTAGACATAGTCACCCACAACTTCGAGTGTAGAGTATCCGACCTTGATTGGAATGAGTGTAACATGGACATTCAACATCACCTAGGTTTTGTGCATGTTCTTCCTAAGACCCATTATTTAGGAAGCTCTACTGAGGTCATCGAGCATTGTACTGAGGTCCTCCATAGTCTCAGCCATGACCACTATATCGTCGGCAAACCGAAGGTGAGTGATGTATTCGCCATTGACATTTATGCCTAGCCCTTTCCGGTCCAGAACCCTGAAGACATCCTCCAGTGCAGCGGTGAACAGTTTTGGAGATATTACGTCTCCCTGTCTCACACTTCGCTGCATAAGGACGGGTTCCGAGGTCTGATCCTGAAGTCGAACTGACATGGTAGCGTTTTTATACAAACATTTCAACACTTCAATGTACCGGTAGTCAATTTGGTACCGTTGGAGAGACTGCAGTACAGCCCAAGTGTCGATCGAATCGAAGGCTTTCTCGTATTCCACAAACGCTAAACAGAGAGGCAGGTTGTACTCTTCGGTCTTCTGTATAACCTGCCGCGTATGTGTGTGGTCTACGGAGACGATTAGTGATGACCCTTGAAAATAGCTCTAAATCCATTTATTTTTGATGAATTCCGTCTTCAGGTGACATACTTGCAATTTCATAAGGACAGTTTACCTCTATTATCGAATCTTCACCTTCCAGACCATCCGGGCTTGTGATAAATTGATCGATCGCTTCAGATTCCTTTTCCTTGCCATAATTGGTAGCTACGGTTCCTTTAAATTTGTTAAATAATAACGTTTCTCATATTTTGCGAACCGATGTTTTCGGTCGCATCTTACATATTCGCCCAAAATTCGATGCCGTAAGCCTCTTTAGTCTTTCTATTTCCCATAAGCTATTATCACTTTGGCCCCCACTATTTTTCTTTGAACATCCTTAGTTGAGAGCAATCTTTCAAGAAATTTATTTTTCTTTTAATTTATATAAATCCAAAGGCAGGAAGAAGATATTTCTTCCAACTCTAAGCGACCGTAGTTTTAACAGGTTATGTAGTTCTTTTTATTTTGCTCGTTCCGTCTTTGGGATACGTCAGTTTCCTTTTTCGGTAAATCTCTGTGAATTTTTCGAACGCTGCTTTTGTTCTATATTTTTATTGTATATTGGCCTGGACTGCAGCCCTGTATTTTTTTTGAATGCGTGCATGAATAGCCCCTCGCTATTCCATGAAGTTACTACTCCATAACATCTTGTCTGATGTGATATGAGCCACTTCAAGCAAAGTTAATTCTTTTTCCGCCAATAAATTTAGCAATTACATTATTAAATTGCACTACAGTATTATTAGTCACGTCCAAAAAGAGATTTTCTGCGTTTGCTGTTAAGAATAACATATATTGTTGGATATCTGTCCACAATCCACAACAACAAAAGTAACGAGTGACTGGGGCGATTACAAGAAATGCGCGAGCCGCGGCCGGGAGCGTTTCGGAGGCACGCACACACTGTCAACTTACTCACACATGGATAGGGCGGCCGGACGCCACGCGCTCGCAGTTCGCAGAGCGACAGCGATAGTTTTTTCAAATACCTATTTTTCAAAAGTCTCTCCGCCCGTATTTCCTCTTAATTTATTGATCAAAATCTAAATCTAGAGTAATTAAAAACGCCTAAAATGAAGTATTAGTTTTATTCTACCTTTTATATGAATGATAATATGTACATAAGTAATTTTTAAAACTTTTCTCAAATAATAAAAACTCTATGCGTCGGGCTGACGTTGGAGTTAAAAATTAAAAAAATACAGGAAAGTAAAAAGCACTAGTGAAAAAAAGTGACACTTTCCGCACAGTTTGGCTGCTTGGAAAACCGCTCTTTTCGAGGACATGCATTGTAAAATAACTTTTTAATTTTTATAGCACACTTTTACTTTTTAATTTATTTGCGCTTGGGCTCATTGACATTGACAGTCATGGTGCAATGAGAATCTAAATTGCCCGCCATACTGCAATTTTTTTCCTTTTCCACTTTTATTATATTTCAACTGTAGTAGTGTATGCAACGGCATATAATTAGGTATTAAAACACTCGCGTGTTAATATTATTACTCGCGTGATAAACTCACGCTCGTGTTTTAATAACCCCTGTTATATGACCATTGCATAAACTACCATTATTGAGTAACTAGTTTCTTCCAGCAACTTCGCCCGCGTGAATAGTGTTTTATCATCCCAATGGTACATTATACCGGGATAAAAGTAGCCTATTGTACTAGTCCAGAGTATAATCTATCTTTGTGCCAAAATTTATCCCGAACCGTTTATATCCATCCATCCAAACATTCGAATTTATAATATTAGTAAGATTAAAATTAAATATTGACCAGTAACAGCATCATGTGCGGGTTATGGTTTCTATAATTATTTAAACTGTTGCAGGTAAAGGAAAGAAGGAAGACTGGCCAGATGAAGAGAGTGACAAGGAATTGAAAATGGAACTATCAGAGGATGAGGAAGAAATTGTTATTCCTGTAGTTAAGAGTAAAGGTACAATTCTATAGAACTTACCATACCTTACTTATCAAATAATATTAAAGTAACTATGGTGTGACGTAAAATTGCTTGTTCTAAAACTTAACTTCTTCATATATTAAACTTATTCAACAGTCAATATTTAAGGAAATGGACCTAAGGAATGGTTTTTTTTTTCAGGTAAAAATAAAAAGAAGAATAACATGGATGATTTAGAAGCAGAATTAAAGAAGTTCGAAGTGAAGGACCCTGAGCCTGAACCAGAAGTTGAGGAGCCACCTCCACCAGCCGTTAAGGCAAAGGTATGTTAGTTATTGTTGAAAGATATAGTGCACGAAATACTGCGGCATGCATTGTCTTAAGAGTTATGGACACCCTCCAATAATACATAAATACTAATGATTGTGGGTAAAATCACTGCTAGATAACAAAACAATAAGTAATAGAGCTGACGTGTACCAAAAAGTATTATACTTTGAATGAAGTACTTTAAAAACCTTTTATTTTATGCGTAACTTGAAAACATGATTTTTTGTTTATGGAGATACGAGAATGATTGGTCTCAAATGAAAGGTGTAGGCGTAGAACCATTTTATGCGTTTAATTCATGTAAATCGGTCCACGCGTTTATGAGATGTTAACTCATTACTGAATGCCAAGTGAAAGGGTCAAGGACGCCCCTTACCACGATACGTTTGTTTTTTTTCGTGTTAGCGACACTGCCTTTACATTTATTTCGTATCGTTTTCAAATATTGGAATACATTGGTAGACAGGTGTTGACGACTTTTATTTTTTTGTTATCTGGCGGTGATTTGAATTTAGTTCAGTTATGTTATTTTCATTGTTGTATCTTTGTTGCAAACAGGAAAAAACCAAGAAAACGAAAAAAGAGGAAATAGTAGAACCAGTAGGTTCAGGTGATGAAGCATCCATGGAGACTGATGATAAAGTGGCAGAACTGCCCGATAAAGAGAAGGAAGAGCCGTCAGAGAAGAAAATGAGTCACAAAGAGAAGAAGAAGTTGAAGAAAATGCAAGAGTATGAGAAGCAGATGGAATTGTTGACCAAGAAGGGAGGTCAGGGTCACAGTGACCTTGACGCCAACTTCACTGTCAGTCAGGCACAGAAAACTGCTGGTATGTGCACTAGTATTTTTATAAGTAATAATTTACTTCGTCTGTAATTTTATAGAGGATCATACATTCACAGTAGTAATTTGTTTTTAACTGCACCTTCATATCGTATTTCAAAAGTTGATATGGTATTGACCATAACTAAAACATAGAACAATGTTGACTTACAGTTTTCCAATTGCATTCACAGTAGTAATTTGTTTTTAACTGCACCTTTATGTCGTATTTCAAAAGTTGACCTGGTATTGACCATAACTAAAACATAGAACAATGTTGACTCACAGTTTTCCAATTGCATTCACAGTAGTAATTTGTTTTTAACTGCACCTTTATGTCGTATTTCAAAAGTTGACCTGGTATTGACCATAACTAAAACATAGAAGAATGTTGACTCACAGTTTTCCAATTGCATTCACAGTAGTAATTTGTTTTAAACTGTGATTTTTATGCCGTTTTTTTTGCGACAATGTTGACTCACAGTTTTTCAATTGCATTCACAGTAGTAATTTGTATTAAACTGCACCTTTATGTCGTATTTCAAAAGTTGACCTGGTATTGACCATAACTAAAACATAGAACAATGTTGACTCACAGTTTTCCAATTGCATTCACAGTAGTATGTTTTAAACTGCACCTTTATGTCGTATTTCAAAAGTTGACCTGGTATTGACCATAACTAAAACATAGAACAACGTTGACTCACAGTTTTCCAATTGCTTAATGTATGTCTACAGGTCAAATGGCTGCTCTAGAAAACGCGGTGGATATCAAAGTGGAAAACTTCTCAATTAGTGCGAAAGGCAAAGATTTGTTCGTGAACGCTAACCTATTGATCGCGAACGGTCGTCGGTACGGTCTGGTTGGCCCGAACGGTCACGGGAAGACTACGTTACTGCGGCATCTGGCGCAGCGAGCATTCCCTCTACCACCCCATATAGACATACTGTTGTGTGAGCAGGAGGTCACCGCTAGTGATATGAGTGCTGTTGACACGCTGCTTGAGGCTGATGTTAAGAGGACTGGTAAGTTAATTTTTTATGTTGATGACAGTTTCGCGCTTGACCACTATATCGCCTGATAGTAAGTGATGATGTGGTCGACGGTGAAGCACGCTTGCCTAGAAGTAACCTATTCACTCTTGACTTAAGGTTGAACTAGTCGACGGCAAGAACTATTTTGTGCGCGGAGTTAAAATGCATGCTATCTTATCCGACAACACGTGCGAAAGAAATAGATGCTGTGATGAGCAGTAAGAAGCTATTTCGTGTACGAATTAGCACTTTTGCAAGTTTGTAGCGAAATGGATGATGATTTAGGACGAAAACGAGCTCGCAATTTTTTATAAACAGACCTTTGGGAGTTTAGATATCATGAAAGAAACTACTAAATGTATATTTTCAAAATAAAATTATTTGCATTGTTGAATTATTAATCTATCCCTGTATGGAGGCCGTTTTGCAATTTTCCTTCTTCTTATGGTGTTTATTTCCGCCCAAAGAACTTTCGACGCTCATAACTTTCAAATATATTATTTTTTACATTTTTATTTTTTTATACAGGACTAGATAATGGTGAACAAATTGATATCATTTTTTATTTTGAACGTACATCGTCAAACAGTGGAGTAATCTCTAGACTACGTTTGTATGGAAGAATTTTCGACTAGTGTAACCTTAAAGACACCTAGGTTGTGGCTATCGGGCAACACTGAATCCGACAGAGAATTCCACTCCTTAGTTGTTTGCATAATAAAACTATTCCCATAGGTCGGATGTCCACCATGTAGATATTACTGTATTAGATTTAAACTAAACAAATATTCTACTTTCTACTATTCGTCTTTTATCTTGTATGGCATATTTGATCATTGCCATTTTCAAAAACATTTTTAGCTTACATTTTTTTCCTTCATTTAAATGAGGATCTTGTTCTAATATAAAATTAATACGATCTCTTTTCTTTTAGAATTGCTCAAAGAATGTAAGGAATTAGAAGCTTTAACAGAAAAAGGAGATCTCAGCAAACAAGATAAGTTAAATGAGGTGAGTAACAGAGACAGAAGTTATGATTGTTTGTAATTTCTGGCCCCCAAGATACAGGCATGGTCAGGGTCACCGTCCAACCTAATTTGTTAAAATACAATTTGTTTAGTAAATTTGATTTGATTTGTTACGGTCAGTGGTTCTGATACACAGAGGTGCATTTGTTTTCATCTTGAGTGATTTTTTCTGGAACCGTGGTAAGAGACACACATATATTATTCGGACTTTGTTCACTAACAAATCCTAATTTAATAAGAGACAGTTTCCTCACTGGAGGAACAGTTATTTCCTGACAATAACTCTTACAACAGATCTGTTAAGGGCTTGTGAAGCCGATCGCAGGATGAAAAAGAGTAAAAAAAACCGGTCACGGCAGTTACTTTTTACTTTTTTTTACTCAAAACACCAAATTCGATAGTTTCAGACATAAAGTTCGCGTATTTAACACAGGTTTGTTCCACAGGTATACGCGGAGTTGAAAGCGATAGGCGCTGACTCGGCGGAGCCGCGCGCGAGACGAATCCTAGCGGGTCTGGGTTTCAGTCGCGAGATGCAGGACCGAGCCACTAAAAACTTCTCCGGAGGTTGGCGTATGAGAGTGTCACTCGCTAGGTACGCTATCCAATCAATTTATCATTGCAAACGGATACGATTGAATACAAAAAAGTCAAGATAGATTAGAATCTATCTATCTATATATATATATATAAAAGTGAAAGTATGTATGTTCCCTATAGACGCCGAAAGGGCTGGACCGATTTCAAAAATCCTTTCACCCTTGGGTAGCTACACTATCCCCAGGTGACATAGGCAACTTTTAATCCCTGTATTCCCACGGGAACGGGACCTACGCGGGTGAAACCGCGAGGCGTCCGCTAGTTTTCTATAATTTATTACTTCGGTGTTGCCTGTATGGAGGTATCCGGAGCAGTGTGACAAGTCCTGCAAACCTCCATTGAAACGGGAGGATTCTCCGACCAGACGGATGTTGTGTCTTGTCCGGGCAACTGCCCGACGGTAGTTGACGCACTGTTGCATATGTTCAAATCAAAAATTGCTTGCGCGATGCGGGATTTTATGAGTTTTAGTTCGTGGCGACATAGATGTTGTTACAACTGTTAAAGTTGGTCAGCTTTTCTGTAATTCCAGAAAAGCTTTACTTGGGCAGTATTCCACTCTCTAAAGGTCTTGCCACACATATCAGGGCCGTACCCCGGACGTGACAGGGCCGAGCCCAGGCATTGAAGCTCCGTCACTGGCCCGTGCACGGACGTGTGTGACGAGTTCATATGAAATGTACAGACCGATATTTTTTTGAGCCCCTGACGGTCCGTCCACGTCCCGGGCACGGCCCTGATATGTGTGGATAGGCCTTAATGCTTTTACTTGCTCATAACAGAACTTTAAAGTTTTTACTAATAAATTTTTGTGCACTATTGATTTAATGTGTTATTATTTGCAGAGCCCTATACGTAGAACCAACGCTATTGATGCTCGACGAACCTACGAATCATTTAGATCTCAACGCGGTCATTTGGTTGGACAAGTAAGTGCAACCATTATTATTTCTTGTCTTACATATTTTTATTGATTCACATATTCTTAATTTTTTTCTTACATATTATTAATTGGAGGAGCTCGTGGCTAAATAATAACAGCTGCACTGGTTGATCATCAAGGTTAAGCAACGCTTGACGAGGTCGGTCCGTGGATGGGTGACCATTTCAACATAACGAGTTTCCTCCGTGGCTCGGAAAGCGCGTTAAGCCGTTGGTCCCAGCTGTCATTTGAAGATCTTTGACAGTCGTTACGGGTAGTCAGAAGCTTGAGATCTGACTCACTCTGCCAAGGGGTACCGTGTTACCCAGTTACTGGGTTGTGGAGGTCAGATAGGCAGTCGCTCCATGTAAAACACTGGTACTCAGCTGAATCCGGTAAGACTGGAAGCCGACCACAATATAGTTGGAAAAAGGCTAGGCAGATTAATATTCTTAAATAACGATAATAAAGTTTTTTTTAAAGTTTGGCCTTCAGTGTCGTCTCTTTTATACATTTGTGACAATTTATTTATTAAAAATGATTATTTCATAGGATTCTTAACATACTCTTTTTTTTTAACAAACACTAGAAATACAACATCAAACCTTTTTCAGCTACCTTCAAGGTTGGAAGAAGACTCTTCTGGTGGTGTCCCACGACCAGTCGTTCTTAGACAACGTATGTAACGAGATCGTTCACTTGGACACTCAGAAGTTGTACTACTATAAGGGCAACTATTCCATGTTCAAGAAGATGCACGCTCAGAAGAGGAAGGAGATGATCAAGGAATATGAGAAGCAGGAGAAGAGGATTAAGGATCTGAAGGCGCATGGACAGTCGAAGAAACAAGCTGTAAGTTATACTAATTTCTATGGTATTGGACAGGTTCGTTTTTTAGGGTTCCGTACCCAAAGGGTAAAAACGCGACCCTATTACTAAGACTCCGCGGTCCATCTGTCTGTCTGTTACCAGGCTGTATCTCATGAACCGTGATAGCTAGACAGTTGAATTTTTTTCAGATGATGTATTTTTGTTGCCGCTATAACAACAAATACTAAAAACAATAAAATAAATATTTAAGGCGGGCTCCCATACAACAAACGTGATTTTTCTGTCGTTTTTTTGCGTCAATGGTACGGAACCCTTCGTGCGCGAGTCCGACTCGCACTTGGCCAGTTTTTCTGAACTCACGAACGACTTCTTCTTTCGTGTCGGTTAACTCAAACTATAGTCTCAACCATTCAGTTTTCGTCCGACGAGTATATAGCCACTCGGACAGCTCCGTCAAACGCCACGTTCAAATCCTGAGAGGTGCAGGAGGACGGGCATGAATAGCAGACAAGGAGGTGGGTCATATCCTGCAAAGGGGCTCCACACTGGCACTGTGTATGGATGGGTCTATGACTCTATTTGACCAGGTTGTTACTACAGCTGCCTACCTGGGCTCACAATCGGTTTTACAGATTTTCAGATTGGCTACTTCATTTCGTGTCCAGGAGGCAGTTGCTCTGCCAAAGTGATGAAGGGGGACGAATAAAAATAAACAGAATACGTCACTGGTTTTTGCACACCGTTCTTTTCCGTACGTCTGTTCAAACTTGTCAAATATTGCGGATTATCTCATTGCTGACAATTGTCTATCAGTCTGCTAGTATTTTTTATTGTCAATCTACCTATGAGAATAAACAATGATTAAATGTTTCTGTATAATAGGTAATTGACCCAACAGAAGTCAGCAAAGAGTACACTTAAACATATCCGTTGAATATTTTGTGATCAATCATTCTTTATTTTCCTTTTTTTTTGTTGGACTGCGGCGAAGCCCAATAGAAGGGAAATGTTTTCTTCAAACGTGTCATAAAATTAGCATTCGTCGTCAACAGGAAAAGAAGCAAAAAGACGCGTTGACCCGCAAGCAAGAGAAGAACCGCAGCAAGGCCCAGCGCGAGGACGAGGACGCCGCGGCGCCCACCGCGCTGCTGCAGCGCCCCAAGGAGTACATCGTCAAGTTCTCCTTCCCCGACCCCCCGCCGCTGCAGCCGCCTATTCTTGGATTACTCAGTACGTACCCTTTTTTATATAAGCTGTCTCGCCACCTCTTTCTGTGCTCGCCTCGGCGGCGCCTTCCATCTTCAGGTAACCAATTTGTGGACACTGTTGCCCAGCTGTCATTGAGCATGCAGTTGACGTGACCCGCCCAATCCCATTTTAGCCTGGCAACCTTTCTTCCCACGTAGATGATCCCCGTTTTAGAGCTTTTTTATCTTTTTGAAATCCTCATGGATGCCCTTCGCCCTAAGGCGAGCCGAGGGGTCTGTCAGGCTCTCTAGCTAAAACTACACGGTGTTCTGCAGCTGCTTATGGCCTGGGCGCTGAAGTGCTTGCAACTTGTGTTTTCAAAAAAATATCACCCGACACATAAAGTTCAACTTGCGTTAAAACTTCAAGTATTTTTTAATAGTATCTACTTGCAGTTTTGAAATAAACTTAATGATCATTAGTTTAAAGTTGATAATTGTTTAAGTAGCATTAATAACATTTGGAAACAAGGATTGGAATCGCTTCATGTTCGGCAAAATGACTCACTCAAATAAGAGTATCTTTTATTATAACAATCCTAATCTCATTAAATATCACAGGCTTGCTGGGTATCGGAATTCTATTACAGCATGATTTAAATGAAAAAAAAAAAACGTATAACTGAAACATTGTGTCGAACTCTAAACTTGTGTAAGAATTGTGCAAGGTTGGAACCTTAACAGTGGCTATCTATGAAGCTTTGATGCAATTGTGCAAGGTTGCTTGTGATTTCGAGTAATAATGGTATTTTTCAAAGGTATTGATTCTATGTTTGTTTTAAAACTTCAATTTATCTACAGACGTCAACTTCAACTTCGCCGGCCAGAAGCCTCTGTTCCGCGGCGTAGACTTCGGCATAGACTTGAACTCGCGTATCGCCATCGTGGGGCCCAACGGAGTGGGCAAGTCCACATTCCTCAAACTGCTTGTGGGTGAACTGGCGCCCGTGCAAGGAGAACTCATCAAGAATCATAGACTGGTTAGTAGAGCTACTTTTACTACAATAATACAATTACACATACATATTAATCACGCCAGCAAAGTGGTAAAATATAATTAAGAAGTTTTTTTTTTTGTTTTCCCCTTTGCACATACAGTGTGGATGTTTAAAGTACTAGAAAGCTGTAATTTGGCATTAATATACATACATATAAATGCAGGACGTAAAGGGGGATGTTTAATTTTTTTATACTTACCGAAACATGCAAATAAATATCATATCATAATTGTTTTGTCCTGTAGAGGATAGGTCGTTTCGACCAGCATTCCGGCGAACACTTAACAGCTGAAGAGACTCCTGCCGAGTATCTACAGCGGTTGTTCGGGCTCCAGTACGAGAAGGCTCGCAAGGCCCTCGGCACTTTCGGCCTGGCCAGCCACGCGCACACCATCAAGATGATGGACCTCAGTGGAGGCCAGAAGGCCAGGGTCGCGCTAGCAGAACTCACCCTTATGGCGCCTGATGTCGTTATTTTGGTAAGTTATATTATGTCTTTAAATTTCTTTAGTTGTTCAGATGTGTGCATCTGTATCTTGCGATTTGCTGACAAACGTGAAATAGGTTTTTATTATTTTTACCCGACTGCCGAAGGAGGGTAATGAGTTTATCAGTCTATGTATGTATGTCACTGGCTACATTAAAATTGGAAAATAAAAAAAGGCGGATTTTGGGCGCCATATTGTGGGGCACCAAATTTTTCTTCCATACCCATCGTGTGGGTCAAAATAAAGGGTTTTAAGAGGTGATTTCAAAAATATATAACACTTATATGTTTAAATGTATCTAATTCGAAAAAAACTAACTAAAAAATTATAAATAAAAAAACTTAATTCAAAACATCAAAAAACCCGACTGCTTCAAAAGCGAACTAAAAAGTCGTAAACAAGGAAAAAATCATGCTGTGCAGTCGGCGGATACATATTCGCGGGCTGGCTGACCAAAATCTGGTGTATCCTCCGCCTGCACAGCATGATTTTTTCCTTGTTTACGACTTTTTAGTTCGCTTTTGAAGCAGTCGGGTTTTTTGATTTTTTGAATTAAGTTTTTTTTGTCCTTTTTCTGTTGTGGCTAAATAAGCATAGCTAACAGCCGCACGGGTCAATCTTCAAGGTTAAGCAATACTTGCCGAGGTCGGTCCAACAACCGAGTCACATACCGAGTTTCCTCCGTGCCTCGGCAAGCACGTTAAGCCGTTGGTCCCGGCTGTCATTTGAAGATCTTTGACAGTCGTTACGGGTAGTCAGAAACTTGAGATCTGACACCAGTCGTGCCAAGGAGCATGATGTTGCCCAGTTACTGGGTTGTAGAGGTCAGATAGGCACCCAGCTGAATCCGGTAAGAATGGAAGCCGACCCCAACAACAATTGGGAAAAAGGCTAGGCAGATGGATATTAATCTGAAAGTGGAACCCTGACTGTAGGGCTAGTATCAGTATCTTTTCAAATTTATATTCAGTGTCTATCATCATCTATTAAAGTATGGTCTCAACATATATATAACTTATGACACTATGGGAAGTATAATTAACAAGTATAATTTATAACTTACCGGGGCTACCTCCAACTATGTAATATGCTGTGTAATGTACTAGTTACAATAAGAACATTTTGATTTGATTTGAAAGTACTTCTCAACTTGCATACCATTGCTCAAAAACCTTGAAAAAACGCCCAGAATGTAGTCTCTAAGTTTTCTCTTCTTAAAAAAAAAGTACCGTATCAATTATAACCGTTTTTTTATATTTGTGCGCCTTCTGGCATAACATAGCGCGCTTGTAATTTTTTTATAACAACTATTTTTTTGTACCTATGTTAACAAATGAATAAATGAATTATTATTATGAATTCTTCTTCTGTTTTTTTGAACTATTGATCTTTTCACAATCTTCTGTTTAGCTTTTCGCGGGAAAAAGTCAAAATTGATTAAATATACTATTTAAAATATTATGTTTGGTCTGAAAGCTACTTTATTGGTTGACATACAAGTGTTGTGACTACAGGACGAGCCTACAAACAACTTGGACATCGAGAGTATCGACGCGTTAGCTGACGCCATCAATGACTACAAGGGCGGCGTCGTCATAGTGTCCCACGACGAGCGACTCATCAGGGAGACGGACTGCGCACTCTACGTTATTGAGGACCAGACTATCAATGAGGTACGGCTTTTGATATATCTTACCGATACCACAGATAATATAATACTAGCATACAGATGCCTCATGCCATACAAAGAGACCGTGCCGACGTAACTAGCGATTTTCGTCTGAATATGCTGATTATTTTTACAAGTTCTTCGATCGCATTCGATTTCGTTCCACGGCTATAGATGGTGTTAGCAGCGACTTGCAAGTAAAAGGGTTTTCTCGGTTCATGACTATTTATTCTCTTTAAATACAATGTCAATTTGTTTTATAGATTTTTTTTGCACGTTTTTACAGTTTCATTGTAACAAAATGTGTTACAAAACAAAAAGAAAAATCGAGTGGCATACGTCAGAAATTTAAAACGGCGCCATCTATTGGAATCAATTTCAAATGATTCGTTCAAATAATCTGTGAAATTTGAATTAAGAGCCAAATATTCCTTAATAAGTATTTAAGAGAGTTGATTAAACAAGAACATATTTTTTATGATTTACTCTAGAAAACATTAATTTTACACACAATTCAATAACAAACCGATGAATACCGCGCCATCTAGTGACACTTATTTGAACCAAATTTTCTTTGTTAGCGCTGGGACCCCGTGCCGAAGCATAGTCAGTTATCCATTTTACAGAGATAGGGTGTTACTTCTCCAATCGATCGTATGACAGCTTTTGGTGTAGTATAAACTATTGATCGACGTACACTGATCCATCTTATCAACGATCGACGATCGATCAATTGGTGAGGTGACACCCATAGCCTAAAGAATTGCCTAACTTAACAATAACATTGCTTGCAAAATTGACGGCCGATGGGTTCGGAGGATCAGGCGTAGCGACTGCGTACGCACACCTCAAGACGGAGCATGGGTTGGCCTCACAAAAGTTGGAACGATGTCCTGGGGGGTGACTTAAGCTCTTTGAGTAAAGTAATTTCGAGTGTGCGTAATATGGACAGATGTATATGACTTGTCCTTGTCCTTGTCCTATCTTCCCCTTTTTTAGAGTCGAACTATGATAGTATTGACACGTCAGGGTACGGGGGCTGATAAACATTGCGGGTATCTGCTAAAAGATTTATATCCCTAAGTAATATCGAATTTCTGTCGCAGTAATAGTATCGCATCAAGATGAGCGACTGTTTAAGTACCTACCTATTGATTTTGCAAAAAATATATAAAGCAAATACTTAATACATTTCTTTCTTCGTAGGTTGACGGTGGCTTCGACGACTACCGTAGAGAGTTGCTGGACAGCCTCGGAGAAGTCATCAACTCTCCTTCAATCATCGCCAACGCAGCAGTTCAACAGTAAACCAACTCAACTTACTCAAGCCGTTGTACAATTTGTTAAAATTAGTTTTGTTTCTACTTATATTTGTTACTTTCATTAGTTCCAAATGTTTTCGTAAATCATTGTATTTATTAGGGTTGTAATTGTTGTAATGACACGTTAGATAAATTCTTTGTATAGTGTTATAGGGTTGTCACCAAACGCATGGTTTTGTAAATAGGACCGTTTTTGTATTTTGAAGGAAGTTACGGAGATGGTAGGAGTTATCTAGACTGCGCTAGGAAGGCAGTGAAGGTGTCAATCAAGGTTTCGGTTCACCGGCCCAGAGCTTAAGGGTCTTTAGGGTCACAGCACATTGATATAGAGCCAAAGCAAAGCGAAGCATCAGTCAAAAAATTTACTTAGCATATTGACCCTTATCTTCACAACGAAGCGACGCTTGGTTGGTTGGTTGCTTGAAATATACGTCCAAACTTCACGGTTGAACAAGTCGACGGCACGAACTATTTTGTGCGCGGAGTTAAAATGCATGCTATCTTATTCAACAACACGTGCGATAGAAATAGATGCTGTGATGAGCAGTAAGAAGCTAGTTCGTGTACGAATTAGCACTTTTGCAAGTTTGTAGCGAAATGGATAATGATTTAGTACGAAAACGAGCGCGCGATTTTTTATAAACAGACCTTTGGGAGTCTAGATATCATGAAAAAACTACTAAATGTATATTTTCAAAATAAAATTATTTGCTTTGTTGAATTACTAATCTATCCCTGTATGGAGGCCGTTTTGCAATTTACCTTCTACTTAAGGTATTTATTTCCGCCCAAAGATGCGTTAAAATTAGTGTTGAAATATGGAGCTTTCGACGCTCATAACTGTCAAATATATATATTTTTTGCATTTTTGTTTCCATACAGGACTAGATAATGATGAGACAAATTGATATAATTTTTTATTTTGAACGTATATCGTCAAACAGTTGAGTAATCTCTGGACTACGTTTGTATGGAAGTATTTTCGACTACAATAGTGTAACCTTAAACTCTTTAAATACGGACCTCAAACACAGTGTTACTTGATTTTCTGTTTTTATATTGAAGCTCACAGGGTTGCCAGTTAAAAAAGGGTGACCAGGTTATAATTTAGTTATTACTTTTCAACACACTGTAGGATATGCGCGAATTCACGTGTCTTCGCTTTTGTTTATCTTGATAGGAATGTGTGCATTACATGGTGTAGATAGGGGTCAATATGCTATGTTTATTTTTAGACTGACGCTTTTCGCTTCGACACTGTCTGAGTGTGCTTTGGCTCACACAGCTTGGACCCATCGCGGCATCGACTAGAGACGTTATTGCTGATCAATATGCGTGGGCGCAAGAGGTACGCTCATTGTTTCGACTGTCTTGGCCATAGTCATGACGACACGGTTGACGTAGTGGTGGAGCGATCGGCTGCTGCGCTGCGTGTCGCGGGTTCGACTCCCGCACGGAACAAATATTTGTATGGCCTACAGATAGTTATTCCAGATCTGGAAGTTTTGTGTATTGAAGTGTGGGGATACAAAAAGAAATATACTATGTTTACGGGCCTCAATATCTGACACTGACACGCTTGGCGCTTAGTTATGCCGTCTCAAGCTCGGTGTTCCGTAGTTCACCTGCGTAAACACAGTCCCAAAACTTAAAGAAAGTAAGCAAAAAAATGATCTCTAATAAAAATACAATGTGTTTGGTGAACGTATCAGCGTATACGCAACGTTACTTGTATGACCGACTGTTATTCATAATCATTTTAGATAAATCTCAATCCAAAAGTGCCATTAGTAATTTTGACAAATAGTACAGGTCTATTATTGTTGAATTTTATAAAATTTACTTAATAAATCGAATTCTTTACTGTTTAACACGGTATCACAAGCTTTTAGAGAAAATTAAATTATTTTCTTGTCACAAGTGACTATGATACTGCACTTCAATACTGCCCATTAATACATGCACTTATTTTAAACCAATCAAAACGTGTGTTTTAACAGAACATAAAGTATTATAATTATTTGCATCGCGTATCTATGTTTGCAGTGCAAATAAATTTTATGAAAACTGAGATTTATGTCATATAATACACAATGAAGTATTAAATAGAAAAACTCGTTTCATGATCAATGTCTGCCAATGTTTTCAACTTAGTTCATATTTCACTTATCAGTTATCATAATAATAATTATGATTCCGTTTTGTTTACTTAATCCGTACCAAATTATGGTTTAATCGCCGGCATGTAACTTGGAACTGACCAACCACCATATAGAGAGAACGGAACGTAGACTCGACGCGATTGGTCAGTCGATCCTTGTGTCAACTAAACAACCAATCGAGCGCTCGGAACGGTGCTTAACGTTCCCCGCGTCCCGCTTTGTAACCAAAGAGACCTAAAAAACTATTTGTGCGTTTCTAACGACTTTTGCTAAGTTATGTGCCGGTAACTATACATATGTATAATAGAATAAATAATAAATATATAGGAAATAATGAAAATATAGGAATTGTCATGAATGAGTAGTTCAATTTTACCAATTGTTTTTAGAACAAATGAAATAACAAATTATAATTCAAGTGTCACCGCGTATTTTAAAATTTTAAATATTTTCCGTTTGTATCTGTCGATTAGCTAATTAGAAATACTGTGTTGGGAAATGTTTCCTACACGCAATTGAATTTAAATGTAACATATTTAAAATATTTATATACATGAATAAATTTTGTTACAAAATTATAAACATCTGTTTTTTTTTATTAAAACCTTGTTCACTTGCACCTTAACTACGTACTTAATACACTCGAACTACCAATAGTCGATAATTAAATAGGTGGTCTGCAAAGCCCTAGGATCGAGGATCCCGTTTCGCTTTCGTAAATTTTCTGTTCGTGTTCGGAACTAACACAGGAAATCAGAAACATTTACACGAGGAGAGTTTTTTCTCCTCGAACAGGTAAAACTCGAAAGGGGATAAAAAGGTTGACTAGTGAAAAAGTCCGAACTCGCACGTCCAAATGATATTTCGAGTTGTCATATCGCCGTGCGACAACATTTCCTGATGAGTCTTGAACACACTAGCTTCTGCCAGCGGCGTGGCCATGTCGGCAATTACCCAAAGGAACATATGCCCCGGATAAAGAGTATGCTATGTCCTCCTCTGAGGTCCAATCCATCGAAAAGGGCAGTCTACAAACTCAAACTTTGAATCAACATTTAAAGTCGTGGTCCTGCTGAACGACCGCGCGAAAGTTATCATCGTTTATTTCTCGTTAAATACAAATGATTCAGTTCTGTTTTTTTTTAAATGAATCACATGTAAGGGTACTAATTATTTGTATACTTAGAATAGCTGTAGCATCCCCCTTTTTTCGGCGCTCATGGTGGGCCTGCTTAAGGGAGCCTGACTACCGCTACCACCTTCAAAGCCGATTTTCTCGAAAACTACTAATTTACCAGTTTTGTTGTTCGAGTAGAAATTAGTACTAATTGAGTACTAAATATGGATGCAAATGGCGTTGACTACCGCCGGTGGTCCGGCGGTAGTCAAGGAAATGTTAATGTCGCGTTTGTTTAAGAACAAGTTACTGCCAACGGCTTCGTCCGCATGAAAGTCGAAAATTATCCCAAGACATTAACTACTTGTGTCTTAGAGCATTTAACCTATAAATGCTCTAAGACTTTTGTGCAAAGTTTTCGTAGGTTTCCTTACCAATATCGCAAAAAAATCACGATTGTTGTATGTGAGCCCCACTTAAATATCTATTTTATTCTGTTTTTAGTATTTGTTGTTATAGCGGCAGTAGAAATACATAATTTTTTAACTTCTTCTTCTTAGCGTGTCGAGGGCAAATGAAAAAAATTAATATTGTGATTGGACCAGAATTCAGCCACGGCAACACCATTCGGTGACGCAGTCATAATGTCTTCGCAAGTACAGGTGACAGGGCATGCTGCGCACTTCTTGAGGTGGGCCATAGTCTGCGGAGAGATGCTGCACAAGCACTGAAGACTAGTGCCATCAGAGAACCTCCACCTGTGGAGGTTGTCTTTGCTGCGGCCAACCTGAGTTCGGAGTCTATTTAGGGTTTTCCAGGTCGACCACGGCAAAGTGTGCCCAGGCGGAAGACTCCGACGGCCCGATGAAAATTTCAGGAGGCTTGAGTTTCTATCGCCAAAGGTCGCATCTCGCTGAAGAGGAGTTGCCATCACATAGACCCAAGCATCCTAGAAAACTTTTCTGGCTTTTGAGGCAGCCTGTGGCAATCCGGCACGTCTCATTTAGAGCTGTATCCACTAATTTGGAGTGGGCAGAGCGGTTCCATACTGGACTTGCATATTCACCAGCGGAGAAACAGAGTGCCATGCCAGTCGTTCGCAGGACTTGAGGAGACGCCCCCCATCAGGTGGACGTTAGGCGGCGAAGCAAGTTATTCCTTGAATGCACCTTCCACTTGACATTCTCGCAGTTCTTTCTGTAGTTGAGGGACCATTCCAGAGTAATGCCGAGGAAATTTGGGTGGGAACAATGGAGGATTGGCATCCCCTGTCCGTTCGGCCCGCTTGTCTATTACGTACGTGAAAAGCGCACGACTGTGTTTTTGAGGGATTTGGCTTCAGCGCGTTGTCAGCATAGTATTGGCTGAGATCCGAAAGGGCGGTGGCAAGATTAGCCTCAATCTACTCAAAATCAGTAGCTTGGCAAGTTAATGCTAGGTCGTCAGCGTACAGGAAGCCGGTTGTGTTACTACTCACCGGTTGGTCGTTGGTGTAGATGTTGAACAGCAGGGGAGCCAGAACGCTACCTTGAGGCAGACCATTCTTTTGGACACGCCATCTACTCCTATCATCCAGAAGATTCACTTGATATCGTCGGTTACTGAGTAGTTCTCTGAGAATTTTAATGAAATTTGGGTCCTCTGTTAAGTTGGTAACCTTCCATAACAATTTAAGCGCCGAATATTAACGGTGTCATAGGCTGCTGACATGTCTACACCCGTCACTTTCCTCGTTTCGAACCCATCCTCGAAATGTTGTGTGAGGTTGATGACCTGGCCACAACAAGATATTCCAGGTCTAAATCCAGCTTGCTGTGGAATAAATTTTGCGTTAGCGTTATAACATTCAACCGATTAAGACGACGACTAACGCCAACGACCTTGAGGGATAAAACGCGCCCTCGTTTCTCACCCGCGCGACCCGAAAAAAAAAGCTTCAGATCAAAATGTAGATAATTAAATTGTCTTTGATATGGTGTCGATTTCATTAAAATACGCCCAGCGGTTTTGTTGTGATTGTCGTGTTTTTGTCCCTTTTAAACATAACTTTACAAATTAATTACACTATGTTATACGAATAAAACTCAAAATTTGCTCAGATGAAATTATTAAGAAAATGGTCTAATTTAACATATATTTTTCCAAAAAATTACGACTAGCCGTTTAGACGTGATTCTCATTTTAAAATCAGCTACTCAGGGAATCGGCGCCTTAAGATGAAATTTTGCGTGCACGTTTGGTTTGGGTGACAATGCGCGGTTAGTTTAAAAGCTGGTTAAAAAAAAGTTAATTTTAATTTGAAAAAAAAATATCACGCGTGAATTTGTAAACAAAATTTTATTCTGTAAATAAACGGTGTTTGCAAAGGCAAGTTCGCGCCCCAGAGATTAGCCTGTGGGTAAATCAAGCTTTGACCGCCTGTGTGTGAACGCATCATGAGTTGTCACGGTCAAATAGACATTCACAAACAAGCATGTGACTAAACTCGTCAAGCAAATTATGATCATATTGATTACTAGCCTCTGCAAGCGGCTCCGCCTGCGTTAAAGTCGAAAATCATCAATCGTCGAACATATTCTCGGGTTAAAAAGTATCCATAAGTATCATTTTGCCGGGATAAAAAGTAACCTATGTGCTATTCCAGACTATAATCTATCTCTGTGCCAATTTCATACAGATCCGTTCAGCCATTCTGGCGTGATTGAGTTACAAACATACACACGGACGAAACGGTATTTACTAGCACGGTTATTATCGTCGATGAACTCTAGGCTGTCATCTCCCGTCGCTAACTCCAGGCTGAATACGTATAAGGTCTTTGGTTTTTTCTTACGGATTATCAGAATGTATAAAGAACTGTCAAATTGCTCGACGTTGAGTAGTTCTTACTCACGGCCGTGCTTAGAGCGCTAGTGTAGCTATTTGCCGCTTAGGGAATACCAAACTATAGTTTCGCCGCTGAGGCAGCGCTGCGCTCAAGGCTGTATCCTTACAGAATAGCACTGCAGCGCCTCCGACTTAAGAGGAAATATGGGCAGAGAGCGCCGACTGAATTTCCTAAGTAAAAAGTCATATTTCGAGGTTTGGCTCTCGTCTATTTCCTCCTCCAATATTGGACCAATTTAAAAGATATTCCATAATCTGGTAAAGTAAGATATAAACTATGTCCCTATGTTTTCCTTTTTTCATTTATATCTGTCAAATTTGTACACTAAGCCTCTGTTGACAGCGCAATTTTGAGCATTTTTTGAGGGTTCTAGTGCTTCTAAAGATAATGTATCATCAAAAAGGAAAACATAGGGACATAGAAAATATCTTTCATTTTCAGTTTATGGAATATCTTTTAAATTGGTTCAATATTGGAGGAGAAAATAGACGAGAGCCAAATCTCGAATTATGAATTTTTACTTAGGAAATTCAGTCGGCGCTCTCTGCCCCCGTTTCCTCGCGGTTAAACATACACACATATCTATAGGCAACAAACATAAAACGCATACCTTTTTACCACTGTGGGAAATTAGAACCTACGAACGCCTGCTACGATGATTAAATACTCTTTTTAGCTTTGTTTACGTTTCATATGATAAGTACCTAGTTTTAAACGATACTTAACTAGCGAGTTAGCGACCTATTAAGTGTATAATTTGAAAGCCCGGGTAGTTTCGCGTGATACAAATTATATACACAAACCTCGTTTTTCATTCTTTCTATTATGAATAATAACAAATAAAAAAAACTGACTTCCATAGCAAAGGAAACACTATTATACAAAGCGAAAGCGCGCACGTTTTGCAGCCTTGATAGTTACCTGCTGCAGTCTGTTATTTATTTTTACCCGACTGCCGAAGGTGGGTAATGTATCATATATATATATATATGTCATAGAATGTAAAACACATTACCCTCCTTCGGCAGTCGGGTAAAACGGGGCTATTCTACCAACCGGCAAACCTGCAGTGCATTTAGCATTTCTGTCTCTGTGCGTCTATCCGCTTATGTACTTCTTCTTAACGACGGAATAGATTTTGATACGGTTTTAACCGACTTCCCATAGAAAATATTTTTTTAATATCAGACCGATATTGCAAATTACGACTTAACCGCAAACCGTAGCGCGTTCTTTGCATATTCTAAATAAAATATACCGAATACATCGAAGCGTACATTCAGCCGCCGAGGTTCAGCTACGTAATTTCAGCAGCTGCGATGCTACGCTACCGTAGGCCTCAGCGCTACGACATGTGGCGACAAGCTATAACTTGTATTTATGCGACAGCGGCGTAGCCAGCTACGCAGAGATAAGAACATGCGCTACGTCGTAGCAGTCGTAGCGAAAGTTCAAATAGAGAAAAATGTATTACAATATTTATTTTGTTTGATATGAGTTGAATAGTTCCATAACTAGATTCCAAAAAAACACTTAATTTTTACCGTTGCCGATAGTAAAAACCTAAAAACGTTTTTTTTTAACTTCATATTTGTGGCATCCATATCCTCAACTACAAAATTCTTCTTTTTCGTGTGAGAATGTGGCCTCCTCTGGATGTCAGAGTTAATTAGGCCGCCCCTGGGAACCACACTGGCCTCTTACTTGGCTATTTCAGACTTCCTTTTTTAAGTCCCAGGTTTCCTCAGGATGTTTTCTTTTACGTTGACTGTGATGTCCAAGATAAACTTATAAAGTAGGTACATAAGGATTTGAAAAAGTCCCATTGGTACTTGTCCGGCTTTGAACCCGGGCCACGACCTCAAGCTTGAGAGGTGAGGTCTGAGCCACTAGGCCACCACGAAGTATATACAAAATTAGTAATTAAACTTATGTTTAGTGCGCTGTTATAATCGTAATAAATAAATTCGCCACGGGATGTCTTCACGTTGAGCCAGAGCAATGCAGTACCACTACAAACATGCATAAAATTTATGCAAGGGTTATTACCCTTACTTACTTAGGGATATTACCCGACTGCCGAAGGAGGGTAACGAGTTTATCAGTCTATGTATGTATGTCACAGGCTACATTAAAATTGGAAAAAAAACTTAATTCAAAAAATCAAAAACCCGACTGCTTCAAAAGCGAACTAAAAAGTCGTAAACAAGGAAAAAATCATGCTGTGCAGTCGGAGGATACATATTCGCGGGCTGGCTGACCAAAATCTGGTGTATCCTCCGCCTGCACAGCATGATTTTTTCCTTGTTTACGACTTTTTAGTTCGCTTTTGAAGCAGTCGGGTTTTTTGATTTTTTGAATTGAGTTTTTTTATTTATAACTTTTTGTTAGTTTTTTTCGTATAAGATACATTTAAACATATAAGTGTAATATATTTTTGAAATCACCTCTTAAAGCCCTTTATTTTGATACCCCACACGATGGGTTTGGGAGAAAAAAAAAATCGGGCCCTCACAATATGGCACCCAAAAGCGGCCATTTTTCTATTATCCAATTTTAATGTAGCCTATGACACTCGCAGGGTTAAGACGCATCGATTGACGTATGAATCATCAAAATCGGCCAACGCGTTTGGTCTCTGGAACGCCAAATAGGAACAGACATACATACATACATACATAGACCGATAAACACATTACCCTCCTTCGGCAGTCGGGTAGTAAAAAAAAGGCGGATTTTGGGCGCCATATTGTGGGGCACCAAATTTTTCTTCCATACCCATCGTGTGGGGTATCAAAATAAAGGGTTTTAAGAGGTGATTTCAAAAATATATAACACTTATATGTTTAAATATACCTAATAAAGAAAAACTAAAAAGTTATAAATAAATAAAGTTAATTAAAAAAACAAAAACCCGACTGCTTAAAAAGCGAACTAAAAAGACGTAAACAAGAAGAAAATCATGATGTGCAGTCGGAGGATACATCTGGTTTTGGTCAGCCAGCTCGCTAACATGTATCCTCCGACTGCACAGCATGATTTCCTTCTTGTTTACGTCTTTTTAGTTCGCTTTTTAAGCAGTCGGGTTTTCTTTTATTAGATTAATACTTGTGTGCAGTCCACAGACATAAACCTAACTAGATGACGCGAATGTACCTACTTCGTGTGTCGAAGAAGGGAGTAAAGTGGGACTAATGCACTGCACTTTGAGTTGTTTTATTTAGCGTCATCGGCAACGGACATTAACCAAAGTCTAGAAAAATGTTTAATTATGCCGTATTGAGCTGTATAAAACTCCACAAAAAGTTCGCGACACAATAGAAAATGTTTTTTAACCCCCTTCTAAGCTCCTAAATGGATAAACAGATTTTGATTTTGTTTTTAGGGTTCCGTACCCAAAGGGTAAAAACGGGACCCTATTACTAAGACTCCGCGGTCCGTCTGTCTGTCTGTCTGTCTGTCACCAGGCTGTATCTCATGAACCGTGATATAACGTCTGAAACCGTTTAAATTTTCACAGATGATGTATTTCTGTTGCCGCTATAACAACAAATACTAAAAACAGAATAAAATACTAAAAACAGAATTAATATTTAAGAGGGGCTCTCATACAACAAACGTGTTTTTTTTTTTTGCCGTTTTTTGCGATAATGGTACGGAACCCTTCGTGCGCGAGTCCGACTCGCACTTGGCCGGTTTTTTTTTGTTTGAATGGTGACTTTATAGAGAGTGTTCTTAGCTATGTTTGATGAAAATCGGTTCAGCCGTTTAAAAGTACGTATATCGTGATCGTAAACTCGTAAGTATAACGTGTTCAATAGATTGCAAATGAAGCGTGTCTACTACTAGATAAATTATGTAGCATGAAATAAAAATGTGTCCGGCATTGTTTTAAATTTTTCTTGTCGTTCATCGGTTAGTGAATTGTGTGTGAAAAACTGGCACGCTTGTTTTTCAAAGATGGAGGGACTTGGGTTATCTAGTTGGATTTATACCTGTGGTGGAGTCCATTGAGGTATCTTATAATAATAATAATTCATTTATTTTCAGACACAGTAGTCCATAATAGTATTACATTTATAAGCATTACATAAATATTAAAATACAATGTCATTCATTAGCATTAGACTTTATAAAATACTGAAATCATTAAAATTTAATCTATCCAAGCCAAAATTTTACTGTCAGCAATACTGTCATAATAATTTTAAACATGTCAGCAAAAATGTAGAGAAAAGGTATAAAAATAAAAATGTCACAGTCATAATTTTTAAAATGAAATAATAAAATCTATAATAATAATAATATCTTATAGCTAAAATTTAGAAACAATGGGATATCTATATTAAATGTATAGTCTAGGTACTATGGAGTACGTTCGAAGCGCGATCGATAGTATGTTTCGTGCGAGCAATGTGTTAAAGACTTCGTTAAAAAGTTTTGCGCGCTTAAGATGCTATTTTATTGGTGTTTATTAAACATAGAAGAAACTATCTATCTTATCTATTATGCTTTAAATAACATATGGATCAAAAGTCTGAAATAAAATATTTAAATTATTTATTTATTTCTATTTATTTGTAGACTATAATTATATATAGAGGAATAAAGCTAATGTCACATAGTATGAAAGCTTGGGCGAAAGTTATTGAAAGGCGGCTGAGAGAAGAGAGTGAAATATCGCAGAACCAATTCGGTTTAATGCCTGGTCGGGGTACAACGGATGCCATTTTCAATACGCCAGTTGTGCGAGAAATACAGAGGTGCTCACAAAAACTTGCACATGGTGTTCATTGACCTCGAGAAGGCATACGACCGGATGCCTCGTGAGGTTTTGTGGTGGACCCTTAAGAAGAAAGGTGTACCTGGGAAGTATGTACAGTTGATCCAAGCGATGTACAGTCGATGCAGTACCCAAGTCCGATCTACAGTGGGCACTACTGGCAGCTTCAATGTGGCAGTCGGCTTGCACCAAGGGTCGGCTCTCAGTCCTCACCTCTTCCTGATGATAATGGACGCTCTGACGTCGGACATACAGGAAGAGGCACCCTGGTGTATGCTGTTTGCCGATGACATTGTGCTGGTCGCCGAGAGTGGCCTAGAGGTTCTGAGCAGATTGGAGGTGTGGTGGCACAGACTGGAGAGTGTTGGCTTGAAATTGAGCAGAACTAAAACTGAATACCTGTTCTGCGATTTTGACGGTCTCTCCAGTTCCGTGCCTATAGCTCTTGCTGGAACACCCATACCGATGTGCTCCGACTGCCGGTACCTAGGGTCGCTTGTCCAAGGGGATGGCGAGGTAGACCGAGACGTAACGCACAGGATCAACTCGGGATGGATGAAATGGCGACAGGTCACTGGAACAACTTAGCAGAGATGCGTATGTTGAGATGGATGTGCGGAGTGACGAGAATGGATAAAGTGAGAAATGAGTATATTAGAGGAAGTTTGAAAGTGGCGCTAGTAACAGAAAAGTTGAAAGGAAACCGTTTGTCCTGCAGCCTAATCGTGTAAGTGAATTCGGCAAAGGACACAATCTGTTTCTTTCCCAAAAACTACTTTTTGTATTGCGAAAAGTTGTTTTTGGGAAAGAAACAGATTGTTTCCTTTGCCGAATTCACTTACACAATTAGGCTGCTGGTATGGTCATGTGATGAGGAAGGATGAAACGCATGTTATTAAAAGAGTTATGAATATAGATGTTGATGGATGGAGAAGGAGGGGACGGCCAAAGAAAAGATGGATGGACTGTGTGAGGAGTAATATGAATGAAAAGGGCGTCAGTGATGGTGTGACGGGGGACAGGATGGTATGGAAGAAGAAAACGTGTTGCGCCGACACCAAGTAACATGGGACAAGGGCAGGAAGATGATTATTTGTAGACTATATGATATCTTCTCTATCTTGTTATATATAAGATCATATGAATATCTACCTAGAAAAGAATAGAAGAGAAACTCCCTTTTCCGCACTTGGGACTCCCATTTGCTCCGTTGGGCGTGGGGTTTCCGGCTAAAGTAGCCAGCCCAGTTCCGTCCAAAAGCACAGAAGGTTCCTGGAGACTTCACAGGCTGCGCGGAGCGTCCTCACCGTTCCGAGGAGTTCTTCATGTTGGTAAGCCACGACCTTGCAGTCCAGGATGACGTGGGCGAATGATTCCTCGGCGTTAAAACAGCTCCTATAATAATACCTACCTACCTTGTTACCTATCCAAACACAATTATTCTTCTAGTTACCTACAGATTCACAAAAAACAAAGATTATACCAATTAATTATTACTTCTCTCCAACAATCCCGGTTCAGTTCCGAACGTAAGTTTTTTCCTCAATTTGCCGGCAGCCTTTCGCCCCTCCATTACAAACTTCTCAGCTTCATTAGAGGATTTAAAACGCAAATTTCCTTTTCGATTGTAACTTTTTTCCACTTCTTGAAAGGAACCTTCTTTTAAAGTTGAAAGAAAATTAGTATCCTCCCCTTTGAGGGGCGAGCGCGTCTTTTAAGAGATTCATTTGGATACTCGACTTAATCTGCTAGAATAATAATGTTTCCGCTGCTGAATACTTTTCCAATTATGTGAAAATGTTGTGCACGTTCTTTTATCTCATTTCGAAATGAATTGATTGATCAAAATCTATGACGATCAGCTGCAGCTTTGCATATTGTGTGATTAGCAAAGTGTTGTCTTATTTGGCTAATAGAGCTCTAGGTGCCTGCAATTGTTGTCATATACATTTAACGCCTAAAACTAAAGACGACCTTCTCGTAAGCTAACCAAAACAATAGCTAAAAACAAACACCGCACGCAGATTTCCTCTCCACGCACGCTAAACACATTACTACGAATTATCCACTAACAAGCTAACAATGAGAGGCTTATCATCACCACAAGAGCCTATTACTGTCTGGAGAGCATTCCCGCCCCTTCTTACGACGTCACGAGCCCCTGCTACCTTGTCACACTAACCATCCCACGCATAAAGCTAACTATACGAGGGGACGACACTACCATCGCACTACGACAGGGTTGTAAAACTTTTCAACAGAATAATTTCATACAATGTGTACACAATAGAAGCGATTATACTCTCCCCCGCGACATGATTTTATTTGTGCAGTTATTGCGTCGCCGAAAAGATATTTAAATTTCATTAGGTTTGTTTTACACTTAATTTGTGAGGGGAGTGTTGTATTGTATCGTAGGGGTGGGGCCCCGTTATTGCTACATTCGAATTGCCCTCTGTGTATTTCGACGGCGATTTGAATTTAAGTAGATACATGAATCAGATAGTCACCCTATTACAGTGTTATCTAGCTATTGATCACTTTTAAACTAAAGATTAGCGCGCTAACAACTGGCATGGAAGTTTCGAATATCATGGATAATGGAAGTCTTATAAAATATGAATGTTTGATAGTCCAAGCGACCGTTGTTTTAATTGTAATCGTGGGTAAAGTGCTGAGACACCGACTCACGTATTTATGGAGTGGGGAGGTGCGGCTACCCACTACTGGTCTAAGTGGGGATATTTCGCAGACGCAGACTCCATTAGTGGTGTTCGCCGGACTGTCACAATCATTTTTCTTTCCCGCCGCCGCTAATTCTCAGCCGCGGTTCGCTGGGCATGTACGACTATCTATATTTTTGGTACTTTCGCTATTTTATTTCCTTGGTTAACTAGTACTGTCAAGTCTTGTAGAATTAGTTACTTATGTAACCCTAATTATATGTTTAGTTAAGATGTTCAGTATTATTGCTATTATTTCAAAGCAATCAGTCCACTAGGTATTTTGGCATTCGCCTTTATTAAAAGGGATGCCCCTCATTATGATCATCATTTAGCCTACCGATGTCCAGTGCTAAACATAGACCTTCACAAGTGTCACCACATCGAACGGCCTGGTGCATCTCGCATCCAGCTGTTTCCCACGGCCTTAACCAGGTCATCGGCACAGCTAGTCGGAGGCCTTCCAACGCTCGATCGACGATTACGCAAGGAAACGCCGAGCATTACCCTCTCCATTGCACTTTTAACCTCCTGATGAAGCCCATTGTGGCCCACGTTTTAGCGCCATAATATGTCGTCAGGAAACATAATATACTGGCCGTAGAATTTCGTCTTCAGGGATGTCCTTAAGATATTGTTAAAATTGCCTTAAGTGGTACGAAGAGAGCTTTCACTCTTATTTACTTTGTCAGTCTATACTGAAACTGGATAATTTATAGCAGATTAGAGCAGGTTACATGTTTTTGTTTTGTATTTTAAATATTGTGTTTTTTGTAAAGTTATTTGTTATTAGACGTTACTATATGGACTATACTAGATTTTTACGTTTTCATAGTTTTATATTATATACGTTAGTTTTAAGACCGCGTACCTGTAATGATAGTTGTAAGGGAGATTTTAATAATAAATAAATAATAATAATAAAAAAACATTGCTACTTTTAAATAAAGATTGCGTAGGTATAACTTGTTAAATCGAACCTGAAAACTAAGAGCCAAACACAAAGTATCAAGATGACTTCGGCAGCGGTGGCAGCAGGGAGGCTGATATCGACTTTTATTACTCCAGAGGGGTTGGTCATTAGCGGGATAAAGCGGCCGCCACCTGATAAAGTGCGTTTTGTTGCTCACTTGCTTATTTCTCTGTTCTATAAAGCTGAATGTATTTTTTAGGGTTGAACTTTTTACCCTTGAGTCAGGTCAGAACGTTATTTATAGAGAGCGGTCTAGAGCAGATTTTCTGTAGAATTTTGAATAAATGAACGTGGATTTTATTTTGAGATTGATGAAACTGATAATGGTAAAGGTTTCAATTTAAAGTTTATGGTTAGTTTATAGGATTGTTTGATAGTGAATAAGACATCGTTACCGACATAGCCCGAAGAATTGCCAAACTTAAGTGGCAGTGGGCAGGGCACATTGCTCGCGGAACGGATGGCTGGTTGGGCAGAAAGGTTCTGGAGTGGCGACCGCGAACCGGAAGACGTTGCTTTGGAAGGCCTCCCATCAGGTGGATCGATGACCTGGTGAAGGTTGCGGGGATCCGCTGGTTGCAAGTCGCACGGGACCGGTCAATGTGGCGACGCTTGGGGGCGGCCTATGTCCAGCAGTGGACGTCTTTCGGCTGATATGATGATGATGATGATGAAGACATAGTTTGGTTGTAGCATAATGGTGCCTAGTTATTTAAAAGAAAATCGCATTGTACTGTTTGATAAAAACACAGCAAAAAATTCATAGACACATAGGCCCGTATGGTCGCACAACTCACACTTTACCACTTCATAGGAAGAGGATGTGGTGAACGACGAATGACATAATGAACTTCTAAAACAATAATATTTTAGGACAACAACAACGATGTCCAGAGTACAGATTATTACTAACTTCTATCGGGCAGCCCCTATAAAAAACTTATCTCAAACTCTATCTACCACTAATGAAGTTCCACGGTCTACGTCAGGTTAGTGATATCATTCCGTACCTACGTGAATTAAGTTAGAAATGAACAATAGTGGCGGTAGCGATTATTAACACTTTACCCGTTCCTCCCCACTCGTACTAAAATGATTGATGAGCCGGTGTTGCCAGCTCCTATGACTAATAGTGTAGTTCCATATGATGGCTGCTGGGAACTAGCACCGCTCATAAACAACGTTATTATTTCCATGGATAAGTGTCATAGGTTGCTCTAATTGAGAGAGTGATATTAATTGCTGTTATTAGAATGTTATGTTTTCATTTAGGGATTGCTTTCTTCCTTGGAGCTTCTGTTGGGATGATGAGATGAATTTCATTCTGCAATAGCTTACTCGTACAAGTAAAAACCCCGACAGATTCTTATTTCATGCTACATAATTTATCTAGTACATAGTAGATACGCTTCGATCGGCAATCTATTGAACACGTAATTACGATATCTTGCGAAAACATCCCGATTCAAACAGTAAAAAGTTATGGGACTTTTGAACAGCTGAACCGATTTTATTCAAACATAGAAGAACACTCTCGACAAAATCACCTTTAAAACATAAAAAATCAAAATCAGTTCATCCGTTTAGGCGCTATGATGCCACATACAGACAAACAGATACACAGCAACACACGTCAAACTTATAACACCCTTCTTTTTCCAGCGGGGGTTAAAAAGAAAGGAGCATTTTCATTGCGAGGAAGTACTTACTGAAAATAATTTTACTTTGAAAACAACCTTGAGGTACTTTTTCAAGTATGTGCTCCTAATTATTTGTTGATCTATTGTGCTGGTATTCCTGGGTCATTTTATTTGTTTTCATAGAGTAAGTATCTAGTTGTTTTTGCACAGACTTACTGTATTACGTAGTCGGCCTCACCCCTGTGTGCTGCGGGGCGCAAAATCTCGGGTCGGGGCAATAAACGCGATTAGACAAACATTTCCTGACGCGCGCCACTTTTTCTAAAACTTAGCGAATAAATCAGATCGGTGGTGCGTCGCAGTTTTCTCGTCGTCTTGCCAAATTTATGTACCGATCGGCCCTTTCGTATGGAGATGTGGCTCGCTATTTACATATAAATACCTCGATTATTTGAATTATTCAATCGAGAGGGGGCGGCGCTGACAAATCACTTCCTAAGAGATGGCACAAGTCGGTGGGCTGGAGATCAGCTTGACGCGTGGAGGATACGTCTTCGAGCCCAGCAGCCCTATAAGTTTTTATGATGCCTACTTAACATTCTTGGATTTAGTTATAGTATGAATTAACTGTGTTGTTAGATCTATTCGATTTATCGACTTCTACGTCGTTGGTACATATCAAATGTTTTTCTTGATGTTTTTGTAACATTCGATGTGTTTTCGTCAAGAAAACTCCTGTAAGGTACCTACCTATATCTCCGTAAATTGTTGCGAGAACAAAATCATTTAGGATTCTTACATTTTATTGCTTAAAACTTTACGAAGTCTTGTGCAAGCCAAGTTTCTTGGCTCGGAATGTGATGTCAGTCGGAAATATTTTTCCGCCACAGCTTGGTTGAGCTGCCAATGTTTTAATAGTTTGAATTTACATTCTACAAGAGTAAACGTAGCATTACTGGGTATATATCTTGATATTACTAAATAGATCCCGTTGCAGCCGCAGTTATTTATTGTGACTGCAAGGGGTAAAAAATAAATAAAAAGCGAATAGCTAACTAGTCGGTAGCTGGGTGTAGTTTTCCCGCAGTTTTATGTCCTCTCACGTGCCATTTAGCCGGGGAAATAGAAGTTTTTGTATGGAAATCGGACGCACTAAACCTCCGGGGCTCGGGAGCGCTCCGCCTATTGTTGCTACGTAACAGCCTCATAAAAGTTTATCATTCGCGTGTAAAACAAATTCCGCTGTTTATTTTTTTTTGCAAACCCTGGTTCGGATGCGAGCGGTTGATTATCCTTGGGACAGATAAATATAACGTATATTTACTTATAGGTACGTCACGTATACATCATAATCATATCTACCTATAAGTTTTTAACGAATGCAGCGAGATTGTATAGGGCTGAATCCCAAAATAAGATACTTATCAAAAGTATGACTGATGGTATAGGTAAGTATTGCATCCAAATATCGGAGTGTAAAGTGCATGGTGCTCTTACTAATTTTTAATACATTTTTGCTCAGTCAATTGATCATACTTCTCCAATGTGTTAAACAACCATCAATACTTTAAAGCAACACGATATGTTTGAAACTCAAAAGCACATACTTTACCCTTGTAAATGCGACGCCTGATAAGAATCAGCGTATCCTGCTAAAATCCCTTGTTATGCTCTTGTTACTGTATTTATATCGCTAATCGTGTTATTGTCTCGTAGGAGCATTAGTCGGGTGCAGTGGTCGAGTGCAGAGCGCCAGCCGTTACATCTGATAAGACCATTTGATATGCTAATAGTGGTAGCAAATGTTCCCGTAATGAGCGTGCGACGGTTTAGCGCCTGCGATACTCCCTTTGTGCTCGGCGAGGCTTTTGTAAAGGAATGACTTCTATGTAATTTTCTGCAGTTAGCGGAATGTTTGTGCGGCGTGATTATGAGTGTCTGGGTCTGAAGCGGTTTATTTTTTAATGGATTGAGGTGTTTTAAATCACTTATTGTTGCATGTTTTAACAAGATATACCTATCGTCTGCCAAGGACTGCTTCAAGTCTTCAACGTTTATCTACTGATCTGTTAAGACAGAGCGACTGTACGTACAAAATGGTTCGCTATAAGTAAAAACTCGTCAGACGTCGTCATGTTACATAATTTATTAATATTTAATCCATTGAAAGCTTTAAAATAAACGCTCTTCACACATGCGTACAATGAGCCGTTAGTGCACGATTAATATTGGCGGATTAAGATGATATCGCGGGAATTTGATGCGCATAACCGCCGCCGCGCCGCTCTGCCATCGGTCGCTGATCATCAGTTACCATCTAATGCGGTGTAATGCGCTCTTTGTTCACGTTACGGCATTATTTGCAGCATTCATCACACGATTATTACTTACAGATATTGCTAAGTAGACCTACTCTGACATGTGTTCATAAAGAACCTATAAATAGAATTGACTAAATTACTTTGCTTATAAACGTAAAGAGAAAGCGGAGCTATCTTAAAGTTGCCTATAAATAAATTATGAACTCTTACAACGAACAAATAGGTATTTGAGATCACTTCCGATCGCTTTGGCTACTGATCGCGATCGAATCTCTCCGGCTACTTTTCCACCCTCTCTACAAAGTAAATCGCATTTACAACGTTTCAACCTCGCTAACATGTTAAAACAGAACTAATGGACATTCGCTCCAGTCTCAGGCCGCAGGAGACGAATAATACAAGTAAAATGGTCCCATCTCCACGCTTCATTAATTTTATTGCCCCGAGGCGCTCCCGGCTCAAGTCGGAACGCCGAGCGCCGTTGGCGAAAACACGCCATTATTCTATGTTGCCAGTGACTTAAATTAAATAAACACAAACCATTATGCGTATATCGAAATGCACTCACTTTTCTATTGTCTATGCGACAACTGTCAACATTTTGGCGCGTAATCTTTTTCATGTAGATGTAGTGTGGCTAACAATGAGGTTCTACTCTAATGTAATGGAGATATTAGCGCGAAACCGTAGCGGAATAATACCGACATGGTTTTTTGTGTGCCCGCGACACAATAGGATTATTCTCCATTGATCATTGCTTATTATAAGTAGTTGTGGAGGGTGCGTAACATGAAAACTAAATTTGGTTTATCGGCTATTATGGAAAGTAGGTGTTAATGTTGAAAGAAATTTATTATACGATCGTGACTTCTACTGTTTGCACTATACTTCGCGGTTTCGCTGATAGAAACAGCCGTTTCTAATGAATAATACATTACCTAATCCTTTGTGCAGGAAAAGCAGAATAAATAATATCAAATTAGATAGCAAAATGACCGAATCTGGCTGAAATGAAACTGAAAAATACTTTAGTGGGTACTTAAATAAACAACGAAAAGGGATCTACGTATTCTTAAACAAAACAAACAATTCTTATGAAACAAAAGGTAATGAGGGGTAAGTGGGAGTTATCTGGCCGTAAACTGTTAGGCCTGGAGTCGCCAGAGCGCGGCGAAGGCTCGGAGGAGGTCGGAGGCGGAGGAAACCTCTCACAATGCCCTCAACTACTAATGTTTACTCAACTCCGAGTGTGACAAAGGGCCGGAACTATTGTTTGTTGGAAAAGCTTTATTTCGCTACCCTCGACGCTTGCTGCGACAATAGGTTACCCAACTTAAAAATATATTATCTTAGTATACGTTGGAATAGTATGAACATGACTAAGTAATATAATAAAAAACTTTGAGGAAAATAATAGTATAAAAAGCTGATTTTTTCTTAAACTTAACATGCCGACGTGTCTTCTGTCTCTACTAGTACAGTTTGTTCCCTCCCATTAGTACAAGGGAGTTCCAAAAATACTAGAAAACCCTAATTTTTAGTAACCTATAAATAATTTACAAATGATAGTACTTGTCTAAAGAATAAAAGTCAAAATTATATACTGCACAACAATGATATTCAAATAAACAGATACGTTATACACTCACAAAACAATTGAAAAAGTGTTCCGCGCAGCAGCGGCAGCACACATACACACTTTTCATTCATCTGACATTTCACTACAATGTCGAAAGGGATGGCTTGATAAAACAAACAAGAAAAAAAGAGACAGCTAGTGTTTGTCACTTGCGTGTGAATGTAAACAAACATTATTCTGACAACCAATGTTTTTGCTTTTTGTAACCTCCAAATATCAGAAAATTAGGAAAAAAAATTGAAATAAATTAGTAAATTGAGGTTTATTGCGTATTTACATATGGTATGAGATCCCTTCTGTTTTATGTAATTTGGTATTATAATTGGTACACTTTCTAAATACACACGATGGCATTTTTTTAATTTTATTTTTTTTTCAACAAAGCGTATCGCTCTTCGCCATGCGTGACATAAACTAAAGACTAAATCATACAATTGTCTACTATTCGAGTCTTCACAATGCGCGCGCTTATAACATATCTGTTTATTTGAATATCATTGCTGCACAAACAAGAAAGTATTAGGAACGTTGTCACACCCTTACTAAGTCCACATCCGGACGAAACGGGGGCGCTGGAGAGTTGAAAATTATCCTTTTCACGAACGACCTTAAGCATAATAGAGAAAGCACTTAAGCCATTTTCTCCGCCTTTGAGTGGCGTAAGCGCGACCGTTTGCTGGGGATACATCTCGTGAGCTAGAAAATCAGCCATTATAGTCGAATGTATAGGAGTTTCATGAGTTTACCGTACGACCCGTACGAGTACCGTACGAGCCGGGTGCGGGGGCGGGCAGCCCGACCAGCGTTTTAACCTAATGCGGCTATTGGGCGGCGCTAACGGCAATTAGGCTACATGCGAGCAAATGGATTGTGCATTACCGAGGACATGGATTGATTTATTGGCTAATAGACCGCAAACCCGATGTTCAGCAGCAACATAGGTACGTCCATAAAAGCACCATTCGAACATTAAATTAGAGTGGAAACTTTCAGCCAGCTGGGACGATATAGCCATTACAGCATGACTATCAGTCATTCGAATCAAGTATTAAAGGCGATCAGTAACGTGACCTGAAGTCGATTGCCAATAAAGCACCAGCCACATTCCTACAATATTAATAGCTTTCAGAAACAATACTGAGTCAAATTTTCAATAACTGAAATGAAAACTCATTTCCCGCAACGGGCAAACTCTGATGTCACGCGATTGAATAGCTTATTTGTGAATGTATTCGGACTTTCTTTATACTTTCCGAATATGCCCATAAATTGGATTCACATGATCTTATATTAAATTCATGTCCCTTAGAATCACTGCTCTTTATATCGAAGTCATGTTTTTTGATATTCCTTCACGTAAAAGATCACATCTGTTAGTGGCCGGGCATCTAGGTACCGACCTATGAATAATAAATGTGTCGAGCTGGCCGATTGGGGAAATTGAATTTTATAGTTCGTAACACATTCGAGGACAGATGTCACAAAATGGCTGCTCGCCGGCGGGTACGTGCCGCGTAATCGAAATGTCAAATAGAAATCAAAATTAGGTCGATTGTAGTGTTAATAATTAAATAATGACGGGCTAGGTGGCGGTCGGCGGCATTTGTACGCATTAACGAGGGAGCTTACTTCATTTATAATGCGAGGGAAGGTGCGAGCTTCATTTTGATTAACAGAGTTACTTCTGTTTGGATGGACAATTATCGGTCCATTACGCTGAGTACACAATGCCCGGTTTTCCATTAAATTATTGAGCTCTATTCAAATGTCGCTTACGTACCTACTGATACTCATGGCTCGTTTACACACATGGTACCTACTTGTATATTTGTACGTATTTTAGTTGATACTATTACCCGAGCGTAAGCATTAGAATTGAGTAGATTTATAAGAAGTGATACAAATCTGAGCATTATAGATATTTTTTGCAAAGAGGCTGCAGTGTTATTCTAAAACAAAACTTTTTACACATTCTAGCGAACAATATGTTCTTGGTTTCGGTGGGCTTCACTTCAAAAGCTCTACCTACCTAATTCATGCACTTAAAATACAAATGAGCAATTTAAATAAGAAGAGCCTATAATCAAACTCCAACAGTATCGTATAACAATACCGAATTCAATTTGCTTTACAGCTGATATATTGTCGTTAATTGATTTCCCCTCAGTGCTCAGCTCCCTTCGCGTTCTGAGTTAGATAAATTCGTGCTATCCGTTTACATCATTAAATTTTATTAGTGGCAACACAATGGCGGGGCCATTCGCGCATCTACGGAGAGAGGGACTTTTCCGCCGGCAATGGCGTCCCCGGCCAATTCGTATTTCCTTTTGGCGCGAATTAAGCAGGCTATTAAGACGGCTTTGAGACGTATGACGAATCATAAAGCCGTACGGACAATGGCGACGCATTCACATGAAGATTTGGACGATTTGCAATAAAATAAGCTACTTTTTAGTACCAGATCAGGGGAGTCATTTACGTTATTTAGCTATTTCCTCGCGTTTTTCTCTATAGCATTCGATTTCCGGAGGAAAATGTGAGTATAGTCAATTGCTACATAGTAAGCAAGTAGCATAAAGGTCTGTCCACACATATCAGGGCCGTGCCCGGGACGTGGACGGACCGTGCCTCGTCACGTGCTCAAAAAAATATCGGTGTGTACATTTTATATGAACTGGTTCACACACCTCCGTGCACGGGCTAGTGACGGAGCTTCAGTGCCTGGGTCCACGCCGTGACGTGCACGGGTTTGCCGATATTTTCCCAGCACGTTGTCGAATTGTTCTTTAAAAAATATGAGTGACGAGTTATTAATAGAGGCAGACCGCATATATGTAAGAGCGGGCGTACTCAGGATTCTCAAATGATAACGATCAGACATCTTGTATACACTTTTTATTACTCACACCAACAGTAAGTCTCACAACTTAATTTTATAATGATATGTGCACAGTTCAATACAATTCAATACTGAGTTCTTTCGACTAGAACCAGCCTATTTATACGTTTAAACAAATGACAAGACGTCACACAGCAACAACATCCGGTGACATTCGTTTATCAATTAATTATAGATTTAGGTTTGTAAAAATACAGTAATTGTGTACATTATTTGTTTAGTAATTAATAATACTTTTTACAAATATTTTGAACGAATATAGTTACCAATTATTTTATTGAAATAAACTAACAGTCGGTGAATCTACCTTCCATTTTTGACTTTAAAATATTACTCAAATAAAAACAAATCTTTACAATAACAATACATAATTCGTGTTTCCGTTATGTCATCTGCCTTTTTGACGTTTTGATTTCGTCTCTGCTGCTAGTTTCATTTACCAGCGCTATCATATATAAAGTTTTA
The DNA here is from genome assembly GCA_949775005.1 of Orthosia gothica. Classification (NCBI taxonomy): domain Eukaryota; kingdom Metazoa; phylum Arthropoda; class Insecta; order Lepidoptera; family Noctuidae; genus Orthosia; species Orthosia gothica. The sequence goes on along the minus strand of OX459048.1, from coordinate 10,825,703 downwards.
TACGTCTTGTAGCTCTTCCATTTCCCCTTCATCTAGAGCAATTGCAATCAACTCCTTTGTATTAAACAAAGACATGACGTATATTGCGTATTTTAATTTATATTTAACTACACTACACTGAAGCGATACTTTGATAAGAAAACAAAATGGAGACCAAGGGGCACAGATGGCAGGTCACGGCCTGTCCACGGTCTTGTCATATCCCTGACGTGTGTGAACAAAAAGTCCCTGACGGGACTCGGATACACGGTCTTAGCACGGTCACGGCCCTGTCACGTCCCGGGTACGGCCCTGATATGTGTGGATAGACCTTAAGTAGGTATGTAACTACAACTTGTTACCTACTGCATAATTTAGATCTCTTAAGTAGGTGCATATCACTATGCTTTAGAAGGTGTTTATTGATAAAATTTCGATAACTATGGTGATAGACTTTATCATCGAATGGGTCAATTAATCGCTTCACGGAGTTAGTTGAATTACTCTGTAATCTTCAATCTGTCCATCGCAATCATTATTCGATTAATGGAATTCAATCTTAACGCTGTCATGTTATAGTTGCGTCACCTAATAGATAGATGGCGTGTGCAGCAGTTATTAGTGTTGCCAGAGTCATAATCTGTCATAAATGTCAAGCAAGCGAGGCGATGCGACGAGGCTATTATTTCGAATATTATCGTCATTTCAATTCGTAGGCTAAACAAGTGGTCCTCTATCACCCATTGTTACGGCAAGTGTCACGCAATCAAAATTCTTATTCAGAGAATTAACTTTTGAGGGACTTTGACGAATGCCAACCACAAAACATCGAAACACAACATCGAAATAGTTTCTGATCGTCGCTTAAGTCCTACTACCGCGTATGTCAAAACAGGAAACTTTTCAGGAAAGCAAAAAAACTGTTTAGTAGCACATAACTCAGGTTAACAAAAAACGGGCGTTACCTGCTGTTTCTATGGCAATACATATGCGGTTACGCGGTTTTGCTGTGGTTTTTCTGTGCAAAATTGACATACTCGGTGTTTTTCTTTTTATGGTTCCGTACCTCGAAAGGAAAAAACGGAACCCATAAAGGAACACTGTGTTGTCCGTCCATCCGTCCGTCCGTCTGTCTGTCTGTCAAGACCCTTTTTCTCAGGAATGCGTGGAGGTATCAAGCTGAAATTTATATTATATCAAATACTCCGGTCTACTGTCCCTTAAAGCTGTGGAAAATCATAATTCTAAGCCAACGCAAACAAAAGATACAGCCGGTTTTTGCCGCAAATTTCCGCAAATGTTCGACACTCGCAAGGGAATCAAAATCTACAGGGTACTTCCCGTGAACTCAGAAACTTGAAATTTGGTACGAAGCAACGTCTTGTAGCACAGATAAAGGAATAATTGCGAAAACCGTAAATGTTTAGTTCCATCATATTATAAAAATATTCTTAATAATTTTAAACTTACTAAGTACCCCTTTCCTCAGGAACGCGTAGAGATATTAAATTAAAATTCATATCAAATACTCAGGTCTATAATACCTTTAAGCTGAGGTTTGTACGGAACCCTCGGTGCGCGAGTCCGATTCGCACTTGGCCGGTTTTTAGGGTTCCGTAGCCAAATGGCAAAATACGGAACCCTTATAGATTCGTCATGTCTGTCTGTCTGTCTGTCTGTCCGTCCGTATGTCACAGCCACTTTTCTCCGAAACTATAAGAACTATGCTGTTGAAACTTGGTAAGTAGATGTATTCTGTGAACCGCAATAAGATTTTCACACAAAAATAGAAAAAAAAACAATAAATTTTGGGGGTTCCCATACTTGAAACTGAAACTACATTTTTTTTTTTCAGCAAACCCATACGTGTGGGGGTATCTATGAATAGTTCTTCAAAAATGATATTGAGGTTTCTTATATAATTTTTTTCTAAACTGGAATAGTTTGCGCGAGAGACACTTCCAAAGTGGTAAAATGTGTGTCCCCCCCCTGTAACTTCTAAAATAAGAGAAAGATAAAACTAAAAAAAATATATGATGTACATTACCATGTAAACTTTCAACGAAAATTGGTTTGAGCGAGATCTAGTAAGTTTTTTTTTAATACGTCATAAATCGTAAACCACAATTTACCAAGTACGGAACCCTTCGTGCGCGAGTCCGACTTGCACTTGGTCGGTTTTTTTTTAATAATGCCTCACCATTTGGTGCAAACTCTCGTGTTTGATTCGTCAAACGATGCGTCTTGAGATTCCTTATCGAAAAACATACAACACGTATTTCGTTAAAAAAGTTACTTCCGCGGTGTTAGAACTTATGTGACGATAGGTATGTCATTGACTTGGCGTGGTATATTTTTAATAGTCAAAAATAAACATTTTGGCGGTTACTTGCGGATAAAAGCATAATTTTAAAAACACAGATATCAAAGATGTTGAATGCTTTATTTGCAGGATTAAAATTAAATAAGCTACCTGAAGAATTAATCAGTCCGTTTCCCGTATGATAGGTATGCCATCCAGCTTGATTATTTGTGGGAGTCTATTGGCAGCCTGGTTGCGCCATGTATCAACGTCTGGTTGGGCGTCAACTATCGGGTTCCCGATAAAAACAAAGTCTCTGAGATTGTGACATTCCTGTAAAAAAGGTGAACACATTTATGAACCAAGTGAATATTAAACAAGTGAGGTACGTCTCATTTACATTGTATCTTATTGGGCGTAATTTTTGACTATTGGACCTATGGTCTGGATGTAGGCAACATAATAACAAGTACAGGAGGAATAGTTGAATGGAGTTAATGACTGCATGGTCGGTTACGTCGCCGTCGCGTCGGCCAGATGATAGGTTGGATCTGTATTTTTTCGAGCAACCCAAGCCGGAAAAATGCGGATGCGGTCCTACTAAAATAATACGCATAGCTGATAAAACTACCATAGTTCCACTATTAACACACCACCAATATCATCCACATATCAAATGAAGCACACTGGAACCTGAAGTGGTACCTTCAATCATCGAAGTACTTCTCTCTCAGAGAGATTGGACAGTAAATACTTTAATCCATTACGCGGGTCCAGGGTCGGTTGGTTGATGTCACATGTCTTCGAATTTTTAGTGCCAGACGTTTCGGTTTCTTCACAGATTTGAGGGACGATAAAATAGTGTCTTTAACAGTCGACTAGGATCCCTGCATACGCATGGATATTTATGAGCTGTAAAAAATATGGCAAAAATATGCTCAGATGGACAGCGTTCGGGAAGTTGCGCGGTAACTTCTCGTCAAACTTCCCATAGTATCTCAAGACGAAAGTCTAAGACCAGTGTGTGTTGCCAGTGATGACCTATGGCTATGAGACGTGGTCGCTCACAATGGGCCTCATCAGAAAGCTTACAGTCACCCAAAGGGCAATGGAGAGGGCTATGCTCGGAGTATCCTTGCGTGATCGAATCAGAAATGTAGAGATCCGCAAGAGAACCAGGGTTACCGACATAGCCCGAAGAATTGCCAAACTTAAGTGGCAGTGGGCAGGGCACATTGCTCGCAGAACGGATGCCGATGGGGCAGAAAAGTTCTGGAGTGGCGACCGCGAACCGGAAGACGTTGCGTTAGAAGGCCTCCCACCAGGTGGACCGATGACCTGGTGAGGGTTGCGGGGATCCGCTGGATGCGGGACGCACGGGACCGGTAATTGTGGCGACGCTTGGGGGAGGCCTATCTATTTCCAGCAGTGGACGTCTTTCGGCTGATGATGATAAAAAATACGACATATCTACTTATATTTGACATGGAAAACAAACCTGTAGTCTATTGAACTCCACCCAATCCTTGATGTTGTTGTTAGACATGTACAGAACTTTCAAATTTTTAAGTAGTCCGACGCCTTTCAGTTTATCGATCGGATTGTAACTGATCCACAGCTCTTCCAGTGTCTCTGCCACAGTTTCCTAAAAAGCAAATAAGTAAGAGCCTTTGAGTGTTCCTAAAATAGATACGTCGGAAGCAGAGGCGTAGCTAGTCCTAAAGGGGGCCCTGTATCCAAATTTGTAGGAGGTCCTGTATCAAAATGTGTAGTAGGCCCTTAACCGAATACAGCAAAATTCTAATGGAAAGTCCTTTAACAAATAAAATAATAAAGCACTTTTGAATCGGAACCATGTGTTTTATAATACCAGGAACATTTTAGAGCGAGCAAAGGAACCTAGAAAATTGTATTCACACGCATGGAATAAACTATTATCATAACAAACAGTTTTCATCATCTTAATTCATACACTTACAGCCCTCTTATCTATAGACATTGGAGGATTTGGATAACATTTTAATGTCAGGGCCCCTGTGGCTTGGGGACCCCGTATCATTGATACGGCTGATACTGTGGTAGCTACGCCCCTGGGTGGAAGGTCGGTTAAGCTCTGTATGAATCTTTAAATGATAAAAATGACGATCAGGTATGTAAGATTTTACTATTATAACTTGTCATTAGAATGTTGTGCACATGATTTACCACTCCTGATAAAGATTTTATATAATTCCGTCCGACGGATAAAATCCTGAGATTTTTCATTCCAGCAATACCAGCAATTTTGTCAATCATGTTCGACGATAAGCTTAATTTCCTGAAAATAAAACATTCTTAAGTAGCAATGAGTAGTTATTGTAAGGAGGTTACCCCGCAGTAGCGAAGATTCAGTTTTCGTAATAGGTAAGCTGGTGCCAAATATTGAAGTATTCGTCAACAAGTCAACACAGAGTTGTTGTTCCGAAGGGAAGCCGGTAGAAATCGAGTTTTATGGACTCTATGGACCCAAGAGTCCATATAAAGATAGATGGCTAAAGATTGCTCATCAAGGTGGAGAAAATGTTCAGCAATAAAGAAGTGGAAGAGCTATAGAGATTCAAATCGTCAAAATCGAAGCGTTCAAAGAAGTTTGATTCAGGGAAAGCTAACAATTTATACGTTGGATTTGCCTATTTATGTCATTTTTCGTCAAATGAAAATGAACGGCGCTGCACGTTAAGTGTCTTTTTGGAGATCTGAAAGTGGACCCTGACCAAAAGCTGCTATCCAAAAGCTCCAAACTGAAACTTTTCAAATATATTCTCGGTATTCTCTTAGGAAAACTTGCTCAGTTATCAATTTTTCGCCTTGAATACCTATGATTGCCTAAAAGCCTCGCCCGCTCCCCCTTTATTAAGAGAATCCGGGCCGGTTTCTGAATTGATAACCCATTTGGGTTTAAGAACGTCAAACAGCTAAAGTAGAGGTTGACAAATAGTCAACTTCAATTTATGAATATATAAATCAGGGCCTGTCTCCCTCACAAATTTCCAGATACATCTACCTGTCGGATAGTGTAGTGAAATAAAAAAGGCTTCGAAACTGTAAAGACCACCTACAAAAGGATTTTTTCAACCAACATATAAAAGTCTTACTCGCATGCTACTAGAGTGGACAGAGCTCCATCCATCTTTTCTATGGGAGGCCACTGGAACTGCAGCTCGATCACTGTGGCTTCCACGGCATTTTCTCCTTTCGCCTTCTCCCAACGAGCTATTGCTTCCTTGCATGTGGTTGGTTTTGGAACTGCCATAACTGCTAGTATTTGCTGTATAAATTAAGGGACCAATAAGTAGTAATTTAAAGTCAACTGAAACTATAGGGTACTCGGTGTTTTGTGTGCGTTTGTTACTTAGCCCTCATTGTGATCGATTCACAGTGTGGTAATGTTCAAACATAAGTGCATAATACAGTCACAGTACTGACAGCACCGCGAGAACCGCTGAGGGGTCTCGTCGATGCGCATGTTTGTGTGAGTGTTCCGTTTCCAGCGTTTTTAGGTAGTTTCCATACTGTTTTTCCATATTTATACTGTGATACAGTCATCATCACCTTCCTACCCTAGTCCTATGTTACTTGGGGCGGCTTAACATGGTTTCTTCTTGCATTACGTCCTTACAACTGTCACGCTATTACTGACTCTCTTTTCACACATATCGTCTTTATCATACTTTATATATATATATATATTCTATTCTATTCCATCAGTTTCCTCTCACAATCCATCCAAATATTCTTCTGCCCTTCTTCGCCATCCATCCACATTTATATATCACAGACTCTCTTTTCACACATATCGTCATTACCATGCTCATTATATTCTATTCTATTTCATCAGTTTCCTCTCACAACCCATCCAATTTTTCTTTGGACCTTCTTCTTCGCCATCCATGTACATTTATATTCATAACTATTTTATTCATGTACCCTTAGTAAGACAAACTATCCTCTTTTAACTTTTCTGTCACTGACATACAAAACGGGTAATATTATTTCGTTGCAGAACATACTTTATATTGCAACTAGCTCAAGCTAGAGCATCAGATTCAAAGTCATAATTAGATCCGATTTAGATAAATCGCCCACTGCAATTTCTTCTGCTTGCCTTGTTATGTGGGGGATATAGAAGGTATTATGCCAAAGAAGTTACCTTTTACAGAACAGTATTAAATCTAAAAATTTCAATATTTATATAGTAACCTGAGGCAGCCGAGGCAAATGTATTTTTCTGTTCTATTAAACTTTTTTTGGCTTTATGTAAGCAAGTTAATACCCATAGAGGAAAATAATAAGCCGTTAATACCGATAACACTGCTGACATTGACGGTCCGTCAAATATGGAATTAAATTATATACTTTTTTTATAATGTCAAATAATACAAAAGAGGTTATCTTTAATTCCCGCAGTGAAGCCCAGACCGTAATCATTGACATATATACAAAGACCTTATACGAAATACGTATAAGGTATTTGCTTATATAATACTTTCGAACTCATTGGCCGTACTGCAAAATTCTAAAACTTAAATTAGTAGGTAGATACCTATAAATAGTATGTGTCACTCTAGGTACCAAATACCTGCCTTATTAAACGCATCAACATGTTCGATGGCTAGGAATATTGATTTTTCTAAAATCCAATAATGCAGATTTAGTTTTCATCAAAATCAGGCCCTTGACTCCTTTGAGTGTTTCGGATTTGGCCATCCACGCCCACTTAAAATACTCACTCTTTATATGTAGGTATTTACATGTTTTTCTTTTACAGAAAAAAAAGCCATGTAGCTTGTCTGCTTTTAGTATTTTAGCTTTCAGAATCAGAATCAGAATTTTATTTGTAAAACATAGGTTAAAAACTGAAACATAGGCTGAAAAGAAGAGTGTATGTTTTTGTTAAATACATACCTAACTATTGGTTTTAGACGTTGCAACAAACCATGCAAGCAGAACTAGACGCAGCTAGTTTCTAAATAAAATACACTTGTCAAAGAAACAAACATGTAACTTATTGACTTTGAAAGCCCCTACATATGGGTAGGTACACAGAAATCATAGCGTGTTTGCTTTAAATAAGAGAAGGGTGTTAGGACCGCTGGGCACGCGGGGTCGTCCCGGTTGGGCGCCAGTAATCACGACGCGCCCTGACGCCTTCGCGTCCTTTGGCCCCCGCGCCATTTTCCCTGTGTGCCCAAACCGTGCGCTTGCTGAATTTCAAGTGTCCGGATTTAGCGGTTCTTCCCTTCAGTGGAGTTTATGCAAACATGGGGAGTAGTACCTACTTCTAGCTAGGAAGGTATATTAGATGTTTATTTTGAGGACATAATCTGCATAGCTTTATGGGTTCTTACTTATCTTGTGACTTCCTACTTATTGTAATGTTTAGTTAAGATTAAGAAGTTTTTTTGTTTTAATAAAGTAAATAGGTAGGTAATAACTAAATAGGTACTTTGAATAAAGAAAATACGTGCACTTTTTGTAGTGTTCTATTTTATGGTTTATGTTTGAAGAACTTTATTTCTCAAAAATAATTACATTCATGAGAAATATATGAGAAAAAACGTATTTCTAATTATAATACATTGGGCGAGGTGACGGTTATACAAAAATACGTTAGATTATTACAGTACCCGAAGATAGCTGAAAATTTAAATCCTCCAAAATGTGTCTCTTTAGAGATTTTTGAAAGTATACAAGGATTTTTGATCTTTTACATTCCGAGACAATTTGTTGTAAAGCTGTTCTCCTTCATACAAAATCGTACTCCTGCCGTAGTTTGTTCTAGGTCCCGCGCTATCTCATTTGCTTGTCTAGGTCTGTATCATAGATCTAGTTTTTTTTTGCTACGTCTGTATCAGTTTTATTTGTGATTGTTTTGTATGAGTTATTTGTGTGTTTGTTATTATTTAAAATTTTATTTACATGTAAACAAGTAATATACCTATATACCAACCTGTGCAATATTCATGAGCTTTGTGTCTTTGTAAAGTTTTAGTGTAGGTGTTCGGCAGATGTATTTAAAAAGAACTTTAATCATTTTATTTGGAGCTGTTTGCAAGATTTGTAGATTGGATTTATAGGTACAACAACCATACACTTCAATTAGGTAGTCAAAAACATATAGCAAACCTGTGGTGGAAGACAACCAACAATGCCTATTTTTCTGCTTTAGATTTTTCTAGAATTTTACCATTTATGTTAAGAGTGTGTTGTGTTTGTGTTTTTTTTTTTGCAACACATTTTATGTACTTTGTTTTATTGGTATTGACTGTCTGTAGATTGCACTGGAACCAATTAAACAATCTACGTAAGTCATCTTGTGCCTGTTCCATAGGGGTATCAATTTAATTGCTGAAATAAAATAGACTTGTATTATCAGCAAAGAGTGACACATCACCTCGTAATCCCACATGTGTAAGATTATCTATATATATTATGAACAGCAATGGGGCTAGAATAGAGCCTTGGAGAACTCTGCATGTAATTAGTTGGGAGCTACTTTGACAGTCTTCGATTTTGACCTGAAATCTATCCGTCAGGTACGATTTAAAGATTTTGTATGCCGCTCCAGTATTACCAATTGCCTTCTGTTTTTTTAAGAAGCAGTTCATGACTTCCTGTGTCGAAGGATTTCTTTCGATCTCAGACCCAAGGCTAGTTGTTTCCGATCTATGCTAGTTTTAATTTTGGTGACATTTGATTGAGGCTTTGAATTTCAAATACGCAATTATACAGAAGTTTTACTATTATTTTAAGAACTTAGAACAAATTGGTGGATAGATAAGGTATACACCTGTACTCAATGACAAGAACACGATATATTTCTTATGTAGGAAGAATACATAACAAATGGAAAGTATTACTGAATTATTGTACCTCAAAAGGAGCTCGTGGCGTAATATTAACAGCACGGCTCAATCTTCAAGGGCAAACATCATTTGCCGAGTTTGGTCCATAGCCGATAGCGAGATTCCTCCGTGCCTCGGCAAGCACGTTTAGCCGTTGGTCCCGGCTGTCATTTAAAGATCTTTGACAGTCGTAGTCAGAAGCCTGAAATCTGACACCAGTCTGTTCAAGGGGTATCGTGTTACCCAGTTACTGGGTTGTGGACAATGAGATTTTACCAATAGAGACGTCGTACTCATTATAAAGAAATAAAAACAAGGCGTAATTTTCTTTAGCTACCTACATAGGGCCTATGAAAATTGAAACTTTATTGCTATTACTGAGTAGGTTAAAAGATCTCAGATACATACATAGGACACCATTGTCAGAAAGAAATAAACGTACTGTTCAAACGTACGTCCGTGTCGAGGCCAGACGCAGGACGGAGTGAGTTCACTAAAGCTGGTCAACTTGTGTTTGATTGCCGTGCAGGCGTCGGTAAAACGTATCTAACTCAGTTTATACGTTTAAATAACCTCATTGGTTGTGGAGATCAGATAGGCAATCACTCAATGAAAAATACTGGCACCTACTCAGCTGAATCCGGTTAGACTGGAAGCCGCCCCAACAAGGTTGGAAAAACGTTAGGCAGATTGATTTTTGTAGCCATATACCTTCCTTTCATCCACATGATACACAAGTTTAATAATATAATAAGTGGGTATGATCCATGTATGATCTCATTCACAGATAGTGGCTACAGTAAGAGGTGGATAGACGTTGTAGAACTTTGCCTAGATTATTCTAGATCTATGCTTTATATCTACTTTGCCCACATAATATCTGTCATCATATATTGTTGAGGAACACGCTTGGATTTTACTTGATTTAATACAGATTTCAGTTACAAGTTATAATTTCGGTACGGTATGGTAGTCACGGATCTGTGTGTCTCTGAAGTTAGCTCTGCCAACCATTGCGCAAGAAACAGTTTGTCACCGAGTACACTGCATAGAGTATGCGAGATAGGACGATGTGACAAACATAAGCGAGTGAAAGAGACAGTTATACAATGCTATCTTCACCTTCAACATTGACACAAAAATAGATACTGCGCAGGGTCTTGCAGTCAATTCACAGACATAAAGATCCGTTGTGAGTAATATACGTCCGCTGATGACCACATCTGTCGGCGAGTAGTGGTGGAGGGTGGCGGCGCGGCCGTTGGCTCGATCAGCTGTGTGACCCTTCCACCCGGGTGTCTCCCGGCTGGTACACGCGTATAATACGTGGACATAATAATCCCCACATCATCATCCATCATCATCATTGGCTGGGAAGGGACGCCCTAGGAAGACATACTTATACCTTATTGGTGATGTTCTTCAGAAAGGCCAGGCGCGTGTACATAGTAAGTACTCATAACCGGCGTGCGTGTATGACTAGATGTATGAACGCGAGTGAAGCAAAAGAAGTATGCAAGGATCGTAACAGGTGGCGTTCTGTTGTTTCTGCCCCATGGGAAAAATGTTAAAGTAGATATAAGTACTGTGGGATCGAATAAAACCAGTTACTATAAATAAACGAATATTATTGACGTAAACTGTAAGAAATATTTTAGTCAAGTGCAATGGTGACATCGATGACAGTCAACAACATTTTGCTTGCTATGGTAACATCTAAGGCTGGTGATAGATGTTAAAGGAGTATCTATTCCTAACATCCACCTCTCTTTATAATGCCAGCCATCTTCTTAAGACTTACAATTCTAGGCCCATAAAGTGGTTTGGTGAGCATATCAGCAATCTGCCTTGTTGCTGGCACATGGCAGATGGTAATGCTTCCATCTTGAACACATTCTCGTATAAAGAATGATCGTATCCTTATGTGTTTGGTCTTTTGGTGGAATTCTGGTGGATTCTTAGCCATCTTAATTGCTGATTCGTTATCAACACATAGGGATGCTGGACATTCACCAATGATTTCTTTCATAATCTTTCGAAGCCAAATAATTTCTCTAGCAGTTTCACTTGCTGCCACTATTTCTGCCTCGGTGGATGAAATCGCTACTGTGCTCTGGCGTTTACTATTCCAGGATATTAGACCTCCAGCATACATGCAAAGAATGCCTGAGGTAGACCTTCCAGTCTCAAGATCACCTCCATGGTCAGCGTCACTGTAACATTCTAAGTTATGACTATTTCCTGGCTTATAAACGATGCCTTCATCTATAGTCCCTTTCAAGTAACGCATTATCCTCTTGATATTGATGATGTTCTCCCTTGTAGGTTTATCTAAATTTCGAGATACAACACTGACAGCAAAGGCTATGTCAGGCCTCGTGCTTGTCATCAAATAAGCTAGTGATCCAACCGCTTCACGGTACGGGAAGCTCATTGAAACTTCATTAACATCTCGAGCATTATTTGCTTTTAAAATTGGTGTTGGCACTGGCTTACATTTCTCCATGCCAAACCTTTGCAATATGCGAGCGATGTACGATTTCTGATGCAGTAAAATAGAACCATCAGAGTACCTTTCTATCTCCATTCCAAGAAAATAGCTTGCTGGTTTCTCTGTTATTTTGAAATGTGCCCTCATTTCTTCTAGGAAGCAGTTAGCTAGTTTCTCGCTTGAGTAAGCAATAAGACCATCATCAACGTACAGGGCGAGAACAATTTTCTCCTTCCCATTTTTTCTCACAAACAAACAGGATCGGACTGGCTTTGCTTGAAACCTGTCTTTACGATATAGTCTGTGATGCATCTGTTCCAACAGAGTGGGGCTTGCTTTAATCCATACAGGCTTTTCTTTAATTTAAACACATACCTCTCTTCAGTATAACCTTCAGGCGGTTTCATGTATATTTCCTCGTCTAAAGTGCCATAAAGGAAGGCTGTGGACACGTCAAACTGTGCTAGTCTCAGCTTTTCTTTAGCAGCAACACTCAGAACAGCTCTTATTGTGCTACTCTTAGCAACAGGACTAAAAGTTTCATGAAAGTCTACATCTTTCTTCTGAGAATATCCTTTTATAACCAGTCGAGCCTTATATTTTTCAACAGATCCATCAGGATTAGTCTTTATTTTGAAAATCCATTTACATGGAATGGCTTTCCGACCTTTTGGTAGTTCGACTAGCTCCCACGTTTGGTTTTCTTTCAGCGAGTTCATTTCGCTTTCGATAGCCTTTTTCCATTCTTCTTTAGCCTTACATGACATTGCCTGTTTGAAGGTTTTCGGTTCGAACAAATTTTCAGCTTCTAATGCCATAATATAGTCATTGAACCGTACATGAGGTCTAAGATTTGCTCTATCTCTGAGAATCATCTGACTTCCTTCTCTTTCATGGTCGTCATCAGATAGATCAGGATCATCGGCTTCGTTACCTTCAGCGAGTTCTCCATTTTCTTCTTCAGAGATAACGGATTCAAACGTTGATTCATCAAGATCATCATCTATCTCATTATTGGCTTCGTGACGTGCCCTTGATGAAGTAGGTTCTTCAATTACTTCAGATCCGAACTCTGTAATATTCCGCTCTCCAATCTCTCTAGTATCGTTAGTTTCGAATTCATTATGTAGACTTGGAAAATTATGGAATAAGCTTTTCTGAAGAGTTTTCGGCTCTTCTGATTTAGGCTCAAACTCTTTAGATTTGCCCAGTAATGGTACTTCTTCGAATATCACGTCTCTGGATCTAATCAATTTGAGTGATTCCTTATTCCAGATTCTATAGCCTTCGTCTCCTTCATAACCAATAAGAATACCTTTTATAGCTTTCTGTTGCAGCTTCTTGCGGTTAGCTTTAGGAACATGGGCATAGCACGTGCAACCTAGGATTCTTAGATGTTTGATCGCTGGCTTCTTTCCGTACCACAGTTCATGAGGTGACTTGCATGGCACGCTAGATGGCCCTGTGCGATTCAACACGTAGACTGTTGCGTTTACTATCTCTGCCCATAAGCCATCAGGTATCTTCTCATGTGCATGCATGATAGCCCGCGCGGCTTCTACCACCGTCCTATTTTCTCTTTCTACGCAACCTGCTTGCTCCGGGGTGTGGGGCATCGTGAACCTTTGCTTGATGCCGTTTTCGGTTAAGATATTTTTGAACTTTTCGCTGATAAATTCTCCACCATTATCGCTTAATATTTCTTTGATAACGTGTCCCGCAACTTTAGCTTCTTTTAAGAAAATATCAAGCTTTGAAGCTGCTTCAGACTTTTCTCGAAGAAAATAGATGCAACGATGGCGTGTAAAGTCATCCTTAAACATGACATAATATCGTAACTTCGAAATTGAATATGGAAACGGTCCACAAATATCGGTATGGATTAGTTCTCCGGCTTTAGTGGCTCTAACCCTTGTACCAAAAGATTGCCTGTGAGCCTTTCCATAAACGCATCCTTCGCAGATGTCCGATTGCTTATCCTTCACTTTTAACCCTAGCTCGTTTTCGATGACTTGACTAACGTGTCTTTTGTTTTGATGTGCTAGCCTTTCATGATAGACTTGTAATGGATTTACCAGTAGTTGATTGACTTCTCGATTTTTGGGCGCAACGCAGGTAAGCTCTAGCTTAAATAGTCCACCTTTAATCGCTCTAGTCCCAATTACTCTAATGCTACCATTTACTTTCACCATGCATTGTTTAGGCGTAGACTCAAACGTACTCATGGATGCGAGTTATCGTGCACAGAAAGAACTGAGAATAAGTTTCTTTTGATTTTTGGAACATACCAAACGTCCTTCAATAGTACGTGTTCTACGTTTCCATTGACCTTGGCTTCAGCTCGAATGTTGCCCATTCCAATGGCTTCAATGGTTTGTCCATTCGCTGCAGTAACCGTATGTGAACTCTTAAAGTGTTCGAAGCTTTCAAAGAAGTCGCCTGAATTCGTAACATGGCTTGTCGCTCCGTTGTCAACGTACCAGTAATTTGTATCTATTGGCATTCCATCATCGCAAGCTAACACTGTCAGGTTAACATTTGAGGTTTTACTGTCATTTGACGGCTTTCGTGGACGTCCATCATTTATCCATTTTTGGCATTTTCGTACAAAGTGTCCAACTTCTCCACAATAATTGCATTTAAAAACTTTTTTCTTCTTCTGTGTCTTCACGATTAATACTTCTTCAGTTTTCTCTGTCTCATCTTTAGTACTTAACGCTTTTTCATATGCACTAAGCTGCGAAGTTAAGTTCTCTACTGTCCGATCCTTTTTTGATATAAGGAGCCAACTTGACTTGAAAGCGAAATAATCTTTTGGTAAAGTTCCAAGTATTTTACAGATTAGTAATATCTCGGGCAAAGTCGCATCAATTTGGCTGTTCAATTCATGCCAAATGTTTTTTAACGCAGATATATGCTTTCTTATGTCATGTTCATGATCCTTTTTATAATCAAAGAATTTTAAACAGAGATCATAGCTTTTGTCTTCGCTACTTGCATTGTAGAGGCGTTCTAGCTCGTCCCATACTTCTTTAGCGCTTTTGTACCGCATGACTTGTTCAAGTATCTCATCCGTCATGTTTGACGTCATCAGAGTCAAAAGTATACAGTCATTTTTCCGGAATTCTTTTAAATCCGATTCGTATTTTATTTTTGCAGATTCATTTCTGACATCTACAGGTTCAACAGGTCTACAGATCTTCCCTTCCAAAATATCTTCAGCACCGGGAATTGCTCTACACACTGTATCGATCCTATACTTCCAATGCTTAAAGTTCGTTCCATCAAGGTGCATTATTTGTACCTTTGAGGCCTCTGCAATCGCCTTATCCATGGTGATGTCAGACCGGGTACAGATTTTTGCAAGAATTTTTCACAACTCTTTCCAAGAGGTAAACTTTTACGCATCCACTACTTTTTGTAACTCAATCAATTGAACCACGCTCTGCTACCATGTTAAAGTAGATATAAGTACTGTGGGATCGAATAAAACCAGTTACTATAAATAAACGAATATTATTGACGTAAACTGTAAGAAATATTTTAGTCAAGTGCAATGGTGACATCGATGACAGTCAACAACATTTTGCTTGCTATGGTAACATCTAAGGCTGGTGATAGATGTTAAAGGAGTATCTATTCCTAACAAAAAAGCGTGAGTTTATGTATGTAAGTATGTGTATAATAATCCCCAATGAAAACCATTAAAAAAGGCATCTATTTAACATGGGGTTTGAAATACAAATATTTGTGCCGCCCCATAGACGGCACAAAGGGATATTTTGGCGCCACGCGTCGCCACGTGATCTGTGCGTAATTCGCATCATCACTGTGTTTTGGCCACGTGTTCATAAGTACTCTGCTTACAAAATACTTTTACACTTTAAGTTATAATAGGAGGGGTTGTATGTGTAGTCCTTGGGAAAATAAATCGGTTTAGTTTAATAAGGCTCACTTGCACGAAAAACTTGACTCAGACTTAATTCCTAACACGTGGTTAAAATTGTCAATTTGTCTCTATTATTGTCAATTTAACCTCGTGTTAGCAACTAAACTTAGAATTCAGCTTTTCGTGCATGTGGGCCTTACTTATATGACTGACGTAACCCCAATGGTCCAATGGTTACGTCGAGGGTTGTCGAGCGTGCTTTTATGGGTTCAATACCGATTCCTGTCCAGTTTCACTTAGTTCCCGTCGAGTTCAATTGATCCCTTCCTAGAAGGGAGGCTGAAGGGCTTTTTAAAAACTGCGTTATTTTGTGAAATTCTAAGTTTTATTTGCCTGTCTCTTGTATTGTAATTAAGCCTTTACTTACAAAACTACGGCAACATGAGTAATATGAAAACCTTTAAACGAGCAATTCTTGTTTAAATGTATGTTTATACAGGGTGGAATTTTGTAATGCCCCCTGAAGGGAAAGTACTCATAATACTGTAAATAGAAAATTGTATTCAAAGAAAACATTCATTTATTTTTTAAAAGAAAGAAGACTGCATTCAAAGATTTTCGATAATTCGCTTGCCACACCTGGCAATCAAACCGACAATTTTTTTTTATAATTACACCCTGGTCTTTTATTGCATCGATCGATAGGGTTAATTATAAGGATACATTCTCTCTAACAAACTTGATAAATTAAATGAAAGGAAAACCATGAAATCATAAATTATTTTATTTATTTACAAAAAATTGTATATAGCTAATTAGTTGCTCGAAATGGGCTCCTCCATTTTCTTGGATACACAAATTTATTCTTCTAAAGAATTCTAGTCTTATCTATATAGTAATTCATCATTTTAATGGTTAAATGACATCAATGATTATTATTAATTACTCACTTAAAGATACAGATGGATCTTTGAGTAAAAGTGCTTTAACTTGACCCATTGAATTTATAGTCCAGATTTCATGGTTTTCCTTTCATTTAATTTATAAAGTTTGTTACAGAGATTTCATCCTTATAATTGACCCTAACGATCGATGCAATAAAAGTACAGGGTGAATTTCTTTTTAATTTTATTCGGTTCGATGCCCGGGTGTGGCAAGCGAATTGTCGAAAATCTTTGAACGCCGTTTTCTTTCTTTTCAAAAATAAAGGAATGTTTCCTTTGAGTAAAAATTTCTATCTACAGTATTAAGAGTACTTTTCGTTCAGGTGGAATTACAAAATTCCAACCTGTATAATTTGAATCTCGGAAACGGCTCAAAAGATTTTCATGTATGCAGGCGGTTTCGGGGGCGATAAATCGATCTAGCTAGGTTTCATTATTAGAAAACGTTGTTTTCTCTTTTTTCACACGAGCAGAGCTCGGTCGCCCAGATACTGATTATGAAAAGTGTTGATAAGTTGGTGTTTACTAGGCTTAAACGGGTATAAAACCGAAGGATGGAAGGAAAGAACAAAACTTTTACATTTCCGAACGCTCATCACCGCAATCTTGATACGTTTCAGAACGAATACTATGAATGTCCAAAACAATCACAACATAACAAACGTCAAAACGTGCGTATAACCTCAAATTAATGTGATTGGTACAGAAGAAACGTAAATATAACGTGTGAAATAGTGAGAAATGGATGACTTACAATTAAATATATCAGTGCCTAAGAAGGTAAGTGCGAGTAATGGTTCGAAACTTTAATAATACTTTCAGACTTCGTGTTAATTTTTTTGTTTTCATAGGATAAGAAAAAGCCAAGTGCTCCTCAGAAGAATGCAGGTGAATACAAGTTTATATCCAATCCAAAGTTCACTGGTAAGACTATAGCTAGAAAAAGACCCCAAAACTTGGCTGCAACAAACCGTGCTGTCATAAAAAATGCAGAAGGACCACCTAAAAAGATTGCAAAAGTATCGCCTCCTGACAAATCTGATGATTTGGGAGCTAAACTACGAGATCTTAGTGAAAACAAAGGAAAATATCATGGGAAGAACTACCAAGATCTCAGTGACACTATACAGTTGAAGCAAAACAAGCCTAGGAGTGGTGGATGGATATCTTCTCTATTTAAGAACAACCCGCAAGTGCCCCGTATTGGACAGCGGGCTGTTAAGCCAATTGTGGAGCAGGTGTTTGCAGGCAAGACCTTCACAGACTTAGATATTCATCCACACAGTGTTGCAAATTTGCAGCAAAACCTAGGTTTGAAAGAACTGATGACGGTGCAACAGAATGCAATACCTGTTATCTTGCAGGGCCGAGATGTTCTTATTAGGTGAGTTTAAAATGATTTTACTATTTTATTCTAATACTTAAAATAATATTGTGTTATCTAATTGCATAATCTACATAGTAGGTATGGTGCAATGATGATTGCACAACTAATTGTCCAGTAACCAGTTTAAATATGCTCTATTTTAGAAGCCATTTCAACAACACACAAAAGTTTTTTCATAGTTTTTCTTATTATGCTGATAATGCAAATTGTTTATATTATTTTTAAACTAGGTCACAAACTGGGTCAGGCAAAACTCTGGCATATGCGTTGCCAATTATTGAGGGGCTACAGGCCATAAGACCCAAGATAAGCAGGAATGACGGCATCAGGGTCATAGTGGTGATACCAACCAGGGAGCTTGCGGTTCAGACATATGAGCTATTTATCAAACTAGTCAAGGTACATACAGTATACAGTACACACTCTTTTTATTTATTTATTTTTATCATTCTGGTTCTCTTTAGTAAATTCATTTGAATATTGATGTTGATTCAAAATGTAGCACTAATTTAATTTTATTTACAACTATCTTTATAAAATAATAATCCACTATGTAAAATGTGTTTGATGCATAATAATTATTCTAGAAATGCAAAATACAGTTAAAATCTTTCATATTCTATTGTTAGCCGTTTCATTGGATTGTGCCTGGATTGCTGAGTGGTGGACAAAAGAGGAAGGCTGAGAAAGCGAGACTTAGGAAAGGCATCAACATATTAGTCGGCACCCCAGGGCGCATCAATGATCACTTGAGACACACTGCATCTTTTAACTTTGCCAAGACCGGGTAAGTGACATTTAATGTGTTTTAAAGAGAAAGTAATAAATAAATAAAATATTTATTTAAATTTCATTTTAATTGTTTAAATTTTATAATTTGTATTTATTTATTTGTATTTTTTTATTTGTGTGTATCAACTTTTTTATTCAATCAAACATAAATTTGTTAAAATATTTTGTTTTAACTTAACCTGTACTCTACTGTCTCACTGTTGGGTTTTAACTGAATAAAACGAAATTTTGGTTACTACCAAATTATTGCTGTTTCAAAAATTTGTTTCTTCTATGAATTTCGCAGATGTTTAGTTTTGGATGAAGCAGATCGATTACTAGATATGGGTTATGAGAAGGATGTAGCAGCCATCGTAAAAGCTATCGAGGATCATAAGAAAGCAGCCACTTACGATCCTATGGCAATTATGAAACAAAATGTGAAAAAGAAGATTCCAGACGAAGATGAAACTATGGAAGCTAGTCTTAATGAAACAAGTGAAGAAAAAGCGGAGGAGATAAAACATCATTTAACTGATGTATTTTTGTCTAAAGAAAAGCAAACTATTTTGCTATCTGCCACTCTTACAAAGGTAACATGTAAAATTAATTAATATAAGTTTTTAGGATTTGTAATTTCATATTTACTACAAATAAATACTTAATAATAAAATTTTTAGGCTGTTGAAAATCTGGCAGGAATTACTCTAGTGGCTCCAGTCTTCGTAGACACATCTGAAGGTAAGGCTGTTATTGCGGATTCTCTAAAAACGAGTCAACCCACTTCAAGTAAAAATGTAAGTGGAGTCAAGAGTAAACCTGAAGTTACACCTGAAAAGCCGAAAACAGAAAAATCTAAGCCTGTAAAAGAAATTAATGAAGATTCGGAAGAAGATGTAGATGATGATGATGACGAAGATGATGATGATGATGACGAAGATGAAGATGATGATGATGATGATGATGATGAAGATGAAGAGGAAGAGGAAGAAGAAGAAAAAACTACTGAACCTGTTGAAGAAAAGAATACTGAGGCTAGAAGAGGTAAGTGAAAATTCTATTCAAAATAAAACAGTTATTGCCACAAAGTTCATTTATAACAGATTTCTATTACTTCAGGATTGAAAGCATTCACCGGCCTAAATCACAAAGAATTATTCAAAAGTGGGGGCTCTACTCAAAGTAATACTGCACCACCACCCAAAGCTGAGGTCCCCAAAATTGACGAAGATAGTGACAGTGATTCCGATTACGAGTACTTCAAAGCACAAAGAGATCATGAGCTTAAAAACCCTAAAGTAGAGAAAGAGGATGACAGTGAAGAAGACGGGAGTGATGATGATAAAGATGAAGAAGAAACGGCCCCAGCTATTAATACATTTGCAGCAGCAGTAAAATCTGCGGTAGGAGAAGACGAATTAGTTCTGCCGGCATCAGTCAATCAAACTTTCCTCGTAGTCCCTATGAAGCTAAGACTAGTCACACTTGTCGGCCTTATAGTGGAACACTGCGTAGTGAACAAGAAAGGTGGTAAAATGATCGTTTTCGTGGCAACGCTGGAAATGGTCGATTACCTTTCAGACTTGATAGAGACTGCGCTGACTGGGAAAGATGCCAAAGTCAAAAAGAAAAACCAACCCAAATCCAAAGCAAAGAAAAGAAAGTCTGGTGACGATAATGATGATGAAAATGTAAGTATAATTAATTGTGAATATAGTAGTATTAGTAAAGTCCTTGAATATTCTCAAAGAACCTAAATAAAACTCAAATGTATTTCTTAGGACAAAGGTGGATCATCATCAGACGACTCGGATGACTTTAAAGTGGAATATGAAGAGCCTACTGAAGGCGGTCTAGTGCCCATTGACTTGGATATGTTCAGTCTGCACGGATCTATGCCTCACGAGCAGAGGATGGAGGTTTTCAAGCAGTTTCGTGTCGCTAAGAATGGCGTTCTTATTTGCACGGTAAGTTGTAAAGTTATCTTTCATTTCAGAATTGTTAAAAAAACCTCGCTCGGAACATTTTCTTTCGGATTCGAATCGGCCGCATTGTAGAAGCGGTCTTTGTCTTTCTAATGTCTGTAAATCTTTTACCATGATGATGTGTTTCTTAAATATCGACGCTCACGAATTTATTTCACCGTTGCCATCATTGTCTTCAGTTATTACCGCGCACAACACAAGTAATGCCGAGCTCTTGAATATTTTTTAATCGTGTTTACGCGTACAATAGAATTTCAATTTATTATCTTCGAAAACGTGCTACCAGATTAATCATCACATTCTTAGTTCAATAATGGCGTTCGTATTCCCGCTCACCTTTGTCGCTGGCTATTGTGGCTGGGTCCCTATTAGCTGGTCATTCATCTAGCTCTCTGTTCGCTCCCACACCGCCGCCACAATACGCCGCGATTATGTACTATTATATGTGTTTATTACATCTATCAACGCCGACATCGGTACCTTACTGCTACGGTAGAAATTCTAATTACAAGTTTATTGTGTAAAATTGTTCATTAAATGTTCTAGCGGACACTAATACTGGTTGGTAATAATTTCAGCAGGTTTTGCACCCTGAAGTAGGAATTTAGACTCTGTTGTACTTAATGAAGTGGAGCTAATTTGGTTTTAACTAAGGATTTAGTTTTTATTAATCTTTACTCTTTTCAAGATTTTTTGCCTATAGAGGCTATATTAACCACAAGAACTAATACTCGATTAATGATGCAACAAAAACTAAACGTCTTGATATTGCATCTATTCCCGACTACATGTTTCAAAGGATTATGTGGCAGATTCCATAAAAAGCACTTTATTATCATTTGAAAATTTGCCACGGTTGGTCAGTGTTGGAGGTGAAGCGTAAAATAATTTTCTAATCGTGTAATTAGCCACGACGAATACGTTGTACGTGGTAGTGTGTTTTTAATTGCATTAATACAGCAATAGCGGCGGTGTAATGTCCTCCATAGTGTAGATAATGACGGCGCGAAGGCGAGATGGTATCGGGTTTAATCTCGGTCGCAGCGGGCGGTAGCTACCGCCGCCGTACCGCGGCGGGGCTCACTCGCTTACGCGGAGACCGACGCTTCTGTTTGCTACAAGATACACTGAGATTTGCACTGGGATTTGACAGTAAACTTTTTTGCCTTACTGTTTATTTGGGGTAGTTTTTCGCTGCATTGGAAGCTACAATGATATCTGCCCAAAATGACCGAGTTTTGCTTGGCCAGGACAATACGACCAGGTAATTTTGGGAAGACATCGGGTTATCGGGTATCGCTTATGAGGTGACTCTGACCAACCAATCCAACCTTGATTAGGAAAACATTTTCACAATCTGTTTGGATAGTGATATTGCGATAAAAGTGTCTATCAATATTATTAATTTGCCAGGATGTCGCGGCCAGAGGAATAGACGTGCCTCGAGTTGATCTCGTACTGCAGTTCTGCGTTCCGGCTTCAGCTACCGACTATGTGCACAGGTATAGGGAATATTATATCCCAACATTACCGTATTCAAATGATCTTATATGACCAGGAGTGCCGGTTCTTTAGCGGCAGGGTTTTTTAATATCGGAAAATATATTTCGGTACTTAAAACAAAATATGCTCCTCCCCAGGAGCCCAGGTACTTACTTACCTTAGGAGAATAAAGAGCAGATTTTCTTTTATCTTTTGATACCTTGCATAATTGATATGCAATTGAAGAATATGCATTCTGAAGTACAGTCTAAAACCATCCGTTTACCAATATTTATCTAGTGACAGTGAAGACATTTTTACTTTGGGAGAATAAAGAGCAGATTTTCTTTAATCTTTTGATTCCTCAACTATGCAATTGAAGAATATGCATTCTGAAGTACAGTCTAAAACCATCCGTTTACCGATATTTATCTAGTGACAGTGAAGACGTTTTTCGTTTGTCCAGGGTTGGTCGTACAGGGCGTGCGACTCAAGTGGGTGCCGCCGTGATGTTCCTTCTGCCCAGTGAGGCACGCTACATCAGGCATTTAGAAGAGAGGAGGATCAGGTGAGCCCATATTATATAGATTACAGCGTGTAAAATTGCAATAAAACAGCCTACCAACTTTTAAACCGAGAGTTGAACGATGCACTCTGAGCTATCACCAAAATTTTGAATGTTATTTAGCAGACCATGTCTTTTTAACCCCCGACGGAAAAAGAGGGAAGGGAAGGGATAAATTTGACGTGTGTTGATTTGTGTGTCTGTCTGTGGCATCCTATCGCCTAAACTGATGAACCGATTTTGATTTAGTTTTTTTTTGAAAGGTGACTTTGTCGAGAGTGTTATTAGCTGTTTGAATAAAATCGGTTTAGCCGTTCAAAAGTTATTCGCATTTTATTCTTTGAATTTGGCTTTTTTCGCAAGATATCGTGTCATTATTACGTGTTCGATAGATTGTTGATTGAAGCGTGTCTGCTACTAGGTATATTGTATTTAGTTTAAAAAGCATGAATTAAAAATTTAAATCGGCGGTTTTTTTAAATTTGTAATTTTATCTTGTTACTAGCTGACCCGGCAAACGTTGTTTTGCCATAAAAGTAACAAAACACCAAACATTCATATTTTGAATTCATTGTAATTTTATCCTACCTAACCTACAACACTACCTACTCTACCTGCCCTACCCTACCTACCCTACCCTACCTACCTACCTACCCTACCCTACATACTCTACCCTACCCTAGCCCACCCTACCCTACTTACCCTACCCTACCTACCCTAACCTACCATACCCTACCCTACCTACCAACCTAACCTACCTACCCTACCTACCAACCTAACCTACCTACCCTACCCAACCTACCATTTTTTTTTGTTTTTAAACCTTCCGTGTATTCTGGCGAACATAACAAAAAAATAATTATTCAAATCGGACCAGCCGTTTTTGAGTTTTAGCGAGACTAACGAACAGCAATTGATTTTTTTTGTATATAGATTTTGTAACTACATATCTAAACGTTGTCGCAGGTTGCGTCAAGGTAACGAATCCCTAGCGCTTGAAGCGCTGCGTACGGTGGTCCCCGCAGCGGCGACGCCACAGCGCGCCGCGGTCGCCGTGCAAGCTCGGCTAGAGCACACCGCACACACTAACAGAGACTGGTTGCTGAGAGCTAGCAGAGGTATGGATTACTGACAGTTACAGAAATATCCACCAAACCGCATGAGCCCGCGTGGAGGATTACGGCCCATTGCCTCTCACAGAGAGTAGACCTGTGTACCAGCAGTGGGAATGTTAAAAAAAGTTAAGCTTAAGAAGCGAACTAAAAAGACGTAAACAAGAAGAAAATCATGCTGTGCAGTCTGAGTATACATAATCACGAGCTGGCTGACCAAAACCAGATCTATTCATGCTTTTTTGAATTAACTTTTATTATTTAGAACTATTTAGATATTTTTAACGATTTTAGTACATTTAAACATATAATATCATAAATTTTTTAAATCAACTCTCAAAACCCTCCATTGTGATAACCCACCCGACGGGTTCGGACGAAAAAAAATGGCCCCCTCAATATGGCCGCTCCTCAAAAGCCGCACTTTTTCTATTTTCTCATTTTAATGTAGCCAGTGACACTTGCAGGGTTAAGAAAATCGATTGACGTAAGAATCATAAAAATTGTCCTACGCGTTTGGTCTCTAGAACGCCACATAGGAACAAACATACATACATGTACATATACTGATAAACACATTACCCTCCTTCGGCAGTCGGGTAAAAAGGCTGATGCTGATGATGATAAAAATATAGGAATGCATTTTCAGCTTCCGATACAGACATGCGACTCTTTCGATGAAGTGTAAAAATAGGAAATCGTGTAGTGTAGTATATAGGATTCACAACCGATGGGGCTCAAAAGTACGCTGCAATTTAGTTGCAAAGGAGAACGGCAGGTTTGTATGGAAATTTCGTACCGCTAGTAAATTTTCTTGTTTTGGGATATTTTTGTCTTAATTGGTAGTTTATAGATAGATAGAAAATCCCTTTTTAAATTCTTAGATTTTTAGAACTTGGGACGTTAAAGTTATAACCAGTTTTAAGGTTATGTACTAGTGTACCAATGTTACATATAGGTAAATGTTGCATATTTTTACATAATGTGTAAAGTAAATGTTCTAAATTGTATTTTGCTATCTTTGTAGTGTTTTACTTACCATTAAGTAGGTAGATTGAGATGAGGATTGTACCTACTCAGGGCAATTATAAGATTAAGATACCTATGTCCAGCAGCGGATTGCAACAGTTTGATAATGATGAGTTTGATTATATTTAGTGTTATTTGTATTTCTAAATAATTAATTATCATTTCAATATTTGTGTTATTTTAAACATGGCAACTTCTAAAACATAACTGCATTTAATGTACGATTTTATGAAGTTTATTTATTAAAATCTTTTTAGTGATATTATTAATTAATTCGAAGTTCTAAAAATAGTTAACTTACATACAAATAAATGGCTTAGTTGCCTTAATAAGTGGTACAAATTCTATAACCGAACAACAAAAAAAGTATGCGGTACGAAATCTGCCGTTCACCTTTAGATTTGTCGACCAACCTCGGCCGACATGTTGGATTGCTCTGCTTAATCACTCCCTCACACAGAGACGATACTTTTATATCATCAGCGGAAAGTGTTAGTTCGATCATGCATGGAGTACTGTTCTCCCCTCTGGGACGGATCTGCCAAATACCAGCTTGACGCACTAGAGTCGATCGAAAAGCGGGCCAAGAGGCTCATCGGCGATGAGGCGCTGGTCAAGTCAAAGCTCCAGAGTCTTGAACATCGTCGCCGAGTTGCCAGCCTGTCGGTTTTTATCGGTTACATTTCGGGGAGTGTGCGTTGGAATTGCACGATATAATTCCACCTAGCCCGTTTCATCATCGGACTACCAGACGTACGGCGATGCGCCATCGATACATGGTAGACATCCCACCCATACGCACAAAACGTTTTGGGAACACTTTTATTATGCCTACAGCTAAGGAGTGGATTTCCCTGCCGGAGTCTGTGTTTGGCGATAGTTACAATCTAGGGGTCTTTAAGTCAAGAGTGAATAGGTTATTTCTAGGCAAACGTGTTTCACCGCCGACCACATCATCGCTTACCATCAGGTGAGATTGTGGTCAAGCACGAGCCTATAGGTTATAAAAAAAAAATTTTTTTTGGTCAATTATGGAATCGACTTACTCAACATAAGGACTCAGCTTTTCAAACAACCCTTTTCTCGTCTAGCATACACATCCTGGGTCCGTTTCTACGCGGGCTATCCTCGAGACGTAAAGGAGTATCTGGACTCCAGACAACTGCACTTGGGGCATGCAGCGAAGGCCTTCGCTCTTCGCGATGCCCCGGCTACGCTCGCGCGCCGTGTCAAGTCCAACCCTACTAATAAGGACAAGCCGAGCAATAGGCTTACTGTTCATGAAGATGAAGAGAGGAAGCGGCCAGGGTGAGCATAATTATGATGTTATATTTTGCAACTGTTTTCTTACAAAAAAGGTAAATAAAATCAAAAAACCCGACTGCAAAGATGTTAAGAAAAAAAGCAGTGGAGAATACATATTTGCACTTTGTTTTCTCGAATGACTTTACAACATATAAGTGGTATATATTTTTGTAATTACCTCTAAAAACCCTTCATTTTGATAACCCAATCGATGGGATTCGAGAAAAAAAAATTGCAACCCTCAAAGCCATTGCAAAGCCGTCATCATGTGCCTTTTTTTAACGGCACTTATCTAAGAACACTTGGGCGGCCAAGACCTGTCTAACGATGTCTTAATTATGAAAATCCGTCAAGTAGTTTGAAAGATATGAGGTAATAAAGAATATTACAAACATACAAGATACGTGCGAAACACATAACTCTTTCCTTGCAGCCGGGTAAAAATAGGCCTCAGATTGATGTGCTCTTCATTAGAAATGATTTTGATGTCAGTAGTTCATTGTTAAAATTTATCCTTCACAGGTTCCCAAAAGCAAAGTTCGGTTCGTTCGGTCCTCGATCATCGAAACAGAGCTCCATGCATACAGCGAGCGAATTCGATAGCGGGCTATCTTCAGTCGACCAATCGCAACCCAAGAACAAGAAAAAGAAGAACAAATGACATTTAAATAACATAAGTCATGCGATTTAATATTAAAAAGGACCTTTGTAAATAAAAACCATTAACGACCCTGGTACTTATGTAGTTTCATTCGAACACCGTAATTGATCAACACTTTTGTTTTATTTATGCCGAAGAAGGTAACAAATGAAAGATGGAGCTCGTCCAAAATTCTAATCGCGAGTCGGCTAGAGTTAATGGAAGCTCGCCCGATGTGATGGCTACCGTTTTCATATTTCTGACTCACGAGTGACTCGAATGAAAAATGATTTTAAACCATTACCGTGGCCCGTCCGGCCTTTTGATATTTAAATTTTTTTCAAGCGGCCGTCATTATCGTAGAATGATTTGCGAATTTCGCCCCAGCTCGCGGTTTTTGTTTGTCTCTGAACGAGTTTTTTGTCGCTCTCATTTACCATGTTTTTATTGCTGCATAATGACAAATTAAAAGAGTATTGTGAGGCTCTTTCATGCCGCATTCTCTGGCCTTTTCAAGGTTGAAAGGGCTTTTCATTTTGAAGGCGGGTCGAATGACTCAATCGTGACACATTTATCTTTAGGATGTCGTTTTACTGATGCTTGAGTAATAAAACATTTCGTTAAAATCAGTGAATAGGTGCCGCTAGACGGAGAATGTGTCTGGTTTCAGTTCTCATGGCTAGGTGTTTTGTGTCTGAACTTTATTTTCTGTTTTCAATATGTTTTCCGTCTTTCTCACCATAAATAACGATTGTCAATACGGGCCAGTGAGGGGTCAAGATGCATGCATTCAAAAGTCACATTTCTTGAGATTCGCCTCGGATCGTATGTAGGTAGGTATCGGTAAAGTTGTAGATAGGAACGTTTACAGTTCTGAAACTAGTTTTCACAATAACCTGTGTGTAATGTAACGTTTTGTGTCCGCGAAGCTACTATAGTTGTGTAGCGTGGCTTCTCGCGTCATTAAACAGCACATTTGCATGTCGGCCGGCGCCAAAGCTCGTGAAAATGCCTTTTCATTAGCATCAGCTCTACTGAAAAATGGTTCTGGCAGCCATTGGTTGCTATGTGAATCGGTAATGCCGAATGAATTATACAAATAATTAATAGGCATTAGACCGTTGTTTTGTATTCTATAAACAGTTCATTTAACGTCCGAAGAATATGTTAGCGAGGTATTAACGGATAGGATAAATTCGATAGAGTATGATAGCCTTTTGTTTCCGCTTGTAATAGCCTCATATTTCATGCTGCTCATGATGAAATTGTTAGTCTATATTAGGTAGATTCTATCCTAAAACTTCTGGAAGGCTTGAAGTTTCAAAATAAATAACACATCTAGTCTCGATCGAATAATTCGCTAGTGTCGAGTGAGTATTTGATTGATGTTCGGGAAATGTATCAGATTAAATAGATTTAGCCGACATAGTGGCTGCTTTCACGGCGAAGAATTCTATTGAAAGACCCGGCGAGTCAATTCGGTAGGACAATGAGTCGAGCGTGGTGGGTCGGCCCGTACCGCTAGCCTACTGAAATGTTGTCGGAGTATGTTGCCTGCGTTTGAAGGAACTCATAGAGGTTCTATTTTCATGTCACTTATCGTTTTGATAGATTACATGACATTACCTTGGGCATTTCTCTTATTGCGTTGTGTGGGCTAAGGCAGGTTTATCAAAATGTGAAGTTCTTTACTCACTTTGAAGTAGGGTTTACACTTAGTCTGAATTTCAGTTAGTTTTACTGACAACCTGCATATACTCCAGTGCTGGAGAAAGTGTTCTCCCAATGATTGCCAATACTTTCGACACATACAGGGCTGAAGTGGACCACTGATCATTTGTTTGAGTTTAGCTGTGGTTTTGAATGAGTCGTCTGTTTTGTTGATCTTTCGGCTTTTGCTTCTATTCTTGAAGTTATAAGTTTGAAACTTATTTTATTTATTCAGATGAGTTGTACCTTTTAACAGGTAATTAACGCAGTATCAAGTCTACAATCAGCAAGGCAGTTGGTCTATGGCGCGGGAGAGTCAAAGGCGCCGCGTCACGACCCACCGAATTATGGCCACAAAGCGCCGTTGATACCGAATATTCCATATAAATATTGAGCTAATCGCCCTTTCAATGAAGCGGCCCGCTTTTTATTAATAATTGATCGCGGAGCGGCGAGTCATGCGCCTGTATTGTGTAGACGAACATATTTTTTGCTGTAACTCATTAATGATCGAGTCTAACACATGACGCCGAGGGCGTACTCCGCCAGATCGCGCATCTAATTTCCGATGAGTCCAGGATACACGTCAAATAATGTGGAACTAATCTTTGTTTGTGCTACCGATCGCCGTTGATATTTTTTTTCGAGAAGCTGACAAAATGCAGATCATTTCAGGGCTTGGATCTAACTCCGCCGTCAAAAGAGGCAAAGTAGGTATACTTAAAATACTACGAATAATGTCTACCATGATTAATATCTTTAAAAGGAACAAAAGATAGGAAGTATTATTTTTAATTGGCTCATTGTATTGCCATAAATTAAAACACCAATGCGTTTTTAACTAACTCGCGTATGGTTACATATTGCCTAATCGGCTTAAGAACTTGGAGGATTAGTTGAATCTCATTACGCGTTGTTTCTGCAATGTTTACCAGTGTGTCGTCACTTTCATTAGCTCTAATAAGTGCTTAGTTCCGTTTATTCCACTTATTTAATTAAACATTCTCACACGTTTCATAAATACAATAACTTTTAATTTTTAAGTATTATGAGTGCACCGCTTACCAGCAGTTAGGTTAACAGTAACAGAGCCGTGGGAACTCGGCTAAAAGCTGACAGTCGCCACGATTTCAGGGTTATCTAGGATTTTCACATTTTGTAAATGGAATTATACCATAAACATGAGCAAAATTACTCTTAGGTTCACCGTCTTTATGCCTGTGTAGCCTATTACAGCTAGGAATAGGTTACAGTTTTTTTTTTCACCGGACAACGGCCGTACCGTTGTCCGGTGAATTAACAATTTACTGACGGTTAGAAGCTGCTTGTCTAGTTTTTCTCATTCGTCATTCATTTTAATTATTTAATTGTAAATTTTTAATATGGGTGACATGCCTGAGAATAAACGATTTTTTTTTTTTTTTTTTTTTTTTTTTATTTAAACATGCTAAAATAAAATAACAGTGCACAATTTGCATGTTATAATTAATCGGTTAGATAGCCTAGTGGCTAGCCTATACAAATAGGCCTGTTGCAAGCGACGACGTATTAATCGATTACCATCCGATTTGTTGGCGTCAACTGCTGATAATCTTCTTTGTAGGAGCGATAACGGATACTTAGTATATAAAAGGTTCTAAAATTAATGTCTCTTAGTGCCTAAGTAAAAAGCTTTGTCAAGATTGATAGGGTGCAACATTGTGAGGTTATTCTAACGGTCTAATGCATCGTGCAGTCGTCCTGTTTCTATGTATTTTCCATCTAAGTATACTGATTCATTAGGAGTGTTGGCCGAGTTAGTGGCAATTAGTGACATTTGGTTCGAGATAGGGAAGTGGTTTTCTAGTAGGTACATACTTAACAAGCGCTGCACAGAGGGGATTCCAGGTTTCGGAGCCTCTTCTACGTGCTGATGGTGATCACCGCGGTGGTTTTATTGAGGTAAAAATCTCACACTCCCTGGTCTTTTCCCCAAAAGTCCAAGAAAAATTAAAGCATATATAATATAATACTAGCATACATATATCTCATCCCATACAAAGAATCCGTGCCGACGTAACTAGCGTTTTTCATTTGATTATACCGATTATTTATTGTAAATCGATCGCGTTTGGTTCCGTTACACGGCGATAGATAGATCACCATCTATATCCGTGGCACGGAACGGAACCGAACGCGATCGATGTACAAACAATACTCAGAATAATCAATACAGAACGTCGGGACAGTTTCTTTATATGGCATGAGACACCACTGCCTAAAATATAACTACTATGTTTTTGGTAAGATATACCTAAATGTTAATTCTCAAACTTAAGCCAATTATAATTTTATGTCGTTTAAGGCGTATCTATTACAGCGACAGAGAAAGATGTCATATCGAAAAAAAATGGTACCTACGTAAGACACCGACTTCCAAGAGTTAAGTTATTTTTCACTTTGTAGTTTTTCATTTGGAAGTCGGTAGTATTTTTTTGCAAAAAAGATTTTATTTTTCCCTTTTTAGTTTTTCCTAATAGATACCTGCGTATCTATTAGTTTTTCCTACCTAATAGATACTTGCGTATCTATTAGGTAGGAAAAACTAACTATTCGATATATTGTTTAGTAAGGTTCCTATAACGCCAGAATAGATAACCCGAATAACATGAAACTTGAACATAACCGGTGAAATGAGAGATCTGCGTATCTCTTTAGAGCGTACTGGCGTGATGTTTTGTTATGAAATGATATAAACAATAAACAGACATGCGATTGCAGCAATCCCGAGAGTTTTTCCGTTATTTAATGAAGAGTTCTGTTGTGTATCTCCGAAGTTCTTCATCAGACTATCACCAAATTAAAATGGGACCAATTTCGAAACATACTCTTTCAAACACAAAAAGAATTTTGAAAATCGGTCCACAATTGACGGAGATATCGATGAACATACACAAAAAAAAAAAAAAAAAAACAAACATAAAGTCGAACATAGAACCTCCTCCTTATTGGTAGGTAAGTCGGTTAAAAAAGTTTTCTAGGACTAACCAAGTAGGTTAGGTTGATGGAATTATACTCTTTGCGCTGTAGCATGGTGCGGGTGACAGTTTCAATAACATTTTTTACGTATATACGTATACGCAATTTTTGTAGTTTAACGTCATACAGGCAACTATGGTGTGACGTTAAATACAAAAAATGCGTATACATATATGCGTATTTTTTTTATTGGAACGGTCACCCTCACCATGCTACAGCGCAAAGAGTGTAGTAATTTTCACTCATAATAAATTGTTGATTTGTTTTGATTAAAACGATATGCTGGCTGTATTTCAAACATCCTATAGCTTCCACATTTAATCAAAAAACTAGGAATAAAAATTGAACAAAAACAAACTTGTTTAGGGTACCTGTAGACTGTACCTAATTATAGATATATCAATAGAGATCAAGTAAATTCGTTCACGGAGTTCCAATCCTATCCTTGTTTGCCAAACATCATGGTCACCGCAGCCGCGCACAGTGTCATTGTTCGCGAGATGCTGCCATCTGATTATCGTTATTGTTTCAAACCGGGAAACAGCTAACATTCACTCCATTTATTATAATTGAGCGAATGAGAAACGTTATCAATTATAATTGTTGCGACGCATACTTTTAGTAGAAACTCAATTATAAGCGTTTTCCATTGAAAGCCTTATAGAGTAGCGCCGCGTCGGCGTCGGCGCTGTCTGTCGCTGCAAAAACTGCTTGTTAGGAAATTCTTTGATAATGTTAAACGTTTCACAACAATCTCAGGCGATAATTAACGAAGTGCTGATTATCGTTAATCAAGTTCAAACGCAGTTTAAGGTTCTCCTAGTCGACGGCACGAACTATTTTGTGCGCGAATTTAAAATGCATGCTATCTCATCCGGCAACACGTGCGAAAGAAATAGATGCTGTGATGAGCAGTAAGAAGCTAGTTCACGTACGAATTAGCACTTTTGCAAATTTGTATAGAAATGGATGATGATTTAGGACGAAAACAAGCGCGCGAAATTTTATAAACAGACCTTTAGGAGTCTAGATATCATGAAAAAACTACTAAATGTATGTTTTCAAAAAACAAATATTTGAATTGTTGAATTACTAATCTATCCCTGTATGGAGGCCGTTATGCAATTTTCCTCCTTATTATAGTATTTATTTTCGCCCAAAGATGCGTTAACATTAGTGTTGAAATATGGAACTTTCGACGCTCATAACTTTCAAATATATTTTTCTTTACTTTTTTGTTTCCTTATAGGGCTAGATAATGATGAGACAAATTGGTATAATATTTTATTTTGAACGTACATCGTCAAACACTAGATTATGTTTGTATGGAAGAATTTTCGACTAGTGCAACCTTATGGATTAACAAGCTTGCGCACACAATAATTCGAAAACAAAATAATTTTACATATTGATGCTAACATCGTAAATAATATTCTCAAGTAAAAACTGCGGATGATAGCAAACAGATCGTGCAAAATAGTTTTTAATGTACGTTTAAACAATGAATAATAAAATAGCAATTGCATCGCGGAGCAATATCGGTAGACATGCGTATAGTAGCTAATGATGTGGAAACAGTTGGACGGGCTCGAAGGGAAAAAAACAATAGGCTGGACCAGTCACTTTGTATAACACTGCATAATAGCAAGAATCAACCGTTTTACTAGAAAATAATCACGGTGTCGGTGGCAAAAACAAGCTATTAATGGTTCGAGTCGGACCCCACTTGTTACTATTCATGAGCAAATTAACGGCAGAGTTCTCACACAAACACAGCCGTACGCTAAACACATTACGAGAGGGGAAAACGTGTCGGAAAAAGTGATAATATTCTGATTGCTGTTAATGTTAAATCGTATTACTGTTTTGGATGCATAAGGAGTAGGGACAATTGTGTTTTAGACTATGAAAGCTTTGGTCTCAGATCAAATAAAAACTGGGTGTACTCGTACACCCAGTTTTTATTTGAAACAACAAAGTGACGCCGGTTCAAACTATGCCTATGACTTTGATTTTAAACAACAAAGTGACGCCGGTTCAAACTATGCCTTGCCGTACAAATATACCATTACACACACTCACGTAGAACGAAATTATGCCTTAGCTTGTCATTCGAGCTCACAGATCAAATAATAAAGCTCAACTGACAAGCTATAGGGGTAGTTTCTTTATACGTGTGCGCGTGTATTTATACGACAAGGCATAGTTTGAACCGGCTTCACTTTGTTGTTTGCAACGTTCCATCTTGACTTTTTATTTGATCTGAGGCTTTGGTCGGATAACATATACGAGTACACACCTTATCATGAATCTATAATATATCATGCTATCAGCTAAAGAGCCTTTAACTTTCAAGAAATATTCTGTAAAAAGGTTTACTAATCTTTGCATTCTATCTATAAAATACATATTATATAGCTATGTATAGGCAGGTGCATATTTATAATTTGAAACCACCGATTAAATTATCCACTAACGTTAATAACTTACTGGTAAACCTACTTTTAGTTCAGGCGACTTGCGCAATCTTACCTTCTTGTGATTTCCAGGAGTAGCAATCATATTTGCTTCATGTTTAAATTCAAATTCAAATCTTTTATTTGCAGAATATGGGTAGGTATAAAGGTGTTAAAATAAAAATAAAAAACAAAAAGATCACCATAATCAGGCTCACGCCATGCAAATTTAAAAAGCATATTAATACATTTATATATATATTATATTTAGTTGCACTAATTTCTAGCTTACAGATTTCTTTAAACTTACAGGTTACATCTATACTTTGATTTTAATTCCGTAGACTAAATTGACATTTGGGTGGCTGTCACTTTATCGTTACTTGAAAATAGTGTTGTATCCTGACCAGGGATGTTACGAAGCTTCGACTCCGGTTCCATTAAGTAGAAACTTCCGATTATTATTACACCTTCGGTTCCGACTTCGGCTCCGACACTTTAAAATCGATGGTTTGAATCGAAGCATAACATAGCGGCGGCGGTGGCCTGTGTCTACTTTGGGTTTAAATTCATTTATTTTAATTTCTTGTTTTGACTAAATAATGTTTTATTTGTCCTTAAATAAAAATTCTCTCTCATGCCACCACTTCTGATCCTGACTCCGATCCCGACTCCGCCTTCGGTTCCGATAAAACTACCTCCGTTACATCCCTGATCCTGAGTGATCGAAAGTTCATCGAAAATCGAAGTAGATCGAAAATGGAACTATTTCACGGTACAAGAATTACATTTGTTATGATAATTAGTTTCAACTCATTTATATCCGACTTAATTTTATCGATTGCATTTATTACGTTTACATTCATAAAACATTTATTATCACCATTTAGTAAATTTTAATTGAGGAATCATGTCACATCGATTCGATGAATCACTTATTATTGAGCCTTATCTACAACACTATGCTCTGCGCTTGCAACATTTAAACAAAATAAGTTCATTGGCAGCTGTCAGTTTAGTCTACTAAATTCAAAATCACAGTATAGTACAAATTCTTCGACTTACCAGAATCCTACAAAGTGTCGTAGAAGCCAAAAGGGCCTTTAA
Source organism: Orthosia gothica (assembly GCA_949775005.1). Classification (NCBI taxonomy): domain Eukaryota; kingdom Metazoa; phylum Arthropoda; class Insecta; order Lepidoptera; family Noctuidae; genus Orthosia; species Orthosia gothica. The sequence goes on along the minus strand of OX459048.1, from coordinate 10,790,647 downwards.
GAAACGATTTCACTTGGGTGTAACTTGAGAGCGCTGTATCAGTTGAGCGGAGCCTGCGGTCGCACGACGATACAAAACTCTGCGAAATTGCGCGTGCGCATAACCCGTAACACACACATAGTTGCACGATACGTAAGCTGTCATATGGATTACTGTGTGTGCACTTAGTATGGCCGTACGTGTAGCTTTTTGCTGCGAAATAATTAAGTAGGCACTTAAGCTTTGTTTTTTTTAACGTTATATAAGCTGTTTTTAACCGACTTACCAAAAAGGAGGAGGTTCTATGTTCGACTTCTTGTACGTTTTTTTTTTTTATATATGTTCACCGATATCTCCGTCAATTGTGATCCGATTTTGAATTTTTTTTTTGTTTGAAAGAGTATGTTTCGAAATTGGTCCCATTTCAATTTGGTGAAGATCTGATGAAGAACTTCGGAGATATACAACAGAACTCTTCAATAAATAACGGCAAATCATTCGGATTGCTGCAATCGCATGTCTGTTTATTATTTAAACCATTTCTTAACATAACATCACGCCAGTACGCACCAAAGGGGTACGCAGATCTCTCATTTCACTGGTTATGTTCAAGTTTCATGTTATTCGGGTGATCTATTCTGGCGTTATAGGTACCTTACTAAACAACTTGCCTATTTTAGGTAGGTACCACTAAAAAGGAAAAAATAAAAACATTTTTGCAAAAAAATACTTCCGACTTCCAAATAACAAACTACAAAGTGAAAAATAATTTTATTTTTGGAAGTCGGTGTCCATATCGCAAAAAAAATGGGAATTAAGAAAGACACCGACAACCAAAAATAAAATTATTTTTCACTTTGTAGTTTGTTATTTGGAAGTATTTTTTTGCAAAAAGGTTTTTTTTATGTAACTTTATTCGTTGAAAATTGTTATTCTAATACTGCACTGATAAGGTTTACTTTCCTAGGTCTGCCCCTGGTTTAAGTCTTAAAAGTATTACATACAAAAGCGTTTTCAGGATCTTTTATTATGTGGCTACCTTCTAAACTAGATTAGATGTGTATCACCGAAGTAAACAATTAAAGAAAAGCTTGCGTTTGTCTACTTACAGCTTTGTTTTTTTAACGTTATATAAGCTGTAAAATGCGGGGATCCGCTGGTTACCAGATGCACGGGACCGGTCAATGTGGCGACGCTTGGGGAGGCCTATGTCCAGCAGTGGACGTCTTTCGGCTGATACGATAATGATGATGAAGCTGTAAAATGTAACTTTATTAGATGCAAATTGTTATTCTAATACTGCACTGATAAGGTTTACTTTTGTATGTCTGCCCCTGGTTTAAGTCTTAAAAGTATTACATACACCAGCGTTTTCAAGCGCCATTATTATGTACATAGATTATACGTAGATGTATATCGCAAAACATTTCTCGTTAACAAAGTCCCCCAGAGTCTTCCTTATTTGCTAAGTTCTACCTGTGGTTTATGAAAAGCTCTTCTGCCGATGCCATTCCCTTCACAAGTAGCCCAATTTGTTTTAACAAGAAGCCTAACATTTTTAAATGTTGTCAATATATCTGTCAGTCCGCATACCTCATGTTCACGGCGACTGGGTTATATTGATGTGTGCGGCCTGGTAGACTGGTACTTGGTAGCCACACGGTGTATCAATTTTCCCGTCACTGATACATTAACCAATAGTTTAACTTGATCATATCGATTTACTACTGCTGTATGTAGCTTCACTGTCTCGTTTAAAAGGAATATGTATTTCTAATGTATGTAATTATGTCTAGAGAGGATGTCTGCGATAAGTTGCACTACTCAACTTTGCATTAATGTGATGCATAAACTAAGTGGTCTAAGTACATGTCTTTTTCCTTTTTAAGGTGATTGGAGCTCGAGTGGCCATGAGTTTTTTTTTTGCACGGAAGTAGTCCTATCCTCAAAAACAGATTCATTTTGTATTCGTGAATGTGTCTTTTGAATTTATATTTAGGTATCATTATTGCATTCGAATTGACCGAGGTAGGGTGAATTTGGTTACACGCTGTCTAAGAAAGACGTAAACGTCTGAAAAAAAAATGCCATATGTAAAAATTAACCTTAAACACACCGGAGTAGGAATCATAAAGTCCCCTTGAAGTAAAAAGATGACAACAAGAAAACTATTTAGTAATAATATGATGATTGTTTAGTAAGAAGATTGTCCCCGAAAAAGACATCAACGCCGCGTAGCAAGCTACGAGAGTGGCCTACGCCTGCTACGAAAATATCCGAATTGGGCAAGAGTTGGCCGGAAGAAATGTTGTTGGAAATTACTTAACCTTCTTTTTAGGGTTCCGTAGCCAAATGGCAAAAAGCGGAACCCTTATGGATTCGTCATGTCTGTCTGTCTGTCTTTCTGTCTGTCCATTCGTATGTCACAGCCACTTTTTCCGAAACTATAAGAACTATGCTGTTGAAACTTGGTAAGTAGATGTATTCTGTGAACCGCATTAAGATTTTCACACAAAAATAGAAAAAAAAACTATAAATTTTGGGGGTTCCCCATACTTAGAACAGAAACTCAATTTTTTTTTCATCAAACTCATTCGTGTATCTATAGATAGGTCTGCAAAAATGGTATTGAGGTTTCTAATATCATTTTGTTCTAAACTGAATAGTTTGCGCGAGAGACACTTCCAAAGTGGTAAAATGTGTGTCCCACACAGGGGTGGCCCTGTAACTTCTAAAATAAAAGAATGATAAAAATACCTAAACAAATATATGATGTACATTGCATTTACAGTGCACTTTCCGAATGCACGGTAGATTTTTTTATTTTTATTTCTTGTAAATTTTAATTTTATTTTATGTGACGTTCAAAAGTGCCGTTTATTGGCCTCATTGAATAAATATATTTGACTTTGACATTACCATGTAAACTTCCACCGAAAATTGGTTTGAACGAGATCTAGTAAGTAGTTTTCTACCGCAATTTACCAAGTACGGAACCCTTCGTGCGCGAGTCCGACTCGCACTTGGCCGGTTTTTTAAAACAGTGTCAGTATTAAACTGTAGCTGCAATTCAATATATTTAAAATTTTAATCGGTAATCAAACTCCGTACCACCGCTGCATCTTTTCAACTACTCAACACAAAGGTGTATTAGCAGTTGATCAGTATTTAGTCGAGATTACGTCCGTTTACCTACTGAGCCGCGGCGACCACAAGCAACCGAGCACACGCACTCACACTGGCCCGACTGTCAGTTGTCATGCGTGTACACAATGGTGAGCCAGTGTGGGTGCGGGCAAATTGTGAAATTAAACATGTAGGGAAATTGTATTAGAATTTCTGAACGCTTGATTGCTTTCGAAGCTAATACTGCTGTGAACAGCTAATTCTTGGGTTCCGTTTGGATTTCTGTTAATTTGTAGGAGATTACGATATCAGTTGTCAGCCTTCTATGCTGTTAGTTATATGATGAAACAGGATATTAATACCATAATCAGTCAAAATGTTAGAGTGATAAGTTGGATCTAGGGCTAGGTAACTGTTATTTTGTAGATGTAAGAACTATTAGTATAAATTATACCAGCATTCAGTTGCAAAGAACAAAAAACCGGCCAAGTGCGAGTCGGACTCGCGCACGAAGGGTTCCGTACCGTTATCGCAAAAAACCGGAAAAAAAACTTGTTGGTTGTATGGGAGCCCCATTTAAATATTTATTTTACTCTGTTTTTAGTATTTGTTGTTATAGCGGCAACAGAAATACATCACCGGTGAAAATTTCAACTGTCTAGCTATCACGGTTCATGAGATACAGCCTGGTGACAGACAGACAGACAGACGGACAGACAGACGGACAGACAGACAAACGGACCGCGGAGTCTCAGTAATAGGGTCCCGTTCTTACCCTTTGGGTACGGAACCCTAAAAACCGGCCAAGTGCGAGTCGAACTCGCGCACGAAGTTTTCCGTACCATTATCGCAAAAAACGGCAAAAAAAAACACATTTCTTGTATGGGAGCCCCACTTAATTATTTATTTTATGCTGTTTTTAGTATGTTTTGTTATATCGGCAACAGAAACACATCATCTTTGAAAATTTCAACTGTCTAGTTATCACGGTTCATGATATACAGCCTGGTGACAGACAGACAGACGGACAGTGGAGTCTTGTAATAGAGTCCCGTTTTTACCCTTTGGATACGGACACTAAAAACGCAGCTAAAATGTCCATTTCCAGCTGAAAACTGGCCATCAACATAAAAGCTACCTTTATTCAAAATGCATTCAAGAACGAATGAAAGACTGAATTCAAATCTAAACAAAGTGTGGTCAACACCCGGTGCGATGGTTATCTTGTTTAATAGACTATGTGAACATGATATCCAGTTGGTATTAGCCACTGGTCTCTCAACTCATTGGGCTGACGTGAACGCTGCTCCGTATCGACGTGACAGGAAGGGACGTTGCGGTTACGAACGCTTGCGTTCAAATGATTTTGTTTTTAATTAACCGTTGATTTATTTTAACAGACAAAAGCTTCTTGATTATTGGAACAAATTAGGTTGCTGTAAAAACATTGCGCTTTTTGCTGCTTGGTGACTGTTAAAAGGTGTGTTTTTTTTGGGTTTTGGTTGGTTGGCAGTGATCAAGACTGACGTATTGACAGTATATTCGAATTAGTTACGCTTATCACAGGCACCACGGCTATTGGCAATTTAAGGTGGGTAGGTATATATAGGTACGGTGTAACCTCAAGAAGAAGGTATATATATATATGTATATATATACCTTCTTCTTGAGGTTATACCGTATATATATATATGTATATATATGTCACGTCGAAGTACCTATGTATCGTAGGACCGCCATCTTTAACCCCAATGTCTAGAGGCAATTCCTTTATTCTCGACTGGAGCGGGTTACTTCAATAACACACAACACTGGATTGAAACTCAAGAGTGTTTATTTGATTTAGTTACAGGCACTTTGAGTTTTCAAATGAACTTGAAGCTAAAACCACATCGTGAATTCGTGTGGCCTGCTAGGTCCAAAGCTTTTGTCGGTCGCTGGAGAAGACCTAGCCAGAAACTCCAGGATACTCTTTTTAAATGTTTTTATAGATTACACAATCACTTTATGACAATTAACGTTACATGTTTATTAGGTTTTCAAACATCTATTCAATTAGCAGATTTATTAAACAGTTTTACAGTTATTATTTTTTACACACACCATGCACCGTACGCGCCATGCACGTACTCAACAATGGGCGGGACTTCCTTATTGTTTTTGTTTAGACACTAATTACTTGGATAGTTGAGTAAAGTTAGCAAACAATACTAAAATGCTGATCAGTTAATTATTTTAACATTAAACAACCTCAATACTCACAAATACAAAGTGGTTTGTAGTTTATTATTGAAATAGTCATCTAATAACAAAACTATTCAAGTTTCCGGTGATCTAACAATCTTACTAATTAGAAAGTTTCTCATTATTACATAGCTGTGTAAAATAGTCTTATGACTTCTTAGTATTTAATCATTTACTCAAATTTGTTTAGTTCTCGTATTAAATTATTAAATCTGGTTATTGGTCATAGAAATTATAACATCCGCCATTGTTTGACAACTTAATAAGAATAACATAATGAAACACATTTACTTCGTCAAATGTGCAATAGTTAAGATGGGAACAAATCCAAAAGTACTACAATAAGTGTTCCTGTTTTATTTAAACATCTCGTATTAATTAAACATTGAAATTAGCATACGAATTATGAATCAATACTGATTCCACAGTGAGCCAATAGATGGCGCTGAACTCAAAACCCAACTTAAATAGACATTAGACACTTAAAATGATTAATTAGGATAATAAATTAGCAAATTCACGCCTACGCGGCGACATATATATATACCTTCTTCTTGAGGTTACACACTGGACACACTATATAGTGTGTCCGGACTCGTAGTAATAAAACTGTAAAGCCGTAAAATATACTTAATTAACACCCCACACGATTTTATTGCAATTCTGCAAAAATTATAAGGCAAAAATGCGCAGGGTTATTTTTAGGCAATAATAAAATAAAAACAAATTGATTCAGATCTGTAACTCTTTTGTCAGTGTGTAAACCAACTCAAAGGTTAACAAAAAACAATTAAAGACATTTGTTAATCCATAAAAATTTTGCAAAATTTTGGGAAATGCAATAAAAACTTGTGAAATTACATTTAAAAACTTGTCTTTTATGGCTCAATACAAAAATATTCATAAAATTTAGTCCATTTTACGGCCTTAAAGTTTTATATATACCGGGTCGTAGATAATTGAGTATGTTGAGAATCAAGTGCAGTTTTTGATAGTATGCAGCAAAGTGCTATAGAAAAATCTCACATGAGCGATTATCATTTGTTTTTCTGATAAAGGAAAATAAAACCTGCAACGTTCTCTTGTGTCTCGCGTTTACGATCTTCATCAACATCGGCGTGACTCGCTGAAGCAGACCATTAGCACTATTAATGAGTATAATGGAAGATTTATTCAAATTATTACAGTAATCGGATACAAAGAGTGCATTGATATCGTCACATATATCCATGGGGCGTGACGTTATGTTTCTCGCATCACTGCCTCACAACGAGTTTAAACGAACGAAAAATCTGATGTTCTGTAATGAACACCTACAAAGGACACTTGATACCAGAAATCGTGTGGGTGTCATTATTATATTGTGCTGATATTGAAGCTATTATTAGTCATGACTAAAAATGGCTCCATTTTAGCATTTTTTCCTTCACTATTATATACCATGATGCATTGCGTTATCCTTATGTGTTGTATAGTATGTCATTGTGAGTGTGTGTGTTTGATATGTCTACATTAAGTAAGTACCTAGGTAGACAAACGTCGCCAGCCGATAGACATGAGAGGGTTAAGTTTTTTAATTACGGTACAGTCAAAAACATATGAAGCTTTAAATTAGTAGTGCAAGTCTTACCCCTAAGGCGATTATAAGACTTTATACCTTCCAATGGGTAACGTTCCACGTGGTCAATCATTGCGGGTTTTGGGTAAACTTCTCGACCACTTAATTATAATGTAAATCTTATAAGTTTTCATTGTAAATTTTTCTGTGTACATTCATAATGGCCAGACCATTGAGGCAATTTTCCCCTATAGTACTTTTTAATCAGGTTTTTAGAGTCTTTTAGGACATCAACTTTGATTTCTTTCCATTTGGCTACTTATTTTTAATCTCTAGGGGGGGGGAGGCAACTGCCTCTACCTGCCCCCCCTTGGTAACGCCCGTGTAGGTAGATCATGCAGAATTAAGCTTAGAAGGAAACAAAATTTACATTTAGAGTAGGTATTGCGTTTATTCATGGACAAATGAGCCAATTTCTGTGTACTACCTACTACCTAGGCTGGTATTTAGGTACCTATCGCTTACGGATAATGAGGCATTTGACACATGACTCTTTTCAACCAATCAATGTCCATCAACCAATGATCTGATCTGAATGATGCTTCTAAATGATTAGGCTCAGACTTACTCGCCCAGCCGCCAAGAATTGTTTCTCGTCAAACCATCAATAATTGCTCATTATTTTCGCAAAAACACTTGATTGTTACCGAAGCAAGCGAGATTACTGACACTTGGTTTTAATTGCCGATGATTTTCTCACAACATGTCGATTCTCGAAGGATTGGCGTTAGCGTGCTACGTCGCAGGGATCTTGGAAAAATCGTTTTTTCGCAAAAATCCTAAGCGTGGTTCGAAAGACCGGATTGTTGGTAACTAAGAACGAATTTCATAAGAAATTGCAGCCGAGGCAGCATAGAGCTTCGCCTGCGGCATTGGGTGTGTTTTTGTTTCATTTATTTTAGAGTAAGTCTATCTGTTTTTAATACATATTTCAACAGGTTTTTTCGGTTAGTCAGAACATGTCTCGTCACATCCGTCATAAATAGTGCATACCTAATTTTTATATCATATGTGTATCAGCCGTTCAGCTTTCACATTTAATCTAATACATACTAGACATAATTCTTTCTTAGTTTCCAGTAATTCAGTCCAGGTTTGTTTTGCAAACACTAGAATGTTCGTGAAAATACGATTTTTTGAATAATCTTGCGACACATACAAGTAACTCGATCAGCTGAGATCGGCGCGCGCGCACCGGACCGAGCGACACCGTCTTCCTATTCCTACTTCTCACTTTACACCCGGTAAACGGAGTTTGACCAAAACATTATCTGTGTTATTTAACAGTTTGTTGCGTGAGACTGATACTTCATTGTAACTTAGACGAGCGTTAAATCAAAATGGAGACCATTGTTTTCTAATGTGTCGTGTTGAAGTCATGCATGCATCATTTCAGCCGAAAGACGTCCACTGCTGGACATAGGCCTCTCCCAAGCGTCGCCACACTGATCGGTTCTGTGCGTTTCGCATCGTTGGTGTTGAAGTGTTGGCATTTATGCACAGGTATAGAACTTAACGATTTATATCATACTGATAAGCGATTTTTTAGTGAATTACAAGTAGGTGCATTCACATGGATGTGACTCGACCGATTTGCACTTGATATTTTCTTAAAAAATACGAGGGCGATATCGCCTATCGACGCAATTGTATTTGCTTCGCGCCATCATGAAGGTCCCTGAGGCCATAGGCGGATCCAGGGGGGACGGGGTCACGTGCTCCTCCCAGGCCTTTATGCGTACATAGACATACGTTTATGTTAAGTAGATGTGCCACTCAATTCAATTTCTGTATGAATTGTCAAAAGAAAGCTAACATGTCCGAGGCTGAGCTCTTGAAATTTCCGAGCTCGCTTCGCTCGTTCTTACATTTTAGTATCTTTTGGACCAAACTTCTGCAAAAAACTCATATTACTTTCAAAGTGGTGTAAAGGAAACCCGAAGTGCTCGCTTCACTAGTTCTTGCATCTAAAAGCCTACACACCCAAAACCGGCACGACCCGCTGAATTAGCGCCGGCGGAATTATTCGAAATAAGCCCGGTGTTCCAGGCCGGTGGGGCTTCAATGTGTATATATGCTTTATGGTTCCTCTGGAAAAATCACTTCCGTACCGGTACCAGCCAATTAATCAAACATGTAGGTTTTACAAAACTGCTAACCTATAGTTGAGTGTTCGAGTATAGTAACTAGTGGTAAGGACTATGAGGCAAATAACGTCTTTGTTTATAACAATTTGACTAATTTAGTTCTACCAAAGAACCAATAGGTAATTTACCTTTAGAATTTGCTACAGCTTGTCCCTCCCCCCGGTTTTATCCGGCACTGTCTTTGATCAACATGTCAACTTTTCTTACTCTTGTGCCACCAGAAATAATCCTGGATCCGTCCCTGCCTGAGGCATAAAGGCTTAGGCACACCTATAGAACTATGGTGTACAAGCTAAAAGGTAGATTCCTTAGCACATAAAAGGTAGATTCCTGATGTAAACGTAGCACTCTCACTGTACATAGGCAGGCACTTAAAAAATAGCTTAAAACCGTTTACTACGAAATGAAATATGAACGTGTTTATGAAAATTGTTTATGCATATTTCAACGGGTTTTACATCAAAATGGCCGTGTACTCAATGTTTGTCGGGCTAAAGTCAATAAAATGAACGCTTTCATTTACAAGATTTGTAAACATAAAAGGGTAAATTTACATTTTGATATTCGCAAGTGCTTCAGGGACTAAAGTGGCGTTCTCGCCCTAAAATTTTAAAACATCCATTTGCATATGCTTTGAGTACATAAACGACACTTTCTGGAGCACTTTCAACTGTCTGTAGTGGGGGGAGGTGACGCAAAGTAGGGGCGGGGGCAGATTAACGTTTTAATCCGTACAAACTGACTGCTATTATTATTATTTTTTATGCATTTTCTCCTTCTTATCTATCACTTTCAGCTTAGTTAGAGAACTTACAGTTTTTCAGGTGAACATTATGTCCTATAAAAGATTTGGAAGTCTTATGAATTTAGGAAACTGACGTCACGGTCAGCCATTCATGCCAGACCCACCGATATGAATTCCTAGGAAGACAAACACTTATCAGGCACCACCAAATAACGTCAAAAAGACTAAAGAAACACGACCACTTTCGGCACAGTTCACTAAAACGTTAATTTGCATGTGTTTAGCTTTCTGAAACCGGTACAAGGCACGAATGAGGAGCGCGGGGTGAAGCGTGACGGAAGAACCGGCGGGGCAGGTCCGCGGGGAGGTAGGGGGTGAGGGGTAATCAGCCTAATGCCAATCATGCAAATGCCGAGATCCAACTGAAAGCCTCAACCGGCTTGTTTCAGGAGTTAAAATGGAGATCCACTTAACGGGCTACGCAGCTCACATACGCAATTGATGGCGCCGCCAAAGAGTTTTGTTGTAGAGAGGACAACATTCTATTTAGTTTCAAACCTGTCAACGATTGTCAAAAAAGCTAAAACTGATTGAGGAAACTTACCAAAATGCCAAGTGATCAATCTCTTAGGCTTCTATCAGACAGAAAACGGTCACGCGGTCAGTTTTGCGTTCGTTGTGCTGTATTACGTTACAGATATATACCCACACAGGAGGCATTCTGACCGCGACATAGACAAATATATTATAGAATGAGAGACTGCGTCGGTCAACCTGAACGCATGCGACCGCGCGTTCACTGCTGTTTCGGTGACCAAATTGGAAGGAAGGTGGAGACCGATGGCAAAGTTGCAGAAGCATGGTTGGACATTTTTGTTGGAATTTCTTCATCTTTACCCCTTTTAAAAAAAGTCTATGAAATTCTCCATCTTGTTTTCTATCCTTAATCACTGAGTGCACCCAGAATATGCTTTTCCGTCTTGATGCTGATAATTTACCAAAAAATCAATAATTTTTCTTCCGATGAAGAACTATTGTCAAAAAGCATGGTGACAATAGTACCGCGTAGACCGTCCAACAGGGTTCGTGAGCAACTGCACGCTCGAACGCAAAACTGACCTCTTGAACGCTCCCTGTCTTATAGTACCCTTACATATAGTCTTTTCGACGATCAGTATTGCTGACCAAATATTATTTATCTAGACTCTAGAGAGCCTGAATAGTTGGATAGGAAGTTGGTGTCTTATAAACTGTTGAGCAGTTTCTGTTGTATTATCTTTGGCCATCTACCAGTTATAATTTGCCTCAAAAATCATTGATTTCCATAAAGTGTACCTTTAGAGTAAAATAAAATTAGACATTAATCTGATGAGGAGACCAATTTAATAAAAAAAACCAGACAAGTGCGAGTCAGACTCGCGCACGAAGGGTTCCGTACCATTATCGCAAAAACGGTGAAAAAACACGTTTGATTGAGAGCCCCTCTTAAATATTTATTTTATTCTGTTTTTAGTATTTGTTGTTATAGCGGCAATAGAAATACATCATCTGAGTAAATTACAACTGTCTTGCTATCACGCTTCATGAGATACAGCCTGGTGACAGACAGATTTTTATCCTTTGGGTACGGAACCCCAAAAACGAAAACTACAGTAGATAGCTAGATGCCCTATATTATACATAATATCTTACTTGCCAGTTATCATAGATGCACAATTTGATTGTGTACAGAACTTCAACCTGCTCTCATTTACCACACAAAGAGTCGCCAGTTAACGCCTGCGTGGCGTGGCACATCTCTAAGTTTTAGTCTATGAGAAACCCGCGAACGAAAACAACGCAGCCCGCTCCTAACGAATTTAAACGCCGGCTTAAACTGAGCTGTAAGCTCGCTAATTGAGGATTTGTAACACGAACTCGACGGTTTGGCTTTGACGAGATTCACTGCCTCAAGACTTCTTGGAAATATTCTCTTGAAATGATGGGAATCTAATTGAAATGTGAGATTTAAAGATGATCTCAAGAAGGAGTTACTTAACATATAATCTTTAATAAGTTATATAGTATTAAGTGCTGAAAAAACGGAGATGGAATTCAGTCAAATTGCTTTAATCTTGCTGCTAACCGTTTATTCTTTTGCTAAACGAATAAAATAAGAAAAGTTGATTAACAGTTTCTAGAACACGGTTCGAGAAGTGGAAATCCGGTGACCAAACCTAAAAAAATATTTTTAGTCTGTGATTTACAACTACTAATAGGATATATGTTGAAAAGAGCAATACCTATTACATTTTATTAGCACTACATAATTATATAACCTAACCAAATAGTGAAGTACACAACTTAAGACATCAAAGTATTGACAGCAAGGTAAGATGGAAACCTCTCAAAAACTGGCAAAATCTGTTACCGAAACAAAATACCAAGTAGCACTTGTCAAAAATAAAAACATCGTTCCTTAAATATTAAACTCAGTCGTCATCGTGTAAAGCATCTACAAACAGTTGTTAAAATATCAATTCACTTTCATTTACACTTTAATCAGGGCGCTTCGTTTTATTCTCAAATATTCTCCATTAAAGGGTGCTAAAAGCAACATGGCCGCCTTTTCGCGCGCTTCCCGTTTACATTTCGTATTCAGAACGTGGAATCAGAGAAGAGCGAGCGTGGGTTAATGTTGTCACTTTTAAAATATTAAAATTAGATTATTGTATCGTGACAGAAGTGTCGCAAATTGATTTTAACCACTTTATCATTATATTGATGTGGCGACGACAACGTCTGGCAATAATGGGTGTCATAGATATCATTAAATTATCATTACATGTAATAAATTGCGTTGTACTATCCACCTATTTCTTATTTATGAGAACTGTATGCAGGCGTCTTAAGGTAAAAAATATGCAGTTTTAATACACTGGTTACATGATCCATTAAAATAAGTACCTGGGTACTTCATAAAATCGGTTCTTAATCATTAAAATTTAGGTATAAAATCAACCAAAATGATAAAGGTATGCCATGCTATCTAAAGATGCGCAAGTTCAAGACCATGGCCATGATTTTCCATTATCATTAAGGCTACCTAGGTGCAACAACTTTGTCTTATATTCGAGTACTTACCTACACAAACACGCAAGATCTACATCTGCATTTACTCGTTCCATTTCTATTAATAGCAGTAGCAAATTGTGTTACATAGATATTCACACGAAGAACGTATCGCAACAGCTTGTAAAAGCAGTGAAAAGCTACGAATTATATAAATTAACATATCAAACGCGCCTTCGTTATTCGCTACACCACCCTACTGTACCGTGACCAAGCAGTTTTGATACTTGAAAAGTCAAAGTTGTTTTTCTTGGGAGTGTAAGCTGTTGTTTCAAGTTTTGGGGCAATCGTTCGAATATACAATTCCGAAATAAACAGTCTATCTGCATTTTAGTGAGTTGTTTTGATACGAATTATCTAGAATGAGGATAATGTTTTGTGATTTAACGTATAGTTTATGTGACTACTAAAAAATCACGTGGTGCAAAAATACTGCTAACTAAGGAGTGACCTTATATTTTGATATTAAGATAGCTCTCATTTAAATGTGTTGTCTTAAACGAATAGTTCACATCAATTAACATCGTTGCTAGACGTCAAATACTTCATTTTACAAACATTTTAAACTTTACTATGCGAAATGCAATAAACTATTGTATGAAATTACAATGAAATCTCACGATAAAATTATAATTGAGATTGTGAACCTAGATCTAACGTTTAGAAAACAAGTTTTATCTCATTGTAGCAATGAAAACCCACTTAAGACATAGTCCTTCTGTGGATGCAACCGACATATTTTAAACAATATTTTAAATAAAATTGGGTTCTTAGTGATTTTTTTATTAATTACCTAAACTGAACACAATATATACATTATTTATATATATTATAAAAGTATTTATCAGTAACCAATGGTGTACAATAAAGTATATACAAAACAAATATTATTTTATTATTTGTTTTAATTTTATTTTATTAGTCTTTACGGATACCAAAATAATTAAGAAAATAATGAAAGATCAGTTCTGTACCAGAATAACGCCAAAAAAGTGTCGTTGTCGAGTCGAATTGTTTTCTATAATTAAAACATCATATTCTACTTTTTGTAGTTTATGGGCCATTCGATTGCTCAGTCAATTCGGGCACGTAGTGTGTGTGTATGTATGTAAGGTACTACTTAAATCTACTTGTAAATTAGATCATTCATCAGCCCTGTTGATAACTTTTCAAATATGCCATCCTTGTTCCAAAGTATCAAGAAGGTTCAAGCTTCCAAGTAGCAGCGGGGTTGCATTCGCAGAAATAAATGACATTTTAAATTGGAACGAGTGTAAGTGCAACCCTCGACGCTCAGTGCCAACTAGTGCCTGAATTATTTACATCTACGTGCTATATAGGTGTGAAGAAGGGGTGTTGTTAAGGCATAAGCTTTTGTATGTAATACCGGGCAATGAGCAAAACAGTCTGCTGATTGAGATCGCTGACTTGGCTACCTTAAGAATTTCAGCACCAAAACTATAGAGTTAAAAAAATGTCTCATTGATCTGAGAACAGAAAGTCCTTGTGGAAAATACATAATACTTCCTACTTTTAAAAGGGCTTGAAACTGACTTTAGTTTAAAGTTGAGTTTATGTGCTTATGCATATAAGCTCAATTTACGCAAGCTTATGAACTTTGAAAATTTGAGTATCCTAGCTATTTCCTAGTTTCGTAGTGTAGATATCTAGAAGAATATAATGAGGTAACACACTTCATCATCTGCCTAGCCTTTTCCCAATTGTTGTTGGGGTCGGCTTCCAGTCTTACCGGATTCAGCTGAGTGCTAGTGGTTTACATGGAGCGACTGCGTATCTGACCTCCAAAACCCAGTAACAAGGTAACACGATACCCCTTGGCAAGACTGGTGTCAGATCTCAAGCTTCTGACTACTCGTAACGACTGTCAAAGATCTTCAAATGACAGCCGGGTCCAACGGCTTAGCGTGCTTGCCGTGGCACGGAGGAAACTCGGTATGTTGAAATTGTCACCCATCCACGGACCGACCTCGGCAAGCGTTGCTTAACCTTGATGATCGACCTGTGCGGCTGTTATTATTTAGCCACGAGCTCCTCTGAGCAGAATGAGCTTACACACTTATACTAGGTTAATTGTTACCAAGTTTATTATGTAAAATGCTGGTTCCAAGTTATAATACATAAGCTTACCGAATATGAAATATGGATGAGTCGAGATTGCGACCCCGGGGGTGTGTCCCGAGCCCACCTCGAGCCTTTCGTTAAACGCTGCTAAACGTTTGGGCGGCCCGCCCTACACACTTCGATACGACAAAGTCACTTACAGCACCCTTTATTCCCAATTCCAACCCTAACTTCTGAAGCTTAAAGTTCATTCTTGTTTTTTGTGTAAACTTGTGGGACTTTCTCAAAGTAAAAATGCACTAATGTCTCTACGTATAGTTTAAACGTTTGTTCTACCTATTATTAGGTAGGGCGTTCCTGTTTCCCTTTTATGTACTCAGCAGTGATTGAAGTTGTATGTGCTTTCTTGAGTTGTAAATGGAAGAGGGAAACAAAGTAAATTTGGGGATGTTTTCTTAGAATATAATATGCTGGGTACTTAACTTACTTATTTGTATAAGAAGGTTCTAGGTTAATGGAGCTTTTCCATTGTCCACTTACGAAGGGAGCTTGTAAGAATTTTAACACAATTTTAAAAAGTTTGTTGATCCGCAGTGACATTTTCGTGTTTAGTTACAGAATAGAGGCTCTGTAAGTGAATACAAAAAATACCTCTCCAAAGTACCTACATAATAAGGCAGTAATCTAATTTTTCTACTATCCGTAGGTACAAACTTCCTTCTTATCGATCGCACAGTTTTAGTCGGTACACAGAGTATCTGCAAAGCGCTTATTGAGTGGCCAGCGGACGACGGCGGCTAAATGTCCTCCCCCTCTTCTCCGCGATTAATGGCCTCTCGGAAGAAGTACGTGCACTATACAGGGACGGCTTGGGAAGCTGTGACAAAATATACTGGGAGCAGTATCCAATACTGACATGTGGTACCCTACTAAAGCCCATTTGCACGAAAAAATTAACACAGAGTTAGTTGCTAACACGAAGTAAAATTGACAATCTTGTATGACACATTTTCAATTTAACCTCGTGTTAGCAACTTACGCCGAGTTAATTTTTTTGTACAAATAAGCCTAATAAAACTATAATGCGTCAGTGATGGAGTGACGGGGGACAGGACGGTAAAGAAGAAGAAAACGTGTTGTACCGGCCCAACTAACATGGGACAAGGGCGGAAAGATGATAAAGCCTAATAAAACTAGAGTATTTGACTTGGCATAAAAAAACCGGGCCTAAGTTAACGTACCTTTGTGCCTATTCGTCTAGCTTATTTCTGCCTCCTGTATGGTGAAGACGGAAGTAGAAATTATGTACTTCTTAATCCTCCGCTGCTTTTTCTGATTAGTTGCATTTCGGGATCCTAAGCCAGTTCAATTGCTTCTCCGGGCTAAACTCGTCGACCTTCATTTACTTGGTGCTATTCTATTGGTCGCAACCGTTGATTCTGGCTTGCTGAATTAAGAGTTGCAATGGTTCGGAATTGTGTGGCGACAATATGTCCTGAAAACCGGTTTCCTTATTTAGAAAATGTTATTCCGTTACAGTTTTACTTCTTTACCAAAAACCGTCTTTTAAAACACTCGAGATGTTTGATCAGAAGGCGTAGGTAACATTTCACCATCAACAGGGTTGACATTGCATGACATTACAAATTCAAATAAATATTTACTGAGACTAGACTTATTGTTCTTGAAAAACCTTTTAATATTTTCTTTCGACATTTCAATAAAATGTCTTTGGCTGTCCGGACAAAGGCTAGGTCAAATCAAATAAGTGGTCGTATTTTTCGTGTCCTTCTTTGGCTTTAGGCCAGAATAAGTGACCAATGGATTGAATGAATCAATAGTGACAACCTTCTGACGGAAAACAACTTGGGATTCCTTCGTTCTTAAAATTCTCGGTATTTATATTTTCTAACTAGCTGACCCGGCAAACTTTGTTTTGCAAAAACACCAAACATTTATCTACCCTACCTTACACTACCTACTCTACCCTACCCTACCCTACACTACCCTACCCTACCCGACCCTACACTACCCTACCCTACACTACCCTACCCTACACTACTCTACCCTACACTACCTTCCCCTACGCTTACCCTACGCTACACTACCCTACCCTATCCTACACTACCCTACACTACCCTACACTACCCTACACTACCCTACACTACCCTACACTACCCTACACTACCCTACCCTACACTACCCTACACTACACTACCCTACCCTACACTACCCTACCAATAAAGCCAAAAAAGAAAAAACCAATAAAGCTCAAATTGACTCTACGTTTTAGTTAGAAAACTTTTGTATGGGAAAAAGAAAAGTGCTGGTTTTTTTCCGGCAATTATTAGATTTTACTACCCGTAAAAACTATTTTAGAACTTCAACGCACATTTAAAAAAAAGAATTGGCTAAATTGGTCCAGGCATTGTTGAGTTATGCGCTTACCGCTTACATTTTGCGATTCATTTTTTTATTATAGATTAAATGTTATTTTCGTACCAATTTACCTACAGCTAGAGATCCTTAAGCTGTGTTTTGTAAGAAATAACAATTCTTATATTAGTCTTGAGAATAAGAAGTCTTGTGTTATAAGAATTAGAAATTACTATAAAAATAACTTGTTTCTTGTTAGAGTTATGCGAAGTGTTTTTTTTTTCTAATTAAATGTAATTTTTTACCTATTTACCTACAGCTAGACATCTGTATCCCGTCTCTTATAAGAAATGGAAATTCTTATATGAGTCTTAAGAATAAGAATGTCTTGTGTAAGAATTAGAAATGACTATTACAAACTTATTTCTTAAAAGAGATATGCGAAATTAGATTTAGCAGTGAGCAGGTATATGTACCACTTGCAACCATATTTTTTTCTAGTCTAATAATTCGTGTTGGTCAGAGGCCTCCCGTTTCTCCTTCCAAACCTCTCTGTCTTGCGCGATCTCTGACCAAGTTTGACCCGCAAAGTTAACTTGGACTGAAAGTTATCCAGAAAGCAATTGGAGATGCATTTATAGAATACTTTTTTTGTACACCGTAAAAAATAACAACCAAGTTAAAAAGTTTAAAAGTATTATCTTTGTAAAATAATATAGGCATCGAGTGGGTTTCTAACTACGTGCCTGCTATTTTCCGCCCTGTAATACTCTGGCCCTGACTAGATACGACTTTTTGCATTAGCCAGAGGTGCTGCACATTTTTATATACGGGCTTGTTACTTGCATCGATGTTATTATGTTGGCAATACGATGATACGTAGTTGTTTACTTGGAGTATGTTTGCATTGCAATAAATCATATATCGATATGTTTTTTATGATTCTCGATCCTCACTTTTAATATAAAATTTTTCGTATCTTTTATCAGATGTATTAGCAGAGTTTTCCACGGCACTTTACAATTTTTACTCAGTGAGACTCGGTCATGTACTTGGGATACCGTTATGTCACTTCTTCAGGTAATAGGGTAGTTTACTGAAAATTTGTATTTTGTCCGTCATATTGGACACGTATTTTTGCTTTTGACACGTAAACATAAAGTGACAACGATATAATGCGTTGAAATATCGTGAAACGTCACGCCGCCGCCGCTAGTACACTTTACTGCATTAGTGACGTCACAAGCCCCCACTCCTGAACTTTGATGCGCTTTAACTTTGTAATTTTTTATTGATTTGGTAAAGCAAAAACTACGTATCCAATATTATTTGATAATCTCATTGACGGACTAAATAGAATTATCATTTTTCTACCCAGGAAACATCGCTATTGCGGATTGCATAAAAATTTACCGAGCTCTCCATAATATTAGCCAACTGATAAATTAGAACCTATTTTGACTATATTTGCTCTAAAGTTACTTAGCAAAAACTACGCGTCCAATATTATTTGATAAACTCATTGACGTACTAAATAGAATTATCATTTTTCTACCTAGGAAACATCGCTATTGCGGATTGCATAAAACTTTACCGTGCTCTCCATAATATTAGCCAACTGATAAATTAGATCCTATTTAGACTACATATTTGTTCTAAAGTTACTTAGCAAAAAATACGTGTCCAATATTATTTGATAATCTCACTGACGGACTAAATAGAATTATCATTTTTCTACCTAGAAGGAAGAAGAGGAGGCCTTTGCCCTGCAGTGGGACAGAATAGGCTGAAATAAATATTTTTTTCCTAGGAAACATCGCTATTGCGGATTGCATAAAATTTACCGTGCTCTCCATAATATTATCATTGCTTCTAAAGTTACTTAGATTGACAGTTAGTTTCACTCAAATAATAACTTCCTGTACATATTTAGTTATGAACCTCTACGCTACCTTTTTGATATTGTTTAATTTATTAGGCCTTAACCTATTTACTTTCATAGGGACAGTGATGTATCCAATATCGTTTGAAGCATATTATTATACAGGAAATATCACATATTTGAAAATGAGATATTAAAATTGCGATTTAGATTTCTGCATTTGTGATCAAAGGTTGTGCGCTTCTGTGGCGTCGATTTTTTGCACGCCTAGTTAATAAGCGTCTACTGGCTCGTGAAATATTACAAATTGCGTCCCCCCACCCCTTGCGTCTGTGCACCCCCTCTACTTTCACACTGCCTTTTTCACGCTGTTACGTCAGGGGTACTCGATCATCAAGTGTTTAATGAAGTATTTTGTGTACGTACTTAATAGCATTTGATTTTTTTCATAACCTTATTACGTTCTACAGATGAATCGTCAAGCTGCCAGCTGATAAGGGACAAAGATAAATAGAACGACAGTACCTACGCTCATCGTAAATAATGAATCTACATTACCTATGTAGCAATAAGAACATATGGATAATTTTTCCTAAAGAATGCTTCCGTAAGCTCGATCTTCAAGATAGGTTAGCAAACTTGTTAAGTAATACACACATATTATTATGGTCAAAATTCCTATGCGAATTCCGGTTTATCCCGCTATGCTCGACTCGAAAAATACCTACTAAAAAGTGCCGCAATGCACTAAATTCTTCGATTCTATGTAAACAATGCAAGTAAAGTTGGAAAGAAAAGTCTTTGAATTAAATTAAATTGAGCAGGAAGCTGATAAATATTGAAATTCAACAAAAAACGCCAAACTCTTAGTTCAAAATATTTTTAGATAAGTTTGTGTCGTTTACGGAAAGACGTTTCGTTTTTCAGTTCTATGGAATGGATGCACACTTTGTTTTTAAAAACAATGACGCGACTTGTTGAGTGGCGGCGAGGCGAGTGTGCGTTACTCTGATGAAACGGAACGTTTATTAAATATTTGCCCGAAAGTAACGGAATTATATACTAGGTTTTCTATAAAATATTACACTGTAACACTTTACTTCATCACTGCCCACGATTGTGATTTCGTGCATAGCGGCACTTTTTAGTAGGTATTTTTCGAGTCGAGCATAGCGGGACTAGAGTATATAATAGCGGGACAAACCGGCAAATTCGATGGTCAAAAGGAAAGTATGTTTATTTACTTTTTTTAAGGTACTCGTAAATGTTTTGGTTTTCCGGAAATAAAGCACTTCTAGTGCTGTATTTCCAACATTTCTTCATCTTATAAATATTGTAAGCGAGATGTCTTAACGCAAATCGCAATGCATAGCGGATACTTAGTACGGGGTAATTATATTACTAATGTAACTTAATAGTGAGAGTTGCAATGCCACTTCCTACATTACAATAATAATCCATTTCCTTTATCTCACTTTACATTTATGCGGGCATATTGCATGTATACACACTTATTTGCTTTTCTAATAAGAAAATGAGTATTTCTTTCCGCTATGATCTAATGTTCGTAGATATCATGCTCTTTATTTTTAACCTCCGCCGGAAAAAGAGGGGTGTTATATGTTTCAAGTGTTTTGCTGTGTATCTGTGTGTCTGTCTGTGGCATCATAGCGCCTAAACGGATGAACCGATTTTAATTTAATTTTTTTGTTTGAAAGGTGATTTTGTCGAGAGTGTTCTTAGCTTTGTTTGAATAAAATCAGCTCAGCCGTTCACAAGTTATGGGCGTTTTACTGTGTGAAGTGTGTGGAGTGTTTTCGCAAGATAGCTGAGCCGGTTGTTTTTTAAATTTTGAAAGTTTACTTGTATTCAAGTTAAGTCAAAGTCGAATTTCTTTATTTCAATTAGGCCACTAAGCGGCACTTCTGAACGTCAAAAATTAAATTTATAGTAATAATAATTGATTTTACCGTTCATTCGGCAAAGTAGCTTGTTATGGAGAAGAACGGACAAGAAACTCAAATCATACTCTTTAAAAGAAAAGCATTTTACAATATTTACATACCTACCATACATTAATTCATATACGTGAGGACGATGCACACAGACTAACATTACTAAACTACGTAGATATAAAGTATTACAAACACTAACTGGTAAATCCTTTCATTTGATAAATAAGAACATGGATCTAACTAGGTAAATTACTTAATTCAACAACAACGGAACAGTGTGCGAGTGAATTTGAGAGCAAAAAAAGAGAAGAAAAATATAAAACAATACTACAATTATTATGAATATATAGATTAACCAGCCTATTATGTCATTCAATCTTGTACGTAATTGCGTCTCAAAAAATCGAATCCTTTATGATCTATGTTTTAAGAGAAGGTTAATGATGAAACTTGCAGCTGAAAAATTAAAGCCTTTTAAATGAAAAAATGACTGACTTAAAAATAACTTAAAAACCGACCTTAGTGAAGGAGAAAACTGATGTACTTTTTCCTTATTTTCAAACCAGTTCACAAATGTTTTGTCAGCAAAGTTTTGCACATAGATAATTTTTATTATGTAATTAAATATCAACCCACAGAATTGAATCAGATTAACGTAGCCACTAAAACAAGTGAAGTGTAGCCACAGATATAAATCAAACTAGATGACACGATTGTATGAACTTCGCGAAGTTAAGTCAAAAAACGGAGTAATTTACGATCAATGCTCGTAATTTGAGCTTTTCATTTAGCATTATCGGCACTGAAAATCCACCGAAATCTAGAAAATGCTTGTTATGCCATATTGAGCTGTAAAGACTGTATAGAAAAAGTTTCCCGAGGCATTGGAATTTTTTCTTTTATTGGAAAGTAAAGTTGTTTTTAAATTGTGTGTGAAAAAGTGGCGCGCTTGGTTTTCATACAGATGGAGGGACTTGCGTTATCTAGTTAGATTTATGTCTGTAAGCGTAGCTCATCGGTTTATTAGTTAATAATAGAAAATCTAACCAAATAATGAAGTAACAACATAATCCAATTATAAAGTTGCTTTTGATTAAGTTCACTTGTTATTTACGCTTCCTCGATCGCTGCTCTCAATAGGTATTATAGTAATTGAATTGATTCATTACTAAATCACTTAAGTAGCAATAGAGCCAATAAATTTTCTTAAAGGATAACTTTATAAAAGCGACCGGGTCCCCAGGAATTGGGAAAGTGAATTAAGCGCCCCACAAACTGGTTATATCAATCATAAACTTATTCGATTAATTACGTTTTGCGGAGTTAATAGCGACATCTAATATCGGGCGTAGTGATGTGCAAGGTATTATGTCGATCATTTGATAGTTAAGTAACTTGATGTACTTTTTGATTTTCAATATGGCTAACTTATTGTTAAAAAGCTAACGTGATTTATTAATTAATTCAAAATTACGTAAATAACACCTTAACAGCTGTAGCGCTAAAACAGTGTTACTACCACAAAAATACACATTCATCTAACTTATATTTACAAAGTCAATTAAAAAAAAAGATGTTTAAAATGCAATAAATATCATTTCTCAACATTTTCAATGCACTTCAGTGCTACTCCTGTGTACATCATTAGGCTGCAGTGAAATATATCTATCTCATTTGAAATAATATTTAACAATCTTAGGGTACGTGATAGATATTTGAATATTTTTTTTACGAAGTCGCAGTCTTTATTGATGAGAACTCGCTAGCAATCAATTTAACATATCTTAGAAATCCCATTTCTTTGCAAGATATTTCAAATTGATTTGATTTAGCAGTTTAGATGCACCATGCATGTAGCATCTCAGTAACTATATCAGTTCTAGACAATGTCGTTTCCAGGCTGCTAGATGAGACATGCAAACACCTACATTGTTTACCAACCACATTGATAGCTACCATCAAGACACACTAGTTCATCATTGCGCCCCTGTGTCACAAGTGTCGACAACACGGCCCACGGTGCATCACTATTGGGCCCATTTCGGCGGTGTCATTAGGCAGGCTGTGTTAATGATTAATGCGGCGCCGGGCTCACACGGCCCCCTCGCCCCGCGCGAATAAAACTCAAACCGACACTTAATCGAGCTACCCCTTTCGGCAGGATTCGGGATCGCTGTCCGCAGCCTTATTTTTATTTGCCAATGGACTCGCCGCTCGTTCGTGACTAGCCCCGCCACTAGCCCAGCCGCTGGATTGCTTACGAATTGGTCGAACACGATTTTTGTATTGCATTAAGCGGTTCGTTGATGTATGAGAGATCGTGGATCGGTAATGGCGTCTAATACTGATATTTGGTTTAAGACGGTACCCCGAGAATAACGCCGCGCAAGCCGTTTTTCGTGCTGTTTTTAGGAGCTATCTACTCGTTATTTAAAAAGAAATATCAATTAATAAAAATACATTAAATTTCTACAAAATATTGATTCTAAAATGGTAGATTTCCTTTTTTTTAATGTTGTATATATTTCACTAATCTCCTTCCAAAAAAAAACTTAAAAATGAGTAATAATTATTGATAGCATGCATCTCCTCGTAAAGTGTTCATTAATTATTTTTTGTACTAACACTAATGGATAGACAATTTAATAACGAAAATTTTTGTAGTATTTTTTTTTCAAAAGACCACAATTCGATTTTATAAAGATTTTATTCTAAAATCTGGGCGTATTCACTACTGTAAATTCATGCGCCACCAGTGCCGCTAGACCAATAGGAATGCTCATATCGCATGCCGATTTTTTGGTCAGGGTACCGTCTTAAAACAATAATTTCTATCAAACTTTTTTTCGTACCAAAGGTGCACAAACAAAAGAGCTTATGTAAAAGGGTGCTGTTGATACATAAAGGATAAATAACATGCTCACTTAACAACAACTTATGCAGCTTGCACTTTTTACTCTTACATTTTAATTTTGCAATCAAGCGGACGTCGGTATCTCGCAAGCAATTATTCGTAACAGCTCGCTCCGACGTCGTATAGGTGTTCGGAGGACGAATTAAAAGGATAAGAGAGCCGAAGCAAGGTAGCAGGCAATTAGTCGCAGCGGATGATGGATGACGCCCTTCGCCGATACCCCGTGATGGACACAAAACGAGCAAGAGCACATAACTCATTATACGGCCATGATAACGCGCGGTATAAAGTTGTAGTTAGATACGGAATATTCGATGATTACCCCGCGCCCCGCGCCCCGCGCGCCGCACGCCTTACTCCGCGCTTCTTGACGCAGATTACATTTTTAAAAGGAAGTCGGTGTAGACTTTTTGTTTGTAGACTCCTTTCGAGTTGTTGTCGTGTAATGCTCTTTTAATTTGGTTACTGTAATAAATAGTTCTCTACGGCCATGGGCTGGCTTTTATTGATCACACGTTTTTCTAGTGTGTCATATACTTGTTTTGTTTTCTTTGATTGTGTTACCGTTACTTAGAAATATAATGGTTAAACTAATGAAATCATTAATCGTGGCATAAAGTACTGTTAATCAGTTAATTTTTATTTTCAGTTACTTTCAGGTTTCAAACTGAAGATTAAGCACATTTTGGCTGATACTGCTTATCACAGTTGTTCTCTTAGTTTCCACCATCCAGTATATAAAAACACTTGCATTTATACATTCATTTTTTTTTCAATTTATTTGTCATTATGTTTTTGGAAAATTCCTCTACTCCACTTGAAAAATAAAAATAAAATAAGCCTTTATTGAATTTACTGAGTTTACAATTAATTCTTAAGTATTTTATTAGGGACAAAGGGCGACAACCAAAACGCTGAGCAGACGACCTAAAGAGAACTGCTGGACCAGAGTGGATGAGAATTGCGAGGGACAGTGATAAGCGGAAATCTTTGGAGGAGGCTATGTTGAAGGACAAGCTGGCGAAAAAAGTAGCGATCCTTAATAAAATATTCCACTTGAAAAAAATACAATAAATAACAAGTAATAGTTTCAATTGATAGGCTGAGTCGAGTTTGACTTGAGTGGAGGATTTAGAAAATAGGAGTTACTCCTTGAAGAACCTTTACACACACTACTTAGAGTAAACTACAGACTAAAGACAATCGTCATCTCGTCATTTGTGTCATTGTGTGTAGGGTCGCGTAAGTGCGGTAAACGCGAGGGTGAGGCGGAATGACGCGCATCGGACACGGCGCAGCGTAAGACAGAACCGGCGCATTACGGCACATTACGGCGCATTAGAGCAGGCGCAGGTGTCCGCCGGTTAGACACGCTACTGTCACACTCTGACCACTTATAGTAAGATGAACGCTAGCACTAAAACTGAGGTGATGAAAAAGAAATTGACTAATCTGCATATTAGTATAGTATTTTTGAAGGGTCCAAAAGTAGAGCCTGAAATGGAAAATTTCATGAGTATGTACTACTGTGAATATGTAGTACAGTTAATCATCTCATTGCTTTAGACATTGTTTTCCAGTCATTTTTAGAGTGAGTTGTACCAACAGTTTAAATAAAACCACAAAAAATACAAAAATAAATTAAATTTTAGAAGTCGGCAGCAAACAGTTTGTTGAGTATTGGTTTGTATTACTAAGACTAAACTGTCCGTCTGTCTGTATATCACCAGGCTGTATCTCATGAACCGTGATAGCAAGACAGTTGAAGTTTTCACAGATGATGTATTTTTGTTGACACTATAACAACAAATATAAAAACAGAATAAAATTAATATTTTAGTTATTTATGCCGTTTTGCGATAATGGTACGGAACCCTCCGTGCGAGAGTCCGTCTCGCACTTGTTTTGCTTTAGTTTTAATTTCTCTCACCTAAGTAGAGAATAGTTCCATAGAGTAGTAAATAGACAGGTTCAAAAATAAATAAATAAAATTTTAAAATCACCTAATTTTAATTTCATTTTAAATTTTTGGGACATGGTACATGGCGTTCTAGAGTTTTCCAGAAAAATGTTGCATAAAGAAAATCTTACTTTTTCAGAAAAAAGAAGATTAAAATTAAATAAATCAATGAACTCGATTCCGTAGAATTACACAAGAAAACCAGAGAAATACTAGGATTTATGAATGAAGGCTCCTAAGTGGCAGCCTTGTAGTTGACTGGTTTGACGTGTGATTTCTGAAAAAGAAAAGTAGATAAATTACTGATTTGCATTCAGAGATATCTCTGTAGGATTCTAAATTGTAAGGTGCAGGGAACGACCTTACCTATTTATTATCTGGGATTTATTCGTTTATCGGGCCTGCTCTATGTGTTTAGGCTGACTCCATACACTGTAGAAAATTATCCCCGTCTTAGTTGGTACACCCTGGAGGCAGTGATGAGAGGTAGACTTACGAGTTGGATGGTTTAATAGGCTGAAGTTAAAATTAACTAACATGCAGGGTGAATCTTGTAGTGTGAACGATGGACACATTCACATATTAACCCATAGATATTACAAATACTTTGTACCCGACTTTCCAAAAAATCAGCATGAGTTATGAGCATTCCTATTGGCCTAGCGGCACTGGTGGCGCATGAATTACAGTAGTGAATACGCCCAGATTTTAGAATAAAATCTTTATAAAATCGAATTTTAGTCTTTTGAAAAAAAAATACGACAAAAATGTTCGTTATTAAATTGTCTATCCATTAGTGTTAGTACAAAAATAATTAATGAATATTTTACGAGGAGACGCATGCTATCAATCTCTCTCATTTTTATGGTTTTGTGGAAGGAGATTAGGTAAACATTTATTTATTTTTATTTATTTATTTATAACAGCTTAAACTATCATTACAGGTTTTACCCTAATGCGACAGCTAAGAACTTAAAACTAATAACCTTAATTATATATGTACTTAGTTACAACTAAATTAGAAAAAATAAAATAAAAATAAAAACATTGTACTTAGGTACAATGTTTTTATTTTTATTTTATTTTTTTCTTAACAATCTTTTTTTTAAACAAGCTTTTTTCGTATTCTTCTCAGCAAACCCTTTCATATGATACCTAGGCCACCATCTTGGGCTGTTCGTCATATTGGATTTAGAAGTAAGTCACTTAGCTAACCATGCATTGTCATTCAAACTTAACGTATGTGCAAAATTTTATCTTAATCGGTGGAGGATAACTTTTTTGAAATTCAGTTGCAAGATTTGACCCGAACACACTAACTTACATACATACATACATTGCAAGTTACATAA
Organism: Orthosia gothica; assembly: GCA_949775005.1. Lineage (NCBI taxonomy): Eukaryota > Metazoa > Arthropoda > Insecta > Lepidoptera > Noctuidae > Orthosia > Orthosia gothica. The sequence continues at coordinate 10,763,156 of OX459048.1, read as the reverse complement.
AAGCTTGTAAAAAGAAAATCACACTCCCAAAAATTAGCTATTGGGTGTCAATATTTGACAAGCCACGATATGAGCTACAAAAAAAATTACATATGAAACGGAAAATAATTGTGTCGTCGTAAAACCTCTCAAAATCAGTTAAAATAGTCATAATTTGATAAGCAACGGTTAATAAACGTCTCGAAGCAACTACCGACGGCTACCGGTAGAACCATACCTTGATTATCGACCGTGCATCAAGCAGTTCTTAGGTAAATGACGCGTAGATAACCGATGAGTTACGAGTCGCCCACCGGTTACGCGCCCACTACATAATATATACGTACGTAAAATGACCCATTCGATGGTACTTGGCACCTGTAGGGTTGGTCAATTGTGTAAAGCTCTTTATGAATTAAAGAGAGATATGTATCTCTCTTTTTAACCGACTTACCAAAAAGGAGGAGGTTCTATGTTCGACTTCTTGAATGTTTTTTTTTTATGTATGTTCACCGATATCTCCGTCAATCGTGTACCGATTATGAAAATTCTTTTTTTGTTTGAAAGAATATGTTTAGAAATTGGTCCCATTTTAATTTGGTGAAGATCTGATGAAGAACTTCGGAGATATACAACAGAACCCTTCAATAAATAAAAAACGGCAAATAATTCGGGATTGCTGCAATCGCATGTCTGTTTATTGTATATACCATTTCATAACATAACATCACGCCAGTACGCACTAAAGGGGTACGCAGATCTCTCATTTCACCGGTTATGTTCAAGTTTCATGTTATTCGGGTAATCAATTCTGGCCTTATTGGTGCCTACCTTACTAAACAACTTACCTATTTTAGGTAGATACAACTAAAAAGGGGAAAATAAAAACTTTTTTGCAAAAAAATACTACCGACTTCCAAATAAAAACTACAAAGTGAAAAATAACTTTAATTTTGGAAGTTGGTGTCCATATCGCAAACAAAATGGGAAAAAAGAAAGACACCGACTTCCAAAATTAAAGTTATTTTTCACTTTGTAGTTTTTTATTTGGAAGTCGGTAGTATATTTTTGCAAAAAAGTTTTTTATAAAACTAGAATTTTGTAAAGTTTTACTAGAAACAGGAGCAACAGGTAATACATCTGTAGAAAAGTAGTTTTTGTGCATCAAAAATATTTCCAAAAGAAATAGCCATGATAAAGGATAACCAACAGAATTTTAGATTGCCAGAATTTGAATCTGTTTAGTTGAGCACGCATCACGAACCATATACCAACTCGACCAACCCAAACAAAATGTATGAACCCAACGTAGATAACTTTTATACATAAAGATTGTGCGTAACTTGAAGTATTACTTTTTTTCCATTGTCATCGGTTCACTCTATCAAAAGTTAGAATTTAAAGTGTTCAAGAAGTAAAAATCACGCAGTAGAACTAAGTATGTAGTTGTATTAGGTACCTATTTATAATAAGGCTGTAGGTCCCTAATTTATGAAGCTACTTTGTTGTATTATATGTACGAGTAGTTGAGAGTTTTAAAGAACACAAAATTTATTGAAAAAAAACTGAACTATTTTTTTCAGTTTATTCAGTCCTGCAGTACCTAGAATTGTCAAAGAATGTCAGACAAGGATATTTTTTGTTTCATACTTTTTAGACTGCGGGTTTTAGTTTTTTTTTAAATTAATTTTCATATCTTATCTTGTGGAGGGGCCGAGAAATATCTCGGAAACTTCGACTCATTGGAATCTTTTATGGTTTCCTAGATATTCTACTTCACCCCTTATATATACCCCTTATATGAGCCTATAGTCTTCTGGTATTGGATACCCAACCCCTAGAAAACTCTTTCGCTTACCAGCCAGTGCACAGACGGTGCTCCAAGCGTTCCGTATCTTCTCCAAACAACCTGCACATGGGTATCGCGGTTAGAGCCATCTCCATGAGCATGTCGTTGGTTCCAAAGTGGCCAGTAAAGGCCCCAAGCAGGTAGCGGTGCTCCTTGCTCATATTCCAAAAGCCTTCCCGTGCTTTGAACGTTCGTGCGTTCTTTGAACGTAGAGCCCAGGAATATCTTGGAGTGTTCCAGACCGGTATTAGACAGCCAATGTGTTTGTTGTCTGTGATCTGCAAACTCCATCATGAAGTAGGTAGGCAGAGACTAGGTACCTGAAAACTTACTGAAAAGTTACAAACTTGTGTTACAAGAAATACCTATGTCTCTTTGAGTTTGACAACCCTATCCATTTATGAAAGACACAATTCTTTACAGTATAATGTATTTAAATGTTTTCCCATAAAATATGGTAAGCCATGGAAATATAAGCGTTTGTTTCTAATGAATCAATTATCTTTTGTAAACTGTTAGAAATAGCTTGAATTTATGTTAATTTGTGCAGCTGTTATTATGCCACTTATATTAATTAGGAATTCTTAATATCATAAGTAACTTTTGTCAGTGACATCGCCCGCACGGTCATCATCAGCATCATCATTTCAGCCGAAATACGTCCACTGCTGGACATAGGCCTCCCCCAAGCGTTGCCACACAGATCGCTCCTACGCGTTTCGCTTCCACCGGACGCCCCACTTGACTAGGTCGTCGCTCCACCTAGTAGGAGCCTTCCAACGCTGCGTTTTCCGGTACGCGGGCGCCACTCTAGAATTTTTTGGCTCCAACGGTCATCTTTTCTGCGAGCAATGTGCCATGCCCACTGCCACTTAAGTTTGGCAATTCTTCGGTCTATGTCGGTAACCTTGGTTCTCTTGCGGATGTCATTTCTGATTTGATCACGCAAGGTAACGCCGAGCATAGCCCTCTCCATTGCCCTTTGAGTGACTTTAAGCTCTCTGATGAGGCCCATTGTGAGCGACAATCTCTCTGCTCGCACGGTAGTCCAATACTATCCCTCGGGCAAGAAATATCGTTACAGACTGTTTCCTATCCCTATGTCTTAATCAAAGTCATGTTCTACCCGTTTTCCCATCCGTTCAGCCTGCATTCATGATTGTTTGATAAACATCCAAATATACAGACCTACATTAATAAAATGTATAGTAGGAAGTGATGTAGGATTATTTGAAAAGTAAGAATAGAATATATATGTTATATACTTTGATAATAAATGTACCTATTACTTCACTAAAGTGCTAGCAACTGTTTATGGGGGGCCCATTATTTGAGTGTGCAAGTCATCCCAGCCCTGCCATTTTATAGCCGTGTAGATCAACAGTGATCAGGCAAGGGCCAATAGTCCTTCGTTTTAGGTAATCGATCCACGAAAGATCCCAAACCCATAGCCCAATGTGTTTTATGTTCATATTCTGCAATAGTCCTGCACCAGCCTGGGATTGCCTTTGGATGCACTTGCGTAGTGCATACAGGGATAATCGTCGGTGGGTGTCACATTTCCTGATACATGCCTAACAAGACCCCTGCTAGTTTGTTTTCGGCCCCTGGTATGCCATTCAAAGGCCCGAGATCCTACGGTCTCGAGAATCTCAAAGAAATAAATATTGTACAACAAAAAAGTTCACATACAAGCTTCATCAACATTGTTGAAATAATCAATGAAACTTGCGGTCTTGAGTAGCTTGCATAATGATGAAAGTTTCAATCGATCCAAGCATTCAATTGAAACCAAGATTCATCCTCAAAAACAAATGAACACCGTCACACCTACACGTTTAAAAATAAATCAGTACAAGCAATAAAGCACTTTCCCACTAAATGTCGGTTTAATCAGTCGAAGTATGTTTAAATGAATAGTAAATAGTTCAATAAGTTGTGTCGATAAAACGAACAGGGCTCCGTTATCGGTCGCCATAAAACCTGGCCACGCCACAATTTATCACACGTTTACACATTTAATTGTCTGTAAGTTCAACCTTATTCGTCAATAATGATAGTGGCCCGAGAATATTTATTGGTTCTTGTATAAAAAAGGTTGTATGATATCCCGTTGGGGTAATATATACTGGGTAAGTTATCGCTACAAGCCAGGCTGTTGAATAATGCGCCATTAATCATATTAATTTGCTCATTAAAACTGTATAGTTTAGCAGAATTGTAGGAATTACATATGTCTAATTCAATTCATCATGTGCCCACTGCTGGGACACAGGCCTCCGCACTGTGTGAGTGAATGGGCCGTAATCCACCATGCGGGCCCAGAGCGGGTTGGTGAATGTCACATGTCTTCGAATTTATGGTTCTAGGACATGCCGGTTTCCTCACGATGTTTTACTTCATCGTTTTGAGAGCAGTGGTGATGTATTAATTTACACAAAGTGTCTGCTTGGGTTCAAACCCACGACTTACAACTTGTAAGTCGCGGCCGTTACCACTGGACCACCACTGCTCTACATCAATGATCACTCGCTAATTCAATTACGCATATGCAACTTTCCTTAGTTGCTTTTAATCATGAAGTTGCAACTACATATGTAAACGTTCCAAGAGTTTACTAAAAGTTTAAATTATACCAGCGATGTTAATTTTTTGTCTTAGTCCAGGGCTTCCCAATCTTTTAATACTGTGACTCTCTTTACATAGTGTATTTTTTGTGCGACGCCTATGTACCTTAATGTATAACTGTGTTTTTCTTGTTACTTGAAAAAACATTGCTTATTAGGAACAAATGAGCTCGCTTTTCTGTGCATAACTTCTCAAGTTGGAGCGAAAGTTTTTAATTCTTACTATCCTATCTTTTCCTCAATTGATTTGTAATCTATACGACGACTTTATTACTGCAATTGCAGAATAGTCATTTAGTATAAATGTAGAACGACGGCCGTGACAGCACCACGACGATGCCCCGAGGCGTCGCGGCGCACGGTTTGGGAACCACTGTCTTAGACAATGAAGTTTTATGCAAACAAGTTACTTAGTATCTAACTATTTAAATTCATACGACTGAAATTCTGTAACTCCATTCAAAAGTAGTGTATTACTGAAGTCATTAATGCAATAAAAGGCCACAACGCGACATGTGTATTTGAACAAACATGCAGAATTTCTGTTAAGTAACATTTCCTAGTAGTAAAAGCTTGCACAAAGACGAAGGTCGCTGGATAAAGCCTAAGTATGTTTGATTTCATTACTCTTGGTGACGAGTTGACAGTCTGACGGTAATGCCTGCCCGCACGAACGTCCACAATGGCGCCGCTAATACGCGAATTACTTCGTTCACCATTTGATTTGGTCTCATTATGCCTCTCCTGCGCAAGATTCGGCCATTTGTCATCCGTACGAATATTAACGTCACACTTTCACCCAATTTGCTGGTGGTTTTGTAACTCGACGTTTTGATTGCCCTGTCGCTGAAATAACCGTAATTCTTTTATTTACAATTATTAATATTGTTGTTGTAATGACAGAAAATTCGCTATTAAATGTAATTTGATTACGACAGGCACCCGTTAATGTATGAAAAATGTTGTTTTGTTGTATGCGATGTGAGCAGCTGGGTTTTCGTAATCTTGACACATTGACTCTCTAACCCTTCTTTGTATAAAATCAACGTGTCCGTAGAAGGTATTAAACAATTAATATCTAATGATTTCCATACACTTTACATTCAACATACCTCTGCATTTTGCTCTGCAAGCTGTACGCCTTTTACTGCTACAATTTCAAAGTTAGCGAGCGCGATTGCAAAGGTGAAATTATTGTTTAAATTTGATCAGAGCCAAACGTTGTACTTAGTGAAGTAGTAAATTGATAAAAGAGAGAAAAACTGTCTAGATTTAACATAATTCACACTTGTTATCTGGTCCCGGGCTGAGTGCACAAGGCGGTCGGCTCGGCGCTCCGATACACGCTACATGGCCCCGCTGTAGTAGGTGCGTATAGCTAGCCTGGTACGAGTACACTCGAGGGTAGATTGTGTTCTGCGGTAAAGCGATAATTCAGCTCAATCTATGTCGTGAGCGCTCGCGCTTTGTTTTATCCGCTAGCTTCTGTGCGCCTTTATTTAGAAAATTGATGAGAAATGGTTTCCATTACGATCTACCGCCTTATAAAAGATATTGCTACTCCGCTCGCCGGATTCGCTGTACGTTTGTTCCGAGGGAGAGGAAATGAACGCAAATTTGTTTTCGTGATTGCTAGCTTTGGAACGAATATCGAATTGATATCGATATCATTTTCTTGCGCAATCGTATTTCTCATTAGATATTTATGTGTGACCCCGTGAGAGCCCTTCTCTTCCTCCACGATCCTCGATCGTCGATCGCCTTTCGTTATACAATAATGGATACAGTAATGTGCTCATCGTGTTTATCTTTAACGTTGATAGAATGAAGAGGAAAATGAGGATATCTTTCCACATTTACGTAGTTAAGACTTTACTGAAAAGCTATTCTTATGTCCTATTTAGGAATAGGAATGCCTTCGTAGAGTCATCCAATGGTACTAAACACTTATCTCCTGATCAAAATCATGTGTGAAGTCAATTAGGCCGTACATAAACATAACTAAATAATAGTAACATTCCGCGGTAACGGGCCGGCACTAACTATGATGTGGCTCTAAACAGCTGCGTTTGAACGTGCACCGCTTCCAATTTGCGTGTGTTCGCATCTCACCACGGACAATCGCTCGCAAATTGCCCGGCCACTGATTGCCCGTCGACGTTTATCAATATTGCAGCTACTATTTCCACTGCGCCGTCCACGTCCCCGCTATCATGTCATAGATTGAGTAATTGTATAGGAAACACGCGACAGATGAGAAATTAGACGCACGAAACAGTTCTCTTGTCGCTTTTGTTATTGATAATTAAACTAATAATAAGTACAAAGAAGCGCCTATGATTAATTAAGTCGGTCTGTTTTACAAACGCTACTCACCAATAACCGTGACCTGTTATAATCAATAATTACAATATAACATCATGTAGACGCGGAACTAATGATGCTGTTCCTACTTTCATGTGACGAGCTGCTCAGCGGGCCGCCACACCACCGCACTGGTGGCACACAATGCCGGGGTCATCCCAAACAATAGCGTTACGTTTATCGACGTGTCGAAATCAAGCATTCAAAGTCGATACCGAAAAAAATATCGATTTCCGTAAATAAGCGAGTGTGGCACATTTATAATAATGATGAATGGAGCATCGGTTGTTGTGCGCGTCGATATTGCGTGGCGAATCGTGCAACCGCTCGAACGCCACTCGGCTTACATTCATCGAGTGCTAATTGAAAAGGAATATCATCACACCACATCCTGCTATAAATCTAATATAAATTGGGGCGTACTTGAGTTTCTATACATTTATTCCACATTTACAGTTATAAATCAATGTTCTATTCTTGGGTAGTCTACTAAATCTTTTGCAGTTTTGGAAGATTTATCTGTAATCTTGAATACCCGTTCTAATCTAAGTTTCGTTCATTGTATTTATGGATGCTTTTATATTGGTTTGAGCTAATGTTTCTGGCATTCGATGTAGTGTTTCGCAATTGGATATTATTATCATAAACAAAGGTTGATATCTGAGTAATCGATTAGCGATCGATTGCATGTTGCGGCGTGCAGCGCGGCACGACGCGACGCCCGCGCGCCAAATGTCGCGCTCGCGGCAAGCCGGCTAGTCGGCTACCCTCGCGAGTCGCGGCCGTGCCCAATCGACTTGTGAACACTGCACTCATGTTTTGGTAATACATTGTGTGATGATATGTCATTAATGGATCGACGATTTGTGCAATTTGTAACGGATACACAAACTTTTAACAATTACCAATGAAATAGAATGTGCTGGCATAGGATACCTGTATGGTCCACCCGTACAAGCAATTTACCTTAGTTTGCGTTTGGTCTTCGCCGCGTGTACTCACTATAATAATATCGTAGCAGTTCGATATCATAAAATCATGCTATAATAAGCTGTATAAATTAGCTATAGCATTATATCAATAAATCTATCATTATAAACTATCACATCTTATCATTTATAGTTATCCCGTACAACTTTATGGTCCTTCGAGCCGGATCGAAGCCGAGCGGTTAACCTGGCTGGAGCGCTATCCACTCAGATAGTAAAGTGAGTGTTTGCCGAAAAATCCTACATGAATGGTATCGTTGTCACTGACAGAATTTCTCTTTGTCTAGACTCTAGCTAGAGCCCCATTTCCTAGATAGGTAGTGGTGGTCTGTTTATCTGTTAAGATTTAAATCACATCATACTAATATTACTAATATTATAAATCACACTTAATATTATAAAAGCGAAAGTTTGTGAATGTGTGTGTGTTTGTAAGTTTGTTACTCATTCACGCAAAAACTACTCAACGGATCTGGCTGAAATCGGGCACATAGATAGATTATGGTCTGGCATAGAAGAATTTCATACTCGCGAACATAAAAAATGTAATTAAAGTCTGAATGATGTGCACGCCTGTAACTGACATGTTTGCACATGACCATCTTGTAAGTCATTGACTCTGTAATGAATTTGGAAATATGTTGTTGGTATGCCTTATTGAATAAATAAATAGCACATATGATACTTTTTGTCTCGGGAATATGTTCCTTTTGGCTAATTTTCGACATCCACTGGGGCGATGTCGCTGGCAGAAGCTAGTCATACTAAATTTATAGGCGAAAGTTTGTGAGTGTGTTACTTTTTCACGCTCAAGGGCTGGACGGATCTGGATGAAAGGAGAACGGCAGGCTTGTATGGGAGTTTCGTACCGCTAATAGAAATTTCGTGTTTTGAGATATTTTTTGTTTTATTTGGTAGTTAATATGATAGATAATCCCTTTTTAAATTCTTAGATTTTTTAAACTTGGGACGTAAATGTTATAATCAGTTTTATTTTTAAGGTTATGTGCGAGTGTACCAATGTAGATTGTTACATATAGGTAAATGTTGCATTATGTGTTATGTAAATTATTTGTTTTACTTACCATTAAGTAGGTAAATTAAGGTGCGGATCGTACCTACTCAGGGAATTAGGAGATATAAGGTCTACCAGAATCTCATGGCAAATGTGGAAATAAAAATTTGTTGTGTGCAATACTGGGGAAATTGGATTCAACGATCTTGATACTGTTTAATTTTTATTTATGTATTTAGTATTAATGAACATTAGGTACCTATTTAATAGTAGTCACAGCGGATCTTTGTGTCTCTGAAGTAGGCCCTGCCAATTAAAGCGTAATAACTAGTTTGTCATCGAGTATACTGCATAGAGTAAGCGAGATAGGATGATGCGACATACATAAGCGAGTGAAAGAGACAGTTATACAATGCTATCTTCACCTTCAACATTGACACAAACTGCGCAGGGTCTTGCAACCAATTCTGAGACACAAAGATCCGCTGTGAGTGAGAATTATAGGTATGTGTATGAAGAATGTTTTTATACATCGGGTTCTTAACATAGGAAAAATAAATCAATTGAATATTAATTTAAGTACTAATTTATTATATATCATTTAATTCATACTAATAACTTAAAACCTCATGCAGAACTAGAAAACTAGAATACGATTCCATGAACTCCACTGGCATTTCAAAAACTTTTATCTTTGTAGTTTTATGTCATCTCTCTCCATCAAAATGGTTCTTTTTCATTGGCATTTAACATATTCAAAACCAATCTCTTTATCTATAAAGTCTGTAAACAATAATAAAATGTATTATGTTACTTATAGTCATTCATCATCATCAGTCTATATATACTTTTTTTTATGTAAGTTTTATGGCCTGGTTGATAAGACCTAGGCTGGTTGTTAGCCACGTCTTTGGAAAGAGTTTTGGATCTTATATTTATTCTTTAGTATGCATTAGAATGCGGATGTAACAGATTCTAATGTTTTTTGGAGTATTTGGCAGCAAATTGTATCGAGTCAGTCTTACCAGTAAGCTTTGCAGAGGCAGTCAATACTACAATAAAATACTCCGCTCCACTATCCCGAGATCGCTTCTCTCAATGATTTTACAAAATGTCCAGTTGCGTAGACAGCTGAGTCACAAAACTACACCAATAATATATCACAATATCCACTACGAATCAATTTGCAAATAATATTACAGCCACTGTACTTCACTCGACAAAATCCCGCCAAAAACGCCCGCCCGTCTATATACACGTCCCACTGCAGGGCGCAGATTATTACTTAATATTTTTCTTACGTCAAAGATTATCCATCTCCGTTAAAATCAATATCTTGTCGAAGAATTAGTAACAGTTACATTACTGTTGCCATTTCTTCATTTTTCGTAATGAAAAGAAATAAAAATTAAGTAAGAAAAATATAAAATAAACTAAAAGTAGATATCAAAACAAGTTAGTCCAACTTACTGGTCCACTCTACGACGCACTTTAAAATCAAAGATTGAGTTTGATTTACGCCTTCTTCTTCCCTTATTTTATGATACACATTGAAAACAATATGTCTCGCTTGAGATCGAAGTGGGTTTTTCGACATTTTCACAAAAATAACAAATTTTCAAGATAATATCAAAAAAATTCAGCTTCGGTTGACACATCAAGTACTTTGATTTGGCAGGTGACAATTTACATTGCCATATGAAAATCACAATTAAAAAAAAATAAAAAATGCCATGAGATTCTGGTAGACCTATACCTATATCCAGCAGCCGACTGCAACAGTTTGATAATGATGAGTTTGATTATATTTAATGTTATTTATATTTCTAAGTAATTAATTATCAATTCAATATTTGTGTTATTTTACGTAGGTAAGGCAATTTCTAATAACATAACTGCGTTTAGCGTACGATTTTATAACGTTTAAATATTAAAATCTTTAGATTGATGTTATTAATTAATCCGAAGTTTTAAAAATAGTAAACTTACATGCAAATAAATGGCTTAGTTGACATAATAAGTGGTACAAATTCTATAACCGAACAACAGAAAAAGTATGCGGTACAAAATCTGCCATTCACCTTTGGCACAGATAATAGATTACAGTCAGGAATAGCACATATGATACTTTTCATCTCAGGTATATTCTTCCTTGGGATAATTTTCGACATTCACGCGGGCGAAGCCGCTGACAGAAGCTAGTTTTATATAAAAAAAAGAATCCAAGGACTAACGATGGAGCATTGCCTTTAAGACACACCAGCGCTAATTAACAATTTAAAAAAATCAACAGACATGCTTCGTTAAATGTATTTAAAACACAACTGCACTCATTCTATTCCTACGTATCAATTATAAAAAGCTCGTAATTGTCAAACGAGAAAGTCGCAGCTCAACGGGCCGTGGAACAGCTGTTCCGTTCGGCGCTGCGCAGGCGCACCGAGCCCGGACAAAAGGACCCACAACAAATGCACTTCCAATTCGCATCGCCACTAATTACGTAATTATGGGGGAGGAGAGAAAAAAAACAGAATGGCGAGCATTCCCTGAGCCGCGCTCGACACATTAGCTCACGACATTTCTTCACCATAATATTTTTTTTCCGCAAATTGAAAGTCATGCATGAGTGTTTAAAATATGAGTTTGATGACTAAAATGCTTAATTACGTCAATGTAATAGTTGGTTTTCTTGTCGGATTGATGTTAGAGGTGAATTTATTAGCTATAGTGCGCGCGGAACTAGTTGGCCGCGCCTTAGATGGCGCGTCATCTCGCTATTCTCGCTACAATCTCATGTGCGTTTTGTCTAAACTAGCCGGAACTTTCAACGCGTGTTGCCGTCGCCAAGTACGGCGCCTAGGCTTGTGTAGTACATGTACTATGTACTATTAGGAAGCAATTCCTTTAGGTGAACGAGAACGAACTATTCCGTTTCGGTTGTTTAAATCGTTCATCTAGTACAGTGATCCAAGCGATATCGGATTGCTCGAGTGCTGAATCAGAACGAATTAGTACGGTACGAACTACGATTGTCTGAGCCTGAGCGAGTGAAAGAGTTGAGAGATTTGAGAAGCGTGCGCGCGAGCGTGATGACTGATGAACGACGAACTAGTACAGTTTGCTCTGTCTCGTACGATCTCGTTGACCGAACTGGCGCACAAGAATATCATAATGAACGGAGAATTAAAATGAACTAAAAGTACTAGAAGACCGAACTAGTTAATTTCAACGATTGTACTAGTTCGGAGCGTTCTATTCAGTGTCCGAGTATAAGAACAAGCCTAACGGCGCCGCTCTAGTTTAGACAAAACGCGCATTAGATTGCAATAGCGAGATGACGCGCCACCTAAGGCGCGGCCAACTAGTTCCGCGCGCACTATAGCCGTTTGTTAGATCGTACGCTGTCTAGAACACCGAGTGGCTCGTATAGAAACTGGGAGATTATTCAATGTGCTTTTTCTGTAGTAGCATTGTTTTTCCTGTTGTTAGTTAATTTTAGGATTAGCTCGAACATTGTTTTTAATAAGGACAATATTAATTTTATCCTAAACATCCAAAGTAAACTGAATTTTAAACAACTTGAGGTTTCAAAAAAACAAGGATGCAAATTTAAATTCTTGCTAATAAGCTTCACAATTGATAGTCTGTATTACATAAACTCAAATAGAAACAAACCCAAAGAGCATTCTGGAATAATTTCAAATTTTATCATAAACGTTATTACTTTTTTACATTATTATGTTAGCAACAAAAGTTAATTGTTGTCCTTATCGTTCGATCGACGAATAGCTAATTAGTCGCACACACACAGAGACACTGTACCCGTGTGTGTACACCACACATATACAGATTCAATGGTCACTGGACACAAATGCACTGTTGTGTCGTAATATTATGCTTGTCCGTAATTTATTATATCATCTATCAGAATAAATTAAGTTTCGCGTTTTGTCATGTGTGGGAAGGTGGTCTGTTTTATGTGTTTTTTTTTTTGTTACGGTAATCTAGCTAGATTTTTAATTTAGCGTTTGCATAATGGTTTATGTTGCCAACAGGTTGATGAATAACTAGAATTAATTCAAAAAATTCTAATGAAGTTTTCTTCGTATTTATTAATTAAGCTCTTTCTTTTGTAAACAGATGGAACAAATTATTGGGTATAGGGTAGGGTGATTTGTTACGTCTCTGAGTCATTGGGTTAATTTTAATGCAATGAAAGTTTCTAAATTTAGTAATTATCATTTTACAATTTTAATTTCATTTAGAAATATGAAAAGGTAGGTATTTAAGATGACGACAGTCGCAAACGACATTGAGGGAACAAAACCGTTTCACACCCGCTCGACTCAAAATTCAGTAGCTTTTTGTCCTTTTTTATTATTTCTATGACGTTTAAAAAAGCCTTTAAATAAAAAGGTTGATAATTAAATTGTCTTTGAGATGATTTCATTAAAATACGCACAGCGATTTTGATGCGATTATCGTTTTTTGGTCCTTGTAGACATAACTTTACAAATTAATTACACTATGTTATACAAATAAAACTCAAAATTTTCTTGGATCTAATTATTAAGCAAATGGTCTAATGTGACACAATTTTTTTCCAATAAAATACGCTTAGCCGTTTAGACGTGATTATCTTAAAATCGGCTACTTTAGGTGTATCTGCGCTTTAAGAAACTAAAAATCTTTTCGTACCCACACTACTTCAAAGCTAGTCATAATTGCCCCAAACACGATCAAGTTGGAAAACACTACGTCACTCTCCCTAGCTGTACATCTAAGTGTGTGTGTCGGACACACACAGGTGCGAGCGTCACCTGACTCCGTCGGAACCGGCCACTTCCGGCGGACGCGGCAATTACCGACACACCACACATGCACGCACCGATATGCTCACTTACACGTGTGTTAAGAAGCTGGCCTGCTAATTGTTTAGCGACTAATGCTAATGTACAGTTTACCGCATGTCTAGGTCCTAGCTAAGTAACAGAAATATAAAAAAAACGGCCAAGTGCGTGTCGGACTTCGCAGATTTAGTGTTCCGTACCAAACTGCAAAATTCAGTTGGTTGTAATAGGAAAATTGAGGGAATTTCAAAGAAAAACGAATATATTAATATATTGGTATTTGTTAGTAAAATATACTTAGTAATAAACATTATCACCAAACAAAAATTCTTCGGAACAAGCTGACTTGACTGACATTCCTTTGCTTTCAAATATATATAAAAAAAACATATTTTCTTAATAGATATATTAAAAAAAAAACTCAAAGAGTTCTAAACAACGATACCCCACTCAATGGGGCAGGCCAAATTTACTAAATTTATTGTTAAAAACTTTTTTTTGACAATTTGAATGGCTTTGGTTCAACAAGATGCTTATACTGTGAAAATTTGAAGACTGTAGCTCCAACCGTTTGGCTTTAAAATCCGTGTGACAGAAGACGGACAGACAGACGGACTCGTGAGCGACTGGAATAGGACGCCTTTTAGGCCCTTCGGGTACGGAACCCTAAAAATATCTCTTAAACACAAAAAAAGATAATTTAATATATTTAACTATCAACACAACCCTGAAATTACAAAAAAGAGCAGACAGAAAAGTACAGTCGAAATTTACTGAACAGCTAATTTACGTTCGTGATTACAGGGTTGATCCTTAAGACTACAGTGTGTGTACAATAAACTCTTAGAGATTCAGTTGTTTCAATTTCAATTACACCATGTATATTATAACAGGGGCCGGCCATAAGCTTCTAGAGTTATGTTATCTTGAGTGTGTGTAAGAGACAGATGTATACAAGTCATTCATTAACCCCCCTAGTAAAATGGGTAGCAGTCTGACGTGCGGTTGACTGTACTTGCTAGTGTTTTCTATGTTTGTCTATATTAAGAAGTATTCATTAATTACGCTGACCTTATTGATGATGTCCTTCAAACGGGTCAGAGGGGCAATTCCCGTGTTTTTAAGTAAGGTTTGCTATTGCATCGCTGTCGAACTCTGCCAATATGTATGTAAGGATTGTATTGGATAGGATAGGATAGGATAGGATAGATAGACCCCTTTTCCGCACTTACCCCCAGTTTCCCAGCTTAAAATTATCGGAGAATTAATGTGACAAATTGTCAAGCACGCGTTATCTGCTGTGATTGGTTGAATGAATTTTCAACAGCCAATCACAGCAAATAACGCGTGCTTGACAATTTGTCACATTAATTATCCGATAATTTTGATCTGGGAAACTGAGGGTTAGACTCGCATTTGCTCTGTTGTGCCTGTAGGCCTCTCTGTGAGAGGGAATGGACCGTAACCCACCACGCGGGCCCAGTGCATGTTGGTGGATGTCACATGTCATCGAATTTTTGGTTCTAAGACGAAGAAGAGAGTTTGAGAGCAGTGGTGATGCAATAATTTACACAAAGTAATGCGCCTGCGGTTCGAACCCACGACCTACAACTTGTAAGTCGCGGCCGTTACCACTGGGCCAGCACAGGGGGTGACCACAAGCTCTTAGAGTAAGGTTATTTTGAGTGTGTGTAAGGGACAGATGTATATGACGTGTATACATCTGTCACTTACTCGATCTCAAAATAACCTTACTCTAAGAGCTTGTGGTCACCCCCCTGTTCACATAACGGAGGATTAATTTACTAATACGTAGCAGGTACTGAAAGAAAGAAAGGAAGGAAGGAAGAAAAAAGAAAAATATTGATTTCAGTACATTTTAACCTTTTCAGTTTACAACTGAAAGGGTTTTATTGTTTAGGTAATTGCCTTGTTGGTCAAGTTCTAGTTTCTAGTGGACGCAAGTGCGAATTGTGATCATGAGGTGACCTGGCTTCGAATCGCGAGTCGAGCAGTGTAGTGTGGTTTATTCATCTGGAATTTCAAGAGGATCTCGATCTGGCAATCAAATTAATTCAGACCGAGATCCTCCATATTTAAGGTGATGTTTTGTTTGCAGATGAATAAATTAAATTATTTAGCACTCTGTAGTGTTGCTAAAGATAGGTACTTCTATCTAGTTTTTTTCTTCCTTTAGGTACAAGCCAATATGCCTGTAAAATTAACACTTGAAAGGCACTTATGGTATATCTTTTAAATTGGTCCAATATTGGAGGAGGAAATAGGCGAGAGCAAAACCTCGAATTATGACTTTTTACTAAGGAAATTCAGTCGGAGCCCTCTGCCAATCTCCTGTTCATCCTTCGCGAGGCACGGAGAGGTCTCGATATGTATCCCATCCGCATACCAGTCCACATGGCAAACATTTAAATTGACCCGTGCGACTCTTTTTTATTTAACGACCTTACCCACAATTGAAATAAGAACGATATTAGCCCAAATAACATCCATAAAAAAATCCTATTCACCTAGAAAATCTACAGCATAATTAAAACGATATGGTTATTCAAATCACGATCTAATCGTTTGTTTTAATTCGTCATTAATGCCAATGAATATACAGCAACGGTAAAAACGGTAGCATGAATAATAAACTGCATTTCAAAGAATACAAAAGTAATTCGATTTGAATTAAAACCTTTTTGTTGCTATGTAAAAGGATTATTTCGCAGTGGTACTGTAACTTTATTGGGGTGCAGTGGTGGATTGAGGCGTTAGGGTGGATTGTAACCAATTAGGATTTTCCCTTTTAGTCGATCAATGGTATATATTTTTGATCCAAAATTTTTATGAATCAATTTTGTAACAAAATATAAATATAAAGGTATGCCACCGGATTGTTGCAGACACTGTGACTTTATAACAAATCTCGCCAGATTGAAAATTCGATAATTTGGGAACTGAACCAATGATAATTCCACTCAATCTGGCTGGTTCTTTCCTTCCACTAAATCTGGCTGGTTCTTTCCTCAAAATAAGATCATTCAGACATCAATCTACATGGTATTTTTTATTATTGAAAGGCTCGCGTTTGACCACTATCTCACCTGATGGTAAGCGATGATGTGGTCGACGGTGTAACACGCTTGCCTAGAAGAAATCCATTCACTCTTGACTTAAAAACCCCGAGGTTGTAGCTACACAGACTCCGGCAGAAAATGCCACTCCTTTGCTGTACGCATAATTAAAGTATTTTCAAAACGTTTAGTGCGTATGGGTGGGATGTCCAGCATGTGCCGATGGCGCATTGCCGTACGTCTTGTAGTCCGATGATGAAACGGGCTAGGCGGAATTGGATCATGCAATTCCATCGCACTTCACATGATCTAACCAAGATTTTGTCTGGACTTTAAAAGAGACTGTGACCTCTGAGTTTGTTTTTTCCTTTCTTTTCAGAGTAGTCAGATAGGAAACGCCGACCTCATCTAGTTTTAAAATATGATCGACATGTCAAAGTGTTTGTACAAACCAACTTACAGAAATAAAATCATTTATCATTAATATAGTACCTACTGAAAATTTACATTAAAACGCATCAAAGTTCGATATTATTATATACAAACACTCTGCAAGATAGCTAGCACAGAACCTAGAGTGACAGCTGAATGTTAAAAAAAAAAAAACTTTCCGAATTTCAACTAAAAAACTTTCCAAGTTTATCTATTCCTTGGTTTATTGAGCCATTTGTGAATACTTTATTAAATACCCGATAAAACGAAAATGTAATAAAATTACATATAAAAGTTATAAAATGATAATATCATTCATCATTTGATATTTACAACATTATCTTTAAAATCCCTTCGGACAAGAAGTAACGAAGCTTAAAATCAAAGTTCAATATTCATAATTTCGTTGCGTGAAACTGAACTTAAAACTAAACCTGTTTGTATGGTAATTAAACCTCATTTTATGGAAGACTCATTGTTCTTGTTAATTTTTTTAATCGATTTTTAACGAAACAGGGAGTTCTTTAGAATGTGAACTTTTAATTTAATTTGACAGGTTATTTTACTTTACAAACTTTGAATATCTCTAAAGCTTTGGAGATATCTATCTGGCTTTAAATGAAGTTTTATGCGGAGGTAGAAAACAATGATAGAGTTTAGTAGGTTACTGCTTGAAAGATGTTATTATTCTCTAGACGAGTTTACACGTACAATGTTAACATACAATTTTAATATTTTACATTAATATCTTAATCTTAAATTTTTCAAATTGATTTTTTAATTTTTTTTTATGAAATGAAATTGATTATCTATGCTAAGTTTATAAAGCTGAAGAGTTTGTTTGTTTGTTTGAACGCGCTAATCTCAGGAACTACTTGGTTGGAATTGAAAAAATCTTTTTGTGTTTCATAGTCCATTTATCGAGGAAGGTTATAGGCTATATAACATCACGCTGCGGCCAATAGGAGCGGAGCATAAATGAAAAATGTTGTAAAAACGAGAAAAAATATTCCTCATTGAGATCTTCGGTTGCGTGCGCTGCGTAAACGGTTTAAGTTACACAAATTTTATGTATGATGGCATTGTTTCTCTTTAAAAGTTCTAAAAAAAGTCCGCGACAGCCTTTGTCTATCTTTTAATTTTTTTTTCTTTTTGTTCGCCCTTTCGGGCAGGCTAAGGTCTTG
The DNA here is from genome assembly GCA_949775005.1 of Orthosia gothica. NCBI lineage: Eukaryota > Metazoa > Arthropoda > Insecta > Lepidoptera > Noctuidae > Orthosia > Orthosia gothica. The sequence continues at coordinate 10,744,790 of OX459048.1, read as the reverse complement.
GACCATACCGCCTCGTCTTCAGTGCAATTTTAACATTCTTTAGTATGCATTAGAATACGGGTGTAACAGATTCTAATGGTTTTTGGAGTATTTGGCAGCAAATTGTATCGAGTCAGCCTTCCCAGTAAGCTTTGCGGAGGTAGTCAATACTACAATAAAATTCTCCGCTCCACTATCCTGAGATCGCTTCTGTCAATGATTTCACATATTGTCCAGTTGCGTAGACAGTTGAGACACAAAACTACACCAATTTTATATCACAATATCCACTAGGAATCAATTTGCAAATAATATTAACAGCCGCTGAACTTCACTCGAAAAAATCCCGCCAAAAACTCTCTATCTTTTAAGATTGGCACACTATAACCTTTTTTTATAGTAATCAAATTTGTTCGAAATTAATGCATTATTTGCGAAGGAGTTTTGTCAACATAATATTAATCCTTATCCAAATAAACATGTTATTAATCACAAGTATTTACATGTTAACAAAATTTCCCTAGATATCACTTGATTTCAATAAACATCTTAGGAGATATAATAATAATATTATAAAGCGGAGATTTTTTTTTATTTGTTTGTACCGAAAAGGTTCCGAAACTTCTAGACTGATTTTAAAAATTCTTTCACCTTTGGAAAGCTATATTATTCTGGTATAACATAGACTATAATTTATTTTCAAAAAATTTGGATATCCTTATGAAAATTGCAATAGTGTACCCAAAGTAGCAAATTTTGCCCATAAAATTCATTATTTGGTGTGCGCTGAGAAAACTATTGATGATACATTTTAATTATGTTCTACATGATTAAAGTGCTCACTAATACCTACAAAAAAGTTTGAATAGGAATATATCTAACTATCATAATTAAGTCACAACAGCAGCTTTTGTGTTGTAGAAACAAAAGTCGGTTACATTCGTATTGTAGTATTAACACTTATTCAAATAAATAGTTTAACAAACTGGTAGGCAGGTAGGTAGGGTAAGTAGGTAACCTACCTACATACCTAGCTTCCTACCCTGGTAGTATTGGGTATGTAGGTAGGGCATGGTTGGGCAGGTAGGTTGGTAGGATAGGGTAGTTAGGTGGTAGGTAGGTAGGTAGGGTAGGGTAGTTAGGTAGCCAGTAGATAGGAACAAAGCCGCGGGGTTCAGCTATGAATAATAAAATTTAACTTGCATGCATGTGTTAATACAATCAGGTTATAATAGTTTTTTTTAAGTATTTGTATATAAATTGGCAAAACATAACGCACCACCTAATTTTTAAGATAAATGCTTATGATGTTTTACAAATAAATGCTTCTGATTCTGGTTGAAGTATGAAGACTAAATACTTCGTAGATCATAAGACAGCCATCATGAGGTATCAGCGTAAATAAACTGTGTAGAGCCAGGTACCAGTAATGTGATTTAGAAATAAATTACGTACTAAAACCTGTAGCAATAAACAATTATTTCAATTAAAACCACAAAAAAACACTTTTTCTAACCATGTTCTTGTATTCCACATTTAACAGACGTGAGTGGCAAATGAGCGGTTTAAAAACGGTGATAAAATCCTTGGGGGGCTACGGTCCGGCGAGGGAGGGTGTGGGAGAGGGTGGGTGAGCTGCCAGGGAGGGGGGCGCGATAACATCGCGATTACGCGCTACAAAACGGACGATATCGCGCGCTCATTACCAACACAGGTTACCCGCATAATGGATATTTACAGATCATCTCACTTTTATATCGTCTATATCGTAATCACTACTTTTAAAAGCTCTTGGAGTTTGAGTGAGATTCACATCATCACATCACATCATCAGCCTATTAATGTTCCCACTGCTGGGACACAGGCCTCCTCTCTGTGAAAGGGGATAGGCCGTAATGCACCACGCGGGCCCAGTGCGGTTTGGTGGATGTAACATGTCTTCGAATCTTTGGTTCTAGGACATGGGGGTTTCCTCACGATGTTTTCCTTCACCGTTTTGAGACCAGTGGTGATGAAATGATTTACTCAAAGTAAAGCGCCTGCCTGGGCTCGAACCGACGACCTACAACTTGTAAGTCGCGGCCGATACCACTGGGCCACCACTGCTCATTTGAGATACAGTTAGGTATTATAGAAGTGAAATCTATTGAAATCTTTCTTAATTATGAAGGCTTGACGGTTTTTTTACGGTTGCATAAAAATGTGTTTTCCGTTCCTACCGTACTTACGCGAATTAAGCTGGTTATGAAAAGTACCTGCTTATAAATTCCAAGTACCTACATCCAATGTTTAACTACCGAATCAATTACGACCTTTATTAAAAACAATTTAATATCGTAACAATAAAATGACACGCGGCCGCCGCGCCGCCGGCCTGGTTCGGACGCAGCTAACCGCGAAACGTCCATTTCATTTCCATAATTTCACAAAATGGCAGATTAAAATTCGAAAACAGCGCTGACAATCGCGCCGCGACAGAACAATGCGCCACGCCGCGCTTCCCGCGCATTAACCAATTTGCTTGTCAAAAACGTTGCGCGAGCGCATGACGTGACGCGATATCTAGCCAATCACAATAATAAAAGGCCATAAATGGTACGCATTCTGTATATAAATGTAACGAAACTAATTGGTCTTGTATTAACACGAGTTACTGGCTTAACTGTATGTTCTGGTTGCATAAGGCTGTTTGTTATACAGCGGTATATCTCAATCTGAACGTGCGTGGTAAAAATAACGTGGGGTGAATCAATCGATACAAAGAAATTAATTACAAAAAAGTGCATACAAAGCGTGCAGCGAGCAGCGAGTTATCGCGACAGAACGCGACACGACTAAAATGAAACGACTAATTACCCAGTGGTCGCGCGATAGCATCTCATATCGCGCACCGCCGCGCGCCGCCGCGCGACCTCACCGGCCACACGGGCTCGGCGGTTTTAAACACAACACTTTGTTAATCATTTTGATTGAAATGAAAGGAAACAGAGACTGACAATTAAAAAAAAACAATGTAAGCCCATAAAGGTAGATATGAACTTTAAATGGATAACTAAGTATACAGTGTGCACGCATGCATTCTGTGAATCAAACTTGCATATGTTATTATATTGATAATTGTAAATATCAATCATAATTGGTAATTAAATATATTGAAGGAATTATGGTGAAAATATTAACGCTTAATAAAAGCTACACCAAAAAACAACAAATAGAAGATTTCAATCGTCTACCCGAACTTGCGTTGTCGAACGGAAAACATAAAAGAAAACTTTCATTCGTCCTTACGACTGTTATTATAAACGCTGCTCACCGCGATACGCACAATCGTAATTAATAATGAATTAGTATAACAGTACTTGGTAATGCCTAATATTTTATTATTCATAGTGATTTTATTCGTGTATCAAACGCGCGGCCATATCGTTTACGGCGCGACTAAACGCTATGGTTAATTACAGAGCGATAGAATCACCGGGTTTAAAATAAAAATCGCCCCGCTTTGCTATTCAAATCGCAGTGTCTGTGCAATAACGTAACTTAATGGCGAAATATCATTAACTGGAGCGCTCCTGTTCCACTTACTAGCAGTATTGCGTGCAAATAAAATGTCTTTATAATCAATTAATGCTATAATATAATAGCGTTTATGCAGCACTTTACGGTGCGTAGGGCTGCAACAAGACGCCGAAATAATGAAGAACGGATATTTTTGTCTTCTCTAAAAATCTCACCTTGCAAAACTCCTTGAAGTGAGCTTGGTAGCTTTCAGCTCTCTCTTCTTTGCATGAGGTAAAATGACCGTCCATTTCACTTTATTATTTCACTGTGAAATGTTTACGTTGTCTATGTTTTTGAATAGATCGGCTGTTTGACGATTCTTGTTGTGTATATTTCTTAAATAAATTGTGTTCTGTCACAAAACATGTCTATTATATCTAAACGACATTATTTGCGACCTTTACTGCATCATTGGCAAACGCCGGAGGGTGTTCCTTCTCAGGAAGTACATGCCTACATGGTTTGATATCCCTTCCTAATTCCTTGTCTTCTTGGTAATTAAGTCTTTTGCTGTTATTGAATCAGTTCCACTCGTAGTTATTACTATTCAAGTACTTATAACACAGCAATTCGTGCATACACACGCATTTTTTCTGCTCGATCAAGACAGGTGTTGCATTCGGTTCCATTAATTCCAATGATTATTGTAGAGTGCCAGTAATTACAACTAGAACGAAGAGTATTTGAAAAAAAAACAATTTGAAATAGCACATATACGTATGCCTGTTATGATGTTTTTGCTAAGTTACTTATCGACGAACAGACGTTTTGAATTATGGAAAAGCTTAAAGTGTGAATGAGCAAGAAAAAATATTTTAATCCTGAGTTGATTGCAAAACGTTCGTGGCTGTTCATCTTTATTGCAATTAAGATTTTACCGTGATCCTAGTTTAGAAGAAAAAAATAAATTGCTGGTACAAAAACGCCTTTAATGTTCCAGCAGTTTGGAAAAAATCATATCTGTATACTTATCTTTGGGATTTAGTCCAATCTAACTCAAAATCTTATCTTGTCCAAAGTAAAATGAATCTCTGAAGTGACAATATTTTGGAATTATACACCGATAAATTATATCGATCTCTGCATGCATGTAGAGCGATCATTTAGACACGTGTCGTATTTAAGATGTTGCTAACTGAAGCTTACCAAGTTCCTAGTCAACTTTGGCTAACAAAGGATATTTAGCTCCACATTTAGCAACATCCCTGTTATGCAGATCTGTTAATTCACACACTGCATTGTAACAATGCATTAAGTGCATACAATATGAACCGCTCAGCTGTTTTAATGGCCCCCATTAGCTGCATTTACGTTACCGGCCTGATTAATATGCTAATGTATTGTACATTAATATTTTAATATCCCTGTGCGGTGGCTGAAATGTGGAGGAGCCACTTTCTCATATCGTTACACTTTATATAAGAACTTAGTTTTTAAAATTGTGCGTAAAAGTACGGTTAGTGTTTATGGTTTTGGCGGTAATTAGGCGTGATCGCGAAGAGTAGTTATGGGGTTGATGCAAAGATTTCAGAATCAGAATCAAAAGGCGTTTGTTCAAATTAGGCTGAAAAGCCCTTTTAAATGTCAAAATGGTACCAAAATTAAATGCCACCTAAACGCCATTACATATAACATAGTGTTATAGCTCGAGAATTTCGTTTCTATGAAGTTGTAGATCTGACATAAAAAATAAAATTAAAAAACCTATTTCATGCATTACATTTACAGTTTTACATCCTTCAAGTAAAAAGTTAATAAATATTTTTTTTTTTGATATTTTTCCGATCGCATAAATTGGTCTTGGAACAATATAAAAAATAAAAATAAATTATAGTTTAAAAGTTTACAACAATTCTAAACAAAATTTATTAATTTTATACATTGATTATTGTCATTAAATGATCTTACATACCGATGACGAAATATCAAAACATAGAGACCAATTTTTTTTTAAAGATTTCATGGTTGGTAAGAAATAAGGCACAAGAAAACTCGAAGCAATAAATATTAAAACGTTTTTATAATCTTCCAATGTCCAATAAATAACTTCTTCATCAAGTGAAAACAAAAACACAGACAAGCAGACAAGTGCAACTCTTCAGGCTCTATTAAATAGACATGATAACATAAGTGTTGCATCGTAAACAAACATCCGCATTCCGCAGGAAATATATAAAGACTATAAATATTTTCCCACTGTCAATAAACGAGTGCTCATCTAGATATAACATAAAGTTGCGGCTACACGGGCGATAGTTTTCATCAATTGTTGCCGGCAACAATTGCAAAACTGGTGCGAGCAATTTTTTTGACTAGGCACATGTCTAAATATGGTATGGCAATATCTCTCTTTCTACGAATTATCATCGCAGGAATTTGAAAGTAGACGTTATATTTGTTTGACTAATATTTCGCAGAATTGACCAATAAAGCTGCCCGTAAACACACCTTAGCTTCCAACAAAAACTGTTGATGTAGACCACTTCACTGCTCAAACAAAACGTGTTTATGTCCACTCTATCGCTTTCCTGTCCCAATAAAAACGTTGCAGCCCTTTATCCTGCATCGATCACAAATACAGTTACACCGAACTAATGCTGGCATTAGTCCATAGTAATCGTTGTCTGTTTGACTTCGCCATGTTCCGATAAGAGCTTGACACGACATTTTTAAACACCATACAACGTTTACAGATATTCGAAAACATTTGAATTCATAGAAATGTAATCATTTGGCAAAGTTTACACTAGTGTGGATTAAGCTTTATATTGAGGTTTATTTGAAGAACAGAATGATCGGAGTTTTGGCGGGAACGTGATGGCGTCTATGTTGCTTCTCTGTTTTATTTTCTTAAAATTGTGTTTAACTGAATATTAATAGTGTATAAAAATGGTGGTGTTTTGTTCTAATAATATTAGTGAACGTGCACGAGTGTGGGAAAGTGAAACACAGCGGTACCGGTAGAACATGAGTTTGTTTATGTTGTCGACAAAACTCCGTGGAGGCTTCCAATAAAGTTACCGCCATTTTACTGGGGCCTAACTATTATATATTAGTCTATGACTAGGACATTGGACTAAAAACTAAAGAAACTAGAACTTCTAAACTTGACACTGGCTAAATGCACAAAACGTGCGAAGCCAAAACAAAAAAGAAGTTTGATCGACTTATTAGAATAAGTCATATTTGCTTACAAATGACAGTTGTGTCCTTGACGCAACAAAGCAGTTTATGATCGATCGCTTCCACCCCTTAAGTGTCAACGTTAGTTCTTTTTTTAAATATGAACAAGTGAGTCATATGTATAGAATTTTAATGTCTGTGTGTAGTTGGCTCGCTGGAAAAAAGCCTAAAATCGCTTGTAATCAGTAATTACGAGTGGTGGCAGCGACGGAAGCAGATAGGGATCTACAACGCAACGGCGCGGGCGCCGCCCGGCGCGCTTCTTGCCCATTGATTTAGTGCTAAACACTCGTTAAATGCTTTATCTTCAGTAGGTATATGGAACAGTGTTTGCTGAAATGCTTATAGTATTTTGATTAATCTGATTTTATTTTCTTTCCAGATAAGGGCCGTAGTTTCAGGTGACACTCTGTTTAAGCTTATTTTTAAACGCTGTTTTCCAAAAAGTTCGATAATGTAGTGTGTGTCTATTACTACAGAATAGATGTAACACAGTTAGCAGTTCCTCAACAATTCAATGCAATCATTAACACATATAACAGTTAGTGGTTACCGAGGATTACTCGAAATTGGTACTCTACAGACCAATTCCGATGTATCCGGGCCAATACGGCCATTCTGAGAGTTAATCTACAAATATAGCTCCCAGAATGAGTAGTGGTCGTTCATTATCGCGCATTATATTTAACGATCGCAATGTATCTTAAGTGAAACGTATTTTGCTTTGTTAAAACGGGTACTTACCGAAAGCGCAGGAAACATTAGTAGGTAAACAGTAATAAAATGTTAAATATTACGCGAATTGAGGAAGCATAAGCCATAACTCACTCAATTAAACAATCTTTTAACGGCAACAATGCAACGCGAGGAAGTCATTCAAGTAAACTGACCATAGCGTCATGTTTTTTTTTTCTACTCATAACAGATTCATAGACTATAGATACAGACAACAGATAAAGGGATAAGTTAAATGCCAATTAAATTATATGTTTTATTACACGACATTCTGGTGCGGTCAATGTTTTCTAATTAAATTATGGGGTGATAAATATTTATTTCTGTAATTATTTAGGTTTTTGTAGGGGCCGTAACGTTATCAACTTTTACCCAATGATTGCAGGCAGCTCCTACTCGCAGCCTAATTGCGTAATGCATTCGACAAAGCAAAGAGCTTAGACGGAAATCCATATCGCGTCTTTCATCTTGCATGTCATTGGTCGATTGATGGCGGTCAAACCCTATGTCTTGCCGAATTCACATGCGCAATTAGGCTGCTGGTTAGTTTAGGCTTATACAGGGTTATTGGTAAAACACTAACAACTGTATTACTAACATCATGAACAACAACATTTGTTCTATGACTATTAAAAATTCAACAAAAAAAACATATAAGTTGTTGTTTATCAATCTGCCTAGCCTTTTTCCCAATTATTGTTAAGGTCAGCTTCTAGTCTTACCGGATTCAGCTGAGTACCAGTGTTTTACATGGAGCGACTGCCTATCTGACCTCCACAACCCAGTAACTGGGTTACATGATAACTACCCCTTGGCTAGACTGGTGTCAGGTCTCAAGCTTCTGACTACCCGTAACGACTGTCAAAGATCTTCAAATGTCAGCCGGGACCAGCGCACGCGCTTTCCGAGGCAAGGAGGAATCTCGGTATGTTGAAATGGTCACCCATCCACGGACCGAGCTCGCCTTAGCCTTGAAGATCGACCCGTGTGGCTGTTTTTATTTAGCCACGAGCTCCTCAACTTGTTGTATATAATGTATTAATGTTAATAATACAGCTCTACAAGGTTGTTAGTGTTTTACTAATAACCCAGTATATCTAAAAAAATCTAAAAATAAATGTATCTTACTAGTTTGAACTAAACGCGATTAGATTCATTGGTGAAATCGGTCTTATAGTGTCATCCCTATTTCTAGTTCGAATTTGACCGATCATAAATTCTACTGATTTCGTGTCTTTATTAAGGTATTGATATCAATCAGAAAATACTCATTCCACTATAACTGACAGCAAAAAGTATTCGTGTCTGTTGTGATTAAACATCGTTTAGACAACATAAATATTAATACGGCACGAGTGGCTATTGGCGTGGCGTGGCGTGGCGTGGCGTGATACCAGCCTAGTTTTTATGTAACGCGTAGTTCCTACGTAAATATGTGTAATAAATATACTTTGCATTTATACCCTGTTATTATATCAACTCCAGCTTTTTTGCTGTAAACGATTATGTAAAAGAAGTTTAAGTAAACACTTGAACTTAGAAATTATAATTTCATGAGCGCCTTATATTGATGATATGGTGAAGATTGTTAAAAGAAGTCGACTGAATTAAAAATAAAGACCCCACATCCCACCCATACGCACAAAACGTTTTGGGAACACTTTTATTATGCGTACAGCTAAGGAGTGGAATTCCCTGCCGGAGTCTGTGTTTCCCGATAGCTACAATCTAGGGGTCTTTAAGTCAAGAGTGAATAGGTTATTTCTAGGCAAGCGTGTTTCACCGTCGACCACATCATCGCTTACCATCAGGTGAGATTGTGGTCAAGCGCGAGCCTATAGGTTATAAAAAAAAAAAAAAGCTGATAAGTTGCACAAGCGTTGTGCATAGCTAATTAGATATTTCTTTACTACCAACAGTACAGGTGGCCACGATCCTATCGTTCCCAATAAGTTATGATGACCATCACGTAAAATATGTTTGTATTTTCAAAGTAACATGGCTGTTGATCGTGGTCACTGCGTTACCCCAGCGCGCTGAAGCACGCAATGCTTTGTAGAGGCGATTCTAGAAAACGGTCGTTTTGCGATTAGATCTGTGCAGGAGGAAACACAGGGGTGTGCAGTGGTGGGGGGAGGGGTGCTGTTAATTGCTCCGTTTTGTGAACACGGTCGGTGGCGTGCCCCGTGGGCAATCAGCGGCCTCTGACTGATTGCTTTTTAAATAGGTTTTATGCCCGCTAAAAATGTTTCGAAGGAAATCAAAGTGAAGTTTTCGTGAGGGTCGATTGTGTAAACGCGACCGAGGACAAGTTGTTTTATAGAACGCGAATCTGGCGTGACGGCGTGACAAGCCCCAGACGTGCTGCGTACTCTACGAATTCTTAATTGTTTCAATTTCTGACGAGTCCGTCATGTTAAATGTCAAAACAATATACCATGGAATTAAGAAGTGAAACAACAAAAGAATTGTATCATAATGAAAAAAAAAGGATGTCGAAAGTTGGTGAAAAGTTTTCATTAGCGGCAAAAACTAAGCAAGCGCGCTAATAAATTGGCTGACCATAAACACTTTTATTCACAGGCATAGAGTTACATAGCGTGCAATCAGGACGTTGCACATAGCAGCGGTATATAGGCTCATATTCGTAACAGCCCTAATGGAGCAGTTGCAAATGGAGATAGCACACACAATTTAACACGGGCCTATTAACCGAGTCTGAGCCGATGGCGTGACAAAGCGGCGTTAGCTCCACGCCGCGTGGCTGCCCGCTAGGTGTTCGTTACAACTGGTAAAGTAACACGGAGAATGTATTAAATTTGCTTTTATTTAGTACTTCTAATTAATCTTTACTTTAACCTCGTTTGCCTCTGTTTGCTTGACCAATAAATTTGCATGTAATAGGTCGATCGGCAACTCTATTTTTTAACTCCCGCCAGAAAAAGAGGGGTGTTATAAGTTTCACGTGTGTTGCTTAAACGGATGAACCGATTTTGATTTTGTTTTTTTTTTTGTTTGAAAGGTGATTTTGTCGAGAGTGTTTTTAGCTATGTTTGAATAAAATCGGCTCAGCCGTTCAAAAGTTATGGGCGTTTTACTGTTTGAATCGGGGTGTTTTCGCAAGATAAATTTGTCGGGAGTTTTTTAAATTTTAATTTTTTTTACTTTTATACTGTTCAACTTGTCACTTGATATATGAGTTCATGTAACAGTTGGTGTCGTTGTATATGTAAAAGTGTCAAAGTTATTAATGACAGAATTTCGCCTTCTTGTGTCGTATTGAAACCAATTGATAGATTGCATTTTTCTTTAATTCCGTAAATAAAATTAATATCGGGCAAATATAAACGTCATCGTAATACAAAATCGTAAGCGAACATCTATGTAAAAGGTGTGACCACAGAAAAACAATTGCTATTTTTAATTGACAACATTTTAATTACAAAACACCACAAAATCTATGGGACATAGAATGCCACATCTCGGATTGCTTAAGTACATCGCTGTCTTATTAATCTTATAGCATTAGGTACTTTATTACATACATTTAATACTTTAAGTTGTGTATTTAATACTAACAATACATACATCGTATATGAATAGTTATATATTTATATTATAATATACAGTATGTTTGCACAATGCCGTCGACTGGTGTTCCGACTTACTATATAGGTACAGTAGGGTGCACTTCAGTGCCACATCATAATACACTCGTCACAATATCACTCATTATGAGATTCATTTGTTTGTCACTAACGATTGCCAATTTCTCTTAGAAACCGTAAAAGTTTTGATCTCGAAATTATCTTGGAAATGTTCTAAGTTTTATGTACTCTACAAGGATTATCTGCATTGAAAATGGAAAAATACATCAAAGCTTCAACAAATAATTTAACACAGAATTAAAGTCGCCATCAATCAATTAATCTGCCTAGCCTTTTCCCAACTATATTGGGGTCGGCTTCCAGTCTTTCACATGGAGCAACTGCCTGACCTCCACAACCCAGTAACTGGGCGACACGGTACTCCTTGGCAAGACTGGAGTCAGATCTCAAGCTTCTGACTACTCGTAACGACTGTCAAAGATCTTCAAATGATAGCCGAGACCAACGGCTTAACGTGCTTTACAAGGCACGGAGGAAACTCGGTATGTTGAAATGGTCACCCATCCACGGACTGACCTCATCAAGCGTTGCTTAACCTTGATGATCGACCAGTGCGGCTGGTATTATTCAGCCGCGAGCTCCAGCTCCAATTAAAGTCGCCATCCTAGCTAATTAAACCTGCAATAAACACAGGTCCTAACTGTCGGAAAACTGATGGCTACAAAATGAAGCAGCTGAATCCTTGAGTTGAGATCGCGTATTGGCAATCGTAGATCACTGTAATTATTTATAACTCAATGGCTAATATCTCTTTATCACGAAGATGCAACACCGAAGCAAACCTTGTGGAACATTTCTTAAATATAAATTAATGAATACGGAATGTTTGAATTCCAGCCTATTTATTCTCTATTGTAACTTACAAAGCTTTGTCTAAACACTAGTTTATCAATAAGTAGTTAACACGACATCAATTATATTTTACACGTTCTTAATATCAAATCTGCTTATAATATCACATATCTCGGACACGCAATGTCCGTCTCAAGGAAAGAACATTCGAAAAGAAATTCTCGTGCAAAACAACAGTGCAGCGGACGAAAACCGAGCCAAGAGAAACCATAACCAAACACGTAAGTTGAATGGCTTCTTTCTTAATACAAAGCACTCGTTTAAGTAGAGTTTTTCACTTTGTTAGATTTCACTTTTGTTCTTTTTAATGTCAATGTCACTTTGGATGGAATGTGTCACTAGTGATGTAAGGGTTTTTCACATTATACGTGTATGGGCTCATCGTCGTCTTCGTCGTCGGAGCGCCTGTCTGCAGGGGTGTCGGGGGGCGAGCGGTGCGGGGGCGTGGGGCTGCCGGGGTTGAGGTCGGGCGAGGGTGTTCGTCGCGCATGCGCGTAGTAGCCCAGTGCACCCAGCGCCGGCGCACCCAGGGAGCCTAAGTGCGCCGACGGGCCTGGCAAGCCCAGCCCTAGAGATGGGACACCTCCTAGCGACGCTCCGGGGTATAACCTGGTGATAAAGAACAACGCAGTTGTAGTATTGTATCTTTAGAGTAGCAGCAGTAAAAATAGGCAAAAGAAAGTTGTCATTTCTGAAAAAAAATCTTTAGTGATAATAAGTAGCCAGTTGCAGTTACTTAGCTAAGAAAAGCCCGCATTTGAAATGGGTGTAACTTTTAGCCGAGGTCAATTTTAAACTTACCGATAAGGCAAGGGCTTCTGCAGCGTGTTGGCGCTGGCCGCCGCAGCCGCCGCAGCAGTGGCAGCAGCTTGCTGCCGGTAGTACAGGTCGGCAGCCGCGGGCGCCGGCTGCGCGGGGTACGCCGGCACCCCCGGCCAGTACCCACCGTACAGCCGCTGGAACGCCGCGTAGTTGCCCGCCTCGGCTAGCAGTTCCAGGCCTACTGCTGTTTGTCGCTTCCATTTTGTTCTGGTGAAAGAAAGGTGGAGGTGAATAAATGTGTTGTTTCGGAGTTGGGATAAGTTTGGGATAGTTCAGGGCTGTCATATCAATTTATGGTCAGATTTGTTATGCCAAGCCATCAGTTTCAATTATGAATTGGGCGTGTTTAGTAGATCGCTACTTAATTACTGTGTACAAACTTTTTTATTTATTTTATTTATTGTAGGCTCGCGCTTGACCACTATCTCACCTGATGGTAAGCGATGATGTGGTCGACGATGTAGTACGCTTGCCTAGAAGTAACCTATTTACTCTTGACTTAAATACCCCTAGATTGTAGCTATCGGGCAACACAGACTCAGGCAGGGAATTCCACTATTTAGCTGTACGCATAAGTATTCTCAAAACGTTTAGTGCCTATGGGTGGGACGTCTACCATGTACCGATGGCGCTTCGCCCTACGTCTGGTAGTCTGATGATGAAATGGGCTGGGCGGAATTAGATCATGCAATTCAATCGCACACTCCCTGAAATGTAACCGATAAAAACCGACAAGCTGGCAACTCGGCGGCGACGGTGTTCAAGGCTCTTGAGATTTGACTTAACCAGTGCTTCATCGCCGATGAGCTTCTTCGCCCGCTTTTCGATCGACTCTAGTGCATCGCATCAAGCTGGTATTTGGCAGATCCGTCCCAGAGATGAGAACAGTACTCCACCTACCTATAATGCCAATGAAGGTTCCTATGTATTATGAATTATGGCTCGATGTATAAATATTGATTGCAACTCTGTATGTGCAACAGTTTTCAGTTGTCATTTTTTATTTCTTTCATAATATTCTACAGACTGCAGACAAAAAAGCCAAAATGATATCTAAGAACATAATAACAACTATTAAGAACAGAAATAAAAAAATGTAACTCAATAGCAAAAAGTGCGATAGATAAAAAAGTTCACAGTCCATTTACAATCGAAATAAATCGTTACGAGTATCCCACAAGTACAGAGAAACGATTTATGTCACATTACAAAACTTAAATCGAGTCTAAAATTCTGTGAACTGTCGTTTACGGACCCTACGGCGGAGTACGGCGATAGATCACGCGATGTGACCCCAATCGTCATCAAATTTGTCACAGTGCACTCGAGAGTACAATAGAGATACCGCAATTGTAAAAACTAATAAAAAAAATGTAAATAAAATAATAAATTTGACAAAACGTCTTGGGCACTAGTGGAGTCGCCGGAGCGTGGTCGAGTACTTTAATTTGATTTATTTGAAAAGGGTAAGCGCGTATACATTACGCTACAATACTCACGGTTATTACTTTAGTTTACAACTGCTCTGTCCCACAATGCTATTTAGCAAAAAGTTTAATGATTGCGTACTTGTAAAGAATGATGATCTGAATTATGTAGGGCTTTCAAAGAAACTCTCTTTATGAACGTAAATAACTTTTTAAATAGCAATCATTTGCACTGAGTACCTTAAGATACTCAAGTAAAGCCCTGAAAACTGCAGAAATTAAGAGCAATTTAAAACGGGCTTCTTTTGTCTAGGAAAAATGTTATGGGTATGTATGAAAGTTCATTTTTCATAATGATTTATTTTTCAGTGTTTTAATTCAAATAATAAGTTTCAAGTACATACTTATTAACGTGGTAAATTTATTGAATGCAACTGAGCGTTAAAAATAATACAAACAATATAAAAATAGATCTCTATTTCTGTATTTCGCATTTATTTTCCGAGCGCACCAAACAAACAAACGCATCCCCATTTGAAAATTTAATATAATTCCGTTGTGGGCCTCGATTAGTTCCGAAGTGGTTGTTATTGTCGTCGAGTGAGCTTTTTATTAATTCGTGGGGAGTCGCGAGTCGCATTATCATTGCTATTATTAGTCGCGTAGTCGCGTAGTGCGCGCCCATTGTTGGCTGCACTACGACGCTTCACTGGCCACCTCATTAATTAATTTCTATAAATGGATCATTTAATTTTATTAAATGCAAATGAGGGGGAGTCCATGTTTAATGCTCGTCATTCGTTTAATTATTTTCATTTCTTGTAACCCCATTTATTATCATCTGTCTAGTTAATTCAGAGCTACATAAACCAGCCTCACAATAGAAGCATTTTAGCTTCAAATATAACGTTAACACTTTAAGCCGTTCCTAATTTAAATACTACACTTTAATTATCAGTAGCTGACAAATGATCGATAGAAAGCTACCATCTCATTAATCATGATATTATGACGGCTCGCTCTTAGCGGACGACGTACGTCACTGAGAGCACTTATTTAATTGTCAAGTGCTGAATGAGGGGCAATCTGCTCAGTGACACTATTCTTTTTATTGCCGCCGCGGGCTACGAACAAAAAGCTCTCGGAGCGCACTTAAATTTGGACTGCCATCTCAAGTCGAAACCTCTCCACAGACAATACACTCCTCTCTGTCTAACACGAGGACGCGAGCCAAGAGCGGTCTCCTCCGTCCCTGTCCCGCGTCCCCCGGTGGAGTCTGAGTACGCCCCGCCCAGTGGTTTAGTGATTTGATGCTGCGTGAACTGATTCAATTGTTGTTCGAGGAGGCCCGTCCAAAAACGGGCTTTAACAGCTCTCGTTAAAGACGAAAATTGTCCGGTAAAACGATCCCGCTTACGACCTCTCCGGGGGGGAGGTTGTTTATCTCAGTTTGCGTTTTTCGGCGACGTGATGCGAATTCGGCTTGTATATCCGGCAAACAAAGAGCACTTTCATCGATCGCAGCGAGCGGCGGCGCGGGCGGTCGCTTACGCTCTTAAGGCTCCGACACGTCGTCGGGCCCAATTTGAGCTTTATCGAACGTTATTTATACGCTGCTTAGAAAGTTTCAGAAACATGTTTGTGTGAGCGCTCTTATGGGAATTGTTTGAAGTTGGAGAACCTTTATTGTTGTGAACATGACACATGGCTATCTGAAACAATTTCTGAGCCTCCGGCATGCAGTGGCATTTAAGACGGTTTTGGTAGGGTTTAAGGAAAACTACTCCAGTAATTTAGTTGGAGTGGTGCCAATTTTGCTCACTTATTTTAAATACATGGCTTTTAAGCTTCAATTCAGCCTAAAAGCCATGAGGAGAGTAGAGTCATGGCCTGCTTATAATATAAATAAAAATATTTATTTTGTTACTCGATTTGCATACGCTGTTGAACCGATGGCTATTTTGGAACTAAATTGCATTTTAATTTGAAAATTAAAAAACGCTTTGGTATTTTTATAACCATTACATATAATTTATTTTTACTTGCTATGTTGTTTTTTTTGCTGTTATCATGTACCTAAAGTTTTTTGATATGATGCTAATGATGTTAGGTATATAAAAAACTAAATAGGAAACAAGAAATAACTGCATACATTCGTTGAAAATAAAAGCACATTTCTCGATGCTTAACTGTCAAAATAACCTAAATAAAATAAAAAAAATAACAATAAACTTTAACTAAACTTAAAGTTTTTCGAACATTGATTGTAGGATTTTGGAACTAGTGAATCTAACTGGAACGTAGTTTCAAGAAAGTTTCCATATAAGAATTGTAATTTCTTCAATCACTGATGAATTCTATGAGCATCTTGGGGAATCCATCGAAAAAAATGACACACAACTTGTAAAAAAATAGTTTACCTTAAAGTTTTAAAAAGTTTTTTTTTTAATTTGGAATCACATTTTCACGGCATTGACGTCTAGTTTACTCACTTATATGACTATATTATAAATACATACTACATGTGCTCCAACAACAACCCTGAACATTCTTCATTCATTCAAGTTTACAGTTAACTTTTCTCTACATTTCTGAGAATATGAGCAAATACAAGTTGTACGTACTTATTGATTAAACAGACTTGTAGACTTATCAATACCAATTAGAAACTATGTTCAACTACTTAATTACGTTCCCTTGTCACGTGCTACGCCGCTACGAAAACGCTACGTCACCGCTACGGCATCGCTACGACGCGAGGACAAATACTTGGTTTTGTCTAATTATTTAGAATATGCAATCATGATGATGATTTAATCCTCATCTACAAAATTCTAGTCTTCAAATAATAGCAAGCACGACCTACTTGTCTTATTGTTTAAATATATATCTAAGTATCCAATTTAATAATAATGCCTTCACTCCGGATCCGAATGAATATGCTACCAGAGTTATGCGAATAGGTAGGTAGTTTGCGATTAACAGACGTAGAAAAAGATTAAAACATTATTTATCGGCATTTAACAGTATCGGATGAATATAAAGAAACTTTGAAATTATACATTGCAAAGGTCATCTAAACGATTAACTATTTGACGCTATTATTCACTACCATACAAAGCGCGACTCACAAAAAATATGAACCATATTTAATTGAAGAAATAACAAATGTAGCAATTTGTCTGCTAATACTGAACTACTCGTACGTAATCTTATTTTAATGAACAAGTAGGTAGGTATACAATAAAACATTTCCTGCAACTCGAACGCTCACTAATATTCAGATTGCATCAGAGCCAGACTTAGAACTGCAAAATTGCTATAGAACGAATAATCCGTCTCGCAATCCGCTTATTAAAACCCGGCCAAAACTGAAATGGCATTTGCAGTATAATGATTAGTGGTTAAATGATAAGCCGGGCGACCGGAGCGTCCTTGCTTCGAATCCTGTGTCTCTGCCGTGTAATTTGGAAGGGTTCGCTATAACCGATTAGCCCGTTCTCGGTAGCTACGCGGAGTCGCGGAACCCGCGCATTATGTCATTAGAGATGTGTAAGCACACGTACGGAATTTTAATAAAGCTGCTGCTATTTAGAATGCTAGAATCAATCAATTGAACAGTCTATTGTTTAAAAAGCACGCGCCGTTCCGATTGTTCGATGTAATTTACGACTTATCGGCTTGTTAGTGATTCTTTAGGTACGCCACAGTTTGTAATCGGTGAGGGAGACGTAAATGGTGTAATAATAGGCAATTGCTGCATATCAAACTACATGCCCTTCGTGGGTATATTTACAGCAGTGTTCATTATCAACGTACCTACATACATATTTCATAGACTTGATGTGAACTTCAGTCTTAGTATGAAGCAAAATAATATATCCAAAATGATTAATTTCATCATTGTAGGAACTGAATAAAAATCGAAACCACACACTTAATCAAAAGAAGCTTTCTCTGTCCATGTGAACTATATCATCGCTACACACTAAATGAAACCAGAATTTCGAACAAAATCAGTAGTCATGCGTATCCAGTGTTTCAAGTGGTGTGAACCGAGGCTCCACGGCGCTGGGTGATCGGCAGCGTTTATACAAATGATACGAATTTACGAGAAACGCTAACCGTTTAGTCTCTAAGAAATATTCGCACTTACGCGTACGTTTCAGTTTCCGTATGGGAAAATGATCGGTCATATCATCTGTGTTCGCCGCCATTCAATGTAATTTATTTCTGCGTATCTAGGGGGTCTTGGAATTGTTTTTCAAATTAGTATATTGTTACTCATGTAGGTTTCCTTAAAATTTTCCAGGAGAATGAACTCTCTTTGTTCTCTATAATTGTTGAATGCTCTAACACTCTACCCCCTAAGCATGGGGTTTAGTCCCAAAAGTATTCTATATACCTATTTATTCCTTAATCTATGGAAGCTTTTCGATATCTAAATAAGAAGTACACACCGAAATTTACTTTGCCTCGAACAAGACACTAAATTTCGCACTTCTAAAACAATAAAGTCGACTGCTATAACACTTCCGTCGAACATTACTTCTGGACTTAATAACAGACATAGACGCGCGACCGAACTAGTCGCAACACAGGTAGGTGTTGTTACGAGCGTCATTACAGAATACGTCATTAGGTAATCGCGATGGATTACACGTTTCGACGACTAAACGCCGATAAACGACATTTTGTTCGCGGCCCCCGGCTTATTGTGAATTCACGATCGTTCCGACAAAATATTATCTATAACTATTGATGAATCATGCTGTGAATCAGTCTATTGAGGTTCGATATCTAGATTTGTTTGATTGGATTCGATTTTCAAAATGTTATTTTGATGTCCTATGACTTGTTTACGTGCGGAGGAAAATATTGGAGGGTTTTTAACACATAAGGAATGCTTAATGATAGGAATGTATTCAAATTTTCCTTAAAGAATGCAGTTTACCTGGTAAAACTAATTTTAGTTGGCATTTAATTGCAGGTGATGCAAGCAAAACTCAATTAAGATTCAATTTTGCTAATAACACGACATCAACTTAGCTCTACATCAAATGATTTTACAATTATGCTATTGTTGTTTGCGCTGATGACTGTTGATGATGCAGATGCACCTAAACTAAACTGCATTTGTAGTTTCAATTTCGGAATTTAGCTCACCAAATAAGGAAGCTATTTGAAAACAATTAAGTAAAACACACACCAAAGGCTTTTGAAGCAGATTGTCGGCGGTGTGGCGATTAATAAGAGGTGTGCGGCGGCGGCGCCGGCCCGCCGGTGACTTGCAGCCTTTGTGATGAGAGCGAGTGCCGACGGTCACACGGTGCTGAGAGGATGAGTTAGTACAACAGTTACATTGTATCACAAGTTTGTACCACTTTGAGAAACTTTTCAGGTGTTTAACTGCATTACTCGAAGGACCAACTCGCTAAGTTGGTCCTTCGAGTAACGTTATTTGTGACTATATCATGAAGCGGCAATTCAAGTTCAAAGCTTTATTTCTTCAGGAATTCACTAGTAATTACGATTTCATATTTTTCTTGGTAATTAAACTCTTCAGCGTGTAAAATGCTTAATGCAGTGATACATCGAACAGACTTTAACCTGAAAAGCATTACATTATGGCAGTAATTCTACTGGGCTCTTACACCTGTCGCGTGGGAATGTCAGCAGCTGGGACACTTATGTTGCAAATGTTACCATCAAGCTCGTATCGAAGTAACAACACTACAAATTACTGATCTAATTGCGAAAAATACAATGTAATTCAAAACGGAACGACCACTCTCTCGCTAATTGCAAAATTGGCGAATGTGTGAAACAAATTATCTAATACTAATTAAAAACGATCGCGGCAAATAATCAAAATGATAATCTTTTTCATTTAAATAGTTTGTACAAAATCACTAAGCAAGTAGGCAAGAAGTTATATGTAGCTATACAATTATTTATAATTAAGCAAAAAGCAAACGGCGTGTCTTGTAAATAGGTAATTAAAATTAATTGTTTCACTTTGGGTCGTTATTAAAGAGCTTTGTGTTTTTCCAAATTAGGAGTAACCATTGTTCAAAAATAATCCATATATTAGTATAATTTATTCTGTATCCGGGAACCAGAAAATCGGTGCCTATTATTAGTAGGTAGTGGCACTATTCTATTTGGGCAGCCGCTACAAAAACCAAAGGAAAGTGACCGCACACAAAAGCCCATTACATCCTTCAATTAACTGCGATTTCACACCCTTTCACGAACCGATAAATCGAAGCCCAAACATTAGTTTAACCGAAATTATAGAAAATCAACAAAAAGTGCCACAAAAAGAAAAAGGTGCAGACTGCAGACGCGGCGGCGGGGGCGTGAGCATACTGTGAGGCGCCTGCGCAGGACTTGACACTACAGCTGTCATAAGAACTTGCAAACATTTAGTGACCTCGTCTACATGATTCTATATGTCTAGACTGAGTTATAATGCGAATAGAAAATTAATTGCTTTGGGCTACCGAATTAAATTCAACTGAAAACAATAGAATCGACACCTGAATATTTTTTTCTAACTTAACATAACTGCGCACAAAAACTTGATACTCAAACCTGAACGATACCACTCGACAGTATTAAATACAGCACGATCTTGATTAGAAAGATGGTATTCAATCAATAGAAAATTAGTACAGTTTGTTATTAGCTACCGTAGTTTTTTGTAAAGGACGCATCAGAGGCGGCGCTCAGACCCTAATTACTAACATTTGTTTTTGAAATAGCCGCCGTACTGTCGTCCAAAAAACTCCTTTGTACTACGTAATTTTTTCTTGAAAAATATAATAGCACTTAAGAATCTTAATTATGTAAATAATAGGCTATTAATTGTAGCTATAATTGTGTTTATAAGGTTATGTTATTTTTATGGCTTTATTGCGAAGTTGAAGTGAAACGAGTTTGTCAAAAATGCTATAATAGTAATCGTTTTTAATTTATCTTTATTTGTTTTTAACCTTAAAACAATGATGAATTAAAAGAAGTTCCGGTTAACAATTGCATGTAGGTAATTATAGGAAGTTAATGTTTAATTCGTTTGTAATTATATAAATGGAGATTGGGACCAGGTTCGGGCAGTAGCAGGAACATGTCGACGGTACCGCTGACTCAGCATTGCTTTGTGAAGAACGCCGACTATCTCACGAGCGCTGTCGGCAAATGTCCCAAGTTACCAGCGTTTAGCGACGGTAATATAAACTATTAGTGTTGCGGTTTTAAAATTGAACGGTCTTATTAACACAATTTATTTGTAGGATGAAAATGTTAGGCGTATTCTCTAGAATAGGCCTGATTATGATTTTTAACTTCAGAAGTACTTCTACATCACCTAAAACAAGGAGTAAAGCAAATGGTAATGGTTGTAAGTACTGAAATCCTACATACAATAATGTTTCAAAATAAACAGGTAGGAAGATGCTTGTCTACAAGAAGTCTAGATTCACTTATGTTTTTGGTTTCAAATATTGACGTCACATTATGCAATTGGCGCGACCTTATGACAGGCAGTAGACTATTGTAAGCTGATGCTGATGATGATAAATTTGCCGAAGCTGGCTTAGTCTAGAGTACCACCAATTCGCACCAAGCGCTTCCAAACATCCTTCATAATGCGTACATCGAATGAGTGGAACTCACTGTCTGCGTCTGTGTTTCCGAACGCATTCAATACGAATCTCTTCAAAGTTAGAGCGAACAGGCTTCTTCTAGATAAGCCCACTCCATCATTGACTCTCTTCTGTCTCTATCATCTCTAGATTTGAGTCAAGAGCAAACCCATATCAAATAAAACATATTTAGTTTACGAGTATACACCGCCTAGAGTCTATAATTTGGACCACAAACGTTTAAAACATTACCCTCCTGTTAGCCTTCGCCACTGTCGGGTAAAAATAAATTGGTAGTTAATTGTTTTCTTCTTTCTGCTTCTATATTACGTACGAGTATTTTCTATTTCACTTGTGTTAATAATAAGGCGGTTTAGTACAGAAGATAAGTACTGCAAGAAGAATTTATAGGTATCTATACCAGCCTTATTTTATGTTAACCTAGTGGGTATTGTAAATTAATCTGCTACGATCTGCTAGCAAAGAGTCCTAAATTACTTTGGTCATATTGCCGGGAGACAGCCAGATAACCTGGCAATACTGGTTGTTGTAGGAAAAGTGGATGGCAAAAGGCTTGCACGCAGACGCAGACCAGGACGATTACGGGACTCATGGTGACCACTGCCCTGAGAATAGCCGAAGACAGAGTATCTTAGAAGATGCTTGTCAATGACTCCGTGAAAGTTTTCCAAGACGGGCACGACCTTCAGTAATGAAGACAACGAATAATAAGAAGATGGTAAATAGATAATAAAGATCTTCTCTGGGTGTTAAACAAAACAATATATGGCACAAATAAAATAGCTTTTCGCTGTGAAGACGTCTTCTGAGGATTGACGGGATTGCGGGGTCGCGGGCGGGTCTGGTTGGATACTCCCGTCGCACGTTCTCAGATAGTACTTATTGAGGCCATGCACGCTATCACGCCTTGAGCAAGAGTATTCATTTTTAACCCCCACTGGAAAAAGAGGGGTGTTATAAGTTTGGCGTGTGTTGCTGTGTGTCTGTCTGTGGCATCATAGCTCCTAAGCGGATGAACCGATTTTGATTCAGTTTGTTTTTGTTTTAAAGGTGATTTTGTCAAAATTGTTTTTAGCTATGTTTGAATAAAACCGGTTCTGCCGTTCAAAAGTTATGGGCGTTTTACTGTTTGAATCGGGGTGTTATCGCAAGATAAATATGCCGGGGGTTTTTTAAATTTCGAAATTTTACTTGTTACTGTAAAATTAGTCTACATTGTCCACTGCGCTCATTATCAGCAACAATATTAATTATAAAGAGTGTTTATCTTCAAGCTATAATATTAAGTAGTATATTTATAGATCAACGGCTAGGTGACGAAGCAGATACATCTGTTAGTAACCTAATCATATAGCCAACTTGAAACCAGATTAGGTATGTTAAATTTAATAACAACACGTATTTAGTTAATTTCCTTGTAATTTATCACACTATTAGTTGCTTAACACGCACATACTCTGTTTCGTAAAATTTAATAATAACATTAAAAATCGTCTGAAAAATACGTTTATTTACCAATTATTTCAATGACGACCACTCTATGGTTTGTCAGCTATGTTGTTCAAAAACTGTAAAACTGTACCTATACCTAAATAAAAAGTATAGACTATAAAAACTCCTGAATTTTTCATAGTCACTCGTTTAGACATTTATTTGGTTGCGACCAAATTATTAAATTGTTTTGGCAACTTTGTCATTCAGAAAAGCTGGTGCCCTGAGTAGCTAGGTAGGTAGGAAATAACTTTAAACATATCACACCACGTAAATATAACCCCTGATTGTAGTTATAGTAGTAAGTGCGCTCTCCGCTCCCGTTCAATGTCATCATCATCTTTGAGATTGGGGGCTAATATATGACCTAGATATTTATACTTATAAACTCTTTTTAAAGGCCATACAGTAAAACAGATGGCACCGTAGGCTCTTACCCCAGCCTCAAAGATCATGATTTCCGACTTCTTGATGTTATATGCCAAGCCATGTAAATTAGTATACGCCTCACACTGGGCCAAATGAAGGGTAAAATCAGGGAATATCCTAAAAAAGATTTTGAGTAAAACGCAGTTGAAAGTTTACAAGTATGTAATTTTTATCCTCTTCTTTACCGGTATGTACCGGTATGTCATGGACATTACCGGTTCTTTTCATTTCGGCCATAAACAAAAATGACTTTTTGGCGCCTTACGTAAACTTTAAAAAAAGTTAGTGATTGGGAATACCATAGATAAAGATTTGCTTGCCAATAAAAAATAGAAAAATGAAAACTTGTAACATTTCCTGTTCTTTGCCTGTACCCTTCAAATGATAATGTCCAGAAGAGAATGCCTACAAGAAAGAAGTAAAAATACCAACAAATTAAACTAACCTTCTATTCTGATACCAGGTCTTGACCTGCGTATCCGTGAGTCCTAGTTTGGCAGCTAGTTCCATTCGGTCCTGCACGCTGAGGTACTTCTGTCTCTCGAAGGACTTCTCAAGGGTCTGCAGCTGGTGGTCCGTGAAGGCTGTCCGCGCCTTCCTTTGTTTCTTCACCAGACTTGATGAGTCTCCCCCACAGCTTTTGCTTGATACGTCGTCTGAGTCGTCTTTCACACCTGTTGGAGAAGAAGTTGTTTTGTGAATTGGTTCAAATTAAACGACAACAGAAAATTCTAAACTAAAGCCTACAATTTAAGTCATTTT